>CM076582.1:326639223-327385987 GCA_034641835.2 Pinus albicaulis
TGCTAATATGAATTTTGTAAGCATGGGTGATTGTCTATGTCACTGTCATAATGACAGTGACATAGAATGACATATTTAGCTCCTCAAGTTTGCAGCTACAAAACCATCATCACTGTCATATCGCTGAATACGATGTGACCATAATTTTATCGTATCCATCGCCATCTTCTTCATCATGGTCATACTGCCATATAGTATAGAAGATTTAAAATTTCATGGTCATGCATATTCTGCCATATGTCACTGTCGAACATGGATACTATATCATGACTCCTCCTCTCATGATCTTGCACTGCTTCTTATTGTCCATTTGTCATTCTTTTGGTCATTTTTAGAAGACTGCCCCTAAGGCTATCAAAATTGGCCTAGCTCTATGACATATCAACTTCTCTTGTCACTCCCCCTAGGGCTTACAGATTTTACCATTTTGACAATAATATGACCGTTGCACCCTCTAAATATCCTTCCAATTCCATAAAAAAAACTACTTCTAAGGGATTCTAGATCTCAGATCTGCAATTTGTCTCCTAAATTGCACAGATATAGGGACCAATCATACATATGTTCCAAGCATTGAATTTACTCTTATACATGTCATTCCATACCTTATATGAGGTCTTTCTGTTACGCAGATCTAGCATAGTTATAAGTGCACATCAATCACTGTTGTTTATCGCCTATGAACATACACACTTGCCCTCTTGGCTCTTCTAATCACAGTGCACAACAATTTTTCTAATTATGATCAATACTTTGCAGGTCATGATGGATACAAGTAGCCAAGAAATCAATGTAGAGGTGACAATTTTATCAAACTGATCAGAAGACTGAATATGATAGTTATTTTGCAAGAATTGTCCAAAAAAAATGCTTAGTAATTCAGACCACTGGTTGAGTTTCCTTCCTGTCATGGAGAAGATACATGTGGATTTTAAATGACATAGTGTGTCATATTTTCCGAGGTTATGGGGTGACAGCTCATTATACTACTACAATCCAAGCTCTTTGAATTTTCCCCAGCCAACACTTCTTCAATAAGTCCAAGATTCCCTGAATTTTGTATATTGATGTAGATGACGGTTAGGGCATTTTGCAAGCTGCACAACCTCCTTCTAGTTGCGACCTACACAAGATAAGGTGCCTTGCTGATGTATGTGATAGTCTTTAAAAACTTTACGCTGGTTTGTTCATGGGCAGAGATTTGGTCATAGGTTAGATGAAACCTTCTCTCCTTACATCCATGACGGTCTTGATGTGTGAGGAGGCACCTATATTTCCATGATAGGGTTGTTTTGACCCTCAAAATGCCACCTATAGGCCTGCAGCCTAGACATTTCAAGTAGGTTTCTTTGACGATATTTCTTTCCCAGACCACAAGATGTCAAAGCTTCAACTACCTCTAGGTCCTATGCAGAACATCAAACATGTGCATAAAATAGACTTCAAACTTACCTCTAAGGCAGATGTCAAACTGCTATTGGTTAGGGCACATATAGTCTTCAATCAACATCAAATTTTTTGTGGTCTAGACTGGAAGAAGTGTTGTCTTCTTTGACTGTTGTCCTGGGTAGACAGTCTCTAAATAGTTCACGCTAGTTTGATACAGCGGTTCCCTAACAACCCTTAAAATAGCTTAGAAAACCTTAGATCTGGCCCATAGTTGCTCCCCTTTGTTGTGGCTGCACTTTAATGGGAGGTAGTCGCTCCATGCTGCTAAAACAACCTCTAATGAGGGCTAGTTATTTATTAGACAACCCTTAAAATAGTATCTTTTTCTGCGGTCTTCTTTCAAGGGACCTCGACCTTCCTTATTATTAGTAGCAAGCATTAGAGAGGCTTCAGAGGCCTGCAACATTCATAAATTATTGTGGTTTAGGAAAGGAGATATGGTCACATTGTAGGCTGAAGTTCTGGGCACTTTTCAGCCCCAAACACTCCCACGTTGCCCCTGCTTTAGGTTGATAAGGCCTGCGGCCTATCACAGCAATATGTTGTTACTTCCAACCAACCTAAAACAACCCTGCACATGTGTTTGACTCTTACTGTTCATGACACCTGGTTAGGGCAAGTTCATGTTGCAACTAACCCTTACACAATCACCTAACAACCTTGTTCTAGCTAGTGGCTTAGGCAAGGAAGGCTCCTCTTTATGCAAGATGTTGTTCTAGGCATGTTACAGCCCAAGAACCCTTCATGCTGCCCTGAATTTGGAGACTAGGTATGCGGCCTACCTCAGCTAGCTTCCTCACTCCAGTTTTAGCCTTCAAACTACCCACACATGAAAACAATTCACATGTCTGCTCCTCGGCCAATTAGCCCATCAAAATGGCCCTTAAGATAACCGTAATTAGATCTATCTTAGCCCACAATCATGCCTTAACAATACACTGTCACCTACAACTCCTTCCACGCTATCTAGGGCAGACTCCCTCATGCTGTTCCAAGCCTCCTTGTTCAGCCGGATGAGATGCACTTGATGGATCAATAGATCAGAGATTTATTTTCAACCAAATTGGGCATTGTCTTCCCCATAGAGCTCTGATACCATGTTAAGTTTAGAACATGTTCTATGCCATTTCAGATTAGTGCAAAAAATACTGAAGCAGATAGAACATAGCAATAGACTGATAGAAGACAAGCAAAAACATAGATAATGAATGGCGGCGTTACGGTGATCAGCAGGATGCTTCTACCAGCAAAGTCTCCAATAGGTCATTCATCCAAGCATGTCACACATAACTCGAGTACAACCCAAACAAAAACACTCCTATCCGGCACCAAATGCGGCTCAACGCCATCAAGAGAAAATGTCACACATCGTGTGTATAAACAAACTCAGTCTCTCACGTATATAGGCATCATGGAGGTGTGTGACACATTTGCTGGGGGTGTAAAACCTTAAGGCCGACCTGCACATATAATTTATTATAAATAATAAATTCAAAATACATGTTCTGCTCATCGGATTAAGATCAATTTTATATCGATCTTACACCTCTCCGAAAGAGGAACCCAATAAAAATATCGGTATCTTCATCTGAGCATCACAACATGGAGTTTGGACCTAGTTGTCCAATTTTAACAATAAGCACAATACTCAACTCCCTCAAAAACATAAGACATCAGACGCTCATGAAATGAATCAAAAATCAAGTATCACGGTCGATGTTGCTATCACTACATTTGGGGAAAAAGTTGGCAAGGCTTGCCCATAGCACATCCTCTCTACATGTATCAAAGTGATCGATACGAAATCTAGCACACACATGAAGTAGTCTCCCATGATATCCTCAGAGCTCCATGATACATGTGCTCCATCTACGCGGTGCAAATCTCGCACAACTACGAGCTGGAAGCTGCGATTTGTCAGTACTACTACTCAATGCCAAAGGAAATTTGAAATGCAAACTTCTACACCTTTGCATGGCGTACACCAATCCTCCAAGTGACTCAACTGAGCGCCCCTAGGATATATAAGCTTTTGTCTCTCCTAAACAATATCTCATATCCTCCGTCCTCCAATGTTGGGAGACGAATATGAGGTTCTTCCTCATCCCTGGCACATATAGAACATCTGACACCTTCAAGGGAGGTTTGGGTTCCCTATCAAATGTCAATGTCCCCACACTGACTGCTCTAACAACGCTGTCATCTCCGAGTACTACCTCTATATCAATGCCACTCTCTGAAAGCTCTGATAAGTACTCACGGACTCCTATCATATGACGTGAAGCCCCACTGTCAACATACCAGATCCCTGAAGATGCTCCACTAGTGGAGGGAAATGCAAACCCCCTCTCAACCTCCGTGGCAGGTGATCCTGCACTAGTGGACTCACAAGCAATGAACCCAAACTCCCGGTCAAAGCTATCCGTAAAGACCTCTATCTCCGCTGATGCTGCCATGCTCTGGTTCTTCCCCTTCTTCTTCTTCTCCGGACACACAACTGCATAGTGTCCCATCTTCTGACAATTCCAACACTTCACCTTGGAATAGTCCTTCTGCGTGTTCCCCTGTTTACCTTTACCTTTGTCTTTGCCCCCACCAACACTTGTGGAACCTTGCTTCTTTCCCTTGTCTTTCTTACCTCCTGCCAACAGTGCTACATCCTCATCCCGCTCAACTGGTTTGGTTGCCCCAAGCTGGCTCTTTCTGATTTCTGTCTGTATGCAATCATCCCAGAACCTCTCCCAAGTGGGAAGGGTCTCACGTGCACAAACCCCATCAGCAAAGTTCAGCCATGAACTGAGAAGGCCATTCACTGCAATCTGCACCAACTCAGTGGGTGGAATGACCTCTCCAATTGCTGCCAATGCATCTCTCACATTAGTAATCTTTGTGAGATATCCAGTTGCATTATCAGTCTTATCCATCTTAATGGTCTTTAGGTTCTCCCTTAGGACCATTTTCCTATTCTCATTGGTACTCTGGTAGAGATTGGTCAATGTTGTCCACATCTCATGAGCATATCTCTTTCTTCTCACATGAGAAATGCAATGGTCTTTGATTCCATCCAGAATCAGTCTCTTTCCTTGTTATTCTTCTTATTCTTCTTATTAAAGTCTGCCAACTGATCAGGGTCAGCAGGCACATTAACAGGGTGTTGTGCGGTATGCGCCATGATATCCTAGACTTCTGCCTCCTCAAAGATAATCTGCATTCTCTCCTTCCATACACTGTAGTTACTATGCCCATCCAACCTATCCTCCACCCTCAGGCCCAAAGACATGCTTGATGTCCTAATAAACTGAAAATAACACTGTTGTAGTAAAGGTACTGTTTTTTGTGTGAAAAATCAACTTGCTGTAATTTTTCTTCTTGATGTCTCAAACTACACTTTTCAATAAAAAAGATCTGATACCATTTAGAAATTTGATAACCCAACCACAGTTTTTAGTTTCTCTTTATTTCTCCCATAAAGTTAAATGTCCATTCCCATAGCCATACATTCAACAAGCTGGAAAAATAAATATTTTTTGAATACACAAATTCTAGAAATTTCAGTACTGAAATGCAGAAATAAAACTCAGAAAAATAAATCAGCCACACACAGAAAATAGACACGCTGATTTTTGGTCAACTTGACCCTGGAAAAACCCCCTACAACCCTTGGGGAAAACTAGTTCGAAAGCTTCTCTTTATTTTCTGAATATTGCTTTTACAGTGAAACAGAAAAACACAGTAAAAATTCCAGCAACCAAATTTACAGACTTATCTCAATTTCCGTGCTTGCACACAGCCTTGAAAATTGTGCCAAATCAACAACTTGCAAAAAAGAAAATATTACGGCATTAATGACGGTAATAAATACTGTACGGCCACCTCGGGAAGCGTGCCAGAACACGTTGTACGGTGTTGTACGGACTGTACAGATTTGTACAGCAACCCTCCTCGAAATCCGAGCCCATAAACTACCTAGAAAACCTTGTTGTTGTTGTACTTTTTCTCGATTTTTGTGCCGAAAAATCAGCAGCTTCTCTCCTTGAAATCTGTGCCCAGTTTTCTGCCTTGGATTGCATGCTTACTGTTGCTGCCCTCTTCCTCGATTTATGTGCCTCCTTTCTTGGAAACCATGCCTCTCTCTCCTACTATACAGATTTTCTGCCTTGGTATTCGTGCCAATAAATGTTGTTGTACCTTTTGCTGAATCTCCTCACTGCTGCCCTCTTTCTTCTCACTACTCAGAAAAATATCATTTTCTCTCTTCTCCTCCTTCTCTCAATCTGCTCATGAAAGAATGAATGACCTTTTCCCTCCTTTTCCTCCTTTAACCTAACCCTAAGTGACTTTTGGGGAATCCCTAAATCCAATGGCTGAGATAGCTTTAGATTTAGGGCTGAAATTAAATGCTCATTTAAATCTCACTTTCTATTTTTTAATTCACCCCACTTTAATAAGGACTCACTTAGTCATTTATTTCCAAATTCACTTTTCCCTTTCTAATTTCACATTGACTTTATTAAAGTCACTTTAAATTAGACTTAGTAACTTTATCACTTTAAAGTCACTTTTAAATTAGATTTGAATTTATAACTTTATAAAGTCACTTTAGGAGAAAAATTAAATTCTTTTGGACACTTTTCCCTAGGCCAAAGATCAGAGCCTTAGGGAACCACCTATCCTCCGGTAACCAAATTTCAACAACTACTACTGCCATCGGTGACCAAAGTCTTCTAGCCACTTCACAAAATGCAACAAAGTGCCCAAGAGTTTACCTACAAAGGTTTCCTTGAATAATATGTGTGTACTTTGTATTTATCATTTTCTGAGTACTGCAAGATATGGTGCGAGTGGTATCAGAGCAGTTCATTCTGCTAGTTTGTAACCAAATTTATTTTATGATTTTGGGCAACTAGGTCCAAACTCCATGTTGCATTGCTCATATGATGATGATGATATTTTTGTTGGATTCCTCTTTCGAAGAGGTGCAAGATTGATCTAAAGATCATCTTGTTTGGATGAGCAGAACTTATATTTTGATTTTATTTTCCACACATGTGCAATTTGTCAAGGTCGGCCTGAATTGTAATGTAGGCTCACAAGCCCAACAGATGTGTCACAAACCCTCATTGATGGATATAAATTGGAGAGTCTTGATGCTCATTTTCTCATCATCTCACCACACACATTCCTCGTGATCTGGTTGGTTTGTACAGCCTAGAGGCTTCTCTTTCTCCCACGTGTGAATCTGGATGCCGGAAAAATGGATGATGTCGGAAATGGATGCCAGAAATATGGATGCCGGAAATCTGGATGTCAGATATCCTTTTGTTGACTTGCGTTGACTGTTTTGGGAGTTGTCTCATGAGGTGTGTGTGACACTGAAGAAAGGTTGATATTGTGTATGTTTGATTGAACCTCCGGGAGGTTGGAAGCGCTGGTTTGACCAGCCAAAGTCTTTGCTGGCTAGGGCATCCTGTTGACTGTTGTAACAAACATTTCTCTCTATCTTTGTTGGACAAGAAGAAATGTAAATTCTGATTTATTATATTGGCTTGTCTTTTGTCGATCTATTATTATGTTCGATTAGCATTTACTTTCAATGATTATGTGATTGCTAATCTGAATTGGGCCTATAAGAAAGATTGAAGTAAACGGCTTTAAGCATAGAACATACCATGGTTATCTAAATTTAACATGGTTTCAGAGCTAAGGTGAAGACAAAGCCCAAGCCAGTGTGAAAAGAAATCACCGAAGAATTCGTCCTATCAAGGACCAATGGCCTCCACATACAAGGGTTTCAAGAGTGATGATAAGTTAACTGATAAGTCTGATTATCATGCCTGAAAGATGTCTTTGGATTTGGTATTGGAAGGTCAAGAAGTCATGGACTATGTGCAGGGAAGATAAATGAGCCTCCATCAAATGCATCGACTGCCACAAAGACGAAGTATAGAAAAGGGGAAGTCAAGGTAAAGATGATCATTAGGGATTCTATTCATAAGCACTTGGTTGCTTATATCTCTGAGCTGGGTACATCTAAAGAGATGTACAATAAGTTGGTTAGCATGTTCAGGGCTAGCAATGTTAATCAAGTTCTTTTCTTCAAGAACAAGTTGAAGAATATCAAGAAGGGCAAAGAAGAATCCACTCAATCCTATTTTATGAGGCTCACAGAAATCAGGAATGATCTCTTAGCTATTGGAGAAGAAGTAGTTGATCGAGAGCTCGTTCTCATTTCTCTTGGAGGACTCCCCCGTGATTGGTATGTATTCAATACTTATATTCTTAATAATAATGTGATTCTTGATTTTGATGAATTATTGACAAGCTGGCATTAAGAGGGAGACCACTAATGTGTATACTCCCAAGCAAAATGGTGTTGCTGAAAGAAAGAATACAACCATGGTGGAAGTTGCTCGTGCCATACTTTATGACCAAGGTCTTCCGAAGTTTCTATGGGGAGAAGCTACCAACACTACTGTGTACGTTCAAAATAGATGCCCACATGCTGCATTGGACTCCAAAAATCACAAAGAAGTCTTCTCTGGTAAGAAGCCTAATGTCTCCCATTTTAGAGTTTTTGGAAGTCCCGTTTATTTTCATGTGTCGAAGGAAAAGAGAAGCAAGTTGGATGCTTCTGGGAATAAAGAAATGTTTGTGGGCTATAGTGAAACTTTGAAGGCATATAGAATCTATGTTCCTGTTCAAAGAGAAGTGGAGATATACCACGATGCCACTTTCAATGAAGATGTTTCCCTCAGGAAAGTCAGGGATCTTCCTAGCTCAAAGGAAGACAAAGAAGAAGAAGAAGAAGCAGGGAAGTTGGAAGAACCAAAGGATGAACTGATCCCTGATGTTGAAGGTCTAATGGATCCTATTGATCCACCTCCTTCAAATAAAAGGAGACCCTCATGGCTTAGAGACACTCTCCAAGATGTCGAGAGACATATTGCTTCGAGAGGAACATTCCATGAAAGCAAGAAGTCGAATAGGTACCAAGGGTACCTAGCAGCCATGAGCACTATTGTACAATCTGAGCCTGGAACATTTGAAGAAGCAGTAAAGCATCAAGTTTGGAAGGATGCTATGCACGAAGAATATGAGTCTTTATGAACAATGATGTCCGGGATGTGGTCCCAAGACCAAAGGGCAAATCTGTTGTTACCTCGAAATGGCTCTACAAGATCAAGCATGGAGTCGATGGAAGTGCTGAAAAGTAAAAGGCAAGATTTGTTGCCCGAGGCTTCTCTCAAAAGGAAGGTATAGATTATGACAATATATTTGCACCTGTTGCCCGCTGCACCACCATCCGATCGATCATTGCCCTTGTTGCAATGCAAGGATGGAGTCTCCATCAGATGAATGTGAAGATTGCTTTCTTACATTGTTCAATCAAGGAAGAAGTTTGTGGAGCAACCTCTGGGGTTCGAAGTCCAAGATAGAGACACATGTATGCAGGTTGAAGAAAGCCCTCTATGGGTTGAAGAAAGCCGCCAGTGCTTGGTATGAAAGGATTGATAGCTACTTGATGAAGCTGGGCTTCACTTGAAGTGATACTGATCCAAACCTTTATTTTAAGGTTGATAAAGATAGGCCTCTCATTCTGGTTCTCTATGTGGACAATCTCTTCTTGACAAGTGTTGACCCTCTTATTCATCAATGTAAGAGGGAGCTAGCTTCTGAGTTTGAGATGAAGGACCTAAGACTGATGCACTATTTCCTAGGCTTGGATGTCTGGCAAAAGCCAAGTGAGATTTTCATTTCTCAAGGAAAATATGTTGTGAAGTTGCTGGAGAACTCAACTTTAAGAAGTTGTGTGGATGCGTTGCTGGGCCCGATCTGGGAAATCCCACCGAGTATCGACAACTCATAGGGGCCTTGATGTTCTTAGTGAACTCATGTCCGGACATATGTTTTGTAGTGAACACTTTGAATTGACATATGGTTGAGCCTCATCACATTCACTGGATTGGTGCCAAGAATCTATTGAGATATCTTCAGGGCACAATCAACCATGGGCTGAGATACACTGTCGGGAGTATGAGGCTCCCTGGATATACTAATGTCGATTGGGCAGGCAGTGCGGTGGATCGTAAGAGCACATTTGGATGTTGCTTCACCCTGGGTTCTGCTTCGATCTCTTGGATGAGCATGAAGAAAAAATCGGTTGCTTTAAACACCGCTGAGGCCGAATACATTGCAGCGAGTATGGTGTGTTGTGAAGTTGTTTGGTTGAGAAAGCTCTTCAGTGAGCTATTTGGGCATGTGCTAGATACCACTGTTATCCTTTGTGATAACCAGAGTGGGATTCATCTTTCTGAGAATCCTATGTTCCACGATTGATCCAACCATATTGATATTAAGTGCCACTTTGTCCAAGACATGGTACAGCGAGATGCTGCAAGGCTCGATCACATTGGGACTAATGAGTAGGTCACAGATATTCTCACGAAGCCCCTGGGGAAGGTCAAATTCTTAACCTTTCGTGAGAAGCTTGGAATCGTGGACAGACCCTATTGTGAGGGTCCCGCTTGAGTTGGATTATGAGCTCTAGGAGCTCCAAGGGGCTTGGGGATAGCTTCTTGGAGCTATAAGCAACCATAGGGCTAGGTTCGCCGAACCTTGTTGGTGTGCTACTTTCCCACCGTTATGATATTGAGTTGGTTCACGCTCTCTTTGATCTATGCCCCACATGCATCCTACCCATGGAGTTTTGGACTCATGGGAAGTACCTTTCATTTGGCCAATGAGGTGGGAAATGTGGATAAAGACCAATAGCATGACCGATGGACGCATAGGGGATTGTCGTACTCTCTATGTCTAGGATGGGATGTTTCCAACCACTTGATCTAGGATCAAGTCTGGATGAGGTTCTTACCTCTAAACTGACTTCGGGTCAGTGTGTGACTCTCTTGAGTCCCATTGAGGTTTTAACCTCTAAGCTGACTTCAGGTCAGCGGAGTGTGTTATCTTTGTGACTCACTCTCGTTGTGCGAAAAAGAGCCAACAAAGCATGTTACAACAGGATGACATAGGAGTGCAGGATGATATATGATAGTACACTACGGTATTGTATGACAAGATGGCACAGGTGGACAGATGGAGTTCTCCGTAGTTGAGAGGGAGTGTTAATTTTGGGCAACTAGGTCCAAACTCCATGTTGCATTGGTCATATGATGATGATGATATTTTTGTTGGATTCCTCTTTCGGAGAGGTGCAAGATTGATCTAAAGATTATCTTGTTTGGATGAGCAGAACTTATATTTTGATTTTATTTTCCACACGTGCAATTTGGCAAGGGCAGCCTGAATTGTAATGTAGGCTCACAAGCCCAACAGATGTGTCACACACCCTCGTTGATGGATATAAATTGGAGAGGATATAAATTGGAGAGACTTGATGCTTATATGATCATCATCTCATCACACACATTCCTCATGATCTGGTTCGTACAGCCTAGAAGAGGCTTCTCTCTCTCCCACCTGTGAATCTAGATGCCGGAAATATGGATGATGCCGGAAATGGATGCCGGATATCCTTTTGTTGACTTGCATTGACTGTTTTGGGAGCTGTCTCATGAGGTGTGCGTGACACTGAAGGAAGGCTGATCTTGTATGTGTTTGACTGAACCTCCGGGAGGTTGGAAGAGCTGGTTTGACCAGCCAAAGTCTTTGCTGGCTAGGGCATCCTGTTGACTGCTGTAACAAAAATTCCTCTCTATCTTTGTTGGACAAGAAGAATTGTAAATTCTGATTTATTATAATGGCTTGTCTTCTGTCGATCTATTATTATGTTCTATCAGCATTTACTTTCAATGATTATGTGATTGCTAATCTGAATTGGGCCTATAAGAAAGATTGGAGCAAACTGCTTTAAGCATAGAACATACCATGGTTATCTAAATTTAACAGGATTCCTACTCCCACACCATTCACCATAGCAAAACTGACCACTCGGCAACTGGCTCATAATTTGATGGAATGATGATACACACACACAAATACATCATGCAGAAGGTCTCGAGGTCTATCCCCAGGCTGGTTGCCTCTGTTGTGTGTCTCACTCAATGTCTCTACCAGATCAGGGGCCATAATTAGTACCAACTGATGTACAATGGGTCCAATTCACAAAATGCAACAAATTGCCCAGGAGTTTACCTGCAAAGGTTTCCTTAAAATAACATATGTGTACTTTGTATTCATCTTTTTCTGACCACTGCGAGATATGGCACAAGTGGTATCAGAGCAGTTCATTCGCTGGTCTGTAACAAAATTTTCTTTATTTCCATCCACGGCAGTAAACTACTACTGCCATCCGTGACCAAAGTCTTCTAGCCACTTCACAAAATGCAACAAAGTGCCCAGGAGTTTACCTGCAAAGGTTTCCTTGAATAATATGTGTGTACTTTGTATTTATCATTTTCTAAGTACTGCAAGATATGGGGCAAGTGGTATCAGAGCAGTTCATTCTGCTGGTCTGTAACCAGATTTATTTTATTTCTAACAATGGCAAAAAACTACTCCTGCCATCGATGACCGAAGTTTTCTAGCCAGTGGCCGCACTTCCTGTAGTTGAAACTAGTCCATTTTAACCAAGAGCAAATATAGATCAGAATAAAATACAATGAGTTTACAAAGCACAATTCTAAACATTCTATTTTTTGGACTTTAAGCCGGCTAATTGATTGTTGATTATTGGTGAAGTTGCAATTTTTGAAATGCATAAATGGTTTTTTTGATGATAAGGGGAGGGGATTGTGCAATTTTAACCACTGCAATTTCAGCAATTCGGCAAAACATGAAAAAAGTTTAAAAAGTAGAATGTATTGACTACAATGTTTGGAAAAAAAACCTATAATAATATCCATCATTAGCATTGTACATTGTTTTAAACAAAAAAAAAAACGAAGGTAGGAAAATAAAACATTATGTAACCTCTGAAAATCAATGTTATAATTTGTTGTGCTGTGTAAAAAAGGGCTGAAAGCAATCGCTGTTAACTGTTATGAATAGGAAAACGCGGTCGAGGAAAAAAAAATCCAGAGATTAAAAAATACTACAAAGGACTTGCTACCCTACCTTAGCGGAGAGGTCGATGAGAAATATCTGAGTCACTAGCACATCAAAACAACAAAATCCAACTCCAGCGATCAATTTGTGTCCTCGGAAGCTTTATGTACAGCACTAAACGCCCGTAAGTTGAAATTATTGGCCAAACCGTAACCATCACACATCCGTCCGACTGAGACTGTAACTACAAAAGATTCTCACGCGCCACCAGTTGGTCAAATAAGTGAAATGCCGCTGTAGCCATTTCGGGATGTTGCAGGTGTTAGTGGGCCAAAGAGATTCGATCCGAGGTTAAAATTTGTTTAAATATATATTATATCATGATTATATTTTTTTGTGATCAGGGATATTGGAGCGTTTCGTTCTATTATCTCGTAATTTTCTGTGATTAGCAGTAGTGGAGTTCGTGTTTTGGGTTTAATTTTCAGCTTGGGAAAGAAGCTCCTTCGAAGAGAGCCGTAGCTTTTACTTTACCTTTTGCTTCTTTTGAAAAAACACTCTGGATCGTTGGATTACATTTTGCTTTTATGTTATGTATTTTTCTTTTTATTAATAAAATGTGTTCTTTAATATATTAATATATATTTTTTAAATAATTTTTTGGAAAATGGGTTCTTTAATATATTATTATATATTTTCCAAATAATTTTCTGGAAAATCACATTATAATTTGTAGAATAGATGTTTTTTTAATTACTTGGTGTAATTTTAAACTCTTGATAATAAACTACACTAAGTAGTTCGAAAAGCGTTCTCTCTAAAAATTATGATGGTTGTTCTTAAATATATTAATATATATTTACAAGTGATTTTAACTCAAAATTATGTGAAATTTCCACAACAAATTTTTTGTTTTCAATTTCTCAAAATTTAAAAACAAAGACATGTAAATAAAGTAAGCAATATGTTGCCATTAATATTGGACTATTCTTAATATTTTGTTATAATTTTATGGTATTTACTAGTGGTATTGGATTGGATATTACCATGGTACATGGGTACATGGTATTGGCATAACCATGGTATTTACCCATTGTATTGACTTGGAGTTTATCATGGTACAAGTGTCTGTAGTATTGGGATAACCATAGTATTTTCCCATGGTATTGTATTAGATATTACCATGGTACAGGGGTCTATGGTATTAACACAACCATGGTATTTATCTGGGATATTGACTTGGATATTACCATGGTACAAGTGTATGTGGTATTGGGATAACCATGGTATTTTCCCATGGTATTGGTTTAGAGATTACCATGGTACATGTGCCCTTGGTATTTGTATTACCATGGTATTCACATTTGGTATTTTGGCTTGCACACCATTGCCATGGAAGTATTTACACTTGGTATCGATATTACATTAATATTTTCTTTTGGCATTGGATTCAATATTGATGAGGATAACCAACTTTTGAAAAATCACAATATCATTTACAGAGCCGACAGGTTTCGAACTATCCAATATGGTTCATCATCAAAACTTTATGTACAAATATGAAATTGATGAGAATAATTTACTATTTAATTAAAAAAAAAACAAAACAAAAAATAAAGAGTCTCATAAATAATACGTTGAGTGTGTGAATTTAGATATAATTTACTCCCACATAATAAATTTTTTAAATATATATCATAAAAAATATAAATCACAAAAACTTACTCTCTTAAATATTAATTATTATTATAGATATATATTCAACCAAAATAATTAATATAAAATTATTAATATAGATATATATTCAACCAAAATTGTTTTTTGAAAAAATTAAATAAGCATAATTATGAGTTATATTTTTGTTTTTAACATTTAGATGAATTGTAAAGTGAATCCATATGCTCGCACTCATGGAATTAAATAAGCATAATTATAAGTTATATTTTTATTTTTAATTTTTAGATGAATTGTAAGGTGAATCCATATGCTCCCACTTATGGTTCATCTTGTAAATTAGGGAATTGAATTTAAAACCTCCAATTTTCTCACACGTGATAAAATTAGGGGACATATGACCAATTAGGTGACTGAACCTAAAACCTCCAATTTTCACAACGTGATCACGGCGCCCGTCAGACCAACACCCCTAGAGGCAAGTATATAGTTAGAATGTTTATCAATGGAGTTTTTTTTTTCTAATTGGTATAAAAAAATAATAATAATATTTATTTTAAATTGATGAAATTGTAAATCATTAATGTTTTTATCTATTAAATTTGATTTTATATTTAAATAAGATTTATTTTAAATGGATAGAAATTGTAAATATTAAATAAATATATTTTATAATTTCGTTATACACGGATATTTGAGAATGAAGAATTTATTTTTTATTAAAATAATAATTTTATTAATTTAAAGTTATAATTTTGGTTTAGTTGTTAATTAAGTTTAATTGGAGTGGTTAGGAAATAAATATTATGAATTTTAGTTCAATTTATTTTTTTACTATGTGTTGGAGTAGGTAAGTCTCTATAAAAGTTATCATATAAATTAAATGTGATCTTAAAACTAAATTGTTATCATTATATTAATGGTTTCAAATTTCACAAGAGGATATTTTAGGCCCATTGTGATAAGGTTCAAGGAGTAAGCTCCCTCACTCTGGTAGAGTAAGTCTTGCTAAGTCATAAATTCATGGTATATATACCTTCAAATTTCACAAGAGAATATTTTTGGCCCGTTGTAATAAGGCTCAAGGAGTAGGCTCCCCCACCCTAGTAGAGTCAGGCTTGCAAAGTCATAAATTCATGGTATATATGGCTTGGGTTGTTGGGTGTACTCATTGAGGTAGGGAATTGAACCAGTGGCTTCACATCAAGGAGCGCCTTAAGAGAGCACTCGATCACAAGGAATTGAACCAGAGGCTTCACATCAAGGAGTGCCTTAACACACTCGATCATAGGGAATTGAACCAATGGCTTCACATCAAGGAGTGCCTTAACATAGCACTGATCAGTGTTTATCTAAGACACAAATATATAAATTATTGTATTAATTAAAAAATATATTAAAATTGTTGTTTTTTTTTAAATAAAAAGTTGTCATTAAAAATTTGAAGTTTTTTTATTGCCATGTAAAAAAAATAAATTAGTTTTATAAATGCACATTATTCATTATATTATTATTAGTTTTTTTTTTAACACTTATAAAAGAATATTATTTTCTTATAATCAGCATATATAAATCCATAATTAAAATGAATCTATGTTAATTTTTAATAATACTATTTATATTTATATAAATTTCAAATCTTTATATATAGAAATATTCATTTTTTAAAATTTTATTAAAACTTTTATAGTATACATAATTACATATGTGTGTTCAGCATTTTTCTTTAACATGTTTTATAATTTTTTAATTTATTTTTTTAATATAACATGCACCATATATAGAGATTATTGTAAGTATTAAGTTCTTATAACTTTATGCAGATCTAGTAGGTGCTCCCTCTATTTGGAGGATGTTGAAGATATCTCTCATCTCTTCATAAAATGTCTCTTCACTAGAGTTTGGGTTGAGATTCATAAAACTATTAGAAACACCCATACATGGCAAGGGAACTTAGTGGATGATTGCCTAAAATATTGGCTTGGAAGGAAATCTCCAAAAATATAAGAGCGCTCCCCCAAATTGTATGTTGGGGCATATGGCTTGAACGGAGCTGCTCTATTGTTGAAAACCAAGGTCAATCATTCATCGGAGTGGCAGTCAACACTCTTGCCCTTCTGACTTCTATTCCAAAAAACCAACCTGCTTCTCATATCAGAAATAGCACCACAATTGAGATTATAAAAGGCAAACCATGGGCTTTTTTCAGCAGGGCATCTCATCAAAATTATTCTTTGGGGGCTCAAGAGGTCTCATTTATCTCACAAATACACATTTTGTCCCATTCTCTTACAACATTGGCAATGCATCAAACAATTTTGTTGAGATATTTGCTCTCAAATTATTACTGTAGCTAGCTTATTACCTACATCTCTAGTCAAAATTCTTCTTTAGGGAGCTCATGAGATCTCATTTATCTCACAAATACACACTTATTCTCATTCTCTTACAACATTAGCAATGCATCAAACAATTTTGTTGAGTTATTTGCTCTAAAATTGTAGAAATTATACAAACATATGTATATCAATGGATGCAATCCGATCAAGCAATGTACTAAAGCTAGATATTGAATCCTTCTACAAATCAATTGCGGAAATTAAACACAATCACCAAATCAAATCAATCCACAACACATACAATTTCTCGGGGAAAGCTTGCTGCTCAAAACCCCTTCTATCTTCTATTGTATAATCACCATGGAATCATGAAACAATTACAATGCACTCTTCTCACAAGAGTCTCTTGCACTCTCGCAATTGTCTCATACTATCCTGGACAAAATCGACCAACACTTAGCCAATTCTCAGCCTCTAAACAGCCTGCCTGCCTTGCGCAATTCCTGATGAATGCAATCCCTATTCTTTAAGAATTTTGGCCTTCCAAAACTGTGCAAGGATCATGGGCAATCCAATGGATGTCTGGTTGCATGCGGGCAACCTACTAATCACACGATTGATAGTTAACATCCCTTTAACCTTTGTCTCAACTAGGTCTCCACTGGAACTGACATGCATGCAACTATTAATAGTAAATCATCAATTGCATGGCAGATCATTGATTGTGAATTAAATAATATTTAATTCACTTGATCTCTCACAAGTGCAACAAACAGTTACAACTAGTTCAACTAACTCTAACTCACCTAACTGAGTTAACCAATTACTCATGCATTAAACTAATGCACCAACTGCCATTCGAACTCCATAACTAATAGAATTACTCTGCATGCCTCACCAACCACCCTCAACTCGAAATGCATGAGCTAACTGAGTTTATCACACTTAGTTAACTGTTACAAGTGATCATGAGATAAGATTACATTTTATTGTCCAATTTAATTAAGGGAAAATTAAATTAGACACTGCACCAATTTAATTAATTAAATTGGCCTTCACACTAATGTATCGCTAGGACCTGTTGGTCCCAGACTAATGTGTGTGTGCTGCAATTTCTTGTTGGACTTCAACACTCCCTCTCAATAAGAAAGGGATTATCTGCCACCCCGATCCTACCTCTATGGTATTCAATTTTTCTCCTGGTGAGCACCTTCGTTAGAATATCTGCATCCTGATCTTCCGTGGGAATGTACTGAAGTAACATAATGCGCCTCTGAACACAATCTCTGATATGGTTGTACCGGATGTCTATGTGCTTGTACCTATCATGGAATACCGGATTAACCGAGAGTTTAATGCAACTCTGGTTATCACAATGTATCACAGTTGGATCCATCTGAGAACCAAAAAAACCAACGAGGATCTTTCTCATCCAGATTGCCTCACATGCAGCTTGACTTGCTGCCATGCACTCTGCCTCGACTGAACTATGTGCCACATATCGTTGCTTCCTGTTGTACCAAGAAACTGTTGTCAATCCTATGTTGAAGATCCCTCATGATGTGCTATTTTTGTCTGATGGACTGCTTGCCTAATCTGCATCTGTGAAGCCTTGAAGCTTCACTCCCTCTATCCGTTTGTACCATAATCCATACTCTGTAGTGCCCCTGAGATATCTCAAGACATGCTTCCCCGCCTTCCAAAATAGCTTGTTTTTCTTAACCATAGCTTGACTCAGTTGATTAACTACGTAGAAAATGTATGGTCTGGTGTTCACCAAGTACATCAATGAACCCACTAGCTGCTTGTAGACAGTAGTGTCCACTACTTCTCCTGAAGTAGCATCCTCTTTCCTCCAATTTCCTGGAAGAGGAGTATCCATGGGTTTACAGCTCTCCATGTGAAACTTACCCAAAATCTCTTTGGCATACTTTCCTTGAGAAACAAAAATTTCACCATCCCACTGCCATATTTCCAAACCAAGGAAATAGTGAAGGAGTCCCATGCCCTTCATTTCGAACTCCCTTGCATGAAGTTATTAGCTGCTCATCACCTGTCAAAATTAGATCATCAACATAAAGTATGATAATAAAGATCTTACCATCAACCACAATCTGGTACAGGTTTGTATCCGCTTCACTTTTGGTGAGGCCCAACCCAGTGAAATAGTTGTCAATATGAGTGTATCAAGCATGAGGTGCTTGCTTCAGCCCATATAGTGCTCTCTTGAGTCGACACACATGTGACTCACTGTCAAAGATCTCGAAACCTTCTAGATGCTCTATGTACACTTCCTCCTCTATAACTCCATTGAGAAACACAATTTTCACGTCCATCTGATAAATGCGCTACCCCATCTGCGCTGAGAGTGCAAGGATAGATCTAATGGAAGAGTACCTCGCGACTGGTGTGAAAGTATCTTCATAGTCAATCCCCTCAACTTGTGAGAATCCCCGAGCCACAAATTTGGCCTTGTACTTCTCCACACTACCATCTGCTACTTGCTTCACCTTATAGATCCAACCACTAATTTTCCAACCGGTCTTGGAACAACTTCCCATGCACTGTTCTTGACGATGGAGTCATGCTCCTCTACCATAGCGTCAACCCAAATTGGTTGTTGCACTGCTTCCTCAAAGGAAGATGGTTCTGTCATAATACACTTGCTTACGAGAGCCATGTATCTAGTAAACCTATCTAGAGACTCTCTATCTACGCAGTTAAATAGGGGCTCCTACATTCTCTGTCACATCAAGTCTCAATCTATTAGCTTCTGTGGTGCGCCTTCTACCATTTCTGGTGGATGGCTCTGCATGAGTGTTTTCTGCCACTCCATGATCCTCCACATGTGGCTGCTCCACATCTTGAGGTTCATTCTTTGGAGCCAAGAGTTCCTCCTATGCATGCAAATCCAGCTCCCTCTCAAGGGACAATGGCATGGCTTTCTCCTCATCAAATTTTATATTCCGTCTCACAACAGTCATCATGTTGTTTTCAAAATACACTCA
Organism: Pinus albicaulis; assembly: GCA_034641835.2. Classification (NCBI taxonomy): domain Eukaryota; kingdom Viridiplantae; phylum Streptophyta; class Pinopsida; order Pinales; family Pinaceae; genus Pinus; species Pinus albicaulis. The sequence continues at coordinate 326,658,698 of CM076582.1, forward strand.
ATAGTTGTGGGGAGTATCAGTGTACCCTACAAATATCCCAATCTCAGTTGTTGGTTCGAGCTTCTTCCTGGCGTCTTTGGTCACATGCACATAAACAAATGAGCCAAAAATATGAAAATGTTAAACAATAGGTTTCTTACCATTAAAAGCCTCCTCTGGTGTACTCATGCCAAGTATCCAATGAGGACAAAAATTTTGCACAAATACCATTGTGTTGCATGCCTCCGTCCACAGATGCAATGGTATGCCTTGATTGTGCAACATCGCTCATGTTGCACCCACAATTTTTCAATTCTTTCTTTCTGCGACCCCATTCTGTTGTGGGTTATGAGGCGCAATAAAATCTCTCTGATTCCTTATTTGCTGCAGAAGTTCTTGAATTCATTAGAGATGTACTCACCACCATTGTCGCTCCTAAGAGCCTTCACATGCTTCCCCGTGTCTTTCTCCACCAGTGTTTTGAACTCAAGAAATTTTGATAAGTTTGATCTTTCTTCTGCATGAAGTAGATCCAACACTTTCTAGAAAAATCAGCAACAAAGATCACATAGTACTTATGCTTTGTTGTCGAAGCAGTAGAGAATGGTCCACACACGTCTGAGTGAACTCTCTCAAGGATTTCTGAAGCTCGGTTCTCCTTCTTGTGAAAGGTGGCCTTTGCATACTTCCCCATGTTACATCCCTTGCATGTGTCTAACTGCGCAAGCGTACCCTTGGGAAGACCCGTAGAAATATGTTGCATGACCTTCAAGGCTCCGTGGTGTAGATGGCCCAATCTCCTGTTCCATAACTCACCCTCATCCCGGCTCACCACTTTGTCTGCCTTACCCATCAATTTTGCGCAACCATCTACATCAAGTTTATAGAGATTCTTCACACAAATCCCAATCTTCTTGGCTTGTCCTGTTGCTTTGTGTCGAAGGAAAGCTTTTCCTTCACTGAAAACAACATCATATCCTCTATCCTCCAACATTGCGACTAAGACCAAATTTTTCTTCAAGCCTGGTACATGAATTACATATTTTAATAGAAAGGGTTTACCTGACTGTCTATAGAATGTAATTGTACCAATCTCGGTAGCACTATACTGCCTGTCATTACCCATTTTGATATGCATCTAGAGGTCCTTCTCCTCCAAGCTACTGAAAAGTTCTTTGTCTCCCGTAATGTGAAAGTATGCACCACTATCCAAGTACCACACTGATCCCATTCAACTTGACACCATGCATGAAATGAGCGAGAAGTCAAGCTCACATTGCGAGGCCAAAGCCTCACTAGTTGAAAATCCTAAAGCCTTCTTGTTCTTCTTCTTTTGTGGACAATTAGTGGCATAATTTCCATGCTCGTGACAGTGAAAACACCTCACTCTGGACATGTCACGCTTCTTGCCATCTTTGTCGGACTCAGATTTGGAATGGAATTTCTTTCCTTTCCCCTTCTTCGCCTTGGCAACCAAAGCACAATTCTTCATCATCATTCTTAGATGAAGATCCATCCCTGCTATTCCGCCTAAATTCTTCTTGCACCAAATACGACCAAATTCGTTCCCAATTTGGCAGCTTTTCCCTTTCATTAACAGAGTCCTGATAACTATGCCAACTCTTAGGAAGTCCTAGAAGAGCTAGGTTCACCAAGTCATCGTCCGCGACAGTAATTCCGACTCGCACAAGCTCATCCCGACATTGGACAAACTTTGTTAAATATTTCGAAATGGTTTCGCCCTTTTCCATTTTGATTTTCCTAAGCTTGTCCTTCAGTGCCAATTTTATATGATCACTACTGCTCTGAAACAGATCTGCCAAAGCTTTCCACATTGCATATGGTGTCACTTTTCCATGGATACTTGAGACAATGTGGTCTCATACTCCCTCCAGTAAGATCATCCTCACATTTGCAACCTTCTTTTTCCAAGCATTAAGATTTGCAACATCTGCTACAGTGGATTTGGGAACATCATTATCAATGAATTCTTTCAACCCATTGTCCTCCAGTACTGCCTTCATCCTGTCTTTCCATGCAACATAGTTAGAGATTCCCTCGAGTGCAACTCCAATCTCAAGACATTGAAATCCATTTCGATCCTGAATCTCCTGTCGCACCAAAAATACTTTTGCAAATTCAAATTCTATTCAATCACAAACTCAGCTTCTCCTCCACTATGGTGATTTCCTGTGCTGTGATACCATGTAGAAATTATACAAACATATGTATATCAATGGATTCAATCTGATCAAGCAATGTACTAAAGCTAGATACGGAATCCTTCTACAAATCAATTGTGGAAATTAAACTCAATAGCCAATCACAATAAGCAAAGAAAGAATCAAATCAATCTACAACACAAATAATTTCTTGGGGAAAGCTTGATGCTCAAAACCCCTTTATATTCTATTGTATATTCACCATGGAATCACGAAACAATTACAATGCACTCTTATCACAAGAGTCTTTTGCACTCTCACAACTGTCTCACACTGTCCCGGAAAAAATCGACCAACTCTTAGCCAATTCTCAGCCTCTAAATATTCTGCCTTGCTTGGGCAATTCCTGATGAATGTAATCCCTATTCTTTAGGAAATTTGGCCTTCCAAAACTGCACAAGGATCATGGGAAATCTAATGATGTCTGGTTTCATGCGAGCAACCTACTAATCACACAACTGATAGTTAACATCCCTTTAACCTTTGTCTCAACTAGGTTTCCACTGGAACTGACATGCATGCAACTATTAATAGTAAATCATCAGTTGCATGGAAAATCACTGATTGTGAATTAAATAATATTTAATTCATTTTATCTCTCATTAGTTAAACAAACAGTTACAACTAGTTCAACTGACTCTAACTCACCTAAATGAGTTAACTGATTACTCATGCATTAAACTAATGTATCAACTGCAATTCGAACTCCATAACTAATAGAATTAGTCTGCATGCCTCACCAACCACCCTCAACTCGAAATACATGAGCTAACTAAGTTTATCACACTCAGTTAACTGTTACAAGTGATCATGAGATAAGATTACATTTTATTGTCCAATTTAATTAAGGGAAAATTAAATTAGACATTGCACCAATTTAATTAATTAAATTGGCCTTCACACTAATGTATCGCTAGGACCTGTTGGTCCCACACTAGTGTGTGTGTTGCAATTTCTTGTTGGAATTCAACAAAAATTATCACTGTAGCTAGCATATTGTCTACATCTCTCTAAGCTTCATATTTATGGAGACTCCACGGTCTCTATATAGTGGATACAAGGAATAGCCAGACTGAAAAATTATTTTTTCCTTCCACTGTATCAAAATGTCATCCATAAAACAAGATCTTTTTCTCGTTTATCTCTCACTCACATCTACAAGGAAAAAAACAAAGCAGTCAAACAACTTTCAAAGAGAGTACTAGCACTAGATCAAGGATAGAGGGAAATCCAAGAAAGCAATGAAGGTTCGATGAGGCAACATTAGCTATTCCCGTGGGCATAATTAATAAATCATTTTTTTATTCCTCCACAACTCTCTCATGTCATATCAATGTCACCATTTGGAGAGAAAGTGTATTTCTATCTTGACTCTATTTAAATGTTTGTTTCATAATTCAGTTGTTGGAATCTATAACTTTTATGCATTTAATTTTGGATAACACGACACTGAGCACTGAAAACATGTATCCCGGCTCCCCTTCATCCGGGCTCCTAAAAGAATTTTTGTTTATAGAAAACAAGATTTACAAAGACAGATTTTGTTTCAACAAGATTTAGATGATTTAGATGATGTTTTAGTTATTATCAGAAGCTCTCCTTATTTGGCAAATATATGCTTAGGACCATAAAAGCAACTGATGTAATTGCATATGTAAACAAATGGGTCATATGACCATACAATATTTTTGAGCTTTTGTTCCACTAGAATGTCAAGGCATCTACTTTCAATGTATTTTATTTTGACTATAAATAGAATATCTGATTTTTTTCTTTGGGAAAAAAGTATTAAGTTCTTATATATTTATTATTTAAATTTAAATATGAATATGTTAATTATAATGGTTACTAATATGAATCATTGCTTATTTATAAACACTGTTTTGTGGATTCCTCAATTACATTGTAATTTCCTTGATTTAATTTTTTTTTATGTTTCAAATATATATATATATATATATATATATATAATTCGATATTAAAAAAGATAAAAAAAATCTCTCGATCTAACATGAACATCTCCCTCATACTAGGATGTGGAGCACCTAACGGGCCAACCAACATAGATCCAAGTGTTCAGAGAGATAAAACCTCTCAAAATGGATGAGTACAAAATTTTGGAAAGGTTTGCACCTTAAGAAATTTATTTAAAATTTTGAGATTTAAACTCAAAAGTTACATGTCATTGGTTTCATGAGAAACTCTCTCCATGGTTTTTGGCTCAAAATGTTTGTCATTCCTATGAGCCAAAATTTTCTATTTACATTTCTATTTCTAATTAGTCTACAACAACGTTTGTACCATCTCTAAAAAATATCTATTAGAAAACAAAAAGAGCAATACATTTAAAGGTTGAAGAGAAATTGGACTCCATATTAGGCATTGTCTTCTTTAGTAGTGCCCCACAATTGTTTATTCAAATTCTTGCTTGTGTCATGTACCAAATGAACCTCCACGATTTTGACATATTTCCTATTTGCCAAGTTATGATTGAGCTAAATTTTTGTATAACAAGTGATCTCCTAATACTGCTTATCAAAGAAAATATTTTCTTCAACTGATAAATCCTTATAGGCCATGATTTACAATTGAGTCCTGGAAACTACTCATAAGGGGCACTCGAAGTTTGAATTGCACAAATTTTTCCAAACTAGATACTTCCAAACCTAATGATAATTTGGAGCTCAAAGCGATTTATTTTTTAGAAACAATGGAAACTCAGACACTGCTGAGAAGGGGGTGAACCAATAGTATGACCAAATAATACAATTCTTTAACTAAAATCACTTTTCAATCACTTTATCAATCATTCATGTAATCAACATCATAACTCAATCTTGTAAAACATAACATCATAAACATGTGCAACATATATAAGGACAACAATCTTATTTTTATTACTTTGGCAAACACAAGCTACAATTTTCTATTACATCGCTTCCCCACAAGCTTCCACTTGCAGGTTTATCAACTACCACTGAAAGGAACTTCTATCCTTGTTTTTTTATCAGTTGCCATTGAAAGGGATTGCTACCCCTGCTCGTTTATCAACTTCTATCGAAAGGAGCTCTAACTCCTGATTGTTTACCATGCACTATTGGTGTTGAGATTTTGAGTGTTGGGGTAGCTTCGGATGCGCTCTAGCTTCCAAAATTTGTGGAGAGACTAGAGTACATGAGATCTCAAAGACCCAGAAAGGGATTTGAGAAATTCCATCCGGTTTAAGAGAAAATTAATTAATTAATATTTTTAATTACGGACCCTAAGTCTGGCTTAGGAAAATTAAAATATTAAAGGTGTTATCACCCATTTTTTTTTTTTTTTCAAAACATGGTATGTCAACTCTTTTTTGATCATGGTTTAATAGTTTTTAAAGTCATTTTAGTATGGTTAAGGGTATGTCATAGTTTTATAGGTTTAGTGTTCATCATTAGAATTCAAATAAGGTCTTTGTAGGTCCATTTCATGGTAAAAAAATTCACATTTTTCGTTCAAGGGTCATTTATGTAAGTTTTGGGTCAATTTTATGCAATTAGCCACAAATCCACAGTTTCATAGCGCTGTTAGTTCAAAATGTGAGTTTTGCGCTACGAAAGTGCTGCTACTTTCGTAGTGCAAAATTTACACTATGAGCGCTACGAAAGCACGGTTTCATAGCTATCGTGTCAAATAAGCTGAGATTTGTCAGTTTCAGTTGGGAAATGACATGATAGGGGTATGGTGAGTCAGTTAATTACCAAATTCGATGTACCCACTTGTCCTACAGTTATCATATTCATGAAAGGGTATCAATCAAACATCATTTGGTCATGAGGTGACATCTCTAATTCGAATTTTTGCTTAATTGAGTCATCCCTATTTCATTTACCTTCACATATGTTGTCCAAGCTCTGAAACAATAAGGATAAGTTTATGGTTGTTCCATCCAAAGACAACTCTCACCATTATCAAGTGAGGTTGATTCATCAATCAAGCGAGGCTGATTCATCAAATCAAGCGAGGCTGTTCATCAGGTCAAGAGAGGCTGCGTTACAGGTTTTGGAGAAACTAACAGGTTTTCTACAGGAAATATGGCAGAGGAAAAGAAGGTCCACAAAAGGGGATATTGTCTAAGATATCAACCTGAGAATGCAAATGTTGTTATGGAGGATCAAATGGTAATGGAGGCTTTTAGCAAAGCTGGTTATCTCAAATTTTGAGAAAAGCTACAGGGGTGCCACACTCAGGTGTCCAAAGAGTTTGCTTTACATTTCAATGAAACCACTACAAAATTTGGGATGATAAATATGCCAATTATACTTGAGATCATAGCTGTTGTAACAAAGATACCAAGGGGACAACAATATTGGTTTAAAAGTTTTAGGTTTGACATGGAGCCATGCAAAGAGTTTATGAAACCTGAATATGAAGACATGGACTTGAACAATGCAATACCCAGAAGTTGTATAAAAAACAACTAAGCAAAGCTAATTTTCAACATCCAAATATATTTCACATGTGAGGGTAGGTACCATAAAGTATATACTTATCATTTCAAACTGCTATTGCATTTCACAGGCATGATATCATTAGATTTACCATTTTACTTGCATAGAAGCCTTGCCAAAATGGCTAACAAAGTCCAAGCTAAATCCGATGGCTGTGAAACTTCTCTATTTCATCACGGTTTGATAAAGTTGTTGGTTTTGAATGAGCTTCATAAAATAAATAGAGATTGGTCTTCCTTTTTATTTATGAGTGGATTTGAAATGGAGGCTTTGACCCCAGCCAGAAACCCTAAGATTAAGGGGAATCCTTCACCACCAATAGCAGAATCCAGTCAGCCAGTGGTTACTAAAGCAAAGAGGTTTGTAAAGTTGAAACCAAGGAAGAAGGTTGAAGATAGAACTGAGAAAACATCAGGGCTTGTTGCATAAACCTTATCACCTGCAAAATAGAGAGTAGAAAGGGTCAAAGAAACAAAACAAAAACAAGTGGCCAATAAGCAGGAGACCCAAAGAAAAACAAGAAGTCAAGTATCAACATCAAAAGGAAAAGCAATTGTTTCAATGGAAGAGGACAGTCCAATGATGAAAGGAAACTTGGATGATATACTGCATGCAATTGACATAGAAGAATCACCCACTGTGTAGGCAGATTTCATTGAAGTGAATGAACCCAAACAGAGAAAAATGAAATCAACGAAGAAATTGGATTTTGAAGGTGAGAATGTAGCTTTTGTTTTTCAAGCTAGGAAACCTCTAACCAGGCATGAAAATAAACTCCAAGAAAGCAGTAAATATATCCAAGTAACTATTGAAGCAGCCAAAGTCCCTGAAAAAGGTGATTGATCTCTTATCACCTATAGTGGAGCATGCAGTCAACAAGGTAGAGAAGGGAAAAGAACACATGTCAGAGTGTCAACTATTGGAAGAAAGGTTGAAGCTAGCAAATCAAGAGATGGAAATGATGAGAAAGAGGGAAAGACAACATAGCATTGAAAAGACAGAATTCAAGAGGTTGACGGCTATTTGGGAAGGTCAAACAGTTGCTAGGTCAGAGATCCCAAGCAGTGCACAATAGTTCTTTACATGGACAGTTCCAGCCATTAAAGAAGAAAAGTTTGTTAGAGTGATCAACACTCATTTGAGCGCAAGTAACAGAAATCTAAGAGGCCAAGTGGAGGATTTGGAGCTACAATTAAAACAGTCTCAAGATGAACTAAAGAGTAGAGGTACAAAATGGCAAATTCAAAACAAACTCTAAATGGAAAATGAGGATTAAATTTTGTGAAGATAATGTTTTTAGTCCAAATAGCTGATGGCTTTGATGAAGTCAATGATTTTCTGAAGCCGTGGTACCTTTTTGTTTTAAACTTTGTGAAAATCTGGTTAAAACTGCTTGCACAGCAGTTTCATAGCACCTGTAGTGTAAAAAGGGTGAAATGCGCTACGAAACTATTGTAGTAGCTTTTTCACCCTTTTTATTATCAAATTTTGGAGGGAAGACCATGTATTTTGATTTGAAATTTCTAAGGAAGCTATATCTAGTGAATATCAAAGTAAATATGAAGGAAAGGAAGCTAAATTTTGAAGGAAAATGGTAAAAAATACCGCGCTACGAAACTGTGTTGCTTTCGTAGTGCAAGTCTGTTTTCATTATTTTGAGAAGTTCAAAGTGGTTTCGCACAACTGGCATGAAAGGATGACTTGGGACATATGCCAATCATGTTCCCAACATCAATTAGCCTCGAATTTATCAGTTGAAAGTGGTAAGAATATCTCAAGAAACTAAAGGGATCCTAAGCCTAAAAACATGGGAGCAATTTCCTAGATTATAGGGGATCAACATCATCAACATTATGGTTATAACAAGTTGAAACTCATCATTAGGATTCGAATTAATGGAATGATAGGTGGCAAATGATGTGATTAAGTTTAGATGAAGTTGTTTTGAATATAACCAAAAGAGTTCTAATTCTATTTGTAATAGGACTCTATGTTAGTTTTATAGTTGTGTTTGTAATAAATACCATGTTTTATAGTTAGAATAGGTGTCAAAGCATGGGAATTCAATGTATATAGTTGTGGAGAAGCTTATCTCATGATGTAAATGATCTATTAAAGATCAAGAAGTCGAAATAGGCATCTGTTAGCAACAATACTGTGTTTTATTGTAAGTGACTGTGTTCAGCTTAATACAAAATTTCTACTTAGACAACTCAAGATTCATAAGGAGTTCTTGTATATTCTTGTTCTGATGGCATCTTTTCAATATTCTATTGTAGTGGTGTTTTCTTATGATACTCAGAATTCATCAATGATGCTCTGACTTCCTTCGTAGACAAATTAACTGTGTGTTTCATTGTTCTACATGTGTATTCCTTGACTTGAACTCTGATATGCTTTGACTTCCATGCTAGGTAGATTGTTTTGGTTATGCTGAAGCTATTATGGCTCCATAAGCCCAATGTACACTTTCTAATGTGTTTTACAACCAGTTTATATCATTTATTTGTTTTTATCCCATATAGAGTTAGCCATCTACATATTTATAAAAATTCATAAACCCTTGAGAGAGCCCTCTTAGGTTGAGGAGGATAAGCCTTAGCCAAAAGATTGGTCTAAAACAGTTACATGAGATTAACTTGATTGGAAGCCTATCAGGTCTGATTTTGTGATAACATTTTGGTGCGTCTGCCAGGAATCTGAAGATTATACTTTCCCGAGATTTTGAAGCTGAACTTCTGAAGGTAGTAGGAGCTCAGAAAGCTTTTCGAGGCTGCATCTACCTTGGTGACTCCATTTAAATTTTATATGTTCAAAGGTGGCTTCAAGAAGGAGATACACGAGGATTAATCCTGACCCAAATCCACCTACCATCATGGACAATCCAAACATCATTTCAAGAGGCAGTCAAGGCATTTCTGAAATACCAAGTACCCCATCTCATTCGAAATCCTTGTCCTTTGAAATATCAAGAAGTCCTGAAGACAAAAGAGTTGATGATAAAATTCATGAGGTTTTGTTTAGATCAGAAAATGAAAAGGAACTAATTGAAATTATCTTAGACTTACATAAGAGAGGAATTGACACCTCAACTCTAGTAACCCAAGAAGACAAAGAAGAATTATGGGAAGTTGTTCCTTAAGAGTTGTTGTTGGAAAAGGAGTCTTTAGAAAAATTGGAGCTTGATCCTTTCGAAGTATTGTTGAAAAGTAAAGCCGGTTTACCTCTTCCCAACCAGTGCTCAATTGTTAGTGGCTTACAAAGACCAAGTAGTCCTCCTCATAGCAGTTTGTCATCTACTGTTTCTGCCTTTCCTAAAATTACCACAGTACCTCTGACGATGGCTGGAAATCCACCTGCTACACCTGCTAGATACGCCCCTCTTATTCTTCCTGTTGTCTTACATGACCTCCCTAGTAAATATGCTGCTAGAATTAAAACCTGGGGAAGTGATGAAGACATTACAGCAGAGGATCATGTAGATCAATTTAATGACTTTATAGACAAGGAGGAGGTTGATCATGAAGATGTTAAATTGAGATTGTTTGCTCAGATTTATACTGGTGAGGTTAGGAAGTGGTATAAAGTTCTTACTCCTGGAAGCATTCATGATTGGAATGAATTTGAAGATGGTTTCTTAAGAAAATGGGGAAATAGTACTAATCCAGTACAAGCCCTCACTGAGTATAATACCTTGAAGAGAGTTGCTGATGAAACTGTCCAAAACTTCTCAAAAAGGTTTAATAAAGTGTTAGATTCTATTCCTGCCAGTTTGAACCACTAGAAGCCTTAGCTCAAATGAGGCATGCTAAAGATTTTGACTATGAGTTTTCCATACTGTTGAGAGAAAGAGAATCCCCTACACTTGCTGAAATGAAAAATGATGCTGTGAAAGTGGAGGTTAATTTGATAGCAGCTAAAAAGTCAAAAATGGGTAAGGCTAAGTTGAAAGAATAAGAGAAACCTTCATCCTCTACCCCTCAAGACAAACTGGATTCAATGATGAAAATAATGGAAAATTTGATGGATAGGTTAGCCCTTGGGAATATCTCTACTCCTCCTGCACAACATGAACCTCAATTCAGAAACCCTCAGTTCAGGAGACCTCAGAATCAAAAAAGACCAAGGGAGAATAGAAATCAACAGCCTGATCCTCTAGTGAGACCTCCTTTTCAGCAGAATTTGGTTGATGAAGAAGATGACCCTGAAGTTCCTGAGGAGTCTATTCATTGTTTCGATGAAGAAATGTCAGGAATTTTCTTGACTAAGGAAGAACATGATCAATCAGATCAAAACAATCATGAAGAAGAAACATCAGACTATCTAAAGGGGTATCAACATGTTATTCTTGAGATGCAGAAACAATATAATCTCAGAAATAGGAATGTGCCTATCATTGAAAACAAAACACAACCTAAGAAAGATGCGCCTAAGGTTGTTGATGGTAAGAAGGATGCTCCTAAGGTCCTTGAAGGTAAGAAAGATACACCAGATGTCCTTCCTACCAAAGAAGCTGAAAAATTTGTTTCTGTTTTCAATCTTGAGAATGAAATTTCTAAGATAAAAATATCAGTTCCTTTTGGTGAGATTCTCAAGGTAGATGAATATAGAAGCAAGATTGTTAAAATGCTAAACTCACAACCTGGAGTTGCTGATATCTTGAATGTATTAGAAGATCATCTGACCATATATTTGGGCCCAAGACTAGAAGATGAACATAATTAGGAAGTTCCTCCTTTTTATGTGAGCCTTAGCATTCACAACATGACATTGCACAATGCTATGTTGGATTCAGGGGCCTCTCACAATATTATGCCCAAAGTAATCATGGAAAGGATGGGGTTAGAAATAACTAGGCCATACAAAGATTTGTTTTTTTTAATTCAAAAAGAGTTCAATGCATTGGTCTAATCAAGGATGTTGTTGTTGGTCTGACGCAAGTTCCTGCTAAAACTGTAGTCATGGACATTGTTGTAGCAGACATTCCACCGAAGTTTGGTATGTTGTTGTCAAGGTCATGGGCAGCAAAAATTAAAGGTACAATGCAGATGGATCTTACTTATGCTACCATTCCAGTCTTTGGGGAGCAAAGAAGATTGTATCGAGAGACAAGGATGGCATACATGGTGAGTAGCAAAGATAAACCCGAAAAATTTCCAATTTATGCTCTTGATACTAATCTTGGTTCTGCTATTCTTTTCAATGAATTGACTAATGAAGCGGAAGAAGAAAAGAAAGCAGAAAATCAGAGTTATGAAATTCAATAGTCTGAAAATCAGCAAGCAGAAGGTCAGCAAGTCAGCAATAAAGAGGAAGAAGGTTGGTGGTCATTGCATTTTGATGGATCATTAGGCAAATAAGGAGCAGGAGCAGGGATCTGGATTAGAAATGCAAGTGATGAAAGTAAGTTCTTCTCCTATAAACTGAACTTTGATTGCACGAATAACATGGATGAATGTGAATCCTTGATTTTGGGTCTAGAAGTGTTGAAAAGAATGAATGCTCAAAACATTTCTGTTTTTGGAGATTCGGAATTAGTCATAAAACAGATTGAGGGTGTTTATGAAACAAAGGACACAAGGATGAGAGCATATAGGAATTTGGTTTTGGACATGTCAGAAAACCTTCAAGCCTATTCATTCACAGTCAAAACTAGAGAACAAAACTCTGTTGTTGATTCTCTTGTTGTCTCTGCAAGCCTTTTCATTATTCCTATGCACTCCACAGAAAAGTATGAATTTGAAGTCCACCATAGGCCAGCCATTCCTGATAATATTACTCATTGGAAAGTTTTTGAGGATGATCAGCAGGTGAAAATTTTTATTGAGCTGAAAGAAGAATTTGAAAATGTACAAGTAGATCAGCAGAACATGTTAGCTGAATCTAAAGGGAATTCTGAAGTTTTGCAACTAAAGAATAGTTCCATACCAAAGGGACTCATACCTCTAGAAATTTTTTTTGATCAGAATGATGTTTTTAAATCCTGCAAGATGCAAGCTGATGAAGAAGAAGTTGAGAGTTGTAACCTTGGTACTATAGCTATGCCCAAAATGATTAAACTTTCAAAATTTCTTTCAGCTGATATGAAGTTTAAATATGTCCAAATGATGAAAAGATTCATAGATGTCTTTTCTTGGAACTATGTTGATTTGAAAGAATATGATCCCGCCATTATTCAGCATAATTTTCCCATAAAGGAAAATGAAAGACCTTTCAAGAAGAAGTTAAGGAGGATCAAACCACTTCTCATGCGTTTGATTGAGAAAGATGTTAAAACTTAGATTTTTGATGCTAAAATCATTGTTCCAATCAGATTTTCAAATTGGCTTGCAAATTTGGTTCTGGTTAGGAAAGAAGAGTGGGGAAATCATAATATGCATTGATTTCAGAAATATGATTAAAGCCTCCATGAAGGATAATTATCCTCTCCCAAAGATGGATCAAATTTTGCAAACTATTGTCAGTTCTTAGAGAATGTCTACGCTTGATGGTTTTTCAGGTTATAATTAGATCCTTGTGCACCCTGATGATCAGGAAAAAACAACCTTTACTACACCATGGGGTACTTTTATGTACGCCAATATGCCATTTGGTCTCATGAATGCAGGAGCTACCTTTCAGAGGGCAATGAACATTGCATTTTCTGAAGAAAAGGACAAGATGGTGGTTGTGTATCTTGATGACATAACAATCTTTTCAAGGAAGGAAGAAGATCACTTGAAACACTTGGAAAGAATTCTGTTGAAATGTAGAAGGTTTGGCATCTCTCTAAATCCCACCAAAGTATTTTTGCTTTAACTTTAGGTAAATTACTTGGGCATATCATTTCTAAAGATGGGACTAAGATTGATCGAAGCAGGGTCAATGCAATTCAGAAGGTGGATTTTCCAAGAAGTAGGAAGGAGATTCAATCTTTCCTTGGAAAGGTTAATTTTGTAAGGCAATTTATTCCTAATTTTGCTGAGATTATGAAGGACATAAAAAGGATGCTGAAGAAGGGAGTTGATATTAAGTGGATAACAGAGGCAAGAAACTCATTTGAAGAGATCAAAAGAGCACTCACACAAGCACCAGTATTGATTAGTCCTAATTTTTCTAAGGAATTTCTGGTTTTTACCTTTGCATCAGAGAATATTATCGCCAGAGTTCTGCTACAGAAGGGACAGCAAGGTATTGAGCAACCGATTTCTTTCTTTAGTAGGACATTAGCCAATGCTGAACTGAAGTATAATATCTTAGAAAAGCAAGCCAATGCTTTGGTGAAGGCTGTCAAAGATTTCAGAATTTATATTATGCATTCTCATATTGTGGCGTTTGTTCCTAATACTATTGTGAAAGACATCTTCACTCAAGCCGACCCTGATGGTAAGAGGGGGAAATGGATTTCCAAGTTGCTAGAATTTGATATTGAGATTAAACCGACAAAATTGGTCAAAGGGCAAGGCTTGGCGAAGCTGATGGCACAATCAAACTTTGACCGTCTTGATATAAATTGGATTGCAGAAATATCAGAAATTTCAGTTGATGAGAAGGAACTAGTTCCTGTTGAAGAAAAATATACCACCTCAGATTGGTACAAGGAAGTTTTTTTTGTCCTACAACACCATAAAGCACCTGCTGATTTGAAAAATTCCAAAGCAAGGTTTGTTAAGATGAAATCTTTGAGAGACTTTATATTTGACATAAATATGTTTTGGAAGGATACTGGCGGAATTTTGCTAAATTGCTTGCTGGAGGAGGAGGCTGATAAAGTCATTGAGGAGTTTCACAAAGGGGATTATGGAGGTCACCATTATTGGAAGGCGACACTGAACAAAATTTTGAGAGCAGGGTTTTATTGGCCAACAATGTTTTAGGATGTATACAAGAGGGTTGCTGCCTACCATGAATGCCAGATTTTCGAGGGTAAGAAGAAACTTGCACCCTTACCTTTGATGCCTATTTATGTAGAAGCGCTATTCTAGCAGTGAGGACTAGATTTTATCGGGGAGATTCATCCATCATCTTCAGGTCAGCATCATTGGATTCTTACAGCGACTGATTACTTCACCAAATGGATTGAAGCAATCCCAACTAGACAAGTAAATGATTCTATGATTGTCTCTTTCTTAGAAAATAATATCTTGTCTAGATTTGGTTGCCCCATGAAGATTATAACTGATAATGCACAAGCATTCAAGTCTAAGAAGCTGATCAATTTTTGTCATTAATATCATATTACTCTTGAGCATTCTACTGCATATTATCCGCAAGGAAATGACCTTGCTGAATCTTCTAACAAGAGCATGGTAAGGATTACTAAAAAGGTGTTGCAGGAGAAGAAGAAAGCTTGGCATTTGAAGTTGAAGTATGCCTTATGGGCTAACAGGATATGCACAAAGAGGTCAATCGGAACTTCACCATATGAATTGGTATATGGCGCACATGCTATTTTTCCTACATCACTAGGAGTACCTGTTATGAAGCTGATTCAAGGGCTAGAAGAGGAACCAAATGCAATCCAGAGAAGAATTAATCAACTAATAGATCTGCAAGAGAAAAGGAATGAGGTTTATGACAACAATCAACAATCTCAAAACAGAATCAAGAGGACATTTGATAAGAAGATTAAGGAGGAAAATTTTCAAATTCAAGATGAAGTGCTAAAATGGGAGGCTAGAATTGAAGAGAAAGGCAAACATGGTAAGTTTGAGAACTTATGGAAAGGTACTTTCAAAATCGTTGCTTTCCATGGAAACGATACTTACATACTGCAGGAGATAGATGGAAAACCATATGTTGGAGGACCTGTCAATGGCAGGTTTTTGAAGAATTATTCTTCCTAAAATCTAATGGATTGTTCATGTTATTGTATATTTTCCATTTTATAAGTTTTTATGCTAATAATGACAAGCAAAATCAGCAAGCTTGAGCCTGAGGTGAAGGCCATTAGAGCTTGAGGAAGAAGCTTGGCGATTTCAAGGTTTTTACTGTTTTGGTCAAGAAAATGGATAGCAGCACTGGAACTACTGGTTCTTAGTGTACCACAGGGGCACACTATCCCAAGTGGAGCCACTGTTATCACCCAATTTTTTTTTTCATAACATGGTATGTCAACTTTGTTTTGATGATGGTCTAATAGTTTTGAAAGTCATTTTAGTATGGTTAAGGGTATGTTATAGTTTTAGAAGTTTAGTGTTCATCATTAGGATTCAAATAAGGTCTTTGTAGGTCCATTTCATACTAAAAAAATTCACATTTTTCGTTCAAGGGTCATTTATGTAAGTTTTGGGTCAATTTTCTGCAATTAGCCACAAATCCATAATTTCATAGCACCGTTAGTTCAAAAAGTGAGTTTTGTGCTATGAAAGCGCTGCTACTTTCGTAGCACAAAACACAAAATTTACACTATGAGCGCTACGAAAGCGCGGTTTCGTAGCTATCATGTCAAATAAGCCAAGATTTGTTAATTTCAGTTGGGAAATGACATGATAGGGGTATGGTGAGTCATTTAATTACCAGATTTGATGTACCCACTTGTCCTACAGTTATCATATTCATGATAGGGTATCAATCAAACATCATTTGGTCATGAGGTGACATCTCTAATTTGAATTTTTGCCTAATTGTCATCCCTGTTTCATTTACCTTCACATATGATGTCCAAGCTCTGAAATAGTAAGGATAAGTTTATGGTTGTTCCATCCAAAGACAACTCTCACCATTATCAAGAAAGGCTGATTCATCAAATCAAGCGAGGTTGTTCATCAGGTCAAGAGAGGCTGCTTTACAGTTTTTAGAGAAACTAACAGGTTTTCTACAGGAAACATGGCAGAGGAAAATAAGGTCCACAAAGGGGGAAATTATCTAAGATATGAACCTAAGAATGAAAATGCTATTATGGAGGATCAAATGGTAATGGAGGATTTTAGAAAAGTTGGTTGCCTCAAATTTTGTGAAAAGCTGCAGGGGTGCCACACTCAAGTGTCCAAAGAGTTTGCTTTACATTTCAGTGGAACCACTACAAAATTTGGGATGATAAATATGCCAGTTACACCTGAGATCATAGCTGCTGTAACAAAGATACGAAGGGGACATCAATCTTTGTTTAAAGGTTTTAGGTTTGACATGGAGCCATGCAAGGAGTTTATGAAACCTGAATATGAAGACATGGACTTGAACAATGCAATAGCTAGAAACTGTATCAAAGACAACTATGGAAAGCTACTTTTCAACATCCAAATATATTTCACATGTGAAGGCAGGTAATACTTGTCATTTCAAACTGCTTTTGCATTTTACAGGCATGATATCGTTAGATTTACCATTTTACTTGAATAGAAGCCTTTCCAAAATGGCTGACAAAGCCCAAGCTAAATCTGATGGCTATGAAACTTCTCTATTTCATCACGGTTTGATAAAGTTGCTGGTTTTGAATGAGCTTCAGAAAATAAATAGATATTGGTCTTCCTTTTTATTTATGAGTGGATTTGAAATGGAAGCTTTAACCCTAGCCATAAACCATAATATTAAGGGAAATATTTCACCACCAATAGCAGAATATAGTCAGCTAGTGGTTACTAAAGCAAAGAGGTTTGTAAAGTTGAAACTAAGGAAGCAGGTTGAAGATAGAATTGAGAAAACATCAGGGCTTGTTGCAGAAACCTTATCACCTGCAAAATAGAGAGTAGAAAGGGTCAAAAAAACAAAACAAAAACAAGTGGCGAGTAAGAAGGAGACCCAAAGAAAAACAAGAAGTCAAGTATCAACATCAAAGGGAAACGCAGCTGTTTCAATGGCAGAGGAAAGTCCAATGATGAAAGGCAACTTGGATGATATACTACATGCAATTGACATAGAAGAATCACCCATTGTGCAGGAAGATTTCATTGAATTGAATGAACCCAAACGGAGAAAAATGAAATCAACAAAGAAATTGGATTTTGAAGGTGAGAATGCAGCTTTTGTTTTTCAAGCTAGGAAACCTCTAGCCATGCATGAAAAGAAACTCCAAGAAAGCAATAAGGATATCCATGTAACTATTGAAGCAGCCAAAGTCCCTGAAAAGGTGATTGATCTCTCATCACCTATAGTGGAGCATGCAGTAAAAAAGGTAGAGAAGGGAAAATAACACATGTCAGAGTGTCAACTGTTGGAAGAAAGGTTAAAGCTAGAAAATCAAGAGTTGGAAATGATGAGAAAGAGGGCAAGACAGCATAGCATTGAAAATACAGAATTCAAGAGGCTTAAGGCTGTTTGGGAAGGTCAAACAGTTTCTAGGTCAGAGATCCCAAGCAGTGCACATCAGTGCTTTACATGGACAGTTACAGCGATTAAAGAAGCAAAGTTTGTTAGAGTGATCAACACTCATTTTAGAGCAAGTAACATAAATCTAAGAGGCCAAGTGGAGGATTTGGAGCTACAATTAAAATAGTCTCAAGATGAACTAAAGAGCAGAGGTACAAAATGACAAATTGAAAACAAACTCTAAATGGAAAATGAGGATTAAATTTTGTGAAGATTATGTTTTTAGTCCAAATAGCTGGTGGTTTTGACGAAGCCAATGATTTTCTGAAGCTGTGGTACCTTTTTGTTTTAAATTTTGTGAAAATCTAGTTAAAACTGCTTGCACAATAGTTTCGTAGCGCCTGTAGTGCAAAAAGGGTGAAATGCACTATGAAACTGCTGTAGTAGTTTTTTCACCCTTTTTCTTATCAAATTTTGGATGGAAGACCATGTATTTTTGTTTGAAATTTCTAAGGAAGCTATATCAAGTGAATATCAAAGTAAATATGAAGGAAAGGAAGCTAAATTTTGAAGGAAAATGGTAAAAAATACCGCGCTATGAAAAGCGCTACGAAACTGTGCTGCTTTCGTAATGTAGGTCTGTTTTCATTGTTTTGATAAGTTCAAAATGGTTTCGCACAACTGGCATGAAAGGATGACTTGGGACATATGCCAATCATGTTCCCAACATCAATTAGCCTCGAAGTTATCAGTTGGAAGTGGTCAGAATATCTCAAGAAACTAAAGGGATCCTAAGCCTAAAAACAGGGGAGCAGTTTCCTAGATTACAGGTTATCAACATCATCAACATTATGGTTATAACAAGTTGAAACTCATCATTAAGATTCGACTTAATGGAATGATAGGTGGCAAATGATGTGATTAAGTTTGGATAAAGTTGTTTTGAATAGAACCAAAAGAGTTCTAATTCTATTTGTAATAGGACTCTATGTTAGTTTTACAGTTGTGTTTGTAATAAATACCATGTTTTATAGTTAGAATAGGTGTCAAAGCATGGGAATTCGATGTATCTAGTTGTGGAGAAGCTTATCTCATGATGTAAATGATCTATTAAAGATCAAGAAGTTGAAATAGAAAGGGTTGGACATTTGTTAGCAAAAATATTGTGTTTTGTTGTAAGTGACTGTGTTCAGCTTAATACAAAATTTCTACTTAGAAAACTCAAGATTCATGAGGAGTTCTTGTATGTTCTTGTTCTGATGGCATATTTTCAATATTCTATTGCAGTGGTGTTTTCTTATGATACTCAGAATTCATCAATGATGCTCTGACTTCCTTCATAGACAAACTGACTGTGTGTTTCACTGTTCTACATGTGTATTCCTTGACTTGAACTCTGATATGCCTTGACTTCCATGCTAGGTAGATTTTTTTGGTTATGCTGAAGTTATTATGATTCCATAAGCCCAATGTACACTTGTTAATGTGGTTTACAACCATTTTATATCATTTATCTTTTTTTATCCCATATAGAGTTAGCCATCTACATATTTATAAAAAATCATAAACCCTTGAGAGAGCCCTCTTAGGTTGAGGAGGCTAAGCCTCAGCCAAAAGATTAGTCTGAAACAGTTACATGAGATTAACTTGATTGGCAGCCTATTAGGTCTGATTTTCTGATAACATTTTGGTGCGTTTGCCGAGAGTTTGAAGATTATACTTTCCCGAGATTTTGAAGCTGAACTTCTGAAGGTGGTAGGAGCTCAGAAAGCTTTTCGAGGCTGCATCTACCTTGGTGACTCCAATTAAGGTTTATATGTTCAAAGGTGGCTTTGAGAAGGAGATACACAAGGAGTAATCCTGACCCAGATCTACCTGCCATCGTGGACAATCCAAACACCATTTCAAGAGGCAGTCAAGGCATTTATGAAATAGTAGGTACTCCATCTCATTCGAAATCCTTATCCTCTGAAATATCAAGAAGTCCTGAAGACAAAAGAGTTGATGATAAAATTCATGAGGTTTCGTTTAGATCAGAAAATGAAAAGTACTAATTGAAATTATCTTAGACTTACATAAGAGAGGAATTGACACCTTAGCTCTAGTAACCCAAGAAGACAAAGAAGAATTCTGGGAAGTTGTTACTTCAGAGTTGTTGTTGGAAAAGGAGTCTTTAGAAAAATTGAAGGAGCTTGATCCTTTCGAAGTATTGTTGAAAAGTAAAGCTAGTTTACCTCTTCCCAACTGGAGCTCAATCGTTAGTGGCTTACAAAGACCAAGTAGTCCTCCTCATAGTAGTTTGTCATCTACTGTTTTTGCCTTTCCTAAAATTACCATAGTACCTCTGACTATGGCTGGAAATCCACCTGCTGCACCTTCTAGATACACCCCTCTTGTTCTTCCTGATGTCTTACATGACCTCCCTAGTAAATATGCTGCTAGAATTAAAACTTGGGGAAGTGATGAAGACATTATAGCAGAGGATCATGTAGATCAATTTAATGACTTTATAGAGAGGGAGGAGGTTGATCATGAAGATTTTAAATTGAGATTGTTTGCTCAGATTTTTACTGGTGAGGTTAGGAAGTGGTATAAAGCTCTTACTCCTGGAAGCATTCATGATTGGAATGAATTTTAAGATTTTTTCTTAAGAAAATGGGGAAATAGAACTAATCCAGTACAAGCCCTCATTGAGTATAATACCTTGAAGAGAGTTGCTAATGAAACTGTCCAAAACTTTTCAAAAAGGTTTATTAAAGTGTTAGGTTCTATTCCTGCCCATTTGAAACCACCAGAAGACTTAGCTCAAATGAGGTATGCTGAAGCTTTTCCCGCATTGTGTTTTTCCGGGGATAGTTTTCCAGAAAATCTTATGTGTCACTCTGTCTATGTGTAGGCTATTAAAGTGTTTACTTCGATGTTAATACTGAACATTTCAGATTAATAACTTGTATAAGTAGGAGAAGTAAATCGTGATTTAACAATAGGGTTTTTGCATAAGTAATATTTAAAAAATTTCACATGGTATCAGAGTGATTACAGATCTAACTGGATCGCCAGCAAGAAGAATGAAGAATCATTGCTGCAGAAAGCAGCAAAGAAAGTAACAATAGGCACTAAAAGCCGAACCAGAAAGGACAGTGTAGTAGCATAGCCACGTAGAGGCCAGAGTGACACAGTCTCCACGCAGGCCCACATACTTGCTGCGCAGAGGCTGTGCTGGGACTGTCTCCTCATGCAGAGGCCAACCAGGGTGACGCAGTCCTGAAGATGATGTTGATTCAGAGTGCCGGAAGTAGTGTTGTAGAGCTTCAATAGTTGCTAGTGGGGTTAAATTTCTGAAGGTACAAAAATTAGCATGAGCACTAGTTGACAAAGAGCGGGAGGATAACAGCTTCTCAAAGGATTTCCAGCCAAAAAAACCTGCAGATCGATCAGAGGATCGAAGAGAGCTGATTCATTATGATTTTGAAAACTTCCAAGAGGGGAAGTCAATTCTCAGAGGGAGCAGAGGGTGCCTTTCTCGCTAAGGACCCTAGATCTGATTCTCTAGCATAAAGAGAAGGATTAGTTCGGACAAATTTATTGAATAGATGACACCTTAAGGATTACATGATCAGGATAGGTTTAATGGCTTGTCTAACTTTGTAGTCTGGAAAGCCAGAATCCTGGTAGTCATGGAGGCATACAGTCTAAGGGAGCATGCAGAGAAATTCATGGCCACGTCGACTGATGCGTATCTCCTGAAGAAGCATGAAGAAGCAGCGGCACATGCCAAACACTTCATAATGGACGTGGTTAAGGATCATGTAGTACCACATATAGCTGAAAAAAAGATGGCTAATGAGATGTGGAAAGCCTTAATTTCCCTATATGAAGGAAGATTAGTCAAGAGGGGAATGCTTCTGGAAAATCAAATGAGGTTATTCATGATGGCCAAGGGAGAAGAGGTCGAACCCTTCCTTTTCAAATTATAGGCAATCAAGGATTAGTTGACTGCCATGGGAGTGAACGTGGAGGATGATGTTATGGTGAGGACTGCACTCAATGCGGTCACAAAGGACTAGGAAACTTTTGTCCAAATTATCCTGTGCAGAGCGGACCTTCCCAACTGGGATAGCATGTGGGCGATCCTCCATCAAGAATAACTCCGCAGGTTCACCAAGATACAATACAAAACTAGGTTGAGTAAAGTGAAGAAGGAAGAAGAAGAAGATGCAGCATTGGCATCAAATATGCAACAAGGGAGGAAGAAGTGTTATCTATCAAAGATCAAGTGTTTCCAGTGTGGCGAACTAGGACATTTCTCCAACAATTGTCATGAGAAGAGGAAGGATAAGGAAGCTTCTACCTCCAAGCTTGATGTGGCATACGATGGCTTCGAAGATGACATGGCCATGAGCGCTCATGAACCATGAAAGTGGGGTGACATGGATCTGTAGAACAGCTACAGAGTGGTGGCAAGATCCTTGAGTAGCCCGAATCTTGGATCACATCCATGTTACAGGAGCCTTAGACAATAGCGGGACAAGTGGAGCATTGGGTGCAGAGAATCACATATGGAGCAGAGGTAGAGCTGGATGCTGAGAGGGAGCAGTGCAGTGCAGATGTAGCAGCAACGTGGTCGCGCAATGCAAAGGGTCTGATGTTAATTCAACAGTGCAATGGAGGCTAGCTAACGTAGAGCAGAGCTTCAGCAGTGTAGTGGCTTGAGGAGGACAACACATCACAGTAGCAGTGTAGGGGACTTCAGCACAGAGGAGCTGATGTGACTTCAACAATGTAGAGGAGGTCTGCTTACGCAGTACAGAGCTGTAGCTGTGCAACAATATCCAAATGGCAGCACAAAGCAACAACCTATGGAAATTCAGTGATGAGGATGCAACCCAACTGACTTGTTTGTCAAATATTGGGCAGGATTTTTCAGTTGTTTCTCTCAGCAACTGAGTTGCAGTGCAGAAGTTGGCAACACAATGCAGCAGATTGAGAGGGAGCTACAGTGCAGATGTGGTAGTGGCGGTGGCAGCGTCATGGGTAACAGTACGGGAGAGAAGCAACAATAGAGTGATGAAGGGCAGCAAGCCAAGCATCAGCGCAAAGACCCACACCATAAATCAATGCAAAGCTTCGGGGTGAAGTAGCGTTGTGCTAGAGAACTTTCCTCGCTAAGAGGGAGTGTTGAGATTTTGAGCATTGGGGTAGCTTCAGATGTGCTCTAGCTCCCAAAATTTGGGGAGGGACTAGAGTACATGAGATCTCCAAGACCTAGAAAGGGATTTGAGAAATTCCATCCGGTTTAAGAGAAAATTAATTAATTAATATTTTTAATTAAGGACCCTAAGTCTAACTTAAGAAAATTAAAATATTAAAGGTAATTAATTTAAACATGTGATGGAAATGAAGAGATAAGAGATAATCAACATAAAGGATCAAAATGAGAGGCATGTCCTTTTCAACCTTGAAATATAGGTTAGGATCAACTTCACTTCTTGTGAATCATTGCTTCATAAGATAGCTATAAATCCTCTCATACCAAGCCTTAAGGGCTTGCTTCAACCCATAGAGGGATTTATTCAACCTGCATACTTGTGTCCTTCGATCTTGTACTTCAAACTCCTCAAGTTGTTCTACATAGAATTCCTCTTTAAGCGAGCCATGCAATAAATCCTTTTAATATCCAATTGGTGTAGGCTCCATCCTTGAGAGGTAGCAAGAGAAATATTAGATCAGACAGTCGTGTATCATGCAACTAATGCAAATATCTCGTCATAGCCCACTCCTTTGTTTTGAGAGAATCCTTGAGCAACAAACCTGACCTTGTATTTTTAGCACTCCCATCAGCTCCATGTTTGATTTTGTAAATACATGTAGAAGTGACCACAAACTTATCCTTGGGTCTAGGAACCACATCCTAGACATTGTTATTCATGATTGATTCATACTCCTCATTCATCGTATCCTTCCATACTTAGCGTATCACGAATTTTTCAAACATACATGGTTCAGATTGAAAAATAGTACTCATAGCAGCTAAGTACCCATGATACCTGTTCAACTTCTTACTTTCATGAAATTTCCCTCTTGGAGAAATATGTATTTCAACACCTTCGAGAGTGCCTTTGAGCCACAAAGGTATTTTATTTGAGGTAGAGGTACCAGTGGGATCCATCGAGCCTTCAAAATCGGGCATCGGTTCATCTGTTGGAGGTTCATCCTACTTTCCAACAACATCATCATTGTCCTTCCTTGGGATAGGGATATGTTTGGATTTCCCAAGGGAAGAATCTCCATCGAAAGTGATATCATGGTTATTTCTACTTCTCTTTAACCGTACACATAGATTCTATATTCCTTTGAATTTTCACTATAGCCCACTAATGTTCCTTTCTTCCGAGATGCTTCTAACTTGTTTCTTTCCTCTTTAGGCACATGAAAATACACGAGACATCCAAATATTATAAAATGAGAAACATCAGGTTTTGTACTAGTGAAAACTTCTTCATGTGTCTTGAAATCCAATGCTTGATACAAGATCCTATTTTGAACATATACGACAGTGTTGGGAGCTTCTCCCCATAAGAGCTTTGTTAGGCCTTAATCATGAAGCATGGAACATGCGACTTTTATGATTGTTCGATTATTCCTTTTAGCAACTCCAATTGGTTTAGGAGTATATGGAGTAGTGGTATCTCTCAACCACTATACAATAGTAATTGAATTCATTTGATTCATATTCAGTTCCATTTTCAGTCTTCAATATTCTGATCTTCCTCCCTGTTTGATTTTCAACCAAGGCTTTGAAAGAAAGAAACCATTTGAACACTTCATCCTTATTCTTCAAGAAATAGATCCATTTTTTGCAAGAGAAGTCATCCACAAAAGATGCGTAGTATAAGTACCCTCCCAATGATGTTACGGGAAACATACCAAATAGATCAGAATGGACCAATTGAAGAATGTCAGTAGTTTGAATTTCACTTGAAGGGAATGGTCCCCTTGTATGTTTTCCAGCTGCACAACCCTGACAAACACCTTCATGGTCTATGTTGAATTCAGGCATACCTGTGACCATGTTCCTTACCCCAGGCAAGCATTTGTAATGAAGGTGGGGAAATATTCAGTGCCATAATTCGGATTGAAGAGACGTGTCACAATTCATATCTCCCAAAGCACTTCGTCCAACCTAATAGAGACCTTCATCCCTAAATCAAAGTGTAAATTCATCTTTCGGGTTCCTTTTCCAAATATGTACCTTTCCATAAATGAATGCCACCTTGAAACCTTTATCTTCCATCACAGAAATAAACACCAAGTTCTTCTTCAAATCAGGTACATACAATACTTCTTGTAGATGAAGGGTTTGAACTTGATTTAAGTGAAGAGTGATGGTCCCTATCCCTTTCATAGGGTAGGTGGCATTATCTCCAAGTATGATCTCCAAATTGGTCTTCTTTTCAATCAATTTTGAGAGGCCTCTTTGTACCCAGTGAAGTGCCTTGACACACCACAATCAATCAACCAATTATCCAAAGTGTTTGGAGGAGAGGTAGTAGTGAGGGAAAAAATAAGATAAAATTCCTTTTGTTTTTATACAACATTAGTTTCCTCATACATAGAGTTTCTCATCCTTTTGGGAGGTCGACCATTACCATATCAAGCAGCGGGAGCATTCCTCTTTCCTTTATTGTTGAACCTGTTGTTCCTTTTATTTCCATTTCCTTTGAAAGTGTTGTGATTGTTGTTTTTGTTGTCATCCCGTGGAGTATCCTTATTGCGAGGACATTCTCTAGCATATTAGCCAAACTTGTTGCAATTTTAACACCTTTCTTGAATCCCGTCTTGAATCCTTGACCTTGTCTCTTTGGACCAACATGGTTCTTCCTCTTTGCATGAGTGGAGAAATCATTAGGATAATTCCATTTGAAGGTATGTCTCTCTCCATCATCCTCATCTCTTCTTGAGTGCATCTAGCTAATAATTCATCGAAACTAAGAATCTTGCCATCGTTAAGAATGGTGGTATTGAAAACATCCCATGCTCTTGTAAGACCTCCAAGATCTATGAGTTTGATCTCTCTATCAGCAATTACTTCTCCAATAGATAGAATGTCATTCTTGATTTTGGTAATCCTCATGAAGTAGGATTGGATAGAATCCACCCTATCCATCTTGATGCCCATCAACTTGTTCTTGAGAAAAAGGATTTGATTTGAATTGTTTACTTTGAACATCCCAAACAACTTATCCTACATCTACTTAGATGTTTCCAAACTAGAAATATAGGAAACCAAATTCTTTTGAATGGAATCAATGATAATTATTTTAGCTTTGACCTCACCTTTCTTGTACTTTGTCTTTGCAGCAACAGGTGCATTTGAAGGAGGCTCCACCAATTTTTCCTGCACATAGTCCATAGCATAATTTTCTTCTAAAGTAAAATCCAAAGTCATCTTCAATGAATGATATTCGAATTTGTCCTTGAGATTATCCTTGGATTTGAAGTATGATGTAGTCATCATAGAAGTTATACCAATATTATTTTCCAACAACTCTTACTTAGTGATTGTTTTTCTCTCTCTTGCTTGGCCTTTGTCTTCACCCGGGCTTTGATACCATGTTAATTTTAGTTAATAATTCTATGTTCTATGCTTAGAACAATTAATTCAATGTTCCTTAAACAACCCAATAACAATTTCTAATTTAGATTTCCAGTAGAAATCACATTAACCATTAATCATGTTGACAATAAAATTAGATAGAACATAAAAAAATGTAGAAGACAAGTCAAGACAAGAGGATACCAAATTTGGTGGATGCCAGAGAAAAAATCCAATCCGGGGAAAACCCTTTAATCAATTATTCTTATTATTATATCAAACATTCGACAGAGAGAGAGAGAGAGTACAAAAGTCAAATTGACTTGCCCAATTAAAAGTCAAAACAACCCTGTCAATTTCTGTAATCGAATGCAGTCAAACTTCAGCCCTAACTAGAAATTCAACACTGGTCAAACCATCAATAAATAATCCTCAAAATAGATCGGTCTTCCCCAATCAAACTCGACCTGATCAAGAGGTCAAATTCAACCCAAAACATCTCAGTCAAACTTGGTTAAAGGGGAGAGAAAAACTGCTATAATTTTTGCAGTCAAACAATAGTCAACCCTAAAGTCAATGCTGGTTAAACTACCCAGATTTCATCAATTTATGTTCCAAAAAATGCGGCCTAAAAAGATCGAACTTTTGATCCAAAAAAAGCAGTAAAACCTGGTCAACAAACCCTCGGTCAACATTGGTCAAACTAGTCAAATTTTGGGTCCTGCAACTCAACCCAAAAAACTCATCCTCCTTGCCACACATGTGAGAGAGAGAAGCTGCCCAATAGTTGTACGAACCAATGAGAGAAGGAGAGAGAAGAATGTGTGAGTGATGATGATGCCAAATGAGGTGTGAGGTCACTTGTATTTATAAAATTCATGTGGGTGAAGAGACATGTCCATTGGGCTTCTTGAGCCTACATGATGGTAAAGCCGACCTGAACAAATTGCACATGTGTGGGCATAAATTCAAAATCACACTTCCGCTTTTCAAAATGGGATGATATTTGTATCAATATTGGTCCTCTCAAAAAGAGGAATCTAATGCAATCATCATCTCCATCAAATGAGCTATCCCAAAGTGGAATTTGGCCCTAGTTTCCAATTTTAACACATATTTACCTCTTTTGTCTTTTTCCAATTGTGATTTTAAGGATGTTGCATCATGGTCCTTGATTTCCCAAAGCAACCGTTGCCATTTTCTTTCATTCATGAAATCTTCTAGATTATCTCTCAAGGAATATTTTCTTCTCTTAAAGTTTCACAATAGCCTTCCTTTTATTTTAGTTTGCTTTGCAACATATCTTCCCTTCTTCTTACTTTTTCCAGATGGATTTCCATAACTAATCTCTCTTGACACTAGCACATTTGGCCCAATTTCTGATGGCCAAAATGTCGCTCTTGCGACACATAGGAGTCCCAAGAGCGACAGTTTGAGGTGGGGCAAAACGTGGTTTCTTGTAACGTCACAATTCCGACACTTCTGTTAAGTGTCGGAAGAGCGACACATATTTCGACGTTTCTAGACAGTCTTCATTCTTCTGACGTGACCTACTGAGCGTCGCTATCCCGATGTTAGCAACAACGTCGCTATTCCGACATTCCATAACTGTCGCTATTCCGACATTTTTGAGGTTTTGAAACATCCGTCATAAGTCCGACGTTTGTGTGATGATTGGTCACTCTACCGACGGCTTGCAGAATTCATCGAAAGTTCGACATCTTGTAGACATCGTCGCAAGTCCGACGGTGTGCAGACTTCGTCAGTTGTCATCTCTCTTCCGATGTGGCAACTCTTTGTCTCTATTCTGACGTTTTTGACATTTTGAAATGTACGTCATAATTCCGACATTTTTGACGGTTAGTCGCTCTACCGAAGGGTTTCGGAATTCTTCGGATGTCTGAAAGTTGTAAGTGGATAGCAATTGTTGGAATACCGATAGAAAAAAAAAAGTATATGGAAAAATAAAAGAGTGCAGTCTTCCAGCTCAAGGAATACCAATGATATCTAAGCATCTCCCCTTCTCTTAATTCCAATAGTCGATTCAATTTGTTCTTTCATGGTGTTTCGAAGGGAAATCCAGATCTTTTACACTCGATAGGGATAATTTAGGACCATTTGCGAATTTGATTCTAAAATTTAGTTTAAAAAATGGTACAACTAGTTTTAACCATTGTGATTTTGGACTTAGAACATCATTGTATATTCTGTTTTTCCAACGTTCCAAACAATATCTCTGCACATCATCAAGGAAAGAAAGAATCATACATTGGTAAACCCAAAATACTTTTCCTACAATAAACCAACAGAAAACATGGATAAAGCTTATGGTGGTTTTTGCGAGACATGATATTGAATAATACATTGAATACAAGGATAAGGAGAGAAATATTAGCATAAAAAATAAAATCAATGATTTACAGTTGAAAGACAACAAAAATTGATAATGACAGTGATGTAATATAAATGGCAACAACTAACAATCAATTCATTAATGGAAGCAATAAGATGACAATTAAGGTCCCTATAGATTGTTCCGGTTAATCTCTAATTTTTGTGCAGTAATCTCATATACCAGTCCTGAATGAACTCTCTCGTACTCTTATTATTAAACAAAAATAGGACTTTTCCCTCTGCCTCTATTGCATCATTTCACTTGAACAACATAATAGAATACATAATCAACATATGGTAAGGTGCAAAAGTCATGCCTGATTAACTAACTGAGTAGCATATGATATTAGAGAGAATAAATATTATGAATTAAACTAGTAACAATCTCGTAAGGATGGACCCAAATTAGAAAGCATAGTGTCTCTAAAGCTCTTAGCAGCATCAACAAGTTCATTGATTCTTCAAGGAAAACAACATGCTTCTCTATTGCCCCTGATCCATCATAGTTCACACAGGATAAGAACAACAAAAAGGACTTGGTTAGAGCTGGCCTTGAGTTTTATTTAACAAAGCTGATCAATATTACCCACTTTTCAAAATATAGTGTTATCCATTCCAAAAGCCCTTTGAAATTAGATAAGGAACTGTTCTGTAGTGTATAAAGAATGACCGTAAAATCAACAAATTAAATCTCACATTGTGGAAAGAGGAATTACTCCTGTCCACAACTAGAAAGAGTGATTGACTAGTTGGAAGAATTTTTTTGGGTTTTTCCCTTTGAAATTTTCTTCTCATTGGATCAACCTTTGAATGCATGCTTAGATGTGAACCATTTGATTCGTTGGTTAGTTAGATATGCTTTCAAGAGGTCTCCAAAGCTCTGAAATATGTTTGAAGGCAGGCACAATGGCTTGTTCAAATTTGATCTCCCACTTACTTGGCAAAGATGACTCTCTCCCACATATTAGCCTAGCCCATGGAAGAAGACCCTTAAACTGGTGAAAAACCTATGGTTTCCCTAATCAAACAACATTTCTCCAATCAAACTTGAAAAATAGTTCCCATGAAGCAAGGATTTTTCCCAATAGTTAGCTTGTAGTTTCCTTGACAACCCTATGTGATTCCCTTTTCTATAAGCACCCTTCATTCGTGTTGTTTTCGACAACTTCTCAATCTCTCTCAAGTGTTGAATCTAGGTTGAGATTTATGCCATAAATCTCCCTAATCTCCTTCTCAAGCTCTTGGTTTCTTTTTCCCACTGTCCCTTCCATGTTCCAACCCTCTACCATCTAGAAATTTTCCTCACCAGCTCTCTCTAGAGTCTATGTGTTTGGTTTCTATCCTTTGTTGAATCAATTGCTTTGTATCTAGGATTTCCTGGCCCCATACCTAGTGTTCCCTTGGGTTTTATTCAATCAACCTAAAGGGAAGCTACCAACACAACCTTATGACTCAAAGCACACTTGTTCTTACATTTTTGGTATTACTACTTTTGGTTAATTGCATGGTTGAACTTATAGAGTAGAAAATGCTTCATTTCATAATGAAATTTCCAAGAGTTATGTAAGAAGAGCTACATTTTGGGGCATTTTCGGAGGCTCAACTTTTATGGCTCCTCATAGAAGCGATTTGAATCTTCTTAGCCTATGTGGCATCTTTCTTTCCTTTCTCCTTCTCCTTTCGCTTTCTTAGCTTAAACACATAGTCTAATTAAGGGTTAAACCTGATTTAATTTCTAGTTCTATTTCTTACAAAACCTTTGGAAACCTAAATGAAGTACTTTGATAATCAACCACATCCCTAGGTCTACATTAACTTAGATTTAATCTTAATTGGTCAAAACTAATTGTACAATGGTTAATTCTTGAATCTCTATCACAATCAAGAGAGTGAGAAAACACATCTAATATTGTACCAACAACTGCATAAAAAAAAATATTAGCTTTTCATAAGGGACTTCTCTTAGTCATGCACACACATAACAAATATTCTCTCTCAATTCCTTTGTAGACTAATAGCTAAAACAAAAATTCTGAACCCATGATTCTTTTAATAAATCAAACCAGAAAGACTTCAAAAATCAAGTTTAATGCTTCTATTATAAACAATTTATTGAGATTCAAGAAGGGGAAATGTGAGTCTTCTCAAGGGACTGCAATATAGCACCAGAAATGGATTTTTAGAGCTTGGGACAACTGTGCAGACTGCAGAACAATGGCGCAGTCAAACAATCTGAACTGCACATGTATGACTTTGGTTGCTTGAGTGCCAAGAAAGTCTAATTTTTCTATTTTCTTGTCCAAAAGTTAGATTTGAAAGAATTACGACATGTTTCAAGTTTTGGATGGAAATTTTGAGATTGCTAGATTTCTGAACTGGAAGCACAAAGAGGGCTATCCACATGGATTTTAAAACCTGGGAAGGAGTAGGACTACTCAAAATCAAACAACGTGAAAAATATAAGAAATGGGTTTAACAATACATCTTTATTGTTATTAGCTCATAAATTAGCATTACATACCAAATTTTAAAAAACACTTCAAATGTTTACAGAATCTGGAAGATGTTCATTACAATCAACAAATTCAAAGTACTCTTCTTCAAAAGTATGTGCTAGCTGTTGAAAAATGCAGCATCATTCGTATATTTGAGGAGATGGACATCCCCTGTACTAGATGAGTGGATGAGTATTTTTATATGAAAACATTGGGATTTACTTACAGGGGAAGGTCTTTTGTTTCTGCTCTATTTTAAGGGGCACATCATCATCAAAATCTTCATTTTCACCTAAGTTATGATTGCTTTCAAGAATTTTAATTCTTTGATTGAAGAGAACTTGGTCCATCATATTATCGAACCCACTTCCAAATCGTCAAGTACTTTAGACATAGGATTCACATTGTATGTCATATTGAAAAGGTCAGATCTCTCTTTGTGGAGTCCCTAGTGAGATCTCCCTAGGGAACTTTTCTACATTTTTACCACTTTTACAGGTCTAAAAATCAGGACATCAACAAACTCATCTACTTTCAACCACTTATCAAAGGGTAATTCAGGGAATTCTCGGTGTCTATAACTCTCATTTGGTGTTATAATAGCTAAATTTTTAGAGGCTCGAGTTATTTTTTGCTTTTTGGTCTACGTTTTTTTGCAACTCATTTTATTACTTTAGATCAGTAAAATTTATAAGTAGCTCCTATCTTCATCTTAGACATCAATACTTAGCACTAGTCTACTTAGCACTAGCCTACAAAAATCAATGTGTACTTGTATCAACCTAACCACATGCCCTCAAGAGGATCACTTCATATTTCTCAGTTGTTGCATCTATTTGGGGCAGCAAGCAACAATCAAAGATCTATCATTCTTCAAATTCTGCCCTAAACAGAAGCCCTAAAGAGAAACACCTCATACTTCCAGATTGTCCCACCTAACTGGGGAAAGAAGTGACAAGGAAATATTTATGATTTTTCAAATTCTAGATGGATGTAAACACTTTGTAATGCAGTGACAAGAAAAATTTTTAATTCTTTGAATTCTAGATGGATGTAATCACTTTGTAATGCCAAGTTAAGAACCTTCCTCTACTTGTAATATCCTTTATCAGGGGCAACCTTCACTGAGTATTACAACCGGAATATTTGTATGCATATTCATTGTTGAACATATTTACTCGGAAGTGTATGTTACCTTGGTAGTCTTCGATAATTTTGAAGTTTCACCCCTACTTTTTTTGTCAAAAGTCTCGTATGATATGCTAATGATGGGAAGGGACTAGTTGCATGTCAAGGTCCCTGCCATTGTTGAGAAGGATTCGATCAAATTTGTCCATCGTACTTACGTGTTAATATATGCTTCAATACTTTCTCAATAAACAAAGATACATAAACGATGTCTCCATCACTGGAACATGTAACTGACCTTCATCTTTGGATTATTTGTAACTTTAATCTACTTCTGTTTTTGGAAATCTTTGTTATTACCACCGAAAGAGAACTCTGGACTCACAAAATTGCAAGAATCCTGCAGCTTTCAAGGTCGAAAATTGAGAACAATGCTACATTCACTTATCTACAAGTTCAGTGAATTTTCAGACCTCATACTAACTACAATAATGGAAAATATCACACCTCAGCAGCTTTCAAATTTTTTGAGACTCTACTATCCTTGGGTATTTTGAAGGTCACACCATTGCATTCAACTTCTAGGACTGGATTGCCTGCATCTTTATGTTCCTGCATGCCAAGGTCAAGACAAATTTATGCGACATTTATTTTTAAGAAAATTCTGTCTATATTACACACACAGTAATATGCACAAGCGTAGCAAAGAATAAACAATCATATTGCAGCTAAAGCTGCAATAACCTGAATATGTAGAAACAAAAACATTTTTGGCATTTATAATAGGCAAACTCATGCCAAAAATTACTCGTGATATTTTATAAGCATCTTTAGGAATCTTTATCATCAGTTTTCTGGGGTAAAAATATACATTTTTCAACTACTATAAAGTATATTTTATTGCCAAAATAAATTTCTGGGTTTTAACCCTAGGGGAAATCAATCGTTTTCCATTGCAAGTAGTTTCTAGATCGTTGATAACATAGAGGTAGATAACATTAAGGGGATCTTGGATAGAAACTGAAGGGATCAACACCCTGAATCTGTTATTAGAGGTATCAAGCTAGAGCTCGATTTTGAGTAAGAATAAACAATTAAAGACGAGAGGGAAGCGTATCGACCATATTATTAAATCGACCTCAAACATCTAACATATTTTGGCCCTATTCTAGCTTGATTTCACATTTTTTTTTGACTTGTGTTAGCCCTAAATTATCCTGTAAAATTTTTTGGCACTCCAAATTGTGATCCAAGCCCTTGATTGTTTGCAATAAAGCTCACGGTTAATTTAGCCCTCCATCTCAGAAGATTTTTTTATTTCAGAGAGCAATTCTGGAGGAATTGATTTGGGAACCTTGTTCAAACAAAGCATTGCATACATCTTCTCAGTCATCTTGGTAAACAAATTCAGTGACATAGGGTTGTAAGGCACAACCATTTGAGGCACATCTCATTATTACTAAGATTGTCCATTGGGCTGATCCAAGGGCAGAACCTGATACAAAGTACCAATCTTAGGGTCTAATTTGGACATTTCCGAGAGAGAAACTAATGGTGAATCTGCATTGTGATTGAAGCCCGTCCTTGAGAATTTTGTCTACAAACTGAGGTAAATCATGTTGTAGACGTAAGATCTAGTATACCTTGTGCAAGTTTACATTTGAAAATGGATCTGAAGGGTATGTCTACAACCCTCCTATAGGACATATTTGTTGTATAGTGGTGGCCTAAAAAGTGTCCTTGTAAAGTTCTGAAGCTTATGCTTGTGCTACAATTCTGAGAAAAACTCTGATAATTTCCAACAACCTTTATCTGAAGAATACAATATTGAAATTGAAGGTTTGAAGATTGCTAAAGCAAAAGCTTATGATCCCACTAAATTCAGTGTACTTGTATCTCCATCACTGTCAGTTGTCAAAGATAGAGAAGGGTTTACATCTTCAGAAATAAGAAGGTACTAGAATTATAGCATAGGTACTACATCTTCAAAAATATTTTTCCTTGGCATAGGTTCATCATTTTCACATAGACACAAATTATAGCATTCTACAATTATGGCTCATGTTATTTGACAAAATTTATTTTCAAATGGAAGTACCAACCAATTTTTCAACCTAATTCTGAGCATGAATTTACAGTCCAGATTCCAGGGGGCCTTATCTACTACATACTTACCCAAAAAATCTTTAGATGGCACTTCTGCTTCATTGAGAGTAGTAACAAGTTTTTTAACCTGCTCCAAAGTACCATTCTACAAGGCAAACTCACTATTTTCAGTATAGTGCACTATTTTTAGTATATTGCACTATAGGGAGGACTATTTTCAATATAACTTTGAGGACTAACCCTTTCTCGTTTTCTTTCCATTCTTCTCTCTTCTTTTGTGACTGTATGAATGAGGTGTTTTTCAGATTACTGTTTGGCTTGGGTAGTCTAAATATCGTATGAATGAGGTGTTTTTCAGATTACTGTTTGGCTTGGGTAGTCTAAATATCTTGATGTCATCAGGTGACTGAAATAACATTTTTCCACCTCTGTTATAGGGGACCCTGCTTGGAGGTTTACACTACATTTGGAATCAATGTGCCTTTGTGCTTAGGGTGTGCCCATTTGAGTAAATGACTCCCCTCCTTCCTTAGCTGTCCTGAACACCTTTGGAATCCTAGAGCATGAAATCAACTGGAGGTAGACAAGTCAATCTTGGGATCTTTTTATTTTTTGATTGTACAAATTGTTTTTCTTCTTACGTCTTTGAGACTCCTTGAGCACGAAATCAAGTGTAGATAGATGGACCAATATTAGGAGCTTTTTAATTCTTTGATTGAACAAATTGGTTTTCTTCTTACATATTTGAGACTCCTAAAACATGAAATCAAATAGACCTAGACGTATCAATCATGGGAGATTTTGATTCTTTGATTGTACAAATTGTATTTTCTTCTTAATAATCACTAGCATAAATTGAGATTGATACTCTTCATTGATTTGTTCCTTGTTCCCCTAAGATTTTTTAGGAGCAGAATGAGCATCCTGCTAGAAATTCCTAAAAAATGCCCAAATATGTGGCAAATATTACACTTGAAAGGTAGTTGATAGTAATACAATTCTTGGAGGAAGATCCTCTCATCCAACTATAGAGGAATGGCCTCCACGAGACCTTTATCCAACTCGACTTCAACACAAATGCAAGACACAAAAATTGGCATCCCTTGTGTTCTGCCACTTCAAGTAACTTCCCAAAGTCACCATCGATATCCTTTAGAACAACCTTGTCCCAAAAGATCAACAAAAAAAGGGGATGCAAACCCATAACAAAACAACAAGAATTCCTCCATTGGATTGAAGTTTAGAGACCAAGGATTTAGATATAATACAATAGTGCATGGAATCCTGTAAAATAAGGATCTGAGCAAAATATTAAATCCTAATCTTTTTCAGATATGAAAAAGAAAGCAAAATACACCTCTTCAAAGTGCAAAAACAAAGAGTTGTCCCTACATATTTGGAGCCCAACAATCTGAGATCCATACATCTATTGCAATCAGACTATGACGCAACCCAGTGAATTTACATATCAATGCTCATCTTGTGAGGATGGACACTTTCCATCAAGTTTCTGAGGTCTAAATCAACAGAGATGGGATCATTACCTTCTTCACAAATTGGCTTGTTGGGGGCAGCTTCACAGACATCAATAAGGTGACTAACAAATTTTCAAGAAATGTATTTGGATGATCAAAAGCAAGGTTGGAAAAATTGGTAGACACACTCTAGACATCCATTAAAAACATACTCTCTATTCGTCAAATACTAATGGTGCCAATTTTAGACTAGAGTATTAGCCCAACAAGGATCCCCTCCTTTCCAAAACATCAAAATTTTTTTTCCTTAGGTGTAACATTCAAGCTAGGGATAAGATGGCCGAATTTTATATGGATAATTTAATACTGCTTGCTATGAATGTGTGGGACCCCAACTCTCAACTGGGCGATGTGAAATTTATTTCGTTAGCCTCCTGGATGACCCGTGAAGAGACCATGGCAGAATAAATCAAAAGAATCATGGAAAAAGAGATATAGTAACCTTTTTGAATCATGGAATAACTACAAGGCCCTCTCATTATCACTATTAACCAAATTATTATAGTAGAAGATCAACTAATGACAACTGTCTACAAAAAAAAATAGGAGTAAGAAAAACTTTATTTTGAAGATACCTTTAGATTGTTGGGAGATGAGAGCCTGCAAGCATGCCAAATAAGGTGGCATACCTTACCACACAATTTGCGAATAAAGGAATATCATTCACCAAAGAGGTTGAGGAGTGTTTTGGATAGAAGAAAGATTAATGAAAGAAATATTAATGAGCCAAAACAGAAGTAAATCATTCTAAAATATCTCTCGTTTGATTTAATATTCCACCACAAGGCCAAGAGTAGTAGTTTCAGAGAATCAAGAGTATTCGTTCAAGTGCTTGTCTTAGTAAGTGGGTCACTACCACTTTATAGTCTTTCTCTTGGATAGAAGGGGCTCCAAGGAGACATTAGTTTTCAAAAAGAAACAATTAATGTAGTTGGTTTCTATGGGTTGTTTTTGGCTCTTTAGTCCTAATTGCATGCTTGTCTTGCTCAAATGAAGACCATCTATATTTTGGTGTACATTGTTGCAGGGTAATAATTGATAGTCAACAGAGTTGGTGATATCTTTGATTCTGTGATACTTAGTAGCAACTGGTGGTATATA
This sequence comes from Pinus albicaulis, assembly GCA_034641835.2. Classification (NCBI taxonomy): domain Eukaryota; kingdom Viridiplantae; phylum Streptophyta; class Pinopsida; order Pinales; family Pinaceae; genus Pinus; species Pinus albicaulis. The sequence continues at coordinate 326,695,967 of CM076582.1, forward strand.
ACTTGGTAGTACTCAATGATTAGTGATACTCAGTTGTGCTTGATGAGTACTGGATAGTTTTTTGAATGCCAAAGAAATTATTTACCAGTTAGGTTGAGCCTATAAGTTAAATCATAGTGATGTGATGTACCTTTCTCTATTGATATAGATCATAGTGCTAAAGAATACTTTGCAAATCTGATAGATGGTTATGGAAAGGATATTGGACTAAAGAATGTTGGATAATTGCAATTCTTCTATAGTCCGATGTGGCATTGCTCCAGGGTAATAACTGATACTCAATAGAGTATCAGACATCAATGATATGTCACTTGGTAGTACTTGATGGTTGTGATATTCAATTGTGCTTGATGGGTGCTAGATACTTTTTCATATGTCAAAGAACTTATTTTATCACCTCAAGTTTGATCTACCTACAATGGCACCCTACTCAGCGATAACATAAGGATCTAGGATTTATGCATGCATGAATAAGACTAGTCCTTATACTTATTTTTCACCCCAATGAAAAGGATGACAACATTGTTCTATTAGATGTGTTCTATAGGTTTGAAACCCGTTGGTTGCATTTACAAGACTGGAAGGCTATGCTTGAAATTCCTCTAAGGGAGTCAACACAAGAGGATTGTAAAGAGGGAAATGAAACCTACAACTATCATTTCATACTGCTACCTCTAAAGAAGTCCTATTTTTTGCCTCAAAGGGAGGCCTCTATACGTTGCTATACCTGCATTCATTTAATACATGGTGCATGTGGGAAGGGTCATCAAGTGTATACCCAATTATAAACCATCAAATAGGGTGATTACTCTTGTAGTACATATAAGAGATGTATTATGATATAAAAAATCCAATAACATGACAATCTTAATCTCATATTCGAGTGTACACATAATTGACATTCCTATCATGATCTACCATCCATGAAGCTTTCCTTGTGAAATAAACATCAAAAGCACCATGGAAATGCCAAGTCACAAAGGAATTAACATGTCCAAGAATCTTACCATATCAAGAATGGAATGTCTTTGTACTAGTGCTTAGCATGGTTACACACTCAAGTGATGGAAATATCTCATATAAAGACCAACTATATATGAAAATCACACAAATTATACCAATTAGTCTTATGCTACCATTACAATGTAAAAGACTCCATGACTCAACTATCTTTTGAAAAATTTTAAAGGAAAAATGCACAACTAATTTCAGTTGGTTAAAACAAACACCAAAGTTGGATAAGTCCACTAGTTTGGTGGTCAATGGGCAATAATTTAGTGATGGTAATAGTGTTGAGCCACTAGATGTGAAGTTTAGCGATGACCATTTCCTTGTTACTGTAGCAAGATATACTTACTAGTAATTAAAACATGGCTCCATTTTCTTGCTACTGTAGCAAGACACACTGCCCAATAATTAAAACACAACCCCATTTCTTTGCTGTTGTAGAAAGGAAAACTGCCTAGTCATTAAAACAAGACTCCATTTTCTTTCTGTTGTAGCAAAACAAAATTCCAAACAATAAAACATGACTTAAAATATTTGATAACATCACCTTGTACCCTTTACTAAGGTAAATAACAATATCAGGTATATCCATAAAGGATACCTCTGGAAATAATACGTGTATATTATTTATAATATTATGTCCATTAAAAAATACACTGTGTTTAATGTTAAATTTAGACTAATACTTGACATCATGCCCAAGCATGAATACACCATGGCAACACCTTGACATCATGCCCAACCGGGATAGCCTATTTTCATTTATTATCATTTTGTATAAATGCTTCTAACAACGTAATGCATAACAATATCACATGCTGGCTACATAATTAGGAAGATACAAGTATTTCATAATGTTTAGGTTCTATTAGTATTGGGAGATAGGCCATACTGTATTCCAAATTTCTTGGAATTAATTCCTCGACATGCGCTCCACATCACCTTCCACTTCCTCTCCATGTCAATGCCACGTTAGTGCAATGTTTTCACCATGTCATCACCACATCACCAATGAGCCATGTCATGATGATACACCATCTACCACATAGGCGTGCCACATCATTCTACTTCAGTGCCACAACATCATGAACCAAATAACAATGATATGTTATCTTCCATGTGGGTTTTCCACATACCAATGAATATATTATTGTTCTTCATTGCAAATTGAGATTGTGATCTTCAAACAATCTACAAACAAAGATTTTTTGACATCTTCTCTGAGATTTTCAGTGACCTATCTCTGAGGTTTTTCGGTGACAAGACATAAGTAGTAGGCCTTGACCCATAGGAAGGCACCTACAAGTATACACAACAACCTTTTCCATCAATAGCATAACATGCTCCCATTTCCTTGCTTAGAAAAATGAGAAAACAAGAGCACGTGGCAATGTGTTTTTTTGGAAAAATGTGGAAGAATTACGTGAAAAAGTTGACATAATTATATTTCATGGATTTTCCACATTGAGACTTGTTCATGAGAAGGAAATATGCAGGCATTGTTGGCTCAATAATGCCCATGTGCACTTATATTTTGAAAAACACCTTTGAGATTCATCTTTGACGGCTCAATGTTGTGTCTGTGTGTGAGCCAACACACATACACACACAAAGATTACACACACAGACATAAATGTAATTATTATAAATATTGATGTAATTCAAATAGAAAATATGCAACACTATGGACCTATAACCAATACCAACTGTTTAACATTATAAACTGCATCCTGACTCGAAAAAAAATAACAATGATTTTATTTCGTGTAGTGAATTCTTGGCATTAAAATGAATCGGTAGAGCAACTTTAGATACCTTGCGTAGAATAAATAGTTAGTGATTATAGATTGATGTTTGTAGGAAAAATCTAGGCCAATTTTCCATCATAAAGCCATCCTTATTTTTGGGGTTTGTCCCCTAGCCTTCATTGTCAGCTCCCCTAGTTAGGGTGACAAGTGTCCTATCCATCATTCTATTGGTCGGTGGCTTATCCCCTTCTAGGATGATGAGCATGAGGAGATAATATAAGATGTAATAAGATAATTTTATTAGTGTTTAAGTGACCACAAAACTAGGTCAACCTAGCTAAAATTGAGATTGTGATCTTCAAGAAAATTTATCATCATCTAAATGAGGAGGAGGTTATCTATAGATCTCATTGTGTTCACTTAGTACAATAAACCTTGTGTTGGGTGAGCCCTTCAACCTTGCAAGACTGGGCTGAGTGGGGAGATTTGAATCCTGGGTGGAATCATTTTACGTACATGGAGTAACCCTTAACAAAAACTCAAGGAATCAATGTAATTTGTTAGATCTAGGTCTAAATTTCTAACCTGCACCTGGACCTACAAATGAAGGTTGGAAACTTAACACATATTATAACACCACCATACCAAGTAAATTTGTTGCAATTTTAAGCATTTAAAAAAAACTTGCATTTAATCTTTTTTTTTTGTCCATATGAGATATAAAGATTTCAAATCCAAATAATTGGCATGCTACCGTAATAGACTTATAGAAAATGTATGGTAGGGAGAAATTGGCCTCGAAATACTATAGGTCCACCCCCGGGCTAATATAGCATATATACAATTACTGTAACAAGGCGCTCATTCTACTACAAAAGGGGTCATTGCAATCGGGGAACTCACATGTATTAAATTTATGTTGTTGGACAAGAGGAATGTGAGGGAATTGGAACCGGGTTGGAGTTCCTTTGTACCTAACTACAACCCAAGGGAATGGGATAATATGGATACGATACAATGGTGGTTATATCACCATAACTAGAATAAGTATAAAAATAGTATTAAAAAAAAAAAAAAAATTATGTTTAAAAGCATGTTCAAACTTACAATCAAATAAACAGGAAAACACATACACAAACCGTATAATAATCATGAACAAGCTCATATTGACCATGAACTTTAAAGGAACTTAAAAAAATGGACATTAAGAACTTGTCAACCGCACAAGAAAAAAGATCCTGGACATGACCCTGTTGACAAGTTGTATTTCTCATGATGCAAAAGGATTTGTACCCATGTTAAAGTCATTCAAAAAATCCATAATTATCTATATAATAAATACAAGTAATTGATATAGTATTTTTTACTCTAAGATGCATTCTTATGATGATATTATGTTGAAAATTTCAAAACATACCGAATAAGCTCCTTTCATTTTCAAGAACAATTTATTGGAGTCACTTGAATCTCTGGAAATGCTTCCCATGATCTCTAAAGAGCATAACCAAGTCAACAAAGTGACTTTTGTTGCTATGTTAGATCGAGGGAGGTTTTCCAAGATTAAATCGCTCCTTAACAAATTATTCTTCACTAAATGGTGGCCAACCACGTGAAGGTGGAAGTTCTTATGGCCCCTCCCCCCCCACCTCACATCACTCTCAATTCCCCAATACCCAATCTATATTTCATTTTTTACTTTCATGAGCAGAAAAAAAAAAAAAAAAAAAAAAAAATATATATATATATATATATATATATATATATATATATATATATATATATATATTCAATAACTAATAAAAAAAGAAATGCAACAAAAGTACGCAAGAAACATTCAAAGTGTTTGACATAAAAATAGTATGATAAATGAGTTTTTATATATTGCAAAAAAGGTTCCAAGCATGGTAACATTTGTCTTATAATAATACAATACTTTACATTATCAAATTTTCTTTTCATTCCTTCCTACTTAAAGCCCTAACTACATCATCAACATCATTGTGCCTACTTTATTTCGTGTCTTTCCGCATAGCTAACCTAGTTGCGTACTCTCATGATGTCCTGGTCTCATGCAAAGGACGGGCATCGCCACAAAAAAACAAATAATATTAAATTTTTACCTGTCCGTTTTTAAATATCATTGAACTAGTTTGGTAATATTAATTAAAAAAAATTGCAATGAGATTATTTACCTAGTGCAATCAGCTTGTCACCGTCGAACCGTTGCCTTGTGTTCCTCTAGTGGTAGGATGCTCAAGTACAACATTCATTTCTATTTAGACAAAAAACATTATAAGGACAACCATCAAGGTATAATTAGAAAAAATTACAAGTGGAAATTAATTACCGCTGTTGCCCTACCGATAGTATTGCTTTTCGGCTTGGTCCCCACTAGAATGATCAAAGCTGTACGTGAGGACCATGTACTGAAATATTTCACTCTCAACGCACTACTTGCCAACCGGGTTATTTGGCTACAGTGTTTCTCCTCCGATTTAAACAAAGTTGTTAGACATTAAATTTATGGACGAAAACAAACATATCGAAAGGTTAATGTTTTACTTTATCGTGCATTCCGATCTTGGAACCCTCGTCCGAAGCTTCTATGACATTAAACTATGGCTTGCTAGCCGAACAAAAAGCGATCTCTCCGTCTTCCTCTCGTGGTTTCTCGTTCCAAATTCATCACCCTACATTACATATGATTGTATATTTTTAGCGTTATTTTATGGGATTACAAAATGTTGGAAGGAGATACAATTAATTATAAGAGTTTAGCTACTTACAATTTCATACCACTTTCAAGTAGTCGCCCGGCCTAGCTTGTGATGGCCTTTTTTTTCAACTTAGATTTGGTTTCCTTCAAGGTGTCGTGAAACCTATCATCAAAACCTTGAAGTCAATTATGTAGCACACTTTTATTTTAGACATGGGATATAAAAATTAAAGCTATTGAATTAAAGTTGTAATTTACCTTGCAGTGCACAATTAGCATTTTTCCTTCTTTTCTTAGCCTTTTTCTTTTTCCGTCATTGATGAGTGCTCTCCACTCCCTCTCTGGGAAATTTTAGGAGGACACTCGTATCAAGAGTTAATTTGCAAGTGTGTCCTATAGGTGTCCCCACATATTTCGTATATTTTCCAACCGCCGAGGCGACCGTTGTTATATCAAATGTGCCTCCACCCCAAAATGCCTTCTAGATAATCTAGAAGTTCTTTATCTGTGTTGGAATTCTAAGAATTCCACCTCGTACGTATGGTTGGGTCAAAATTACCAATGCCTTGCTTCAAGGTTCTATAGAAATCATTGTTTTATTACGTAAAAAATATATTATCATTAATTTAAAAATAATAATCATGATAAAATATGTCTTAGATAGAGCACATGAAATAGTTAAAATATTAAAACTTACCTCGGTAATCGTACTTTCTTTATAGGAACACCTTCATCGTTCACCAAAAACGTGCTTCCAAATGGTCCCCATGGAGGTGATACGTGTAGCTCTCAGGAAATGCAATAATAAAGTTGGCCATACCAAATTTTCATCACTTTCCAACACGTTCAATGTTGGTTGTGTGTCTTCGTTGCAGGCATTTCTGTTACCATCTAAAGGCATAGAAGGTGTACGAGAGGGTCTTCGTAAATCTTTCCTTTGTGTCCTGATTACCAATAAACACCCAAGAATTATGTGTTAGAAAATGCTACATACAAAAGAATTTTTTTGTTAGTTTAGTTACTGTAAAAATTAAAAATCAAACTATCACAATTGATTCATGAAGAATAAAAAAAAATCCTTTTGATTTTTTTTTATTACCTATATGTTTCTCGGCAGTGGTCACAAGTTGTCTTATCCTTTTTCCTAATTCGTGTTTGAGGTACAACGTCTACCAAAATCGCCAAGTTCCATGGTTGCTTTTTGAACTTTATAAAGAATAGTAATGGACATGGGGGATGAAGAAAACTCTTCCTCATTGAGGAACTACCCGGTGCACACCATGGCTGTGTGTCCATCAAGATATTTGAACAAAATTAACATTATTTCAATTATGTAAAGAACTAAAAATACCTAAAGATAGAGCAAGGCCGGCACTTTACATGTTCTTTAGTCAGTCTCTTTTTGTGATCATCCCGTCCGGGTTGTTCCCCAACGTCACTATCAAATTCGCATTGCAATAAAATTAGAAATGAAATTGAAAACACAAAATGAAAACTCGAAATAATTTCTAAATTTACCTTTCTAATACATAATTTTTTTTTCATTAAAGAGGCCCTGGAGTGGTTGAGTATAATTAAAAGTAAGGGTTGTAAGCCAATTTTTTATACTTACACCTTGGTTAGTAGACAATTTCTACAAAGTAGGTAGATTAGATGAGGCTAAAGATACTTTCGTTGAAGATATTTAATGAGTGGAATAAAGTTAAATGTAGTGACCTATAATGCATTGGTCAATGGATATTGCAAGTGAGGGAAATTGACGAATATTTCCTTCTCGAATAAATGCATGAGAATGACCGCATGCCCGACATAATTACATATTACCAATTTAGGCTAATAAAAGAGAACAAGATCTAGAGGCTTTGAAGCTGTATGATCAAATGGCAGACAAGGGCTATGAACTATATATGAAGACAATGCTTTCTTATCCTGCGGGTGCTCCTGCTGCATCCTTATAACGAGTGGTCGATTACTTGTGGGACGATTAACTTTCCTAGTCAATAGTCGGCTCAAGGTGATCTTGGGTTGTGTGTTTTTAAAACTATGGTTACACTTTGGGCTTCAAAATTTGATTACATCATAATATATCAAACTGCTTTTGATAAAACTACACCGAATCAACTATCAATGTGGACTTATGGAACTTGCATGAACCAACAAATTACCAAAGTGCATGATGGAGGGCTATTTTGGGATAGCTAGCAACTTCCTCGATGGAATTACCTCTTGATTTGAACTCAGAGGGAGAATGGGCTTCTCATAAGGAATAGTGAAATTATATTATTCAATGGTGATAAAACACAACCATTGATTTTTCTTACCTTTTCAAATTTGTAATGCAATTGTTAAGTGCAAAGGTTCAGAGTGGCGAAGCGTTTGAATTCAAACGGAACTTTTTTGATTGAATTTTTACCCTTAGATGCTTTAGTGGTTGGGTTTGGATGATTTGTCTTCGCTCGTTGTGATTCTCAAGGAAATATATTTATGAATGAGCTAGGAAATGATAGTGGAAATGCAAGATCCGTTAAGAAAGTGGTTCAACAACTTGCCTTCTTAGGGCTTCAAATGTTTCAAAGGAGGAAAATTTTTCCTAGAGATTAGCTAAATAGATTTTCATGATACGAATTTTGTTTTGATTAATGGTCCTCCAAGTGTCCACAAACATTCATATGTACATCCCGGCTCTATAATGATTATTAACCCTCTTAATATGGTGGCCACTTTGGTGAAGATTTTGATGGGGATTCCATTCATGTTTTTTATCCCCAATATTTAGGATCTCAAGCCGAGCTTTCTCGCCCTAAGTGTGGATCAACAAATGTTTAGTTCCCATTTTTGAGAGGCAATAATAGCACTAAGTGTTGATACTGATACATTGTTGTACACCTTTCTTATCCATTCGCATTATGTAGAATCGTTAATGTGGACATCCGGGTTTCCGTAAATGATTATTACCCCGGGCATACGTACATCCGGTTTCACAATGATTATTAACCCTCTAATATGGTGGCCACTTGGTGCGTATTTTGATGGGGATTCCATTCATGTTTTTTATCCCCAATACTTAGGATCTCAAGTTGCGTTTTCACTTAAGTGTGGATCAAAAAATGTTTAGTTCCTTATTTTGGAGAGGCAAGAATAGCACTAAGTGTTGATACTTGATATTTTTGCATGCAAATATTGTATCCATTCACATGATGTGTAGAATCATACCACCTGTGGGTTGGAACAAAGACCCGGGCTTTGGACACACATCACTCATGCTACCCTCTGTTGTGATGGAGTATATCACTATCTTACAATTACTATTTCTTCCCATTGGTATTAGTTGTCTTCATGTATATTATGACATATCCACATTGCATTTTCTCATGGCTATGATCATTTTCATGACATGGACCACCGTGTGTACTTTTTCATGGCCATGGTTTTCATATTATTACATGATTCACAAAGTGTATTATGTTGGAAGCCATGCTTTGTTTCTTTTCTAAGCATTAGTGTGCCTATCTATTTGTTGACAATTGATTGCAAGTACTCACCAGTTCCTTGATCTTTAGCTCTTTCCTTGAATTCCTCATAACTTACGTTTATTAGAACGTGTTTCGACCATTGGTTCCTCTTCTACCTCACACATTGGGGGGGTTGTTACAACTCTATTTTCCACCCTTGAATCTCACTAAGGACCCATTGCATAGACCAACATTGGAATGAGTTGAGGAAATCTAACACTAAAAATGAATCGATTCTCTTGCACTAAGAGATTTGAACTTATTAGACTCAAGTTCCTTAAGTTCGACAGATCTACAACCATCCTCTAGCCTCCTCCATGAATATATTTAAGGAAGGTTTCTCAAGGAAGAAAGGAGGAAGAATCATTTGCAAACATGTGTCGTTCATTTTAAAAGAGACTATTCAACCTTCGTATATCGTACTTCTCAATTTGTGTGAGGGCCAAGGAAGTGTTAGACGAGGACTACGGGACATGTATTTTCCTCTTCTTATGAATATAGATATGTTTGGTTTCCCTTCATCACATATATTAATCATTATGTATAAGTGATTGTTAGATCTCATATTCCTTGAGTAGATCGGGGTTACATCCCAATTTTTGTCCTTTCTATATTGAGCTACTTCTCTTATTTTCACCGTTCATCCATTTGTCAAAAATGCATAAGTATTCAAATCAATCACTACCATCCATTTGAGATATCTTAGAACTCAAAGGCATCCAAATAGACGTGCATCTAACCCTACAAGCCATGTAATTGAGAAAGAACAAAAGAATGGGTGGCACTAAAAAGCTTAAACAAAGAAACTTCTACTAGCATCCATATACATTACCCATTTTGACAAGATCATTCACAAAATCCCACAATTAGTAAATGCTAAAAATGAATTCCCACTATGTGCATGATCAATACCCTAATGCTTGCTATCTCCACATTATTTCAGGCTCTTTCACCAAATAGAACGCTGGGTAACATTGATCACTACAAGCATTAGCTATAATATTTAATTTTGTATATACAAATGCAATATTATTATTGTATAAGCAACGTAGAAAAGTTATTACAACGTAGGTGTCTATTACAAATTCTCAATATGATGAGAAATTGTAGTAAGAATTGTCAAAGACCATTAAAAAAAGAAATACATGCACAACTATTTCAATATGCAACAGCAATAAATCCCCAAGCATGTCAAAAAAATGGAATCCAATGACTAGATAAAATGAGAAAGCCCCATTTGGATTACAAAACCATAAGGATCCAACATGGTAAAATAATTCTCACCAAATGAATCGGAGAGAAATGAAAACCATTTTGAATGTTAACAAGCACCAAAATGGAAATTTGATGCATAACATTCAACCTGAATCTAGACAATTGATCATTTTTTCAGATTAAAAGGCTAAAACCTAGCAACAGGAAAATCAGTTTACCACCCAAAGGTGCATGATATGCTTTACCAAGTAATTAAGTATCCTTGAGATCACAGGTAAATAGGCTTGCAGCCGGATGAACAAATCTAATCAATTTCTATGATTTCACAGTACTTCTCATAGGAGAATGACCGACTTTGAATCGAATCAGTTTCCCAAAGGAAGCCAAATAGTAAAAAAATTAAAATTTAGAACATGAACTTATTTTTTTGTTTAGATGGAAACAAATTATTTAAAATTTTTAAAAAACAATCATAAGAAGACTAATTGACACCAGCACGGGTAACCTTGAAAGAAGTGTACTGTTGTTAAACCATGATGGGTTTGCATGTATTTGTTTCATAGATACAATCCTTAGAAACCTAAGGACCGACTTTCTAAGAGAAATCGACTACTAAGGAGGTATCTCCTCTGCCAATAAGAAAATATTTTTGTATCCTCTGGGCTGAGAAATGTATTCTTCCACTTTCCAAGCACTAAACCACATCAACAAAGTTTGTTGAAGGGACTAGAAGAAATGAAGAAAAGGTAACAGAGTTAAGTTCTCTCTAAGCTAGACCCTTAAAATTAAAAACTATAAACATGTCAAAACATTTTGAAGGCAATGTTTCAATCCGGGTTGAACTTAACAATTAATAACATATAGCAGCTTATCAACGTGTATAACATATTATAAAAAGTTCACTATAATTCAAGATGTTCGAAAGCCGCAAGAAAGCAAAGGTTTAGATAATTGAAAGACAAATTTTTAAAGTATATTTGGAAATATATCTAAAAACGAAGCTAGATCTTGCTATTCAATCAATTGATTAAAATGAAAAGTTGAAGGTCCAAAGTGACAAGCTTTTATATTTATAAAAAAGTAGGAAAATACATATTGTATTTGTATCCGTGATTAATTTGTAATAAGCTTCTTTGGAAATTAGCAATATTTCACACGATCATTTGAGAAATGATTATTATTATCATTTAAATATCCGAAAAATTGCTCGGCAACAAACTACCTTTCTCCTATTATAAATGGGAATCAAAAAAAGTGTATTATTACCTCTAATGCTAAGATAAGGAAAGTAGGAGGATATTTGGGGTCAAGGTTACATAAAAATTTCGCTTTTTACATATTGTTGTGGATGGAATTAATTTACTGTCAGCATTGCAACTACTATTTTTTCTCACTAGTTTGAATATTGTGCACATCTACACTGGGTTTTTTCTTGTTGTTTGACATCCTAGTATAAATTACGAGCTTTTGATACATAAAATAGAACATCTCCGTGATAATAATATTGGAGCATTGAAGTTTTGTGACAAGTTGTTATTCAAGTTACCAACACTTTAGCAAATAGGGTAGAATAGATATTGACAACGTAGCTTGACCATGATGATAGATCAAACTCATCAAACCTTGACATAGTATAAAAAATTAAGAAAAATTATTATCCTAGTTTCCTACCATGTCTTTCTATTCCTTTAAGAACATGCTTGATCAAATCTTTCATTTACCCGTCCCCCCATGTGCCTATTTCAAAGCTTCTCAACACAACCCAAGGAAACACTTGCATGAATTCAAGACATGTTTATTTCCATCGAAATGGTAATAATAACAAAACAACCCAACATTAAAGTGATTCCCAACATTAAAGCTAACCAAAAATGAATGCAGAACTTTGAATTTGACTTCAATGTCGCTAGAGTTCATTTTTAGTTTAGTACGACAGTTTCTTTAATCAATGCAACAAAGACAACGAGTTTAAAGGCATCCCCTCATCAAATTATACAAAAATTGTCACAAGAAAGCCCAAATATTGGCTACAAGTATCATCTCAAAACAAAAAACACAATAATACTTTTTATATCAACAAAATTATGAATTGTGGAATTTCAAAATATAGCAATTGAAATTGAGATTATCCTAGACAAAAGAAATTTTCCAAGCCAATAAATACATGAATTAAAAAGAATTGGTCACTCAATGCAAGGTATCTAAACTCCATGTTAACTACTATAACATCAATAAAATATGATACCATCATGATATATGTTCTATAACTGATAAATTTCGTAGGATACAGTATAATCATGCTATTCCAAGTATCTCCCATACTAGGAAAACATGAACTCAAAAAAATTCGAGCTGCTAAACATCGAAACATAAAAATATGGAGTGCAAATACATTAGTGTGGAAGTTAGGTTAATGATATCTATTGAACTTACATATTAAATAAATATCATATGATGGTTCCCCTCGGGGAGCACCACCAAATATATCATATGGAGTAATGTAAACATCAAAACAAAGTCGCTGGGTCTATGGCTTGAATTTCACCATTTCAAGGGCTTTTCTAGAGGACTTCTCACAACTAAACCGCTAGTGTTTCATCCCTTGCAAGGAAAATTGAGCCCAAGGACATTTTATTCTATGTAAGGAGAATTTTTGGTAGGCCTTTTCTTAATATCCACAAAAAAAATATCAATTCTAAAGTTTTCTTCATCGACTCAAATAAATACCAAATCGGGCCTATATATGTAGGTGTGCACTTGATCTTACTATATATATAAGTATGATAACTTTCGTGAGAGAATTTTTCGATTACGTATCCATGTACGAGAAGAGATCCATTCATTTGAAGTAAACATCAAAACCAAGTCAGTATCTTCTGGCTTGAATTTCACCATTCCTAGGGATTTTCATATGACCCTACAACTAAACTAGTTAATGTTTCATCTCAAGGAAAAGGAGTTCAAGGATATTTTATTCTATGTAAGTGAGGAGGTTTTGGTATGCCTTTTCTTATCCACAAAAAAATATCAATTCTAAACTTTTCTTCATCAACCGCAATCAATAACAAACTTCAGATAACAAATACCATCAAGCTTGGACATCCATGTGACAAGAGTTCACTCAAATATTTTGTCAAACACTTTGGTGACAGACTCAAACAAAACTCAAATTCAAAGTTATAAGGTATATCTCAAGTAGATGTACATCTTGTTTTCCTTATTTTTTTAGGTCACAAAGAATAGCTTTAGTCTTCATATATGAGCTTGTAACTAAAATGCTATGACAAGAAGTGAACACTACTACATGTGTAGCAATTAATTCAAGAGTTTCTTCAAAAATTTGTATGCAACAAAACTATGTCAAATAAATGGTAGTAGTAAATGAAGGAATTATACATCAACCCATAAAAAATAAAATAGACATGAAGCACAATAATACATGCACAAGATTTTTGAAGCAAACCGAACAATTTTGAAGCGCAAGAAACCACATTACCATTTTGTTGCTTAGCCTTTCAATGCATCCCTTAGCAGATTAATGTTTCCTTTGGATGTGAACCTACTGACACGTTTTGATGCAACCCTAGAAAAATAAATGTCTCAACACTTGAATGGTGGCCGTAGTGTTGACAAAGAAAGTTGTATGGGAAGTTTTTCGAAGGATCATGGTGATTCAAATCGCAGATAGATGACTTCCTGTGATTCAAATCGCAAATAGATGGTCCGATTCAAATTGCGTATCATAGAGATGGTCTCAAGCGTTGGGAAGGAGAATAGATCGGGTCTGATCCAAATCACAAATATGGTCCGACAAGGAGAATAGAGCGTAAAGAAATGAAATAAGCCTTTGTAATACCGACGGTTGTGAAATGTAGTCAAGGTAATGAAACTTTGGAAGACCGACGGAACCTTGTGCAATTACCAAGGCGACAAAACTTGTGTAACTTACAACAGAGCCAATAATCATAGTTTAACCATTCAAATGACAAACAAAACTAACATACAAGAGAAAATTTGGCCCAATTTCCGACGGTCACTTCGGCGTTATTCCGACACATAGTCGCTTTGAAGAGCGACACCGAGACGGAAAACGTGGTCGATGATTACGCCACAATTTCTATGCCTTTGACGAAGTGTCGCACCACCGAGACACTTTTTCCGTTGCTTCCAAACAAGCGTCGCTCTTCCGACGTTTCCCCAAACCGTCGCTCTTCCAACATTTGTAAACCGTCGCAATTCCGACGAAATGGTCCGACGTTTTGGAACGTCGCTCTTCCTCGACGCGATACTCGTCGCTTCTCCGAAGTTTGTAAACTCTGTCGCAATTCCACCCAATGTGGTCCGACATTTTGAACGCGCCTTCCGATGTTTTTATACCGTTAAGCCCGACGCTTTTGTCAGCGTAATTCCGATTTTCGCACAAAAGTGTCGCAAGACCGACACTTTCTAAGCGTCGAATACTTATGCATTCCAAAAGCATCACAATATCGACGCTAGGAAGAACTGGCCACAATATCGACGTGACGTCAACACCGACGAAAAATGGAAATCATTCAAAACGTTCGAAGACCGACGCTACAAAGCGTCAAGATACCGACTTGCCGGTTCAATTAAAAAAAAATGAAACTTTAAAACAAGACAAATAAATCTCCAATATTTGTTATGAATTAGGGCGTTCCAATTTTTTATGAACATAATTCGACCATGAAATATTAATATAATAAACCACCTCAAGTAAGCGCTTCGACTATAAACAATCATATAAACATACTTATATTTTCTAAAAACAAAGTAAAATAGAAACACAAATTTTTTTTTTCCCAAGTAAGGTTAATCTATTAACACCGGGAATAAAATTACAAGATGACCAGTCAAAAACATTGCCCAAAATTATGGCAAATTTGTCAAAAATCAAAAAAGAAGACCTATCATACGGGGAAACCACTTCCTTGAACATTTTTCGTGTCGTTGGCATTGCCTTACTATGGGAACCATCATTTGATATCTTTGACGATTACAAGAAAGTTTACAGACCAAAACAAAACAGAGGTTCAGTACGAAAGAATATAATCAAAAACATGCCCAATTACACAATACAAGAAACCAAACCAAAGAGAAGCAAATACATCATCCTAAGGGGACTCGACAATTCGGCACCACCTCATAAACATAAAAATGAAACTTTAAAACGGGACAAGAATTTCAATATTTGTTATGAATTTTGGGCGCCTCCAATTGTTATGAACATAATTCAACCATGAAATATTAATATAATAAACCACTCAAATAACACTATAAACAATCATATAAACATGGTTTCGTATTTCAAAAGAAGCTTAAAATAGAAATAAGGTAAAATTTTTTTTATCTAAGTAAGGTTAATCTATTAATAGTGGAATAAACACAAGATGATCAAGTCAAAAACATTACCCGTACTTATGGCAAATTTGTCAAAAATCAAAAGAAGATCAGTTTACACGGAAACGCTTCTGAACGTTGAAGTCGTTGTAATACCTACTAGTGGGAACCATTATTTACGTAATTCAAAATAAAAATGAGGGTTCAGTACACAAGAATATAAACAAAACATGCCCAATTAAGTGGGCCGCAAAGAAAGAAAACCAAACCAAAGAGAACCACTAGTCATCCTGGGTGGTTCTTCGACACCCGCACCATCCTTCGGCGGGCGCTCAGACATGGAAGGTCCGGGATCTCGAGGCACTATCTCCACATCATGAACCCTATGAACCTAAGCATCCGTTCCTGCACATTCACGCCACCGCTCCCTCCCCGAAGGCCCGAAATGGACTTTTTCTGTGCCTGCCGCTGACGGTGCATTGTTCCTCCACTTTGGGCCTCTTCACGAAAACCACGGTGATTGAAGTTGTGATCTGCGGCGTTCAAAGAGAGAAATTAAAGGAAAAAAGTGCAACAAGCATCGTAAGAAGGTGAAGCTGGGGAAATGAGGAGCGTGGAGCTCATACTTGGCAAGGTCGATCCTAGAACCCGACCTGCTCACTCGTTGTTTGACAGCGGCCCGCGTAATAATCACTGACAGAAGAGACTCGTTAAGGAGCCGGAGGAGCATAGGGGTTGGTCAAAAGGGCCTCTCTCGCAACAACGTATCCTTTGACGTATGCGAGGCATGGGTGTGCCTGCTGGGCACAAGACGAGACAGAAGTAGGATTCCAAGAAATCGAGAAGACAAGACATGCATCATTGCATCGAGAGGAATGCAGATTTTCACCAAGGTCTACAAGTAGCCTCCGCTATTTCTTCCATCACAAAGGAGCAAGCGTTGGTAATCAGCAACCGAAGAGCATCTGCAATTCAAAGGTTATGTCTATCTCGAGAAACCATAGTAAAACACCATTTATCGACCCGACCGCAATGGCATTGAAGAACTCTATCATAACCTCTTATCGATGAGCAAGGGTTTAGCATATTGGAGCATGCGGGACCGCTAATAGGAGTGGGAGGTCCGATCTTAATGCCGTTAAAACTTAATGTGATTGATTGAACAACGAAGTTAAAACTTAATGGGATTGATATGACAAGCCAAAGGAGGACACGTGGTAGAAATTGATTAGAGAAGATCTTTGCTTGGACCGTCAGGCAAGGAAATCCGAACCCCGAAAAGATTAGGCGAATTTGATAACAAATTTGCGTCACAACTCTCTCTCCGTACGCCACCAAATTCGGACCCAAAATATTAGGCGTAATTCATTTTGTTTTCGTGGTCACAAAATTGGCCGACCTCGAGTTATTTTGGAACGCGAATTTGGTTTGAATTATGGTTTTATCGTCGTTTGAAGTTCGGCAGTTCCACGGCTAAAGGGTTCGTTTTGAAGTTTTGACAAAGGTTTTTTTATATGTTTTATTTTATATAACACGCGTTGGTATCAGTTTTGTTGTTTGTTGGGGTTCCACACCGGGTTTTGGTAATATTTTGTTTTAACGTTATCGTATATATGTTTTATATATATATTTCATATATATTAAAACATTTATAAATTGGGGACCCTGTGGAGCATTTTAATATATTTGTTATTTGCATAGTTTTGTTATGTTTTTAATATACATTGTATATAAAAGAAAAAGGGATGTGAGCCCTGTTTCGGAATGTAGTTGTGTAAAGTTTATTATTACACACAATAGCAAATAAGTGTTTTGAAGAGTACAACAATGCGCAGTTTTAGAGACAGAGAAGAATTTTGAGTGCAATCGCGTTTGTAGCAAACTTCACATTTTGTAATCCTCTCGTTGAGGAAGAATTTGTAATAGTTTTTTGAAGGAATAGAAATTTTTCAAAGTGTTGAACCTCGTTTCCAAAGAAGAAATTTCAATATTTTCTGGCATAGAAGAGGATATTATTACTCTCCATTGTTATTCTGGAATTCTCAAATATTCCAAACACATGGCTATAAATGAAGGAGATTTCTACGCATCAACATCAACATGTTTTCAAGTAGGAGTCGTCAATTTTGTAACAAACTTCTCTTTGACAGTCAAAATTTGTAGACACTCAAGATTACTCGTGATGCTCAATTTCCATTGAATTCATAAGAATCTTAGATTTGTGACAGTAAATCCTTTTGCTATTATATTAGCTACTCCTTTTAAGTTTGTATCATTCAACTAATAAAAAATGTTTCAAGGAGTATAATGAAAACTAGATTATGTGAAGCATAAAATAATCATTGATGCTAGACTTAGAAATACATATATTAAGAAGTAGATACACTTCAAAGCATAATGCCATTTTTCTAAAGCATAAGACAATCATTGATGCTAGACTCAAAGTTTGAATAAGACGAGATAAAACAACGAAAAAGGCATTCCATTACTTGCATGAAATATGAGTACCACCTTACCGTAAGTCGGGAGAAAGGTCTAGATTTTGGACAGTATCAATTTGTTAACTCACCACTAAAAACATAGTTTTTTGTATGTTTTTGAGCACATGGTTAAAAATGATAGTGCATCAAAATTCCATATATTGTTGGGCCAACACATAAGTAATCAAAAATTCTCTTTACCAAGTTATTTGCTTCATCAAAAGCCTCGATCTTCACATGTGACACTTTTGCTAGGGATAAATATCAAGTAGGTTGTGACATTTTAAAACTTGGTTCGAGGTGAAGTGCCCAAAAGGCAAGTCTATCAAAGCATTTGGTGTGGACCATGTGCCATTTAATAGTAGCAGATGATTTGATATCATAATGGAGGTGCTCCAATTCAAGTGTAGAAGAGGGCAGAGCCACAAGGCAAGATTCAAACTTTGGAGAAGAGCAAGGTAGATCCTGAAGAACGAAGAATTTGGGAATCCGGGGGATCTCTTCCACGTGCCATGATACCAAAGGTTTGTCCTATTTGTAGATCTTTCTCATCTACATCCAATATAGCCTTAAATTCCCACACAGATCACTATCTATCGTGTGAGTCAAATGCTAAAAACCGTGGAACAAAGTTTTCCAAGCTTAAATTGAAGGTGAGAAAAAAACGATCAATTCTAGATATAATTGTCATGGGCACATGCTTGTACGTTGTGAGATTTGGATTATAGTACTAGCAAAGAGAAATCGATCGTCGATGCACATCCATTGCTTTGATCAAATTTCAATCTCGTAGACACCTACCAAGCAGAGGCAACATCAATGCAAAGATCTCAACATTTCAAAATTAATGCAAAGATCTCGTCGTAGTGGTAATGCATGTATTTCAAAAGAAACAAATGTAAATGCAATATTCTAACCCATTCGAATAACCACCGTAGCAAGGGTTTACATCTAATTAGATCGAATCCATATCGATGGAAAAAAATTAATATAATTACATTTTCCATAGTAGAGGAAACTTTTGCAAAAACAGAAAAGGAATATAAAACGAGGGATGTCAATATGTTTAGATGACTCAAGACAACAATTATTTGTGCTTAGTAGACAATAACGATATTCTTAATGCATTTTCTCGTAGAATACTAAACACATTTGTCCAAAATTTGAGATGCAAACTATAGTCTCTACTACGTTTGGAAAATTGGAGGTTTATAAAAGATAAACTACGAAATGCAACTGTACCACCATGATAAGAAGTTGTTAGAAGCATTCCTTCTACTTCGACAAACGTGGAACTACCTTAAGAATGCTTATGGTTTATATAAATATTAGAGACATGCATGTGCTTAAATGTAGTAGTTATGCTAAAATACCGAATAATGCCTTGAGAGTGCTCTTCAGAGCATTTGCATTTAATGCAATTAAATTAAAGTTGTACCATTACTAAAGATAAATGGCCAAAATAGTCAATTTTGATATCGTAGTTATGTCTTTCAAATAGAAAACCGGGGATAAAGGATGGAAAATATGAGAGAACCAAGTTCCAAGGACTAAAAAAACAAGGCCAACATAGTTCTACCTTGAATCTCGAGACAAAACAAAGCCGCCCAAAAAAATTGTTTCCGCTAATCGTCATCACCCTGGGGAGCGCAAAGTTAGTTGATGGTGCCAACCATTCGACAAAGTAGAGAGAAGATTCATGGTGCCAATGGTTGTAAAGTACGCTTTGTTGATGTGAGCCATCATTGTAACAAAGCATATTGATGGTGCCAATTGCCGTAGAAGTCCATTGAGAGTGCAACTACCGTAGTAGAGTGCTTGAGAGCACCCATTGGAAGCTCCTGGCATATATGGCAGTCACACATTTTCCTATGAACAAGTTTTTATAGTCAAAGCCACAAAGAAGATCGATAGCCACGATCCTAAAATGAGAACTAGAGCCAAAGCTAAGACAACATTCATGTTTAGTGTACCAAGATGCCCATAGCAAAGGATCCGACCACAAACCAGATTTCATGAGAGATAGCAAGATTCTTGCTTCCACCGTGGAAATGTAGAAAACTGCATACAAGGGCTTTGCTTCCGTAGATTTCTATTGTGACGGTAATTTATATGGTGTTGTAAGCACTCATTAGTAGAAATTAGAATCTTAAAGCCATTCTCGGAATTATTTTAACTCGGGAGGGTTTTTCTCAAGTTATAAATCCTCATGTTCAAATTCCATTGTGGATTGGTTGTGTTTGATATTATGTTTTACTCTGTCCGTAGTTGAATTTTCGTATTTAAAATTATCAAAATTAAAGCGAGCAATTTTGCGATGTTTCTTTTGCTTCCTATTGTGAAGTATTTTTCGAACTCTACCGTTGTAACAAAGGTCTTGGGCATAGAATAGGGGACTTGGGTTTTTTGGAATCAAACTTCGTGTTAAGATGCTCATCTCAAGAATGGCAGCGTTGAGCTCTATCATGGAGTTGGGAGTACCAATTTGAAGTGCGTAGGGCATTGTACAATAGACCAGCTTAGATTTCCTGACCCTAATACAAAAGTTTCTTCTTCTTTCAAAATGTGTTTTCGTTTTCTCTCGTAACCAATGTGGGTCCTATCTTTGTTTCAATTGGGATGGATCAACATTTCTGTTATTGCCCAGATGATCACACTGTAGCCCCGGAGGCTATTTGGGGGTGATGAGTCCAATAGGTCTCAATCAATCGGTTGCTCCCCGGGCTGGGAATACTATTACAGGCTGGAATTTGATACTATTTTGGATGTTGGTATCTGGTTTACATCCTAATGGAAACCGTACCTTCAACTCCCGCACCTATTCACAAAGATGGTTCCATAATCATTCATGCATGCAAGAGAGGGTGAATCGAAAGCATTGCAACAAGAGGTTTTGTTGTTGTTGCATCAGCTACTAGATTGTTTGTCTCGTTCTATTACAAGTGCAGTATTGAAAAGGACAGAAAAATTTAGTTCATATATTGTGAAATTGCCTCGGAAATTCACCTACAAAGAGCTCAACAATGCTACAAAATACTTTTTTTGAATGTGATTGATAATCGGGATATTCACAAAAGCAAGGGTAACTTCTAGAAAACCCAAATATCCAGCATTTTTCTAAAACTTGATGACAAGAGTCATTGTAATGGAACAAGTGCCTAGGTCCATATGTCCAAATCTACCAAGCACCAAGATTCATAAAAACCATAGTATCTTCGAACTAAGAAGAAGAGGAGAAAAATGTATTCGAAGTACCGTTCGAATAGTGGTTGGGGTTCACCATGGCAAAATTGCGTAGCTCATGTAGCATTTATTATCATTTAATTTAAAAGATCATTCAACTCCAAGACAAGCACTCACTCAGCTCCATGATCGAGGGCAAGATCCTAAATTCCGCAGTCTCCGCAATATTTCCCAAAGCCCAAACAACCTTACATGAAATTAGCCTGAACTCAAAGTTGGGTACTAGTTTTTAAATCAAATTCCAAAATTAGACATATAAATATAGTTGGAAGAATAATTTTATGCCTCTGGGGAATAACATGCCACTCCGGTTTCCCAACATTATCATTCTCAGAGGTAAGAAGTTCCAAATATAGGTAGTGGCTCGTCAGAATCAATCACAACCTTTTGTATTCTCATAGGTTCCCGAGACTATATTAGTCAAAGCCAAAGCCGTCTAAATTGCATTAACAATCACAAGGTATCACCATCAAAGTTTATAATTTTAAGATAACAATTTATCTACCATTGAAACTATAATTTTAAAATAGATACACCTAGTGAGAGTAGAGGTTAGGAAATTATAATAAGAATTATTACAAGATATCACCTGAGAAAAGTAGGCTTGATTGTTCATTGTCCTGCTATAACTATAATTTTAAAGAAGACACACTTAGTGATATAGACACCACCAAGTGAGAGCAGAGGGTTATGAAATTATAATGAGAATTATTTCAAGATATCATATTACTCAGGCATGCTTAATCATTTATTGTTTATGTAATAATTGTTTATTATTTATAAACACAATCAAACATATTATGAGGGATGGTGATGAAATTGACACCAGATTACAACAAACCATAATTCGGGCACATCCCTTGGCAAGATAGATCAATAAGAAAGAAATCAAAAACAAAGTGATTACTTACAAGATCACAGGCTTCCTCAAGAACAAGATCTAGAGCAAGATCTCAGAATTCCCTAAAGCACCCCCCCCCCCCCCCCCAAGACGAATCGCCACATCTTTCATATGTAGTCTAGCAAATTCTTTCGAGCTCATCATGAGAAAGAGGACTGCTGCCACTATCTCATCAAGTGTATTCACAGCTCGCCCTGGGAATGTCTTCTAACCTACAAAAATATTCAAAGGCATGTCAGCATCACGCCCAACTTCGTGATAAAATTATATGAAAATATGCATACGTAGTCCGGAGAATGAAATGGTGTGTATTGGAAATCGCCGAAATGCAGCAACTAAAACGGCAGTATTGGTAGTTGCGGAAATGCGCCTACTAAATGGTAGGTATGTCGATTTGCCATGGTGTGTGTGGATTGTTGCCGGTATTTAATTTATCTCCATGGAAATATACCAAAAACCAAAGGTATGTCAAACCTAGAAGGTAACCCAAGAATGTACCGTCGCATTAAAACAAGCAGTGTGTCGTGCCTAGATAAGAAGTGTTGACGAAAAAAAATTGATCTTTTCATAATGTATATGGCCTATCGCCTAAAATATCTAGGACATGTGGCACTCCATGATAAAGACACATGGTGTGTGGATTTGAGTTTTTCAAGTGGTCAAGTGGGCTTAAAATAAGGAATGTGGCACCACCAGAGATTGACATGTGCCAATTGTACAAGTGGTAGACAATTGGCATGCTCAAACAATGAGGTATGCATGAATGATATGAGGGAGAAAATATCGTAGGTGTCTTCAACCGAGAACTAAAGCCTGTCACAACTTGTGATATGATGTAACCTATGAAATTGTAAATGGGAGAAACCATAGTAACAATAAAGTAACCTATGTAACAATAAATTCAGATTCATCCCTGGGAGTGGTAATAGAAATCATAGTGAACAGTCAGAAACATGCAGAGAAAGTTGCTTACAATCAAATAGATGAAAAAACACACACAAAAAACCTAGATAATAATCATGAAATGCTTAATATTGAATTATGAACTGTAAATGAACTTACAAAATGTGAGACATTACGAACTCCCGTCAAGCGACAAGCAAAATATCCTAGACATGACCCTAAAGGACTGCATTGTATTGCTCATGATGCAAGAGGATTTGCACTGCAGACCGCCAAGTCAATCAAAATCCATAATTATCTATACAATAAATACAAGTAATTGATGTATTATTTTTTACTCTAAGATGCATTCTTATGATAATGTTAGAACATATGTTGAAAATGTCAAAACATACCTGAATAAGCTCCTCTTTGTTTCAAGAAAAATTTATTGGAGTCGCATGAACTTGGAACAAGCCTCCCACGATCCGAAAGTGTAGCAACTAAGTCAATGAAGAATTTTTTGTTACACGTTGGCGAGGGAGGTTTGCTCCAAGATTAAATCGCTCCAATAAATTATTCTCATTAAATTGTGGCCAACCACGTGAAGGTGGAAGTCCTTATGGCCCCCCCCCCCCCCCCACCCTCACATCACCCAATTCCCCAATACCCAATCTATATTTCATTTTTTACTTTCATGAGCATAAAAAAAATATTCAATAACTAATAAAAAAACAATTCAACTAAAAGTACGCAAGGAAACATTGAAATTAATGCTTTGACATAGCAACAAATAGTATGATAAATGGAGTTTTTTATATAACGCAAAAAAACGTTCCAACTATGGTAACGTTTGTCTTATAATAATACAATATTTCACATTATCAAATTTTCTTTTTCTTCTTCCTATTTCTAAAGCTCCTAATTACATCATCAATATCATCGTGTTTCGCTCTTGTTTCGTGCCTTTCGACCCGCACTGGCCGACCTAGTTGCGTAGTCACGATGTGTGGTCTCATCTGCATATGCAGCATCGCCATAAAACAAACATAATATTAAATTATAATTGTTAGTTTTTAAATATCATCGAACTAGTTCGGTAATATTAATAAAAAAAAATTGCAATGAGATTGTTGTTCGTCTTCCTTTCCGTGGTAAGATCTCGACAGGGAACATTCTTTTCATTTAAAAAAAAAATGTTATAAGGACAACCATCAAGGTATAATTAGAAAATTATAAGTGGAATTAATTACCGTCACGGCCCTCACCGATAGTAGCATTGTCGGCCTGGTCCCCACCACAATGATCAAGTTTCACATGAGGATCATCTACATCCGGTTCCAAAATCCGGGTTATTTGCCTTGTCGGTAGTGTTGCTCCTTAATTTTAAAAAAATTTGTTATACATTAAATTTATGGACGAAAAAAACATATTGAAAGGTTACTGTTTTACCTAATCGTGCATTATGGATCTTGGGACCTACCCTGGGCCGTTTATTATTCAACTACGGCTTGATACGAAATGAAAGCGATATTTTTATCTTCCCTCGTATTTTATGTTCAATTCATCACCCTACATTACATATGATTGTGTATTTTTAATCATATTTCGAGGATTACAAAAACGTTGGAAGGCGATACAATTAATTATAAGATGTTTAGCTACTTAATTACAATTTTTATGTTAATTTCAAGTAGCCGCCTGCCTAGCTTGTGATGGCCCTTTTTTTCAATTCAGCTGGTTGTACTTTTGAGGTGTCGTGTAACCTAGCATCAAAATATTGAAGTCGACATGACGTAGCACACTTTTATTTTAGACATGAGAAAATTGAAGTTATTGAATTAAAGTTGTAATTTACCTTACTTGTCCAAATGGCATTTTTCCTTCTTTCTTTGCCCTTTTCTTTTTTCTCATGGATGAGTGCTCTCCACTCACTGGAACCTGAGAGGACGTCGTATTCTAGGGTTAAATTGAAATTGCGTCCATAGGTGTCCCTAGTATATTTCAAATATTTGTCGGCTACCCGAGCTAACGTTGTTCGTCAAATGCCGACCCCAAAAAGGGCTTCTAGATAATCTAGAAGTTCTTTTCGGTTGGAATTTCAAATTCCACCTTGTGCGTATGGTTGGGCCAAAATTACCAACGCATGGCTTCAAACCTCGTAGAACTCATTATTTCCCACACAAAAAATATATTAATATTAATTTAAAATAAAACTACATAAATATGTTTAGATAGAGTACATGAAATAGTTAAAATATTAAAATTTACCCGAGCGTTGTACGTGTTTTATAGGGACACCTTCATCGTTCACCAACAATGTGCCATTAATGGTCCCCGTGGAGTCGATACATGTAGCTCTGGTGGAAACTCAATAATGTAATTGGCCATATCAATTTAATCGTTGCCAACACATTCAGCTGTTATCATGTCTCTGCCATGTGTTGTGTTTCTGGTCGGGCACCTAAAGGAGTAGAAGGTGTGGCGAGAGTGGTTGTTGTAACATTTTTCCTCGTGTCCCACTACCACCAACACCTAAGCCCGGAAGCAAGTGTCGAAAACGCCACAAAAGAAATTTTTGTTAGTTTAGTCAATGTAAAAATTAAAAATCAAACTATCACACCATCTCATGCGAACAAAAAATATCCTTTTGAATTTTTATTATTACCTCGACATACTTCTAGTTGGGTCATAAGTTGTTTTATCCCTCTCTTTTCCTCGTTTCCCGTGTGTTTGAGGCGCGTTCATCAAACTATCGAATTCGACCTTGCATTTCGTGCCTTTTTTCACAACAAGAGCACTGGAGATAGGGATGAAGAAAGCTCTTCCTCATAGAGGGAATCATCGTGAGTACCATCACTAGGTGTTCCAGATATTTGAACAAAATTAATATTATTTCAATTATGTAAATAAATTAAAATACCTCAAGATAGAGAAATGTCGGGTGCACTTTACATGTTCTTCCGCCGTCTCTTTCCACGATAACATCGTCTCGCGTTGTTCCCGTATCGCCCTAACCGCCTACCACATTGCAATAAAATTATAAATGTAAAAACTTGAAAACAATATCTAACTTTGAAAACACAAAATGAAAACCTAAATCATTTCTAATAAGACACCGAAGACGTAGTTAGAGTTTCAAATATGCTTGTATTGAATTCAGTCCCGAAAACATGTCATTGCACATTAAGGCACCCAAACAAGAGATGAGTTGACAATGAAGACCTTATTGATTATATTGTTGGAGCAACTTCAGTAAACTTGTTGTGAAGACCTCGAGACATTTTTGGAGCAACATTGTTGAAGTCAAGGGTATAGCATTGTTGGAGACGATTCAAGGGCCTTGAAGTGAAGCTTTTGGAGCAACTATTATGCAACTTAGATCATATTTAAGTAAGGCACTTTCTATCTTCCATCACCTTTTCCCCTTTCAATATCCTTAAACGATTTTGTTGATATTTAATGTTTGAAATCAATGCTATAATTCCTTAATTATATGTGCTCGGGGACTTTCCCTTTCAAATTACCCAAAAATACTCATAATTTTATCTCTTCAGATGTATGTATGACCCTATTGTTAATATTTTGATTGATAGTAGTAAACATAGAGAGTTAGGGGGCTCTTGACTTGGTTTGTTGGCCATTAGATCCCTAACATCTACTAGGGAGAACCCCTTGAGTTGGAGGATAGCTAGCCCAAGTGAAAAGAGGTTGGTGAGGAAATGGGGCTATTGAATTACACATGGTATCACACTTTAGCTTTAGGACTTTATCTGAGAAGTACAGATTTTGCTATATAAATTCTCAAATTGTTTACAACACTATTGTTAAGAACTAATAAGAAGGTGATGTTGAGGGGTTTTTTTGGCATAAGAAACAATACCATTTAAAACTAGGGTTCTTACCCTGGCATTCCTTCACCTCGGGGCCTAGCGCACAAGAATAATTTCACACTAAACCATGCAAACTTAAAAGTAACTTAACAGATCCATAAAGTAATAATAATCATAATTCCTAATTTCCTATTGTACGATATAATGCAAATTATTCAAACATGAAGCAATGAAGACATGCAATGTTCAAATTTTATGATTGATGAACCAATACAAGAAGTTAGAAACTACAACTTTGATTCATTACTATGTGTCCTAACTCCTAGAAGGAATCTAGTTTAGAGTATGTAACATGCATCGTGTATTATCAATTTTAATTGACGTTCAACTAAAGGTCATCTACCTCATCAATTCCTTCCCATTTTGTGTTTTTATGTTATATTCCTTTATAAAAGTGTCAAATTTCTCTCAAAGTAAGCAACCACCGAATAAAATAAAAATAGTTGATATATGATTGAGAAATGGTCATTTATTTCTTGAAAGGATCTTCAAGCAATTTCTTTGGTTGTTTTTCATCTCAAGAACAAGAAATGACCCAAGAAACTATCGTGATGTAATACAAGAAACAACACGGTGCAATGGCCATTTTCAAAGCCAAATGATGTCCATTGAGGACATGGCCTTTATTTGGTTCCCGTTTCATAGGAACTGTAGAAAATGGAACTTTGTTGTACCATTTCTGTGAGTAAAAATGGAAAACCTTCTTTTTCCATAGGAAATAATTTACCTTTCCTTTTTCAAGATAATCTAAATCACAAAAAATATGAACTATACCGCACACATTCTTGATAATGTGAAAGTGAAAAGGAATATCCTAAGGCTAAAGTGATGCACACATATGTACACTTGAACACTAATAGAATTTTGTAGTTGAAATGCAATGCTTGTTTTCATTTAAATGTAGTGTTTAAAGCAGGAGAAATAATGGTCATGCACTTAATAAGCGTTTTGGGAAAAATTTAAATCTTGTATTGGGTGATGAAGATAATAGAGGGTATTGAATCTTGATTCTGATACTGTGTTTAACTTGAATAACTCAAATGATTATAAATATCAAAGGGATGCTATTTTTCATATGTCACTCAATACTCTTAAGTGTCAAATCATTGTATGATGGCTAGCATTTTCTTGTTTCCTTTCTTAGTTCAATGTAAAATTATATTAATATATCGTACCTAATGATAACTACAATTGTTTGCTCGCAAGATATCCAACCCCAAGATTATGAAAATTTTTCTTAAGTGGAGCTATTAGTTATTGATAAAACTAACCCGCAATTCCATTGCTCATTGTAAAGGCTCGCTTCGGGGCCATATTTAGTGTTTCGTTTCAATCAGAATAAAATGGGTAATAATTATAAATGAGCTAACCACAATCACAGATTTTTTAACTATCTGGGCCCATGGATAGTGATGATGATATTAACCCTATATGTCGTTGACCTATATCTATATGAGAATGATCTCAACATTGACCTTGATATGGTTGTATGGATGTGACCTTGTACGTCAATGTAAAATCCCCCAAATATCAGAAAATTCCCAACTGAGAACTAAAGCTCATCACTTTCAACTGGAGTACTACCTTGTGATAAAGTTGATGACTTTCGATTCTATTCTCTACCACTTTGCACTTCAGCTTCAATATAGATCAAACCAAGGGCAATCGTTATCGGTGTTGATGGATGAGTTTGTTCTAACTAAAATCTATAGCTTAAACTTCATGAAACTAGTGGAGTCAAATTCATGCAAGCACAAACACATCTTACACATCCTCTTGAAACTCATCCCAAAAGAACATTGGAAGACATCTAGAGAGAACCCTATAGCCTAACACAATCCAATGGAATTGACCAAAACTCAAATAGAGTCAACCCTACTATAGGAGGAAGGGCTCGCAATATGAACTTACCATTTTGCAAGAGCCGAGGGGCGATGTTGTTTCGCAAGAGCCGAGGCGAATGTTGTTCTGCAAGAGCCGAGAGCGAACGCCGAGGGTGAATGGCTGCTTCGCAAGAGCCGAGGCGAATGCTATTTCGCAAGAGCCGAGGGCGAATGTTGAGGTGGCCGTTGTTCGCAAGAGCGGAGGGCGAATGCCGTTCGCAATAGCCGAGGACGACCCTATTTCGCAAGAGATGAGGGTGAATGTTGTTCGCAAGAGCCGAGGGTGAATGGCTGCAGTGCAAGAGCCGAGGGCGAACGTCGAGGGAAAATGTTGTCGCAAGAGCAGTAGGCTAGTGCCGTTCGCAAGAGCCGAGGGTGAATGTGTGTGTGATATCGTACGTTAATGTAGTTTTTAATAAAATCATTTTTATGTAGCACGCATTTGATTTTTTCATTTTAAATCATTTTTATATACATTTGATTTTTACTTAATACAAGTGACAAACAAATTTCTACAAGAGGTTGAAATTTTTACTAGAATAGCCACCAAAGAATAATTAAAAATGGCCTAAAAATGCAAGTGGATTCAAAAATAAATGTAATTGAAGGTTCTCCCCACCAAAATTTTGGGTAAAAAGTGCTTACATTATTTAAGTTATCTAGGATATTTTTGTATTACACAATCTAAATTAAATAATGAAATAGTTGGGTAGTTTTATTGTTTCAAATTAGGACACAATTTTCAAATGGTGATGAAGTTTCATGTGATGATTAACCGAAAATATTCTCCTTTTCCTATCCTTGAAAACTATACAGAAATTCCCCGCCGACACATGAAACCCTAACTCATGTAGCGAAAGACAGGACCGTCCTCCATTTTTCCCGTCATAAGGCATTTTGCATGTATTTGATGACTAGAATTTGTGATTCCTATATTTTCCGTGACGTGCTAGGAAGGATAGAAGACTTAATTTTGACGTTTGAAATTTTTTTCAAAAAAGACTTCTTGCGCCTCGAATTTCCACTTACCAATAATTTTGCAACACTAGTCCTCTTCGCAATTGTAATATGCCATACTCAAAAGTAAGGAAAGTTACTTTTTTGGCTCCACTAAAAATTAAAAATTTTAATAAAGGAATTACCACTTATCATTATTGATATTTTAAAATTAGAATCAATTTATTTTTCCCTTCCTATTACAAAAGTTCACAAATCCTTTCTTTTACATAAAACACCAAAGAAAGAATAAAGCTCGTTGCCCCGCAAACTTTCAAGGTTGTGATTATGAAGTAGTGAAAAGTACAGCCATAGCGCTAAAAAATTAGAATGCCAATCTGCCCCAACATGAAGTAGTGTTAATATAGCCGGTGGCTTGGCTTGATGGTCAAACAAAGTTGATTACACAAGCACAAAATAAAAGCTTTAGGTGTCTAGTTCCTTACACTCGCACTCTCAAGGCATTCGTACTTGTGTCGAGCTTCAAGATTGGCTCCGAGGAAACTAGATTGCCCATTAACCTCGCCATATTTTAATTTACAAGGTATGTTCGGCTTGAACCGCTAGGTGTAATTATTATTGTGAAATCATATGTTCTAAATTATTCCCCTTATTCGTGAGCAATGTAATCTATTAATCGTGCGTATTCATTAAAAAATCGAAATCGATTTTTAGCATGAATGATGACAATTTATATATTAATTGGTTTTTAAGAGTATTTGTATTATGTAGGAGCACCGGAAAGAAAAAATCAAGACTTCATTTTCTCGTCTCTTATTTTATTGGGTCAACTAGAGAAAATTGAATATGAATAGTGAGTTAATTGTAAGATCAATGGGCCAAGGCCATACATCAACATTGACCACAAAGGGGGAAGTATAAAATCATGGATATTCATGCAATTATATATAGTTATTAACAAGATCAAAGTTAACTCTTAGCTTCACTAAAGAAATAGAAGGCAAAGATCTAGTATATCAACTAAACTCACGTGAAAAGTAGATGAAAAATGTACAATCATCCAATGGAGAGGTAATCTATAATTATCCAAAGTAAGACTCTTGGCTATGCCTTGAGACTAAAACTAATTCTCAATATTTTTGAACAATCATCCATTGGAATTTAGTAGGAAAACCATAGTAAATCATTGTCCAATGGCCATGCAAAAATATATAAAAAATAATATTTGTTGGTTGTTTTTCAACAGGGTGACCATGATGGGACCCACCGAGGCTGTGGGGTGTTTTTTTAATCATGGAAGTGAGATTTATTAGATTGATAGTCAAGTTACCTTTCCTTATAAATTTTCTCGATCAAGTTATTCATTCATTGAACTTTGATTCATTCCTACCGTTTTGATACACAATCCAATCTAGTTGAGTCTTGAGTCTTCATTGAGAATGGTATTCATAAAGGTCAAGAAAGAGGTTATCATGCACATGCACTCTTATTTTCTTGGTATCTTTGTAACTATGTTCAGCCCCGAGTTCTATATTTTTTAAATTATCATAATAGTTCGTGATTATTAGGTTTTTTATTTTGTCTTTTAATAATTTTAATTTAATTATTATTAATCATTAAATTTATATATATATATATATATATATATATATATATATATATATATTATAGTTATTAAACTTTCAATAGAATTATTAAACTTTCAATGGTACATCAAATTTCATACATGAGAAAATAGATACGACAAAATGGTACATCATGGGTCGATTGATTTCATTTCAACAATTTCAAATGGTATAACATTTAGTCAACAAAAGAATCATTAATTTCTGCACACAGACCAATTTCTCTCGAAGCCCGAGATTTCTTTGTTTGTTATTTTAGGTAATACATAGACATAATTAATAGAGAGATTGAGGACAAAAAAAAATCTAGTGCTTAGTCTCCACTACTCAACATGATTTTGTGAGAAATAATCTGCAGATTTATTTCTTTGAGTGCCTTAGCGTTCTTGGCTCATTATTTTTGTTGTGTAACCAGCCCAAAAAGTAGAAGAAAAGAGATATCAACGTCTTAGAAATGAGCCACTTCGAGGGGGAAACCTCCAATACATTGCAAATGAACAATTCTTGGATCATACAATTTACAAAACCTCCTTTATATATAGGAGTCCATGGGGCCATAATGTAATCCTAGTGGGCCACAATGTAATCCTAGCCGACCCAATAATAATTTAAGGCACAATAATAGAAAAATGGGGGTTACAAGGGGTACAATAATAATAATAAGGGGTTACACTAACAACAATAAGGGACTATACTAGTAATATAGGGACCCAACATGCCCCTCTCCTTCCCTAAAAGGTTGTCCTCAATGCTTGAGTAGCTCAGTGCTTTTGCATAAAATTCTCATCCTCCCATGTAGAATCTTCTATGGGTAAGTTCTTCCACTTGATGAGATACTCTTAAAATTGATCGATTTCGTAGTTGTCGAAGTTCTTGTTTCCATGATCGCTTCAAAGTTCCAATATGATTTTTCCTTCTCATCAAGTTCCCAGGTAATATTGTTTGAACTGAAGATTTTCACCTATAACCTCTTTGGCTACGAAACATGGAAAACCTAGTACTCGTGAAGAAGCAAGGAAGCTCCAATTTGTATGCCATAGTACCAATCTTTGGCAACACCTTGTAAGGACCATAGTACTTTGGGCGATAATTTATTATCCTTCTTAGCTTGCTTGAGGGACATTTTTTTGTATGGTTGTAGTCGTAAAAATACCCAATCTCCTACATCAAAAATTTCTCACCGCGATGTTGATCCGTTGTTTCATTCGATTTTGTGCCAAATTCAAGTTATCCTTTAAGAGTTGGAGAACTTCTTGTTGATGCTTGATGTGATCTTCCAACGTTTGAACCTTCGAATTTTCCCTTAAATATGATGTGATCGATGGTGGATGATATCCATAAAGTGCCATAAATGGGGTCATTTTTGCTACAAGATGGAAGGAAGTGTTATACCAAATTATCTGTACGAGAGGTAACCACTTGACCCATTGTGTTTGTTTATCGTACATAAAACAACGAAGATATCCTTCAAACATTTATTTACTATCTCGCCTGACCATCGTATCGAGGATGATAAGATGAGTTATGAGCTAATTGAGTACCCAAACAAGAAAATAACTCCGTCCAAAAAATTTCAAAGAAATGGGATCTTTGTCGCTCACAATAACCTCGGGATTCCATGTAGCTTTTGAATTTCGTCCATAAATGTAGTAGCAACTCCATTTCTGTTTTTAAATGGATGAGATAATGCACAAAATTGTGCATACTTGGCAAGTCTATCAACTACCACCATGATGACATTCTTTCCTTCGACTTAGGTAAACCCGTGATAAAATCCATTGAAATCTCTCCAACGCGACTTGGGATGGATAAAGGCTGTAGAAGTCCCGGGGTCTTAATTGTCTCCACTTTATTCTCATTGAAAACCAAACATTTCCGCTAAAAAATTTTGAATATCGTATTTAAGGCCATCCCAAAAATACTTCTTCACCCCGAGGCAAGTTTTTTAAAAATCCCGAGTGTCTCCTAAAGGAGAAGTGTGAAATCTCTTAAGAATATTTTGTTTTAGTTGGGAATTATTAAAAAGATATAAGCAATATTTGTACCATAAGGAATCATTTTTCCAACTAAATGTATCGTATGTACTAGGATCTTGGCTTCTAACTTTTGAATGAGTATCCATACATCTTTGTCCTCTTTCCATTCATCTCTTGCTTCAGCTTATCCAACTGCTTGATAATAGAAAATGGCACAAAGCAATGCTTCCACCCTCTTCATTCTTTCTTGAGAGTGCATCCGCAACAACATTAAGCTTCTTTGTAGATTGTTTCAAAGTCATAACCCAACATCTTTGTGGACCTATTTTTGTCGTTTCTTTCAAGATAGTCTTTGTTCCAAAAAGCGTTTAAGACTATCATGATGTTTTTTACCTTTGAAGTGTCTTCCCATTAGGTAAGTTCGCCATTTCTTTAGTGCATGCAGTATTGCTAACATTTCTTCTATAAATAGGTTTCGTAAATACTTTCCTTTGATTGACGACTTTCAAAAGCAATGGGTCTTCCTTCCGCATTAAAAACCGCACCAATTCCATTTCCGGAAAGTATCACATATCCACAATAAAGGCTTTGTGAAGTCTCGGTGTAGCTAAGACCGGTGCTAGGCACATTTCTCTTTTAAGATGTTCAAAGGCTTTAGTTGTTTGTGACCTATGAAAATGCATCTTCTTCAATAATGTTGTTAGAGGTGCCGCTATTCTCCCATAATTCTTAACAAACTTGCGATAATACCCCGTTAACCCGAGAAAACTTTCGCAACTCGCTTTATGGTCATGGGGACTTTCCATTCCTTAATGGCTTTAATTTTGTTAGGGTCTACTTAACACCCTCGTGAGATACATAATATGACCCGTATATTCCACCTCCGTACTCCATAGAAACATTTGGATGTTTTTGCATATAATTGTTTCTCCGAATAGTTTGAGCACCGTCAACATGTTCAACATGATCCTTCCAAGACCTCGCTATAGATTAGTATATCATCAAAAAATACTAGCACAAATTTTCTAAGGAAGGGTTTGAAAATGGAATTCATCAACCCTTGAAATGTAGAAGGTGCATTGGTAAGGCCAAAAGACATGACCAAAAATTCATAATTACTCCTCATGAGTTCGAAATGTTGCTTTTGAATATCTTCGCCTTCATTCTAATTCTGATGATATCCCGAACGAAGATCCAACTTGGTAAAATAAATTTCTCCATGTAATTCATCCAATAATTCACAACAAGGTGGAATGGGAAATCGTATCTTTAATGGTGAGGCTTATTGTTTCCCTATAATCCGAACACATTTTACATGATCCATCCTTCTTGTGTACCAATACTGTCATGAGCATAGAAAGAACTTTGAATAGGTTGAATTATACCCGCCTAACATTTTCGCAATCATACGTTCAATTTCGCTCTTTGGAAGTAAGGATATCTATAAGGCCCGATGTTTGGAGGAACACTTCCAGAATCAAATGAATAGCATGATCATGATCACGACTGTGGGAGTCCTTTGGGAGTTTCAAACACCTTGGAATGATTGGCCAAGACTTGTTGGAGATCTCATAGAATAGATGATTTTGATGTCTTAACTTTCTAGTGAGCATAATTGTGCAATTATGCCTCGTTGTTCTTTCTTT
The DNA here is from genome assembly GCA_034641835.2 of Pinus albicaulis. NCBI lineage: Eukaryota > Viridiplantae > Streptophyta > Pinopsida > Pinales > Pinaceae > Pinus > Pinus albicaulis. Next base: position 326,731,010 of record CM076582.1, read on the forward strand.
AGAAGCTTTCATGATATTAGAGCTTATTATCCTTCCCAGCCTTCCCTTCAATACCCCGTAATTCAACTTCCTTTTTCTTCTCAAAAAAACTTCAAGAAAAGTTCTTGAAAATTAAAAGCTACCGTCCCTAAAGATTGTAACCATTGTACTTAAGACAACATCAAGACCTCTCATAGGAATGGAAAGCATTGGACTAGTAAATACATATTCCCCCATGGTTAGCTTGATATTTTTACTTTTCCAGAGCAATTTATAGTTCCTCCATTTGCAACCATCACTTGACATTCTCAGATAGGAAAATTTAATTCCTGGGCTACCTTACAATGAATAAAATTAAGTGGGTGCTACCTCGAATCAATCAACACTATTACCTTTTTTCTTCTTGATTTGTCCTTCTATCTTGAGATTTGGAGAGCAGACTGCCAGCAGCATTGGGCTATGGTTGACTATTTCTTCCTCTAGGGTCGGTTCTCGGTGTATATCCTCTTCTTGTTCATTTTCTTCTTCCTTCACAATCTATGTAAAATAATTTCTTCTCTCGCACACTTATGACCTTTAGTGTATTTGCTATCACAACCGTAGCAAAGCCCTTTTTCTCTTTTTTCTCCAATTTTTGTGGTGTCAACCTTGTAGGTTGTGGAAATCTAGGCGTAGCAACACTCTTCTTTATAGAATTGAGTGGTAGGCTTCCTTGTCGCCATTATTTTACATTCAACTTTTTCTTCCAACCTAAATGCCTTCTCCAATGAATCGTTCCAAAACGCGAACTTCATGTTGGATATTATCCTTTAAAGTGCCTATGAAGAGATCGATCTTAGGTTCCTCTCGGAATACTGCCATCTTTATATTCAATTTTTGGAATTCCTCAATGTGCCGCCCCACTAAACCCTTTTTGTTTAATATTTATCAATTGGCTAAAGAAGGTGTTGCTCTTTCAGACCTCACAATGTAAGCATTATTTCTTCCGTAAAAATTGACCAAGTGACAATTTTTTTAATGGGAGCAAAGCCATCGATACCATACAAATGTATTTTGGTTCTAAATGTAAAGTTGCAATGTACAATTTCGTGTGTTTTGCATGCTATGGAGATCAAAATATTGCTCCATCCGTAGTATCCATGTTGGCGGTGATCCTTTCCATCAAATCCTCATATCCATTTTTGGAATATGGTGGTTCTTCCCGCCAACATTAGAGTTTATGAAATCATGATTAACATTGATTTTGTTCTCATCATGAGTTTCTTCTACTATCTTTTTTCACCATTGTAGAAACATTTCTTGTATCAACTTTGTCAAAACTTCGACAATCGTTTTCTAGATCATTCTTCATGTTTTCCATGTTGTATTTCATGTCATCCATCTTAGCTTCCATGCCTTCCATGCCATCCATCTTAGCTTTCCACGCCCATCCATCTTGGCTTCCACGCCTTTCTTCAAAACTTCCATTTCATTTTTGTCGTCTTCTACAGAGGAAATTTTTTGCACTTTCTCTTGTAATTTCGATGCATCATGTTGCAATTCTTCATCTTCATCAGTCATAGTAGAGCTCTCTCCGAAGGCTTACTGGTGTTGAATTATTTTTGCCAGGCATCGTTTAGAACCCACACTGAGTATCTATTCCATAATATGCCCTTGGAATCAATTCAAATTGGATTCTTCAAAAAAAGACTTATGCAATTCGTAAAAAAATAAATAAATAAATAAAATAAATAAATAAATAAAAATAAAATAAATAAAAAAAATAAAAATAAAAAAATAAAAAAAAATAAAAAAAATAAAAAAACAAAAAAAACAAAAAAACAAAAAATAAAAAATAAAATGTAAAAAAATAAAATAAAATAAAATAAAATAAATAAAAAAAATCACACCTTTTTTCGCATTTGAGGAGCTTGATATTGAAATTAGATTATCTTTGTGATTGCAGAACTTCAATATTTTATTTTTGGTACCAAAATAGCCCTCTCGAATTATATTTTGAATGCCACAGCTTTGACCTCGATTTGATCTACCAAGACAAAGTTGTGTCCAATCTCCCACAATGACCTAATTATGGACTGTTCGCAGAGTGAACTTGGTGGCCGGACTTGCCATGTGTCAACGTTTCATCCTTCGTCTCTGAAAATGATAGCCAAGAAACTATAGTCTGTGTACTTGTGATCACTTTTTACGGCACTCCAATCTGATGTTCAGAGAGTGGTTATTGAACTTTTCCACGATCACCTCTTTGAGATGAAATTCAAGAGCTTGAAAAAGCACTACCCTTCCACAAGATTATATCTCCAAAAAATTTTGCGAACCAAGCTTCTGAAATTTTTTTAAGAATTTCTTCGTGATTTCAACTTCACACCATAAGAATTTCAGATTCCGAAACTCGTGAGAAAAAAATTTATAGCGAAATTCCACAATGACCGGTTTGGAGCAACAAACTCCTAGAATCCAAAGCTCGATACCAAATGTTGTGTAACCACTCCAAAAATAGAAGAAAAGAGATATCAACGTCTTAGAAATGAGCCACTTCGAGGAGGCAACCTCAAATACATTACATAAATGAACAATTAGATGATACAATTTACAAAACCTCTTTTCTATATATAAAGGAGTCCACAATGGGCAATGTAATCCTAGTGGGCTAAATGTAACTTCTAGCTGACCTAACAATAATAATAATTTAAGGGCACAATAATAAAAAAATGGGGTTACAAGGTACAATAATAACAATAAGGGGGGTTACACTAACAACAATAAGGGACTATACTAGTAACATAGGGACCTAACAATTTTAATCACAACAACAATAAAAAATGCACTAAGGATTTGTTCTTAGTCCAATTATGAAATTTTTTATAGGATAGATTATGCAATATTATTACCAAACATAAATTTATTGCAATTTAGGGAAAGCTTGTTCATGTTTTTTTCTTTATATTGGAAGGTTACTTTCTTTTTGAAGTAATTTCCTTTCCTTTCTTAGCAGATCACATATTGAGGAAATATTATTTGACAAGAATCAAATTATTTCTCTTGAAACTTTAGTAGTAAAAGTCCATGACACGTACTATATCACACTCCAAATCCAAAGAAAATGGAAGAGCGTTCAATTTTTTTAATCAAACTTTATTGGTGAAGGGTTAATTTATTACGAGAATGCCATTAATGAAGTGCAAAATTTTAAACGTAACGTTTATTGACTAGAAAATAATGACCAAAACGTCAAAAAAATTTGTGTGACTTCGGTAAAGAGAAATCCAAATTCCAACCCCACCGCCACCCGTTGGTGAGGAGGTTATTCACTTTTCATTTACAGATTACCGTGTTATTCATGTTACCAATATTTTCTACATGGCTCACTTTTAGGTGACTACTTATTGTACTTTATAAAGAACAATTGGTAGACAATTTTATTATTTGAAATTATAAATAAATTGTGCAACAAAATTACAACAAATAGATAATTATGCAAAAAAATCACTGGTGGCACTAATGGGGATACCCTATCATTTCTATATCCTCATAACTTAACACCTACTATATTGGTATAAATACACACATGTAATTTACCCAAAGCATTTCATATGTATCTAGAAGTAAATAAGTTTAATGAAAATTTTTGTACAGAGTATAAGATGTGTATTATAGTTTACATTTCAATTTTTCTTTAAGTAGCATGCATGTGCTATCTATATAGTGACTACAATTACCAAATATATTTCGTTGAAGATGTGAAGATGATCTCTCATCGTGTCCTAATTACTTTCAAAGTATCATTAATTAGCTTTCCAAATGAATAAAATATGTTAACAAATTAGAAAAAAACTAGAAAACAAATCAAGTGCTTTAAAAAATATGGCACAATGAGTCACACTCTCAGGATTTATGTAATTACTCATCAAGAATACAAGTACAACATATATGATCACCATTACCATAGAAATGGGACATGTGACCATCATTTTTTTGGTTTCTCCAATGACATTCCACATCATGAGCATTGTTTAGGTTGATTGTGCTGGATTTTTTTAAAACAAATCATTTATACATTTTATGGAAATTATAGACACAATTTATAATCAAATTACAAGATCATGATGTATGGATATTCCTATCATTTCTTATATACTCAACTTAACAACACCTAATATATTGATATACACATCATATGGAATTTACCCTCTAGAATGCCACATGTATCCTAAAACAAATTAGTTGTATGTATAAATTATGGTGCATATATGATGTGTATTACAATATCTTTATAATTTTGTTGAAGTAGCATACAACAATTTACATAGTGATATGAGAACCACTTCCCAGGAGTATACATCGATTTTGTACACATGGCTTTTCAGTTTCTTTTTACATATATCATCGGGGTGATGGTCACATGATTATATAATGAACTATTAAGTTGAAATATGAAATTATTCATCACAACACACACACACAACATATTGATGTAATTAAATAATTTTTCTTTCTTATATAATTTTTAATCTATTTTGAAAAAAAAAAAAAAAAAAAAAATATATATATATATATATATATATATATATATATATATATATATATATATATATAATTATTTCTAAGAAGAACAAGAGAGAATTCCTTACCATATCTTCGTAAAACATATAATAGCAAGAAAATTAACTAGTTTGAAATTTCATATTTCCAAACATATTCATGGAGTAAAATTAAGATTAAAAGGAGATATTCATGGATTTGCCTATAACATCACCTCATAATTAAGAAATTGCAAATGTACAATATTGATGACATAGGTAGAGAAAATTAATCTATTGAAATTTCATTTCCAAATATATTCATGGAGTAAAATGAGGATTAAAAATAGATATTTATGAATTTACTTATAACATCACCATAAAAGTGTAAATGTACACATTAAAATTTATTTATATATGATAAATAATAAAACCTTATATCACATGTATCATATAATATTATAAACAAACACATTCTATAATATGCACAAAAATGAAATTACACAATCCACATGGAAATAAGACTTAGTTCGCGTCAAAGAAAATAAAAGTAAACCATATGACACGGATTTTGCAAAGGCATATAAGTGTCATTATACCGACGGCGGCTAAAGCGTCGTTATTGCGACGGATGCCTCCAAACATCGCAATTGTGACACTTAGACATTGTGTCGCACTTGTACGTTTGGAGGCAGCCGTCGCAATAGCAACACTGGGCATAGTGTCGCAATTGCGACGTCTTCCTCCAAACGTCACAATTGAGACACTTTGTCTAAGTGTCGGTATTGTGACACTTTTCTCTAAATTTCGGTATAGCGACGGTTTTGGGTGGGGATTGAAAATCTTGGGAAATTTCACATTTGGTCAAAAGTGTCTAACCAAGTGTCTAGACTTCAAATGTACTATGTGATAGTAACCTTAATTATTTTGAATAATAGATAGCGAGTTGAAATCCTGAATAATTAACGCACCACCAAACAAAACTTAATGTATCACTCGATGTGCGTAAACCACCTTCAACTACTACAATCGGCCTTTTCACCACACAAATATTTCAATGTTATACCTTATCCCAATCTATAAACTCATGATGTGTGTCACATTTATTTCTACCCATGTCACACTTTTATTAAATTTTGTCACAAGATTCAATCCCATGGTTATACCATAATTCCATTAACTATGTATTGTCACACTCTATCGACATCAACAAGTATCACCTTACCCTATAACCGTACAATAGATTATTTTTTCATGTAGTCAAAAATTTACAATTTACCATATAGTTATGTAATTATAAATATTTTTCCTTATTTCATTTTTGTTGTTGAATAATAACATATGATACTTTGTGAGACAACCAAGCATTATTATACCTTCAATTTGTTTTGTCTCACAAAGAAAACTAGATCTATATCACAAGTTTCATGTTCAAAATTTATTCATATTTGGAACTTGAAACTATGTAAAAACATCCAAACAATCTTTACATCATGATAACAATATTTCACAGGCATCTTTGAAAAAAAAAAATTATGTGTCAAATAATAATGTAAACTATAAAAATGAATTCAATCATTCATAATACTCAAATAATTGGATCTCACCTACTTTATCTTAAGAAAAGTACAAGGATATCAAACTTTGCAATCTTTAACACAAGTGAGCTATATATGGGTCAATAGGTTAGCTAGAGTTTTTACTCGTTCAAGCATATCATGAATATCCCCCATCATTGGTAACAATACTACTCTTGGTCAAGGATGGAAAGAAATCAACCGTGTTCATTTCTAGAGAAAATATCTCCAATCTCCTTGATTTTTTATTGGAGTCACCATTCAAAAATTGTTCCCACTCTCTTGTCTTTTTCTTCTAGTTGGAATTAATTGGTTTTATTAATTGTGAGGTCTATATTCAATAAGGTGACCACCACCCTTATAAATTAAAAATATATATAATAAACCGACATTGTAAAAGGAAGCTAAAAATAGGTTGTCATAAATATTTTCATAATGTCATCAAGAGATGTGTGTTATACAATTTCTATGAGGAACAAAGTGGTCAATCCCATAAGATAGATGTAATATTTATTACACTCTTTGATGCACTAGTGAATGTGGCTGAGGAATCAATAACAATGCCTTATGAAGATGTGGTCCAAAGCACTCTTGGTAAGAACATCAAGGGATGGTGGTGCTCTCTAATACCAGGCAAATATTAGTTATTGCGTAGAAAATATTATGGTGGAATGGGTTAAAGACATGGACTTATTAATTACATATATTTAAGTTTCCCACTATGGAACAAATCATTCTATAAATGGTCAAAAGCGTAAGGGGATTCCACCCAGCTCGTTAAATAAATTTTAGAACCTTCTTAAGTTAAAAACCATTCATTCGGCCTTTTTGCAAAAAACAATCATAGTAAGCGTATTAACCATAGGCTATCGATATACTTCATGACAATATTCACAATCCAAAAATGTAAATGAAAAAAAAATGTAGTTAGGCAATGAATAGCCACGCAACTCAATCCATGGGGTCCTAAGGTCTCTATGGCCTAGGATTTGGGAAAAAACTTTAGTGGGATATGCTACACCAAATACCACAATATCTCTCAACATTGTTGTTTTTTTCTATTATCAACATGAATATCAACATGAGTTTAGGGGGATTTCATTACCTTGTGTATTGCCTTTGGTATACTATTCCATGGGTCCTTGGGAGGAACTCGTTTTTTAAACTCCTATGTCAATCTCTTTGTGTAATTAATATAATGATATACATGTGAATGGATGATCATTTAATTAAACCCATGCATCCTTGTGATAAAGCGTGAAATGCCACAACCTCAAGCTCATAATCTCCAATTAAACCTATACAATGTACAAGCTTTGGTGAGGAAAAAAATTCTAATATAACCCTATATCTTTTTTCATAACTTGAAATCATACTAGAACTTAACTTTTCATTCATTGGACTATTTGATTGAGAAGCATTGTGGATACAGAATGACATATTTCATAAAAAATAAAGAGATAATGTTTTGAATATTAAATGGTTAATATCATCCCTTTCTCACTTTTTATTTCCAAAAAAGTTAAAAAAATAAAGCCTTTAAATGTATTGGAAAAGCATGTGTGAAATTTATTTAGATTGAAAATAACATATGTATTAATATTTTTCTTCAGATCTTCTGATCTTCATCCAACTCATCGACATCTATACCAACATATGATTCGTAAACGGTGTTGAAATGACTCCACTAAGTGTCATCATCACCATCAATTATTTCATTTTCAATAATATCCTCATCGACATCGTCATCGTCTCCTACGCCCTCGGTTCATCTTCCATATCTTCTATCTATCAATGCATATTCCTCGCTCATCCGCCACCGCATCATCTTCTTCTTGATCAATATCATATTCTTCTCTATAGTATACTCTATTGGCCTTTCCCTCTTGGATCATATCTAATAGAAAATGACCATATGTTCTCACTCCAGAACCTCCGAGTAAAAGACTTGTTCACATTGTCTTGGAAAAACATAGCAATATTTTCTTTGCTTCAAACTCGCGATGTTTTAACCAATGGAACCATTTTCATGTTGAATAAGAGTTCTATCATCATCATGTATATTCATTCGTAGCTTCATATCATTTGACGTCGAACAAAACTAATTTGAAGGAATTAAAGTCACTAACCATATCATCTAAAAACCCATAATATATATTTTCAAATTCTCGAGGATGTCTTTCACTCGTGGAGGAAACATTAGTGACCCGGAACACTGCAGCTATCCCACTATCGAATTTTTCCCGTTATCATCCAACCGTTTAATGCGAAATTTACGACCATATCGCACCACATAGCCTTGTGATGTTTCAACCGCAATATGCTAAACATGAAAAAGATGCATTAATTCTCAATTAATAATTAATCATATAATTTACACAAATTAAAATTATCTCGAAAACTCAAAATTTTTGTCATATTATAAATATAATATAACATAATTAATGAATAAAATAGGTGAATTAATTTCTCTTTACCTTTCTATCTTTCAAACCATATGCTAAATCGCCTTTCCGTCCGTAACATTTCCATCTCCACTACGATAAGCTTCTATAACCAATTCAAATAGTAGTTGCCATGATAACCTATTGTTGTTACATCTTTTACATCTTTCAATCCATTCACTCATCCACTCAATATTGTTTTCAATGTATAAAAGTAATGCCTCATAATCTTGAGCACCTCGAATAAAAACAATAATTCACCAATATTAAAATATAACTTATAAACTATGGTAAATTATATTAATTAATAAACGATGAAAGAATAAGACTTAATGAATATGATCATATACACAGATGTAAAAAATGAAACATATGTATTATATATAATAAATATTTTACCTCTCACTTCTTTCATTCTACCTTTTCCCAACAAAGTGCTCCACTTCAAATTTTTTGATGGAGTTCACATCCCAAATGCAAACTAAAATCCATAGTGGTACCCATCTAATATAGGAATATAATTACTAATATACACCATGGATTCATATACCACATATCCCTCCACCATAGAACCCTAAGGTCGTGCTCTTTGTCTAACCAAAGCCTTCAAGGATTTAAGGTGCCTCTCCACCATCCACATTGACCTTTTGTGTATTGGTCCACAAATTTCAATCTCTCAACTTGGTGTATCAATTAGTGTTCTTGTGCATTGAAAAAATGTTGATGTAGATACTTTTGCATTTCACACATTAGCTAAGGAATTTTCTCTTCCAATACTTTATTTCATCTTGGTAGATTTCTTTTCAATGAAAAACCATTTGCAAATAATTACACAAGGTTAATTCAAAGAAACATAATATATATTACATTACAAGTAAATTAACACATCATGTCATTAAGTACAAAAAAAGAAATTGTAGCGATATTTTGCGTATAAATCAAAACTACTTACCTCATGTATTTACTAAGACCATATATAACTTTTTTACATTGTTGTCAAAGTCGTTTTGGGAGAGATACAGAACATACTATACAATAAAATATGAACTATTGGTTTCCAAATTAAACAAAAAAAGGAAAATTTAAAAGATTATTCAAGCAATAATATACAAAAATGTATACCAAAAATTACTCAATAAAGGTATGCCAATCATGTGTTTTCACCCCACTAAAGTCACCTTTCTTCATTAAGATATTATTTATGGGTTAAAGCTAAAACCCGTTAAAAAATTAATTCTTCTAACAACCTCTTTTACATCATTTCTTTATTCGTTAATAACCATCGAATATTATTATAATTTCAACCTCCATTTTTATTTGATCCTATTTATCACATTTTTCATTGCATGATTCATTTCTCAATATCAAGACACTCTGTTAATTTTATCTTTTTTTCATGTGCACCATCTATGACGCTATATTGCTTCATTACATTCTTTCCCGATATGCATTGTATCAAACAAATGAGCTATTTTTAGTCATCATAGTAGGACAACCTCGTGAATTGAGAAGGATAACATTTCATTCCGTGGAAGCACAATATTAGTACCTCTCACTAAAACGACCTTGATATCAAAGAATAAAATAACCGTAAAAATAATTATCAAATACAATAAAATAAATTCATTAATTAAAAGAAAATTTCCAAACATTACATAAAAAATTAATATATATATATACAAATTACGTACCTACCTTTCGACGATTATTAATTCTTTTGAATTCCAACTTCCACAACCGAGGTGTCATTCTTAATGGTTTTAATCCAAATTTCTTCTTTATCATTGAAAATATGTTTTTCAAAAGAGTACGATACTTATGGTTCCTAGAGAGGAAGTGGCTTCAACTCATCAAACATCATCTTTCCTAAGTCCGGCGAATGACAATACTTCATCTTAGGGCCACAAACCGGACATGCAAATCTACACTTTGTTTGAAGACCCAAGCAATTGATGTATCAATAACAATTATAATGTGAGATCATTTTTGAAACATCCATTATGGTATATCTAATTTAGATCATTATATATTAAATTAAAGTGCAATGAAATATTACATACCACAAAAATGTGTTAGTCACGGGGCATCATGGATTGTCCATACAAGTATTCCATGACATTGAAATCTCTTCTACTTGATTGGTTTAGTGATGCCATGCCACAACTTTATTAGCTCATCGATAAGAGGCTCAATATATACATTCATATCTTTGACCTTGTACTTACTTCAATTGTTCAAAATACGGTAATACAATTACTACCATGATATATGTATATATAATTGAGCACAGAAATAAAATATATTATGTGCAAACAATGAGAGAAATGATAATGTTACATTCGAAAAAAATAATTTATCAAATACTTGGAATAATCATAGTCAACATTATGTGCTCATTCTTTATTGACATCCAAGGAGGAATGTTATTTTTTATAACAAAATAGGCCGTACCGAGTAAGTAGATCTAAGCTCTCCGAATGGATTAACACCATCACCGGCCAATGAAAGCCCGAGCATTACGAGGTTCATTTTTAAAATCTACACATTTTTCCCTCGTTTTCCTAAATGCGTAAATCCATCCGTGCAGCATTCGAAGAACACCATCTCCACTTCTATTCTTTGAATGGTAATTCATAAATTGTGTTATGCTCTTACACCGAAAATTCGCTACATGGGAATTATGGGAATATGACGAAGAACCTTTTCGAGGCACCTTTTTTGTTAGTTGAACTCGCTTCGATATCTACTAGTACCACATTTCGTACATTCCCGTTTTCGATGAATGTTCTCCGTAATATATAATATCATCTTTAGGGAAATGTATCTATAGTTTTATATTTCATTCCAAAGTCTTTCATATTAGTACATAGATCTCGATATGTTCGAGGTAAAGTATTTGGTGATGGTAATAAAAATTCTACCCAACAATCTACAACATAAACAAAAACTAGTTAATGTAAAGATTATTAATCATATAAGTATTGAATTATTATTTTTTACACATTTAATACAAACTTAAAAAAGGGAAAATAATCAAAATTTACATAAATGTGATCATATATACATATTGCATACCTTAGGACCGTGTCATACATATGTTCGACAAATTATTCATAACCTTTAATGTAATGTTCCAAATTTTTATGAAATATTAAATTTTGTTAATTTTTTATGAGAGATGAATAAAATGGGTAGGAGGCTCATCCTTTGCATTATTAGAGAACAAAATCCTCTAAGTATGAAAGAGATCATTTTTTTAGAGATAAAATTTCGAATAGGGTCTCAGAGGTTTGCATCCCCGGGTCATGAAGGTAGGTGGTGCCCTGCACCAGGGTGTTCCCGGGCCGGGAATCCTCACTTCTTCCTCAAGGAAGGATGAGATTGAGCTACATTTTCCTCAATACCTACAGACGATTGCTAGCTAATGCCCATCATCTACGCATTAGCTCTACGTTGGTGAGAGACGTTGTAAGTTGTTGGGGCAAAGCAAAGGAGGAACCTGCGATTGGTATTTGCTTGTTTTCATGGAGGAGTGATATACTAATTTGAGGAGATACAAGGGAGGATTCCCGCAGATTCATATCATATATTTGGTACTTGGCCAACATTCCATCATCTTCCAAAGGCGGCACCATGGAGGAAACCGCATTATTTCCCCCGTGGTGAGGGGAGTGCGTGAGAGAGGGTTTATTGAGCTCATCGTGAGGGTGTTTTGAGACAAAGGGACCATCCTCAGACGGGAGACACATCGCAGTGAGTAAAATCATATTTCAGATCAGCCATAACCTATTTCTATTTTTTTCCAACAAAATTTATCAACCTAGTTGTCACATTTTGGTATTTCTCCGCATTTCTATAATCTCTCATAGATTGCCTAGAAATCTTGTATTTCAGCCCATCTCTTTGTTATTAGGCTATTTCTTTGTATCATTTAGCATAATTATCATTTTATACATATCTCGCAGTCAGTTACTTCATATAGATCCATATAAGCATGGTCCTCCTGCATTTTTTAGTAGTCACAAAAGAATTTATGCATTTCAGGTTTTATCATCGGAGATTGATTCCCATTGCAAAGGGGTTCATTCCTCATGATATTTCTTGTATTTATTTGCTGATATCATAATATAATGATGGCTATAGAATTTTCCTCTTATGGTGTATTTCTAAATTTGCAGTAGTTCATGAGATGTCTATGTATTGTTGTAAGCTCTCTCATTGAGCCTTGTTTTAGAGATCTAGTGGGGAGATTTGTATAACTCATCTAGAATCATTTCTTTGAGCTAATTCTTATGCAAGGGATTTGTATTAGAGATGTTATAGGGCATCCCAAAGAGGGTTTTCTCTTATTTATTTAGTGACTTCTTTATACAACAGCCCTCAAGGACTCTGTAGCGTAAAATCGAAGTGGAAATATTGCATATCCATAGACAGTAGTCCGTGAAGGGCCGCCTAGCTTCCGGATCCTTACGACTTACTTGTGAACGTGACATATACAGTAAATGCTCCAACAACCAATCTCTGGAATGGACTTGTGGTCTTTCTATGTATGAATTTTGGAATATCTTAAGATATTCCCGATGGAGAAGAAAATTCCGTATTTGGAACATTACATTTAAGTTCATCAAAGAACAATGTAGCGAGAGAAGAGTTGCATTTGAGTGTTCGCACCCGTTCATTTGACGTTTTTCAATCAGAGGTACATCATAAATACCGTCACTAATCTCCACCATCATCATCTCGACTTACCATATAAGTCTGGGAGCATTTGATTTGTCCCATTAATGAACTATCTCATTATTGTCATCATCTCCATTTCATGGGATCATTAAAATCATCTTCATCATTTGCTTCATGTTCTTTTCACCTTACCAACATCATTTCCCAATACTAATATTTGGTTTAAATATTCTCTTTGCATCAGCAACATCATCTAATCTACTACTATTTAGCTATGGGAAGCTTTGCTCTAATAAAAATTGGGGGGCAACTGCGTTTTTATGAAAATTACAAACAATTTATCATTAAACATTAGTGTGTATATAACAAATATTAAAATAATATAAATTTTATAACATAATCAAAATGAAGATAGATAATTAATTACCATGGGACGAGCACTCTCATTCGATCCACCATCAATGTGCCCATATTTCTACAATGCATTGTTGTTGTTGCTATTAAAACTCTAACATTATTTTCATACAAAATTTTTTGCAAGGGCAATAAACTTTACCATCACCCTTTTCGGGCCTCTTCAATTAGTTTTCCACCTCTAATGTTTTTTCAAGAACACCATCTCCACTTATGTTCTTTTCGACACTTGCAAAAAGGCTAAAGGGGATGACATGCATGAATATAGGAGATTGCAATATAAAGTTCGAGTAGAAGGCTAGAGAGGGAGAGCTATTGAAGGCGTAGAATGGCTAGAAGGCCAAGTCCTTAAGGAAAATGGAGAAAGGAAAAAAGTAAAAAAATAGAAAAGAAAATGAAAAAATCATACTGAATAAGAAAGTTTACCATTTTTCTAATTTCATTTTTTGCTTCCAAATAATTAAAAAACTTAGAAATGGGAAAGGGAAAGTCTTAGAAAAATGGGAAAGGGAAAGTAAAAAATAGAAAAGAAAATGAAAAATGGCATCGAATAAGAAAGTTTACCATTTTCTAATTTCATTTTTTCTTTCAAAGACTTGAAAAACCTTAGAAAATGGGAAAGAGAAAGTAAGAAAATACAAAAAAAAATGAAAATCATAATGGAATAAGAAAGTCTTACCATTTAATGATTTAATTTTTGCTTTCAACGATAAGTCATAAAATTCTTAAGGGAGACTATCATAAGAAGGTTTAGCCTAAGTATTATAACACAAAATTTAATCAAGCATAGAGAAATAAATAGAACCTCAAGTATTTATGCCTTGTAAAACAATTAAATATTATAATTTCAATAAAAATGAGAGACAAGAAATATAGATTACCTCTAATGAATTTGCTTGATTTTTTGTAGTAGTTATTTCTTCCTAAAATCAAGTAATATAAGAAACCCTCTATCATTTCTATAACATTTACTTAAAATTAAGACAAGTCTCACACAAGAGCTTTAGCTTAGAAAATAAGTTCTTCCGCTTATTCTAACAATTATAAATGAGAGAGAAGCCCTCCGATATATATATGATGCCTTGAAACTATTAGTAGAAAACCATGTGATAGTCTAATATCATGTGCCAATACAATTTTCTCAAGGAAAAATATGAGCTAAAACAAGAAGCATTCTCGCCTGCATGGTCTAAAACCATTTTGAGCCAATAAAAAAATATGTCCTAAAATAACCACCTAACCAACTCAAACACATAATAAGTGGACTAGTGAAAGAGAAGAATTGAACTCTAAAATAAGTGCCCACTCGCATGTGTGGATGATGTGCAACAAACATAGTAATATTTTTCCTATGAAAAATTTGCCTCATAACTAGGTCAATTTTTGCCCAATTTTTCTAATATGACCTCATTTTAAAATATCATAGTCATTCGCATTTAGTACAGATTCAAGTAAATTTGGGAATTTTTTCAAAACATAGCTACTCAAGCCGACTTAAAATGTGTTCTAACCAACTTGTTAACCCCCAAGAATTGGTCCATGTGGCATATATATGATGATGATGATGTGGATTCCTTCTCATCATATAGCACACTATCATGGATCCCCAGACAATGTATTCCACTATAGTGTCACATATCCTAAGAAAAATAACACAAATCCAAAAATAAACATATATGTTTATATGCATGTGTTATTTTTGGATTCCTTCTATTAGTCTCCAGGAATTTTGTAATGCTATTCCGACATTTGGTCAACACGTTGCAATACCGACAAGAGGTCCCCACCTTCACACTACCGAACACAAACATTCTATATGTCGTTATTGCGACTTTTTATCCCCAAACTGCCGCAATACCGACGTTACCCGCAAACCGCCGCAATACCGACATTTGTCCCTAACCATTTCTTAGAAACATCTCATTTCCAATGTTGTTCCCGAACCGCTTGCACCGATCAAGTTCCTAAACGGCCACAATACCGACATTGTCCCTATATGTTGGTATAGCGACGGCTAGTTACGGGATTTAAAAAATTGAGGAAAAATTGGGGAAATTTCCAAATAACACGTCAAAAGTATCGCACTTTGACCAAAATGTACTAGTGTTTGGATATTTGTTCTAATGCTTATGTTTCTCAAAGAAACATACTTAAAAAAGAGTTAGAAAATGAACTATATCGAAATTTCTAGGGTCATGAAGCACAGGGGAGGGGAGGAAGATATGGTACTTTCACCATTTAGTAACCGGAGGAGTATCTACTTGGAGTCGAAATTGTTACCTACCCGAACGTGTTTTCAGTGCCCTCACATGATCCGACCCCGAACGTGTTTCTCAATCGGTGCCCTCACACAACCAAACTGACCTCGCACGAACGTGTTTTCGAAATTCCCCTCACATTACCCTGACCAATCCCGACTCGACCCGAACGTGCTTCCTTAGCCGGTGCCCTCACACGACCCGACCCGACCCGCATGAATACGTTTTCTTCTTGCTGGGCGCCCTCACACAACCCAACTCGAACTGGCCCGCCGCCCGAACGCGTTTCCTTGGGCGCCACATGACTTGGACCCAACCCAACCTCGCTTCGAACATGTTTCCTTGAGTGCCTTCACACGACCCAACCCAACCCACCCGAATGTGTTTTCTTCGTCGCTCGACGACCTCCGACCCGATCTACCCGAACATGTTTTGGTGCTCCTCACATGACACGACTCGACTCCAACCGGTCGAATGCGTTTTCTCAGCCACATGGCATGACCCGACCCAACCCGCCCGAACGCGTTTTCCGGGTGCTTTCAAGGACCCCACCGACCGACTCGGCATTCGCCCGAACGCGTTTCCTCGGGTGCCCTCACACGACACGACCTTAACCCGACCGCCGAACGCATTTCCTTGCGTGCCCCACACGACACGACTCGACCCCATGACTCCAACTGCCCGAACGCATTTTCTTCGGGCACTCTCACACAACACGACCCGCCCCCCCAAACGCATTTCCTTAGGCACCCTCACATGACATGACCTCGACCCAACCTGCTCAAATGTGTTTCCTCGGGCGCCCTCGTCAATCGCACAACCCGAGATGACCCGCTCAAACATGTTTTCCTAGGCACCCTCACATGGACACGCCCACTCGACCCGACCGAAGCCGAGCGTGTTTCCTCGGGCACCCTCACACGACCCGACCCCACCCGACCAGCCCAAAAACATTTCTTAGGCGACTCGCACAGGCACGACCCGACCCGACCCAACCTGGACCGCCCGAACGTATTTTTGGGCACCCTCACATGTAGGAATGACCATACCGACCCGCCCCGAACGCATTTCCTCAAGTGCCATCACATGACCCGATCCGACCCGCACCAACCCGTTTTAAGTTTTTGGGCGCTCACACATGACTCGACCCGAACCAACCCCCACCCACTCAAACATGTTTTTGGGCACCTTCGCTGCAACTCGACTCGACCCGACCTGGCCGAACACATTTCTCGGGCGCCCTCACATGGCATTACCCCGACGCGACCTCGCCCGAACGCATTTTCCGGGCGCCCTACTCGACATGACCCGACTCACCCGAATGCATTTTTTTGGGCGCCCTCGCTACGACACGACCCAACCCCGACCTACTCGAACGGGTTTTTGTGCGACCACATGGCACGAACCGACCCACACGTTTCCTTGTGTGCCCTCACATGACCCGATATGACCCGACCAGACCTTCCCGAACGTGTTTCCTTCGGCACCTTCCGCACGAGAAGACCCGACTCGACCCGACCGCCCAATGTCAATTACATGAGGATCAAAATTAGAATTTTTGACAAGGGCTCTCCTCACGGGTGATCACAATTTTTGTATTTTTTATATGGCCTCTCTCACATGATTTGACCCGAACGTGTTTCTGCGGGCGCTCACACGGACGACCCAACTCGTCGAATGAAGGTATGAGAGAGAAAAATCGAAAAAATGACGTACAAATGTGCACAAGGTTGCACATGGCAACACAACTAAATTTTATACGAACACCTCACATGGCTCGACTCCGACCCGACCCGACCCACTCGAATGCATTTCCCTAGGCACCGTCACACGACCCGACCTAACATGACCCGCCAAAACATGTTTCCTTGCCCTCACATGACCTCGACCCGACCCGCCCGCACACATTTCACCGGGCACCCTACATAATAAACCCGACTAGACTCGACCCGCCCGAATGTTTTCCCCCGGGCGCCCTCACACGACCTTACCCAACCCTACTTGAGCATGTTTCTTAGCTAGTGTCGTGACACGACCCAACTTGACCCACACGAACATGTTTCCTTGGGGGCCCTCACATAACCTCGACCCAACCTAACCTCGCCCAAACACGTTTCCTTGGGCGCTCACACAACCCGACCTCTCGACCCGAAGCTTCTCAGTCTTCAACACGACTATACCCGACCCGACTAACACCCGAACTCATTTCCTTGGGCGCCCTCACACGACACGACCAAACCCGACCCGCCCAAAGGCATTTCTCAAGTACACCACACAACATGACCGGGATTAGACCTCGACCCACCCCAACGCGTTTTCCTAGTTGCCCTCACACGACACGACCCGCCTAAACCCTTCCCTTAGGCGCCGACACACACGACACAACCCAACCCAACCTACCCGAACGTGTTTCTCGGCACCCTCACATGACACGACCCAACCCGACTCCGTCCAAATGCTTTCCCTAGCGCCTCACACGACACGACTTGACCACCCATCCGAACGTGTTTCAAGTACCTTCTCACATGACATGACCTCGACTTGATCTCGCCCGACGGTGTTTCCCTGGCGCGCCCCACACGGTAGGACCCGACCACAACCCAACCTACAAAAACGTGTTTTCCTTGCCTTTACAAGGACACGACTCGCATGAATGTGTTTCTCAGGGCACTCTTCACATGACATGACCCGACCCAACCTACTCAAACGCAGCCTTTGGCTTCTATTGTGGCACTACCTCGACCCAACCCACCTAAACATGTTTTTCTTGGCGCTCAGATGACGACCCGACTCCGACTCACTCGAATGTGGTTCTTCGGGCGCTCACACGAAAGCATGACCTTAACCCGCCTTTCCCAAACGAGCTTTGGGTGGCCTCACATAGCATGACCCAACCGTACTTGACCCAACCCGATTGAATGTGTTTCTCCTTTGGTGTCTTTGTTAAGTAGGTAAACTTTCCTCGCGGATAGAGATGATCCTCTAGCCCTAGAGTGGCTCAGGAAAAGAGACATGCTAGAGTGTAGGTTCCTAATTACCGAATGAAAAGAGTATTGGCCGTAGATCAACCTACCCGGAGTCCAACATCACAAGGACGATTGGTAGTGGTGGTGGCCTCTCACTCTTGCCTCAAAGAAGTCACAATCCTTCTGCAATTAAGTGCTTGACACCGCACAGATTCTCCAAGAACAAGAACAAGATACGACATATTAACTTCATTCATAACTATCATCCAACAAAGAGGGATAAGCATATTTCATTAAACAAATGACATAATGCAAAATGGGAACCAAATAATAGTCACGCATATGAATTGATAGAAAGAAGAGTTACAACTAAAGCTTTGACAAGGTCGTTAGCCTCTCCTTAACGGTTGAGCCGAAGCGCATTCAGATATACTCGTCGAAGGGATTCAGACGGATGAGGGCATGGACTTAAGCTTTCTCAATGAAGTTCCTTCTTGTTCTATCTCTTCAACAATTGAGCTAGTATACTCGCCCATGTTCACTAGCTTATGCAAGGAGATAGCTTTTTATAGAGGAAAAAGGAGGAGGTTGGGATCCCTACAAAGGTTGAAGGGAGGTCTATTCCTTTAGGAGGTTCCCACAAGATATGGAAACCATAAACCAAAGGAGGGAGTCTCTGTGGTTATTAAGTCCAACCACTCCCAATGACTCATCCCCTCGAAGTTGTTAGAGTGGAATCCCCACATCTATTTTTAAAAACATTCCATAAACAGATCAGCGTGTGGCTAACTAGGATAGAGCGCTACTGTGCAAGTGGGCCCGTTGTTAATTTTTCTCCTCATTGGCGCGAGGGCAGAACTAGCCACCGCGCCAAGGCAAAATAGGGTTTTGGAAGCTCCGCTCGTGGAATTGTCACGAAGGAATATTTTCTATGTAAAGGGATGTAATGATGTTCTTTGCAAGTCATGACACTTCTTCTTTGTTAGTATGAATCTTTTGTCAGTGTACAAAAAAAGACCACTTTAGCTATGTACAACTTATAGCCCCAACATCAAATATGGCTGCCAATATCTTCAGACGATGGAAGAAGTTGATCAAGACAAATGAATGCCGCAAAAATACGTATCTACATAAAGAGACATTAAGCAAGAAAAGTAAGGTTTTGCTCCATACATCCAATAAATACAAGACAAGAACAATATTTTTTTGAAAGAATTTTTTGTATTAAGGGCACTGAGTGGAAAAATGAAGAAGGTGTTTCAATTCTCCTCAATGGGATGGGTTCTTGGAATTCCTCAAAGACTTCGCATCTAGTATTTTGTTGGTGTAGAAAACCCGCACAAAGATAGAACTCAAAGGAGCTCACACAAAGAACAATGGAAAATTTGACAATGATAATGGTTCAAAGTCGTATCAAGAGTATAGATCCGTAGTGATCTAATGGGCAACAAAAGGTGAAGAATGGTAGAAACTCCTCCTATTTATAACAAAATATTAACAACAGATCTTGTGCATGATTAAAATAACATTAACCAAATCTAGATCCACCTTTTATGGAATATTTTATTATATTTGTTGGAGGGGAAGAAGTATTTGACTTGGGTCAAATCCCTTTATTTGTGAATACTAAATAAATAAATGATTTATTTATCATTTTAAGGAAGTGGTTGAAAGATAATCAAATAAATAATGATTTATTTAATTATTTATGGGTGATTTAGTCATATTTTAACAAGGAATATTATTTAAATAAGATTTAAATAATTATTCCTAGAAAATAACAAGATAAATAAAGATTTATCTAATTAATTTCTTTGTTTTGGGTTAAACATGACCAGGAATAATAATTAAATTATTGTTTAATTAATTATTCATTGAGGAAAATCAAAACAAACATAGGTTTGTTTAATATTTTTGGGTTTCCCTGCTTAGACCATAAAACCTAATAAATGTGTTTTATTAAGTTATTTACATAGTGAAAGCAATTTTACTTAGGGTAAAATTGGTCTTATATGGTGTACTTGGCCTATCTAATGATAGTAGGTTAGATGACCAAAAATGGTGTAACATTCTTAGTTTCACAATGACCCTCCAATGTGCGAGATGGGGATTGGCAGGGATGAAGTGAAAAAAATGTTAAAACAGATGCCCCCTAAAGCATGAGGTCCGAGGGAGAGGGAGGGGCGAACAAGCGCAAGAGAACATGTTCGAACCAAACACACCCACTATTTAAAACCTATAATTAAAAATACAACCGATATCTCTCCGATACATGAACATGTGGTATGGGCAACAACCATCCATAATAGAGTACATAAAAACCGAGATCCGAGGTATGGACGCAGCCCATCCGGAAGAAAGAAGGGATCAAAAAATAGACTCACAGTATGGTCGCAACCATCCAATCAAAGAGTCATGCATTAAGTCATGATAATCCACAAAAACTCGCAACCTAGATTTTTTATCAGACAAAATCCAGGGTCTTGCGCTCCATCATGACCCGAACAAGTACAAATTCTACATGCGAATATATGAGTTGTCGAACATGCAAGAAAATCATCCTATCATCAAACAATGATGAAAGTTGCTACCGTACGCGAGAGAAACCATCAATAATGGCAATGGCCCCTGCTGTATGAGAGGCACAATCCATGGAATGAACAAAGGATCCCATCGTCGAACATTCGCATAATCACTCTATCGAAGGCCAATGACTTCAACGTCAATGCAAAACAAATGCCTTACCCGCAAGAGTGATAGGACAATTACGAATAAGCTAATGGGTCGGGAGGTACGGCTATCCCACGCATGAAGGGTGATTGTAAGGCCAATTCAGAGATCCGAGTTGTTTCCAAACCGAAGCGAACATCACATAGGTGGATGCCCCTCATCAATGATGCACCGAGAAACATTAGCGTTCGGGATTTTTGACCGGGATTTGGCCACAGGAAGAGGAGGATGTTCGATTGATGTGTCGAAACAATCAATTTGTCATCAACAAGATCTACAAAGACCCATGGCGTATAGTAGAGACTTTTGGAGAAGGGCACGAACGGAGGAGTTCCCGTTGCTGAAATGATGAGAGGATTGTGCCAAACTCATTCATTTACGGTTATAAGAATGAGCAAAATTTCTACCTTTTGAAGATTGCAGACAATGGTCCCTTAGGAATTTTGTATCAACTCTCTGCCTTTGGGTTGAGGGATATGCAAGGGACCATTGGATGTAGAAAGAGGCTCAGAGACCCTAGAAAGACGGTGACCTCGTATTTACTTGGAGCGGGAGGCTGGGCATCAAGGGACTTAGCAGAAGGTTAAGGTCGATGGTTAGAGGTGGATCAGAGTTCATCATGAGGATCCTGCACTGACAGTCCCTAAGGGGAAGGGTTATGGCCATCATTCTGCCGGGGGTGTTGGGCAGCCATGAACACCAGGCATCCACCGTTCGAGGGGGGGGGGCGGACCGTCGTTGGTGGCCGAGAAGGCCAGGAGGTGGAGGAAGCGATGTCGGAGGAGATGGAGCACTAAACTATGGATACTGTATTAACAAGGGGTTAAAAGAGACCAGGAGGTTGGGCCAAAGAGGAGGCATGCTTCATCTCGGATATGGGAAGCACCAGAGAGGAACAAGTGCGGGGAGGTGCCGCCCCTCCCTGTGAAAACCATAACCCATGGGAGGTTGGCATATGGATGAGGGAGAGTTCAACGCATACCGTTGGTAGCATGAGGTGCTTCCGGTGCGTTGGACACCACCGGTCTGGGAGACTGTGTAGAACGGTGGAACAGAACCACCGAGGACAGAGATCAAGTCATGGTTTAACGTTGTGCTGAGGGCGAAGCTGTTTGGGGAAAATGCGATGCAACATATTTCCCGATAGGAGGCAAGAGAGATATAAGGAACCGACCCATGTAGACACAAATAAAGTAGGGGATTGACATAGGTTTCTTTCATCGCCGGCGACCTCGACATGATCGGGATAGGCGGTCGCAGATGATTGACAAAGAAGTCAAAAGTTTGATACCAAAGGTTACAACGAAGGGGAAGTCGAAGTAAGATAAAAAAACTCGGGCAAGAGTCGCAAAGGTGGTATGAGAAGAAGGGGCCCGATCAACATACCACTTAGAAGCCGCTCCGTAATGCCGGCTGAACAACCGAAGGGACAAGAGTCATCGGTAATGGAGGTAGATGAACACCACATGTGGAAAGATCGAACATGATTTGAAGGATTTTCCGCAAGGCTCAAACTTTGGGATATCGGAAGGGAGTCGGTTTCAAGATGGCGGTGCCAACTAGCATCATGGTGTATAGGGTCATTTGTCAACCGGTCCAAATTAGGGAGGCCGAGGGCCTCGCCATGAAGGGGAGCAAGGGCGTAGGCCGAGGTAGTTCCCGTGGTAGTTCCGCCTAGTATTAGTACCGGCATTAGGCTGGGATTACCGCTAGCGTTAGGCTCCCGGACCGTACATAGTAAAGGTGATGTGGGGAGAACCAAGCAAAAGGAGAACCCAATGAATCGAAGAGGAGCCTGAGTGCGGACTCGTGAGGAGGACCAACTTGACGATGGCGGGAAGGAGTAGGTTGACCGACCGGAAACCGAGGGTGAAGGCCAAGAAGTCTCAGGATGTACGCCTTGGGGGCGCAATGATGAAAACACCAACACGTGCACAAGGGGAAAATAACGACCAACAAAGGCGGTGAGGCGTAATCATGATTACAATGTTTAAACAAGGGCGGTAAAAGGTGCGTTGTCAATTGATTTTACAATGTTTTAAAGTTCATTCCCATGTGTTAACCAAGCTCTTCTTCGCTTAGGTGAGGTATGGCGTTAATTTAAATTTCTTCTTTAAACCCGTACGTTTTGAGAGCAAAAGAAAAAGTGTCAGAATCGAAAACAATCTGCAAAGAACAAAGTGTATAACAACAATGTAAAATTAACAAGATAACAATGCATTGATTTTAACCCAAGAAGTGTCTCTCAAAACTAATCTAAAAGAGGAAAAATCTAGTCAAAACACACTAAAAAGAGGCCAATAGATCTAAGGTCGTGAGGATGTGATCTAAAGGAGAAACCGTCGATAGGCGAAACAACAACAGGGCAAAGAGGGCAAGGTTGCCGCAAAAAGGGAGGAAATCACCATATGTATGGGACAAGGAGGAGGCCTCAGAGGTAGACCCAAACAAAACTATAGGAGGCATTTTAAAGGGAGAAGATCTGATTGAAAAGGGATCGGAAAAATGAGGTACGTATCCGAAAAAGAAATGGTCGAAACTTCCGAAAATTTAGACACACTTCCAAAGAACAATTCTTCCACAAAAGTGGAGGGTACCGAGGCCCTAGGGGGCTAGATTCCCACCTAGTTGAGCAAAATGGTAGCAAGAATAGAATTAAATGGGCGGAGATGGAGGTCGACAATCCCCGACATAGGTTCGTACAAACCTGCACTTTTGTACCCTGAAAGTCCAGCTCGCGCTTTTGACCGTTTTTCGCTCGTGTCGCGCTTTTTGGCTGTTTTTCACTACCTGTGTCACATTTTTGGGCCAAAAGTGCGACCTGCACTTCAAAGACTTCTCGTCGCATTTCGTAAAAATGCCGTCTCACCGCGGTCGATGTCTCTAACTCGCGCAATAGGCTGTAAACACACCAAGTTAAAACTTAATGTTTTGAGGGTTGTAGTAGGGTTTAGAGGTGAAAGGGCACCAAAATAGAAAAATAAAAATCAAGAGAAACCCTAGGGTGTGAAGTAGCTGATATGCAGAATATGAAAAAACGACAAGCACGTAATTGAAAAACACGAGGAGTCGCCAACAGTTAGTATGAATCTGTCGAAGTGTACGAAAGACCACTTTAGCTACGTACAACTTATAGCCCTAACATAAAATATGGATACCAATATCTTCATATCTCAGTTTAGTTGATCAATACAAATGTCGCAAAATCCATCTATGCATAAAGAGACATTAAGCAGCATAAAAGTAAGTGTTTTGGTTTCATACATCCAATAGACAAGACAAGAACAATATTTTTGAAAGAATTTTTGTATTATGGGCACCGGGAGGAAAACAAGAAGGTGTTTCCAATTTCCTCAATGGATGGGTTCTTGGAAGTCCTCAAGACTTCAAATCTAGTATTTCTTCTCTTGTTGGTGTAGAAAATCAGACAAAGATAGAACTCAAAGGGAGCCTACAAAGCAAATAATGGAAAATTTGACAATGATAATGGCTCAAAGTCAGACCAAGAGTATAGATCCAGAGTGATCTAATGGGCAACAAAAGGTGAAGAATGGTAGGAGAAATTTTCATTTATAATAAAATATTGGGTCATTCTAGATCTTGGTGCATGATTAAAATAACATTAACCAAATCTAGATCCACCTTTATGGAATATTTTATTATATTTGTTGGAGGGAAGAAGTATTTGACTTGGGTCAAATCTTTTATTTGTGAATAATAAATAAATAAATGATTTATTTATCATTTTAAGGAAGTGTATACAAAAAGATAATCAAATAAATAATGATTTATTTAATTATTTATGGGTGATTTAGTCATATTTAACAAGGAATATTATTTAAATAAGATTTAAATAATTATTCCTAGAAAATAATAAGATAAATAAAGATTATCTAATTAATTTCTTTGTTTTGGGTTAAACATGACCAGGAATAATAATTAAATTATTGTTTAATTAATTATTCATTGAGGAAAATCAAACAAATATAGGTTTGTTTAATATTTCCCTTTTGGGGTTTCCTTGCTTAGACCACAAACAACCTAATAAAATGTGTTTTATTAAGTTATTTTATGAGAGGTTAAATTTTACTTAGGGTAAAATTGGTCTTACAGTGTGCAATTTGGGTCCATCTAATGATAGTAGGTTAGATGACCAAAAAATGGTGTAACATTCTTAGCTTACAAATGACCCTCCAATGTGCGAGATGGGGATCATAGACAAGGACAAAATGTTTTGTAACAGATGCCCCTAAAGCATGAGGTCCGAGGGAGAGGAGAGGGGCGAAATGCTTTATGAGAACACGTTCAACCAAAAACCGCTGTCAGAAAACCTATAATTAAAAATACAACCGATATCTCCCCCGATACATGAACATGTGGCATGGGCATAGCCATCCATAACAGAGTACATAAAAACCGAGATCCGAGGTATGGACGCAATTTATCCGTTGAAAGAAGGATCAAAAAATAGACTCGTGTATCACGCATTCATCCAATCAAAAGAGTCATGCAATAAGTCATGATAATCCACAAAAACTCTCGCAACCTAGATTTTTATCGTACAAACCCGTGGTCTTGCGCCCTCCATTATGACCCGAACAAGTAAAAATTCAAGAATGCGAATATATGAGTTGAAGTCGAACATGCAAGAAAATCATTCGATTACCACCAATGATGAAAGTTGTTAACAACACGCGAGAGAAACCATCAATAATGGCAATGGCCCTCAAGGTATGAGAGGTACAATCCATGGAATGTGAACAAAGGATCCTATCGCTCGAATATTCGCAGAATCACTCTATCGAAGGCCAATGATGTGGACTTCAGAGTCGAATGCAAAGAACCTACCATTGAGGCATGTAGGCTCTAAGGTAACGTAAGGGAGTCTCTAGATCAAATTTCTTTTGGATAATGAGCTAAAGTCCACGGTGAAGTGACCTGTCGAAGGAGGGCTATATCTTCCTACATCATCAACACGAGACAGAGAAACATGAGCATAGTGAACTGTAACCATCGCAGAATCGCAGGGGAGGTTTAAAATGCAGTAGGCAAACTTCTTTGAACATATCAACGATACAATGAAGGATTTGGCAAGATTTGGACATCAAGGGATCTAAGGTCATGATGACGTGGAAAAGAGAAAATGAGAGGTCAAAAGAGGTTACCTAAACCCATGGAGGAAAAAATGACAAATGAGATGTCCCCAACCTCGACACGAATGCAGACAAATCTCCATGTTCAAGAGCGACATACTACCAACATAACTAAAAACTGTCTCATTTTCCCCCACCATTTCAAGTAGTACCCCAATTATTTTTTAAAACAAGTTTAAAGGGGATAACATATTCTTGCAATGTAAGTTTTCCCTTCCTGACAAATCCAACCTAGTACATTTTACGAGCCCCGGGAAGGAGGAACTTATAACGTCATGGTGACAAAGTCCGATGTCACTGTGGTTTAACAAGTTTGGACAAAGGGAGAAATCGACATCTTTTCATGTTTAGAGAGAGTTTGAAAATAGCGTAAAAGAAAACTCCAACATGGCCCTTTTCATAAATAGTCTCTCGTGAGTCAAAAAGGTAGAAAAAAATCTAAAAGAACCTCTTTGTCGCGATAGCTAACGTATCTACTTTCTATAAATAATCCATCCCGAAACCTAAAAAGGGGTAAATGTATACCTGGTAGATATATTTTCGTAGCCATTTACGAGTTCAAAACGTACAAGAATCTCGGCAATCTTTTTCAATTTTAGAGAGTCGAAAAGAGTCGAAAGATGACTCACCCAAAGGAACGAGTGGTATAAAGGGTAGCAAATCGGTTCTAGTGGACAGGAACTACTCATAACAAGTAAAAGGTAAAGAGGTTAATACCAAGCATTCTACTCATTGCCGCAATTCCTCGAAGAATGGGTAAAACAATCGAGGGAATATGATCGGCCAAGGCATGGTAACGATGGAATGAGAAAACCACACATTCGAGAAACATGCTAATAAAATGGCAATCACAAGAGGAAAAATAAGAATGATTTTACTCTTACACAAGTTGTTTGGGGCACAAACTATGCTCGGGGAGTGGTTTCATTTTTACACAAGCTTGAAACAAAGGTAAAACAAAATTAAACCATGCTGAGATTGGTTTCTACTTTGACGCAAGCTTGAAACAAAGGTAAACTATGTTGAAAAAATAGGAAATGCCACTCAGCATGGTGACTCAATTCAAGGTACATGCTCTCAAGCTTCATTCCAACCATAATGAAAGGTAGATGGAGGAAGGTTCAAATATGAGATCAAGAGAAATATTAGACTGGGATTTACGAGATCGTATCAAAGATTTAAATTGAACAGAACATGTTTCATTGTTTTAATGAGGTCGACACATTAAAAGAACTATCTCATGACACCTTGTTTCATTTTTTAAGGATTCTGATACAAGGAAACAAACTATGCTCCAAAGAAACTCATCATGAAAACAAGAGGTCATGGCTTCCAAGAGGTTCACACATCGCGATGAGAACAACGTCCCGAAATTAAGTATCGAATGACCCCGCAAATGGTACTTGATGACACAATCACTAGATGAGGGAATGAAAAGCAACCACATAATTCACCCATGGCAGTAGTTATAATCAAAGGATAAAGATCTCGGGAAGAGACGATGGCGTCACCGGCCACATCGTGACCAAAGAATGAAAGCTCATCAATGGTCATGATCCGACCCTTCATGTGGAAAACAAATCACACGAAAGAGGGAAGAGACAAGCACAAATGCATGGCATATACATAGTTCCCACCCAAGAGTAAATGGAAACTAAGGGCCCGAACAACCATCATGTCTATAGACGGTTTTCCCTCCCAAAGTGATTGGAACCCTGGAAGGATCCCCAACTATCGATTGGTTCCTCTCGTTAAACGCCAATAGATTTTGCGAACGGACACAAGCAAAGGGAAGACAAAATACTACCAGAGATGCACCTTCATCTATAATCATGCTAGGTATGTCCACATCAAACGTCTATACCGTGATCCCAAAAGGCACATGAGAAGGAAGGTGGTATCCCACAAATCAACTCCAATCGAAGGAAGTGACCAAACTACTTGGAGGGGGTACCATTGAAATGAAATTTTCATCCCCCCGGGTGTTACCGGGAGCAAGAGGAGCATCCTCCTAGACCTCCATCATGGAGCAGGAAGAGAAAATTTTGAGTGGACAGACGGGAGAATATTTCTCCATGTCCGAGAATTCAAGAAACAAGAAGAACGGAGGGGTACGTGAGCCAATCTCGACGAAAAGACTCGATGAACCAGATGGATCGACGACCGATTCCACGACCGATGGTTGGTCGGGGAATGGATTCATGATTTTTTGAATTCTCCGGGGGAGTGGGATCGATCAAGGATGACTTTTGATCAACCCGTTGATCAACTAGCTAAGACTCAAAGAAAGCTTTTAGTAACCCATCAGAAGGTAGGTGCGTAAACACTAGTTTTGTCCAAGACTTCATGGCTTCATCCATGTACACGCAAAGGTGAATGGGATGATGACCTTCACACAACTTACATGGATTCATGATCTTACCCTATTTCTTACGAGTCTTATCAAGACTAGTCGAAGATGTGTCACCAATGACTTCCGTAAGCCAAACGTAACAAAGTTGAGACGCACTGTCGTACCATGCCTCAAGTACCTTGGGAATACCAGGGAAATTTCAAGGAGATGGTCATCTCTGCACAACATGCAAGTGAATTTTGACTTTCCGAGGAAGGTTGGATAGTTTATCAAGGGAAGGTGTATGGGGCGCAATATCCACAGACTTAGCCTCTCTTATCTCGACTTCTTCTTCTTCCTCTTCTTCTTCTTCTTCTCTAGCCATCTAGTTACCGGAATCCAAGCTTTCACCAAGTGAAGTAGAAGAGGAGATGAAGGAATAGGTGAAGAAGGGAGAGGTCCACCTTAAAATCAACATAATGTTGTCTGTGCGAAAGAGATGGTTGAACAAAGAGGTCAAACCACCCGAGACCACCAAGGTCAAAAAATAACCATGTTGTGCAAACCACAATGCTTAAACCAGAAGGGATAATGCTGCTACATAAGGAGCACCAACATTCCCAAAAAGTATGAAAAGGAGCAGATTCTCTTCGGAGGGGATTCCTTGGTTGGTGAACTCCAGAAGCTGCCACACGTAAAACAACCCTAAAATACTAAGGAAGATAACTTAACTGTGAACATTTCTGTAAGTGCTTAATATTTTAAGACATTGAAACAAAATTCTGCCACTTCATATTTTAAGAGTCAAGAAATAGAAAAAAGGTGACTCTATCACTTTCAAATTGAACAAGCGTGAAAGGGGCAAGTCAAGGATCTTTTAACTTTTAGAGAATCAAGAAAGACCAAAATGACCACCTGTGTAATATAAGCAAGAGGGTAATTTATGCTCGTGAATCGCCATATACACCTTGGTGATCGATGAAAGGGAAATGACCAAGGACTTGACGTATGTGCAGGTAGTCTCCCCCGAATGTTGTGTTCAATGTATCACAAACATAAAAGTGCGACTTGGATTCCTATGGATAAAGGCTGCAACCTATGAGGGTCTCCCTTTATATACTCGATGGCATGTAGGAGCACAAGTCTCCACTAGCGTTGTCTAAAGCCGACATAACGGCGCGATTAGCTTTTTAAGACGTCGGAACACGTTCTAGCCTAGACCACTAAAGATGTTGCATTAGGTTTCAATGCTTCCTTAGGTTAATTGAATGAATTTTAAAGTTGATCTTGGATTATGTTTCGCCAAGGTTCTACCAAATTTGGATCTCAAATTTCCTAAATGCAAGCTATATGCAAAAGAACACCATCTTCCATTCAATGAATGTTAATTACGAGAAGGATATAAATCTTTCAAACAATAGCAAACAATGAGAACATGTGAAGAAATCCACTAATGCATCTAATGCACTAAAAGAAAATGAAAATCTCTTTCCTAGACTATCAAATGCTAGTTATGAAAATAACTTTTCACTTTCAATAGAAAGGAAAGAATGATTTTTTTTTTTTTATTTTCTAATGCAATTAAGCACAAAATGCACTAATTACATGAAACAAAATGAACACTAGCCCGAGCATTGCAAATGTAGTAACCGAAATTGAGTGGCTCAATCAATGCAAACAAACACAAAGAAAACACTCAAACTAGTGCCGCAATCTTCCAAACAAAAAGAAAGCTTTCAAAGCGACCTGCAAAAGTAATGTAATCTATGCTCGGGCAACAAGTGAGAAGAATCAAATGAAAAATGAAAATGATCATCCAACCATAGCAACACTCATAAGGATCAAGAAAAATTATCGCAATCAACCCGGGAATGAGATCGATAAATAATGAAAAAGACTTGATTTCCAACAAGGCTCGTGTACAAAGACACCTAAACCCTAAGGCCTTAAACTACACCGATAAGAAAATAGACAAAAAACCGAGAAAACAATCCTACAGTAGTCAAAACAGTCCCAAAAGCTCAATTACACATAAAAAATAACCCGCAGTCAAGAAACAACCCACTAAAAGACTCATCAAGGAGGTCAAACCAAATCTCTACAAGATTTGGCATGACTATAAGGCGATAATCTATACAAACAAAGCCAAGGACTCCAACAAAACCAACCAGTCACAATCGGGCATGGTTGTTCAAGCGAAAAGCACCAAGCCGGATAACCAAGGGAAAAGGGGAAACCAATGAGCAGTAGTTCAATCTTGACACTTTGAGCCGAACAAGGATGGAAAACAAGAAAGAAAACTGTAAAAATACGTACAAGCAAGTCAACGACCAAATTTGGACCCAACAAGTTAAAATGACAACTCACATTGCTCCCGCTGAGCGCTAATTGCTACAGCAACTTATGTGGACAGAGATTTCATCCCTCTAGCCCCTAGAGTGGGTCTAGAAATAAGGATACATACAGAGTGTAGGTTCCTAATCATTGAATGAAAAGAGGACATGGTGGATCGACCTACTCGAGTCCAACGTTGTCATCACGCGCTGTAATGGTGGTGGCTCACTCCCGCTCTTCGGCAAGTCACAATCCTTTCCGTCACATTCATGTCGGATACCCGCATATAGAGATCAACAAACAAGAACAACAACATACTTGTTACAATAACTTCTATTCATAACTACGCAGCTACCAAAGAGGGCTAAGCATATTGCATTAAACAAACAACATAACACAAAATGGGAACCAAACAATAGTCAAATATATGAATTGATATAAGGAAGAGTTACAACCAAAGTTTTAATATCAGCTTCCTCCAACAGTGGTTCACCTGAAGCGCATCTCGTATACTCATCAAGGGATTCGTACAGATGAGGGTGATGGACTTAAGCTCTCCTCAACAAAGTTTCTTCTTGTTCTTATCTCTTCAAAAATCGAGCTATAGTATACTCATTTCTCCATGTCTGCCTAGCTTATGCAAGGAGAGATAGCTTCCTTTATAGAGGAAAAGGAGGAGGTTGGGATTCCAAAAGGTGGAAGGGAGGCCTATCTTAGGAGGTTCCCCACAAGAGGTGGAACCAAAACTAAAGGAGGGAGTCCATGGTTATTCCACTCAACCACTCCCAATGACTCATCCTTGAAGTTGTTAGAGTGGAATCTCCACCTCTATTTTTTTTTTAAATCCACAAATAGCTTACGGTGGTTAATCGTACGGTAGCGCTCAAATCGGGCATGGGGCCTAGTGTTAATCTTCCTCATTGGCATGAGGGCAGAACTGGCTACTGCTCCCAAGGAAAATAGTTTCTAAAGCTCGTTCATGGAAATGTCAATGTAACGTAATACTCGCTCTCATGTAAAGGGATGCAATGATGGTTTTTGCAAGGCATGACACCTCTTCTTTAGTCATATAAATAACCCTCCAATGTGGGAGATGGGGATTGCGGGGACAAGAAAAAAATGTTTTGTAATGCCCCTCACATGTGCATGACCCAACTCGACCCACCCAAACGCGTTTCCTTAGGTGCCCTCACACGTACTCGACCCGACCCGCACTAATGCGTTTCCTTGTATGCCCTCACATGACCCGACCTAAACCAACCCGCCCCGCCCGAATGTGTTTCGCTCTCACACGACCTGACCTGACCTGACCCACCCAAACGCGTTCCCTTGGGCGCCTCACATGGCACGACTCCGACTCGCCCGAATGTTGCAACCAACTCCAAAAATAGAATAAAAGAGATATCAACGCCTTATAAATAAGCCACTAGGGGGAAACCTCCAATACATTACATAAAATGAACAATTTCGGGATGACACAATTTACAAAACCTCCTTTTCTATATATATGAGTCCATGGGGCCATAATGTAATCCTACGACCTAACAATACACTTAGGGGCACAATAATAAAAAAATGAGGGTTACAAGGGTACAATAATAATAATATGGGTTACACTAACAACAATAAGGGACTATACTAGTAATATAGGGACCTAACATGCCCCTCTCCTTCAAAAAAGTGTTGTCCTCAACGCTGAGTAGCTCGGGGTGCTTCGTATAAAATTTTCATCCTCCCATGTAGAATCTTCGGGGTAAGTTCTTCCACTTGATGAGATACTCGAAATTGATCGATTCCGTAGTTGCTCTAGTTCTTATCATGTGACCAATGGTGTCCTAAATGTGATTTTCCTTCCTCATCAAGTTCGGGCAATATTGTTTGAACCGGAAGATTTTCACCTATAACCTTCTTTAAGCATGAAACATGGAAAACTCGGATGTACTCGTAATAGCTGTGAAGCCCACTCTGTATGCCAGAAAATTAATATTTTGCAACACCTTGTAAGGACCATAGTACTTTGGGCGAGCACTTATTATCCTTTTTAGCTTACTTGAGGGACATTTTTTTGTATGGTTGTACCGTAAAATACCCAATCTCCTACATCAAAACTTCTTCTCAAATGCGATGTTGATCTGCTCGTTGTTTCACATTCAATTTTGTGCCAAATTTAGGTTATCCTTTAAGAGTTGGAGAACTTCTTGTTGATGCTCGATGATCTTCAACGTTTGAACCCTTCAATTTTCCTCAAAGATGATGTATGGGATGATGATGATATCCACAAAGTGCCATAAATGGGGTCATTTTTTAGAACTTGATATTGATATATATTCTACAATATGCCTCTGAATCAATTCAAATCGTATTCTTCAAACAAGACTTATGCAATTCGGAAAAAAAATACACACCTTTTTCTTGCTTTTGAGGAGCTCGATATTGAAATTGAACCATTCTGATTACGTTCTTAAATATCCGAAATTCAGCATCGAAGTAGCCTTCAAATTTTTGAATGCCACATATTTGAACCGATTAGAGCAACAAACCCAGAATCCAAAGCTCGATACCAAATGTTGTGTAACCATCTCCAAAAATAGAAGAAAAGAGACATTAAACGCCTTAGAAATAAGCCACTTCAAGGGGGCAAACCCTATCGACATTATATAAATGAACAATTCTTGGATGATACACCACAAAACCTCTTTCTATATATAGGAGTCCATGGGGGCCACAATGCAACTTTAGTGGGCCACAATGTAATCCAGCCGACCTAACAATAATAATCTACATACCAATAACAAAATGGGGTTACAAGGGTACACACACAATAAGGGTTACACTAACAACAATAAGGAACATACTAGTAACATAGGGGACGACCCGACTTGAACCAACCCGGGGCCCGGCTCAAAATGCGTTTTCTTGGGCGCCCACACGACCTCGACGAACCTCGACCCGCCCAAACGTGCTTCCTTGGGTGCCCCTCACATGGCATGACCTCGATCACCGGTCGACGCCGACGTTCCCCACGACACAACACGACTCCGACTCACGAAATGGATTTTGTTGGCCGCCTCACATGACACAACCCAACCCGACCCGCATGAACATGTTTCCTCGGGCAACCTCACATGGCATGACCCGACCCCACCCGA
Organism: Pinus albicaulis; assembly: GCA_034641835.2. Taxonomy (NCBI): domain Eukaryota; kingdom Viridiplantae; phylum Streptophyta; class Pinopsida; order Pinales; family Pinaceae; genus Pinus; species Pinus albicaulis. The sequence goes on from CM076582.1 coordinate 326,765,546, forward strand.
CCTTACCCGCCCAAACGTGTTTCTCATGCCCGACACGACCCGACATGACTCGACTCTCGACGCATTCCCTAGGCAATTTCACAAGACCCGACCCAACCCAACCCACCGAACGTGTTTCCTGGGTGCCCTCACAATATGAAATGAACCGACTCCCGACCGACTTGCCCAAACATTGATTAAGGCGTGAGGGAGCAAATGAAAAATAGGTCTCACGAATGATGCACAAGGAACACAGGTCACAAATTAGCATTTCGATATGGCCTCCTCATGTGATCCAACCCTAACGTGTTTCATGTGGCACCCTCAATAAAGACAGACCCGACTCGCTCGAACGAAGGCACAAGAGATCAAATGGAAAACGGATCGCACAAACATGCACAAGGTTGCGCACGGGAAGTCACAACTTAGTATTTTTGATATGGCCACCTCACATGACCCACCCCCGACCCGCCCGAATGCGTTTCCTTAGTACCCTCACACCCACCCGACCTCGACCTCGACCCGTCGAACGTATTACCCCGGGCACCCTCACATGACCTGGACCCAACCCGCCGGGAACGATTTCGGGCACCTCACATCGACCCGACTCAAACCCCCCCCCCCCCCCCGCGCGACCATCTCGAATGCGTTTCCTTGGGTGCCCTCACACGACACAACCCGACCTCGACTCAATCCGACTACATGACCCAAACCAACCTAGCCTCGCCGAACGCATTTCCCTGGGGCACCTCACACGACTCCTACTCCAACCCGACGAGTCCAAATGTGTTTCCTCAGCGCCCCTCACACGACACAACTCGACTCCGACCCGACCCACTTGAACGTGTTTCTTGGGTGCCCTCACACAACCCGACCTAACCCGACCTACCCAAACGTGTTTCTGGGCACCCTCATTACCGAACCGACTTAACACAACCTGACCTAACACGAATTGACCTAACCTGACCCAAATCGACTCGACCTCACTTCCAAGCGTGATACTTCATTGCAAATCCGAACTGGCCACACACCCAATGTTTTTGGAGGCGACGTCGCAAGACCGACGGTTTGGAGTTGTTAATCACAAGACCGATCTGGGTTAGGATATTTTCATCGCAATACCGATGTTGGCGCGTTCGTCGCAAGCAAGTCGCGTAATACCACCATGGAGCTTTTGTCGCAATACCAACAATTGGAGCCTTTGGTCGCTATTCCAATGTTGGGAGCATTTTTGTCACAAGTCCGATGTTTAGAGAGGTTCGTCGCAAGACCGGCGTTTGCTCCGACACCTTGGCGGGATTTAAAAATTTGAGAAAAAGTTGGAACTTTCCGGCTAACACGTCAAAACTATCTTAACTAAAGTGTCGGGGGAATTGGACTTATATGTATTATGCAACATATAGTACATATGAGATCAAATGTACATTATATCTAATTTCAGCTTGAATATTTATTTTCTAGTAAATTTTACAAATTATAAGTCGCCACTTTATCAAGCACCTTTTTCCATTAGTTTGGAGACAAGTCCCCTCTTCTTTGCTCATCCCTCTCAGAATGTCTCAAATCACCGCACCCTCGGTGTTGTTGATCCGCTTGACATACTCACTAGCATAATAGAAAAAATCATACGATATGTACCCTTATGTTACAGACCCCTTCACGTTTACCCTTGTCAAACAAAATCTTTCAATTTCTTCATGTACCTCTCTAAGAAGAACATCCAAAGACAAGAAGCCATCCAAACTAATTCAACCTCATCTACTAGGTGGATTAGAATATGAACCTCTAATTCCATGAAACCTGGCTGGCAGTTCCTTCTCAAGCATATAAACAATATCACCCTTGACGCCACCGTGGAATGCTAGCGACATGAATCTCCTTTCTTTGACGGGATCCAACTTACAAATGTAGATAATTTAGATATAAGGTTAATCCTACGTCTCCTTTGGGGAAGTCATGTTTCACATACCCATGAACGAACAAAGGATAATGTCACCACAAATTTGTAAACACATGTATACAAAATTAATCATATTTTATGATTGCATGGGATAAAATTATTAATATAAAAATAAAAAAAATTAATACTTTTCAAATTATACGTACCTAGAAGACATCTAATGGTCATGCGATTTACAACTCCAAAATGGTCTTCCATAAAGAAGTAGCATTGTAGTGAAGACCCATATGAAGATGGGAACCTCACACCCATTATAACTTCCTTTTCCAAAGAAAGATCATAATTTTTTTAAATCCATGGGACATCACCTTCTTTGAAATACCACTAGAGGGACTGCCTCTCCCGCACTTTTTAATTGTCTTGGCTTGCTTTTTTTTTTTTTTTAAGTAATAAGATCGTCCTAATAGCCAATGTGTCACTTTTTTCGATGATATGTGCTCTTACAAATAAGATGAAACATTTTTAAATATATGCATAGATCTATTAAGTGGTTAATATTAAGATACTCCCAAAATGGGAGGTTATAAAAGATAGATTTTCTATTCTAGTGGGAAATTTCTCAACATAGGTGTCGAAGAATTCTTGATCATCGAACAAAGGCTCCCCATTTGAATTGAATATTTCTCATAGAACTCCTTCTCTCTTCATATGATCTAACCCATTCAGCTGGTGTCGTTATTGTAGTCCTTGGGTTCTCTCTCGTTTACCATTGAAAGAGGATGTTGCTTTTCTGTATGGGTGCTCTTCTGGGGAGGAACACTTAGAGAAGTCATACACTCGCTTTTGTAGGTCGTTGGACCATCCGTCTTTTGAGAGAAGGTCCACAACATTTACATCCATAATACCCTTTTTAAATACCGCGAAAATTATTGTATACAATATGCATGGAACGTTAAATAATATCATTAAGATCAAAACAATTACAATGAATTAAATTAATATGCGAAATAATACCGTTACATATATAAACAAATCAATAAACATTTAATTTACCGCAAACTCCTAACTCGGATAATCATGTGTTGTGTAAGCACATATCTACAACGTAAACTCCTTCTGCTTCGATGTCTTGATACAACGATACATTTATCCCATCCCATAACTCCTTCAATTCATCTACTACTTGCTGTGGGCAGACATCCATATTCTTCACTTGTATTCTACTGTGGACTATGAGAGCCAACATAAGATTTTCATTCTTCACGGACAACCATGGGGGATATTTTTATTGATCACACATTACGTAGACAAACATAATAGTTGGTGTTCTCGATAACAGGTTGATGCTATATATCGATGTATGATGAGTCATAGACTTTGTACTTCATCCTTGAATTTTCAAAGCCATGTATCCTCTACATACTTCATGGCTATTGAATCTATTGGGATTTGGTGTATAACCCCCAACCCACTTCTATGTCATGCATTCCATCCCCACAACATAGCTAATTTTTGCAACGAAAGAGCCTTTGAATCCGGGATTATAGGCATGTGCCCCCAACATCTTGAAAGGAGGGAACACACATTTATTCTTCCTTTTTATTTATTTCTACACCGTCATGCCCAAATTTAGGAAATATCTTTGTCTCAGACATTTCCTTATATAGAATACAATCATTTGGACATGCATGACATGATACGTACTCAACACCCAACATTTTCAACAATTTCCTTGCCCGTTCGCGGCTATCTAAAAAGACATTATCACTCGAAAGAACCTTATATTTGAATAACCTGTTTTTGGTGGAAACATAAAATGTAATAATGCAAATAATTATTAATGTTCATAAAATTGACCATTTGTAATGTTGATTGTGTGACAAGATTTCTCAAAATATAAGGAATTATGACCAATTACCTCAAAATTTCCGAGAACATGGTCCAGTAAGCCAAACCTTGCTTTCAAGTTGTACAGAACATCGTTGTCCCCAATTGGGTATACTTTTACTAGCCTGTGTCCAAAGAGGGTAGTGGAAGAAAATTTAAGGCTTTCAAAAAAGGTATCGCCGATATGAGCATCATCCCTAGCCGATAATTGTCTGAACATAATCTAACAACATTGTCTCCATGGAATTCATATCCCTTAAGTAATCATCCATACCAACCTCTATTCCATTGCCTCCATTTTGTACTCTTTCGAAGAACTAATATTGCTATAGTAATTCCCAATTGGTGAATCTAGACGTATTTAGAATTGAATAGGTGGTTGATTCAACCATTCTTGGTATCGTCTTCCGATTTTTTCTCTAATTCCAAATTTCTTCTCTCGGATCTGAAATTGTCATGGGGTGCAAATAAGATGGTAGGTAGGCATTCTATCATCACTAAAATCCTAATAATTTCAAAAAAAATATATCTGAACATGATTAGTAAAATATCGATGATATCAATTAGTACATGTCAACGCATGATTAATTGGTTTTCTTACTTAGAAATAATTACATTATAACAAACAATTATTACCATCATTGTCCCGTGATTGTGGCTAGAATATGGCATGTTACACTGACAGGTGAAGCGGTTGTCCATTTTCATTCATTGCCAAGCGCGCCTTGCGGTATGGTGCTCTGATAAGAGAATCACGCTTGGAACCGTTTTGAATATTTTGTGCATCCGAAACTCGATTATGAATCTACATGAACCTACAAATTTGTATAAATTAATTTTATTAAGTTGATTGACACAGCTAAAAAATGAAGTCAATTAGATAATGAAAATATAAATACAATCAAGTAATTATGTTTGGAGATGGATAGGGAGAACTCTGCACGTACTTTGAAAATATTATGGAATAAGTCGGATTTTGAAGAATTGTCCATTTGATACAATTATGATATTTTCTCCCCGCATTTGAGCAAAATTAACAATAAATTTTGTTGTACATACCCTTAAAAGTAATTTTGGTGCCTTAAAAAGGAGTTATTGTTATTTGCAGCATGTACCTGGTTAACCGCACCGATACAATTTTATTATCGAACGATTGGTGCAAGCAAGAAGTTAACAAACACACCATATTGGGAAAAAAAGTGCAAATTTATTTTTTTGAAGTGAAAAAAACCCAGAATAGAAAAATGAGCAAGAAATGATTATCGGAAATCAAATTTCATAAAAAGTTCTTTAAAATAGTAAAATCTATTCATTATTTCATTAATTTTGTAAAACATTCAGGGAGGGGATTGGCATCGTAGACATACCTAGAGAAAGAAAGTAATCAGGAGTTAAAAATACTTTCAAACAATAACACTATTCGAGAGAATCAAAATTTGAAACATATGATGATTCACAAAACCTTGTAGTATTGTAAAAATGTTAAATTTTACCGTAATAATCTATTTTTTTAAGGTGATCTGTTAGATTTAATACATGCATAGTAAAAAAATTAAATTTTTATTGTCCATTTTACTAGTAAAATCATTTACAATCTCTATTCCTATTTAGATTTAATTAAAATTCAAAAAAAAAAAAAAGGAATCCATTCTTCTCATAAACTTTCACTTCTTCTGTTTATGTGACCTAAAATTCACAATTAGGGCTATATATATTTTATATTTATAGGGTTTTTATTACTATATATACAAGTGTATGACATATAACTCATGATACCACTTGTAGAGTCGTATCCCAATTCCCCGGGCTTCGCACTTGCACGATTTTTTAAAATGACTTTTGTTAATCGGTGTGCCTATTTAATATAGTGCACCGGTGCACCGTTTAGTGTAACACATTGGGTGGGTATTTTTAAAAAATACAGCTTACAAAAACAATTTTCCATTCATTTATGTTTATGTTAATCTAAGTGTCTTTATTAATATAATGCGTCGAGTCTCCTATTGACAAAGAGCACCGTATAGTGTTTTACTTCTCTTCACGGGTAGTGCATTTATAATAACATATCGCACTATTATAGTTTAATTTTTTTTCCCCCATTTCCTGGTTAAGTGGTGAAATTTGGTAATCGGTGGGTTAAAAATATAAATGCACCAACCGTTTCATTTAGATAGACGATCGTTTTCTTTAATTTTTTGTTTTTTACCCGAAAAGTATGTGATTTATTTATAAAATATATTAATGAATGGCATGGGTGTTTTATATTGATAAAAAATGGTTGACAAGAGTTCAAGTTATAAAAATACTAATATCATCCGTAAAAGAAAAAAAGTCAAGTTCTTGTAAATTCTTTTTAAAATTATTATTCTTGAACTATATATAAGTTTAACTAATATTTATTGTTTATTTTGTATCATGTAGAGCCACAAAAATGACGAAGCTCGATAAGACTTTTCCTGATCTAAGACCAAAGAGCATAAAATCTTGATGGAAAAATTGGAGAAATATTAATCAAAAAATGAAAAATATTATCGATCTAATATGAGTTTCTTTTTTTGAATTTTCATTAATAATATCCTTAAAAATATTAGATAAATATGTTTCAACCAATATATCAATTCATATATGTTTAATTCTCTATAGGGACCAACAACGAAGAAAATGAATGTTGTTCTAAGAAAAGAAAAAATAGAACATGCATGAAAATGAATTTCTCTAGCTTATCCGGGAGTGGTGTTGGAGGTTAACGAAAGGGGGAAAAAATTTACAAAACTTTGAGGGATCTATTGGAACCTAATGTATAGATGTTCTTTCCACTTACAATACAAAAATCAATCTAATGATTCCAAGAACGAAATTCTATTTAAACTACAGAAGAGTTTCAGAGAATTAGTCAATGAGACATGTTAGACTTTTAATAGAAAACGTACAACAACAAAAAAAAATGATTGAAAAAGTAATATTCCTTTAAATGATTTTCTAGAATTATATTTTTGAAGTTGGGTTAATTTTTTCTCTTTTTTTAGAAAACAAATATCATTTTTTTTCGTTCCTCAACTTTACAAGCCAAAACAATTTTTTCGTTTAGAATTTTATTTTACTATAAAATAAAACTGTCATAATTTTTCTTAACTTCTATTACTTATTTTGTGGAAAAATTCACATTTGATATGTCAACTTAACATTTCTTGAGTGTATGTTCTTTAACAATCAAAGGATTAATAAAAAGTCATTTTCAAACTATCGGTGTATTCTTTGAAAACTTTGTGTTTTTGAGAAAAAAATGTGTTACAACAATCTAGAAAGAGTTCACTTCCGTATCGTTACTTACGAAAACCAACCGAGGGATATCATAATTACTAGAATTTTTTGAACTTATCCAATATGAAAATCACATATTTTCAATATGTTTCTGCCGCATGAAGTTTCTCAACATCTTAGTTATAAAATAAAAGTCTAAAACTACCCATTACAAACGACGAACAATGTAATGCACCATAATTTTTTCAATTTTACTTACACTATATTTTGGAAGATAAAGAATTCCGATTTCACTTAATCATAATGACCTTCAAAATTGTTTGCACTCATTTTATTACAAAATTAATTAAAATCAATAAATATTTATGGAATTTACAAAAGTTATATTTTTGAAACTAGATTGAATTTCGCAAATTCTTGTCTTGGTTCCGAAGGCTAGTTCATAAATTTGGATGGAGTTTAATCATTCCAAAGTTGAATAAATGTGTTCGTAGCAAATATTTTGCGTAGTTGTATACGTAAAGTAGTTCGATCGAAATTTTAAAAATTCGACCGAATTGTTTTTTGTCATGTTGGCCCATTAATTTAATGACACAAAAGTTCGACCAAAGTTTTTTACAAAATTTCAACTGACTTTTTCTGTAAATTACGTTCGAAATTCATCGAAGCCCTCCAAAAACATTTCAGAATTATATAAATAGCTGAAAACGAAATCATTATCTTCACATATTTTCGCAAATTTCTTTCATTTGGGCTGATTTTACAAAGGACTTTTGGGCTTAATTTTTCAAAGGACTCTTTTGGGCTTAATATTCAAATAACATTTTGAGGGATTTTTTAAAAGTGACATTTTTTTAGAGGGTTTTGGGCTTAATTTTCAAAGGACATTTTTTGGAGGTATTTTTTAAGTGACATATTTTAGAGTTTTTTGGCTTAATTTGTATACACATTTTTTGTAGGTATTTTTTAAAGTGACATTTTTAAAAGAGGTTACTTAATTTTCAATGGATATTTTTTGGAGGTATTTTCTAGTGACATTTTTTAAAGGTTTTGGGTTGAAGTACATCTTTTATAATGATTTTTAAAGTGAGTTTTGGTTCAACTTTTTCAAATGAATTTTTTTTGCACGACTTGAAGGAAATATTATGAGCTTCATTTCATTTTTAAAAGACATTTTGTTTGGCGGAATTTTAAAGTAAGTGTTTAACAATTATGTCTTTAGAAAAAAAATTTAAAATGAGTTTTTTAGAAAATAAATATTTTGTGATGCTTTTTTTAATTAAGTTTTTGTCTAACTTTTGATGTAGTGACTTTTTTTTTACAGATTTTGAAGAAAATTTCATGATATTCATACTAAATTAAGGGCAAAATCGAAGGAATTGCAAGAGAAAATATGATCGAACAAGAGACTCTAAGGATCGAAGAGAACAAAGGGAGAGAATATCACAAAAAGAGAGAGAAGAACACTAAATATTGAAAGGAAAATCAGCCTCAACTAGAAGTTGAAGCAAGTATGTAAAATGTAAATATTATAAATTTGATATTTAAAATTTGACTAGTGTATTGTGAAACTAAATTTTTGATTTGATGAACTAATTTGAAAAATATTTCACAATGTAAAGAGAGAGAGATATTCCTCAAAACATTGATGATGAGATAGAAAATTTTGAAAGAGATATTGAACCAATGATCGAAGATGTTGAAAATGTTGAAAGAGATTCAAGTGAAGAAATTGAATACCATCTCGTGTGTGTGTGTGTGTGTGTGTGTGTGTGTGTGTGTGTGTGTATATATATATATATATATATATATATTGAATGGGTATTATTGAAATTATAAATATTTATTAATTTAATCATTTATTGAATATGTAAACTCATTATGTGTACATTTAATTCTAATATGTATAGATGAAATCAATATCGATGATGAGATGTTAGAAAATGCTGACGTTCACACATATGGAGATAAAAAAAGTTGACCATGCTATACGATATCGTACATATTACTACTGATTCATTCTTCAAATATGAAACTATGGAAGTTCAAGCCCACTGCCGAAAAGTCTCTTAACATCAAAGAAATTAAAAGAATCTATGACTTTATTGGGTAGTCGGAAAATCAACAAAAGATTAAAAATGAAGGAAAATGATACAAAATATAAATAGTGCTCAAAGTCAATTGGAAGATTCAGAAAGAAAAGTGCTTTAGATGCACGTAGAGCAATACAAATGGCAACAGGTTTCATCAAGTACTAAAGAAAATCGATCAAAAACTCCAGGCACAAGCATTATGAACCTCACAAAAAAAAAGTGCACAAACATCGCAAATTTCAATTGAAAAGAGATGTAAATAATGAACTCGCTTTGTTGGACAACTATTTGTAGGAAACCACAAAGATAGACTTGGAGAAGATATTAAAAAACAATATATGAATATTGATGAAAATTCACGTGTTTCACCAAAAGCAAGGGATTTGATGCAAAGAAGAATATCATGAAACTGCATAAGAACATGCAAAACATTTCTGGATGCCACTCGTACAGATTTTAACAAGTTCATAGAAGAGAATCGTGGAATTAATGTTCAATGCTAGTTTTCAGCAAATAAAAACTACGTGAAGATGCCAAGTTGGGGTAAACCTATAAATCGTACGCGGCACTTGTTATTTCCTCATTATCATGTGGAATTTCAGCTATATTATGACACATTCTTTAATTTTGGTAAAACATTTTGGAAAGATTCACCTCCTCCTTCCACTATCCATGATTTCATATCTCAAATTCTATGTGAAGAGAAATCCATGAATTATTTTACCAAACAAAATGCTGGTGGTAAAAATGCGATGATTGTAGAAATTTGACTCAATTTCAAAAAATATCGTATCGATATAAATGATCAATAATTGTCCAACATAAAAGTGAAATGAAATAGATATGAATATATTCATACATCGGTTGGTTCAAGTAGTACTACAAGTGCTAACGGAATTTATTTACAAGAAGAAGAAATTTTTGTGATAGGGTTTTTGAGAAATTTTTAGGCAGAAATTTATAAATACACCAAGCATTCCCATAGAGCTTGACAAGTATGACTTTCAACTCAAAAATCCGGTGAATTTTTTTCACCAGGGGCCATTTTGTCATTAGTTGATTTTGCATAAACTACACATTTGTTCCACAAAAAGAAATCTGCAGAGAATACTATCATTCTAACCAAGTCTTCATGCTTTTACATATTCTATATAGACATGCCGAACAAAATGTTGATCATATAGGAAAGCACCATGGAAAATCGACATGTTATTAAAGAATATCACTTTTATACTCGCCATTTATAGACACATGATACATATTTTGTACAAAATTGTTTTGAAAATATTTATGACTCCTTGAAAATCGTGAAATAAAATTCAATGAACATTGGACATGGTCGTAGGATACGCATGTCAATTCAAATCTTCACGATCATTCTTTTGGTTGTGTCATCTTCATGAAAACCCACATTAAAAATTTTTGAATTTATTTGAGACCGGGTCATGGAAAAGAAGATCGTACTTCGTGCAGGCATATATAAAACAAGCACTTCAAAATTTTCAAATGACCACTCGTAAAATCGGCTTGTCTCACCGAATAATTTGTTCAATGGTGCATCGCTGCATTAAGACATGAGACTAATCGATCAAGGGAAGTACGAAGGTACATGATTTAATTTTTATTGGATTTCTAATTTTAAACATTATTTATCACAATGATTATCTTTCATGGTATTTTGAATAACATATTTATATTCTTGTTTCAATTTTTCATATAGGTTTTTTGGCATATTGGGGTCCAAGATGTAGACAGATCGTATTGAGACATGCAACAATAAAAGGGACTCGAAAATTGCATTCAATTAAAAACAAATCTATCCACAAATGTGTTTGCATCGGATAAAAATAAAATATCTGTTTTTGTCATGTTCGCATGTACAAATGTTGCATCCAATGATGTTTGTGAAAAAAATATATGTAAAAGATTGAAAAACATGTAACTAAATATTAAAGGGGAAATGTCCTATGCGTACTTTGAAGAAATGCAATTAGAGTGAGACTATAGTATCATTTAACTTCGATTGAGTTTTCTAATCTTGTTAGAGGCTGCAATATTTGAATTGCTTTCAAATGATAGATATCTAGAAATAGATAATAAAACTGCTAACACATTTTAATTTTAAAGTTATTTTTTCATGTTAATTATGATAAAAATTTAAATGTAAGTTTGTTTTATTTTATGAGATGTTTTTGTTGTAGTTGCACCTACTACCGATGATGAAAATGTGAAGTATTATTTGATGCATTGCACTCAAAGAAAATTTTAGAATGGAAAATTACCTTGAAGCTTAATAACATTGGCGAATATCACTAGTCCCTAATATGACAACATAAAAATTATTGATATATTTGTAGAATTATTCAAATTTATAATGATTTACACATAGTATCTAGATAATGTTGGCGAGGCTTAATGTAAAATAACTTTTTATATTGTAAAATGGGTGAATCATTTTTAGAAAAAATGGAAATTGGCAATTTTTTTTTTGGGAAAATCATGGAAAATTAGCCCATCTACGAATATTAGGCCCCTAAAATTTTCCAAGAGAGAGGATAGAAGTAGTCAAATACGTAAGAGACAAGACAGCATCATACTCAACATATTTTATTCAATATTTTGATGTTTTTCAGTTGTATATGTTGGCAAATGGCAAAAGAGTACCGTAGTTGGATTGCAAGATGAAGTGTTGCAACACCAAAGGTGGTCAACATCAACATCGATGTATTATATATCATATTTGTGAAATAGTTGGTCGGTAGTAGTGTCCGTACATCGACCGTGGTAGGAGATGATACAAAGACAAGGTGGTGTGACATGGTGTGCAACACTATAAAATATTCCTCGCTAAGAGGGAGTGTTATATTTTGTAGTGTTTAATGTCTTCTAGCAACGAAATTAGTGGAGATTCTAGAATACAGAGATTCCAAAACCCAAAAATCATTTATGGAAATTCCACCTAGAAGCTTTCCTCAATTAGATTATTAACTAGGTTTTAAATATTTCCTAAGTCTAAACTTGTGGAATATGGTTAATGAATGTGGTATTAATTGATATAAGGTGAGAATAGTTTAGAAACTGCATACGGATTGATCCAAAGATGATCCTATCCATTGATTAAGTTGTAATCTTAGTCGTTGGTGATCCAATATTGGATTATAAGAGGAGATCAATGTGGTGATGGAGAGGGGTACCAAAGTCACTTGGAGAATTCGATTTTCCGTAGTATAAACAATAATTTTTCGGAGATTTTGAGCTTAGTGAGGCAAACGTAGATAGTGAGGGGCATGGCTAGTGACTGGGGGGATTTTTTCCATATCCAAAGATACAACAACAATAGGTTCGTGTTATTCCAGTGAGGCAGCGCATAGGACTCTTCAATTTCTTTATATTAGCAATTATTACCTAAGAAAAATTTATTCTCGGCTATAGGGACCGAGAAAAGAGTCCTAGTGTCGAAGAGACGTTTTCAACAATGGAAGGAAGAACGACTTCATCATAGATTGCTGGAGGTTTGACACTGCAGATATTCCGCAGTAGCACATATGTTGACGCATAGGGTCTAGGAGGCCACATTCTCTGAAGGCGGTGTTGTGTCAAGATTCTTTGTGGAGGAAGGAAATTCTTCAATCATTTTCCACGTATTTTTCTTTGTTTTGGGATTTCTAGTTTGAGGCATCCAAATTGTACTCAAATTTTCACTACCACACAATAATAAAAACCCTCACTATTGCATCAATTTTCCCCAAATGGGTTTTCTTGAGACATTTGTCCAAAATAATGGTGTCATATTTTGTGTGTGTGCTAGTATTTTCTCGCCGAGCAGTTTTTATTTTCTCGCACAATTTTGTTTTAGAATTGTAGTGTCTTCATTTATACAATGTTGTAGAAATAAACTAAATAATTAAATTATTAGTTAGGAGAAATAATACCAATTTCTTCAATAGAATTTCATTTTGGAATTTTCGCTACGTATCAGTATGCATGATCGGCCAAGAAGCACAAAAGAAAAAGAGGAAAATGTTGCTACCTAGAGGGAAAAGCAAAACAAATTTTCGGTGAGTATGAAAGGATTCCATTGACAGGAAGTTCTGGCAAGCTTTGGGGCAGCGCTTGATTCTCTATTGCAGTGGTGGCAGAAAATTGAGTTTCCCAGATTAGTGATTCCAGAGAGAGAAGGGAGCAACTAACCCGCATTTTCCGAAGAAGACCTTGCTGGACACAGAGTATTTTGACAAAGGTATGCAGAATCTACGTCGATTGGAAGAGAAAATAACAGACAACACAGGGAAAATTTTCTTATGGAACTTTAAGTCTCAAAAGTTCAATTTTTCTAGAATATTGGCAATAGAATCTAGGAAATCTACACATTCGAGGAGAGAGTGTGAGTAGTAGAGCAAAGTTAAACAAGGGTAGAAAGAAAGAGGGAGTTTTCGGGTATTTTTTGAATAGCCAACGTACGTGCTCGATATCAGGAAAGGTTGGAAGGATCATCCAACTAAGGCCATTTGGAAGGCTAGGGATGTCCTTCCTTCTAGATGAATATAGTTCTAAAACCCTACATTGATAATGTAGGCCATTCCTCAAGATGCATATCAAATCGAAGGAATATAGGAAGGAGAAGATGTCATGAAGCAATTTATCCTCGATGGAGTTTGGGACCATATTGTCTCACTTATATCATCCAAGGAAATGGCCAAAGAGATGTGATACTTAACAACTCCCTTAAACAACACTGCCTTGAGCATAGAGTCACCACCATGTTGTTAAAGTCCATATAGGAAGAACAATCCACTTGAATGCATGGGTACTTAATCCTTGTAACTTAAACTTTAGTAGAAATTCTCCACCTACATGGTACATTTAACTCGATGAATTCCCTCTAAATGTGAAAACAACTTCGCCAACAAATTTTAAGAAATAGCTAGTGCAATTGATCGACCTTTGCTCTCTACTAACATATAAGTACCTTGAGTATTACTTAATTAAATTTCAAGACACTTGGCCCCAAAATCACCTAGATTCTACAACCAACGAATGGTTAACCTAACATATAAGGCAGAAACTCCAATACCAATGCAAACCTCCTTTTAGGAACACCAAGAATAAGCATTAAACCTTGAATGTTGAGACAAGGTCATAATACAAGTATTGAATATTAAACCATGAATCTAACACACCATAAGAAAAGTAGAGTACAACTGCATATATGTGGCTTACAAACATATTTCTTAATTTCATTATGAAATTTTTAAAATTCACCCCAAATATGATAGTCCATAATGTTTTCTTTATTGATTTATTCTTCCTCACACTCCTTTTAGGTCATGTAAATAATTTTTTTCTCCATACTTTTCATCTATGATATACATATGCAAGTGAAGATATCATTAATGAGAGTGATATGAAGATTTTATACATATTTATTATTTAAAATAATATTATTTATATATTATCCCTAATAAGGGTTACCTATGAGTCAATTACGATATTGGCATCGGAGCTTTCCTCCCACCGGCCAATTGTGGGAACTAATGGTGGGGATACAGTATCTTGCCCTTAGGATTATTACATGCAAGAGTGTATCCCTCTACGTGCTTGCACCTTCCGTGAATTTAATATTCCTTATATCATATGATAAAGGTAAACATTTATTCTAGTCAATTCTTAACAAGTTGAGGAAAAGGGGGGACAATTTACACAGCTTCGTAGGGGACACTAGATGGATGGTATGGAAACATTCTATTTTTGATAGCTAGAGTATAGTTATAGGAGGGAGATATAATTCTTTCCTCCTTTCCATGTAAAATTTTCAATGGATCCTTTGTTTTGGGTGTTTGGTGTCCCCAAGGCTCTTATTGAACACTTAACAACTTGAGGGTTTGGCAACTGGTTCCAAAGACTATCGTAGGTCACTGTGAGAAATTTGAGTGACTTGGGTTTATTGATTGGCCCTAGTGCATGATGTTTTTATCTCAGGTAACTATCTCTCCCTAGTTCCACTCATTACATGTTCATGTGTTAAATTTTAATATCATCCTATTGAATTGTGAGGTGCGGTTGTGGGAGGAAGTTCTCAGGCCAATCTTATAGAGGGTTGGATTTGCTGGGATGTGTGCTTGGAGTAGCATAAGTATATATATATATATATATATTGGGTTTATTTCTTAATTTATGGAAAAAAAATATTGTGTGGAATTTTATGGTGCTCGGGAACAAGAGGGTGAATTTGGTTGTTTTGTTGTGGACTGTATGTGGATTCATGATATTGTCATGGTATGGGATGAATTTTTGGAGGAGAAGGTGATTTTACCTCTACTATTTGTGTGTCCATCGGTGACGTAATATTTTGTCTATGCTCATGTGTTGAATTTTAATATCATCCCATTGAATTGTGAGTCGCTAGTCATGGGGAGGAAGTTCCCAGCCAATCTTATAGAGGGTTGGATTTGGTTGGGATGTGCGCTTGGAGGGTGCCAAGTATATATATATATATATATATATATATATATATATATATATATATATATATATATATTGGGTTTATTTTCATCATGGAAAAAAAATATTTGTGGAATTTTTTATGGTGCCTCGGGAACAAGAGGGGTGAATTATTGTTTTTTTGTGGACTGAAGTGTGGATCTATGATATTGTTGGTGGTATGGGATGAATTTTGAGTGAGGAGGTGATTTTACCTCTACTATTTGTGTGTCCATCGGTACGTAATATTTTTTCTATGTTCAAGAGTTATTTTTTATATAATAGCATGGCTCGTCCTCATGGTAAAAAGCATTATGGTTTAGGTGGGAAGAGATAGTCCCATAAGTTCCATATGATGGCTTAGGCCAAGGAAGTTATTTCATCTTTCTGCATGGTGATCCTCATCATAGTAAAGCAGATTCACAAGTGGGTATCCAAGCTTACAAAGGAGCATCTTTCTCTGATCTCGATGTTGAGGTGCTTCGATGAGGAATCCTACCAGCTTAACCTCGGGTCACACAAATGGAAGAAGAAATCGTATCTACACATGTAACCCTTTTATTGGGAGTTGAATATGTTGTTGAGAGTTGTCCTCTATGAGAAGCATGAAGATATAAATTATATCATATCCATCTTGAATAAACTCCAAAGGAATTAGAGGAAGATGCAGACAATATGAACAAGATGGCAACACTGGCGTATGGAAAACACATTCAAAGGTGGGGTTTGGGACTCTTGAAGAGTCTCCTTTGTTTAAGGGCATATTATCCAACCACTAAGGACCTCTTTCAAATTATTTATCTTATATACATGTACTTTCATACCATGTATTCATTGATGGATACTAAAATTATCAAGTGTAAAACCCCCATTTAGTGAATTCTCATGCTTGATATTTATACCTGGTACAATGAATACCCACACTTATATTTTTAGTGAATTTATAGAGAAATAAATTGGTAATACATGAAAAATGTGCTATATTATCCCCTAATCAATATATTTTAAAATATCATTTTTTTCTCCTATATATAGTAATAATTTCTAAAATATTTATTATATTCCAAGGTGACTATATTCAAGAATAACTCCTAACGATCTTTAATTAATGAGAGATCCATTTTTAATGAGTAAAAGTAGACTTGATAATACAAAATGATCCATATTTATTATTCAAAGGATATTTAGTATATCTTTAGGGATATTTCACTCAAATATGAACTAATATGAAGTTCATATGTGATTAAATATTATCAAATGAAAGAGGGGCACATACTCATGTTTGAATTTTATAGTTGTGGTCCAACAATTATCATTGATCCAATTTGTTGAAATTTGATTGGATTTGAATTTTCAACTCAATTAAAACATTTTATTATGAGGCCTAAATTTACACCCCAAATTGTTTGTAATATGATGGTTTCCCATTATCTCCCCCAACTTCTCCATTTATCAACATGCCTTCAAGGTGATTAAAATTTCTCTCAAGATCTTGAATTTTTACAAGGTCCTTGCATTCAACATCCTCGACATTTTTCCTAACTTTAGACCCACACCCATTATGAGCATTAGGACATCCCTTCATACCAAAAAAAAAAAAATGGTTATTACAATTCATTCAAGCCTCCTTTGGTTTTTAATGGAGTGCTCCCATGGATGGGTCATATCTCTTCTTTTATTATTCTCAAGAAGTTGTTCCACCTATTAACGATGACCCACAAAATCTTTGCTTCATACACATTAGATTCTTGACAAAGTAGCTTGCATATTTTTCTACATGTGACCAACATGATGATCCAAAAGTGTATTGATTACGTTTATATGTATTTTATTTGGGCCACAATAAGATGATTGACGTAAAAGTGTTTGTCTAGTTGGTAGCTAAAACCCCTTAGGTGGTGAGTCATGATTGGTCATTTAGTCCCTATTGCAAGATGTTTGATTTTATTGTTATGGTCAAATTCATTTGATGGTGACAACCCCCATCAAGCTGGGAATTCATGTCCTAGTTAATTAATTGGACATCTGAGGTGGATTTATTAGGATACATGATTTAAGAGAGCCCCTAGTCACTCACTTATTTTATATTTTATTTAAAACTCGATTTCTTTACATAAGGATTGTCATAACAAGTTAAATTTAACACACCACTTTTGTACCTCGCATTGAAACCCCCTTTCTAAGTATATAAAACTTTGTCTAGGAGATGATATTGTTTTTTTCATGTATATTCACATTTTATAAAACAATTGCATATTTATTGGAGGTATTGATCACATTCGCTCGGTGCACAACTGAGATATTTGTACATACATGAACATTTTACTCCATGGCATATAGAAAAAATAGAAAATTCTTCCACAAAAAATCCACATATATAACCATACTATAGCACTTTTTTATTTTATTTTATTTTCCAATAAATTTTTCTATTATTTATTTTTAAATAATCATTTATAATAAAAAGAAATTATTTTTATCACAAAAAAAACCTCGATGTACTCAAAAATATTTTCATATATATAATTATATGTTTTTATAATCATAAAAATATCGTTTTTTTGGATAATTATTTAGAATTTGAGCCGTTTAGCAACAAAATCTCAAACATATTTTTTACAAATCAATGTCTACTTAGGTAAGAAATAACCACAATGAAGGATAATATTGTCCAAAAAAAATTATTTTTTATAACAAAATAGTGTTAATATATATTAATTTATTTTATAATATTTATAATAATAAAAATAAAATGGTAATTAGTATATTTCTATTAGTCTTGCTAATAAATTTATTAATATAATAAATAATTGTTAGTTATAATTTTATATAAGAAATTTTATACACCAATTAAATAACAGTATCCTTTGTTAATGTCACGCCTTTTCCATTGTTATGTTATATATATGGTGGGCACTTTCTTTGTATCGAATATAATAAATAATAGGTATACACACTTATTAATCCCCGCTGAATGTATGTGGACTATAGCAATCAAAATCAATATGGTATTTTAACCTTGCACAAAGATTAATATAGCTTAAAACTTATAAGCTAGGCTTTGCTTTTTATCATGTCCCACCACATCATTTCGACCAAGCTATGATAGAGCTTTTTCTTATTGACCAATCGTTAATTTTCATCTTGTTTGGCCACATACCGAGGCAAGTATGAAGCTGAACTTAGGCTAAGTATGAGCAAATAATAGAATACAATGAAAATTTAAAGTTCATACAAACTAATATTAACATTAAATGCTAGTAAACATTTGAAGGGTTGGGACAAACAATGCCATAATGCTCGGCTAAAGCAACTTCGCACAGTGCCATTTAGGTGCCATCTCGGTGCATGTTATTGTGGTGTCATGTGATGCCATGTTGCGGTGTCGACAATGGCGCTTCGAGGGCAAACCTCGCTTCTTATTTCTCCAAGCCGCAACAAACACTTGTGCTATCCGAGTAACAAAGGTCAAAGAGATCTCCCGTATCTATACTTATTTGGAACATACCAAAAACAACAAGATAAAAAATGCCATGCTTCCCGATTTTAGGGTCCTCGACATCAAATCGGTCCCGACCCAAACCCCGACATTGGCCTTCACACTTCCTACACCGAGAGTAGTTAGACACAGAGACACATAAAGCATGGCCATCATTTTACCGCTTAAAAAGGACACAAATTCTCAACATGGTTTTCCGAACAGGGAGGAGGTTGGAGGCTTACAAAGAAGTCGATATGGCTAGCAAACACACACCTTGTGAAAACACTTAACGCAGCTTATTCAAATAGCTTTCTTCGCATGAAGATTATGAATATTTTCAAATCGTTACACCAAAAGACAAGCTTAAAATTAGCGGTTGGAGCGATTGTAGGACCAAACAACCGGTGCGATGTTGTGATGGAGGAAGAAAAAGCTTCATAAGTACCAGAACATAAATTATGGTGCGTAAAATAATCTCGTGTACAAAAACTATGCTTTCACAAATACAATTATGGTGCAGAACATGTGCAATAAAATTGCAGGTATTTGCAATAAAATTCGATGTTTCCTCTTCTCGCTTACAATTGGTTTACAATTTGTCAGCCGATTATTTATAAACGTCTTTATCTAACATGAAATGCTTAACAACTCCGTTGTTTCTCTTTCTTTCAGCCTCTTGCGCCTCGTGGTGAACCCTCTCCAATCTTTCTTTAGGTTCAAACTATCTCCAGTTAAATTTGAGCCGGGTATGATAGAGTAGAATTATTAATTATGAAAATTTACCAAACCCCAAGTCCTATGGATGAATGTTAGCCAAGATTGATCGTTTTTCTAGCTTAACGTTGCATAGAGAGAGCGTTTTTCAAAAAACAAACTCACCAACTATTAGCATTGCTTTTTGGGATTATTTCAAAGTGGAATTGAGATTCATTATCTACACAGATAAATCAAAACAATATTACTAACAACATTATTTTTCTCATCAAAATTACAAGAAAGATAAATCACGTAAAGATGTCATCAAAATCCTTTTTGAGGATCATTTTCGCAAACTTACTTGACCTGCAGAAGAAGAACTGCCTCTCCCGATTGTTCATATGGCAAAGAAGAATGTTGAGGAGGCTTACTACCGTACCGATGTGCTTCCATTCCATATGGGTGAGAGGGTTCACACATTTGGAGTTTAAGGATCCCCTTGCCCACCCGTTTCTCACCCTTGTTCCCAAATGCTTGATTGAAGCCCCCTCTTGCTTCCGTAGCCATGACTACTCATACCCACATTTAACACCATCATCCATTGCCCATGCTTGATTTTGCAATGCTCCAAATAATCTTCTCTAGACCTACACGCTCATAAAACAAACCCTTTTATTAAGGCACATTTCACAAGACTCCCTGTGTTAAAGACTAGGGACTGATATGGATTTGTGTTACCACATTTTCAAAAAAATGAAACTAAGGTATCTAAATTGAAACAACAATGAACTTGTTGCCTATTTTTGCCATCCTTAATAGCCCTTCCTTCCTTTCTAGCCATAGTTTCATGTATCTCCCTATTCGTGTAATGGTTTTAGGGTTGTTCCATGTTCTTTATTTTTTCTCACAAAGAAGGATGTGAAGAAGTGCTCTCATTACCCTGGAAAGCTCTCGTCACCGGTCATGCTCGAATAAGGTAAATAATGTAGAAGTACTCTTCTCTCAATTTCATTATGTTTATAGTTACATTATAAATGTCTTTTTAATTATATTCAAATGATTCTTGTCCCTTAAGAATAAATGACTTACCGTTTCACAATTAAAATCCACCTTCTTCTCGACTTTTCAACCGCCTTCTCCGTAAAGTAGACCGATTCAAGCTTGGTAGGAAAGTATCCGATGAGGGGGCTATCAATGAAAATTGTGTCTAAGGTTCACCTTCACAATTGTTGTGCTTTGCATTCACCTTCACAATTGTTGTGCTTTGCGAAATACCTACCTACTTCATTTTGTTGTGTTTGCTGGTGGATACCTTCTCTCGAATTCTCCTACCACTTTCTATTTTTTTGTGTTGTTACTTGATCCTCATTGGAGATGATTCAAGTGAACCACAATAATTTAATTCACACCGTTAATTAAAGCCTAATTCGTTATCATCATCTTTTCTTTGTTACTATCAATTTTCATGGCAAGCGACATAGAAAACAATCACTATGAAGTATGTGAACTCTCACAGAATAGAACTATTGGGGTTAAATGGGTTAGGGGTTAGGAATTAGGGTTTAAGGGGTCAAGGGTTAAGGGGTTAGAGGTTTATGTGTTTAAGGGTTGAATGGGTTATGAGTTGTGAATTGGGTATTATGTTGTAGGTTTAGGGGGTTAAATGGGTTAGGGTTGGTTTAGAGATTTAGGGTTAGGGATTTAGTTAAGGATTTTAGGAGGTTAGAAGTTAGGGGTTAATGGGGTTAAATGGGTTAGGTTTTTAGGGGTTTAGGGTGTTGAATTGGTTAGGGGTTGGGAATTAGGGTTTAAGGGGTTAGGGGTTAAGGGTTTAGAGGTTTAGGGTTTAGGGGGTTAAATGGGTTGAAGGGTGTTTGCAGGGTTTAGGGGTTGGGGGATTTAGCAAAGGAAGGATTTTAGAGGTTAGGGTTTTGGGGGTTAAATGGAATCCACACTTAAATGGGTTAGGATTTTAGGGGGTTTAGGGTGTTAAATTGGTTAGGGGTTGGGAATTAGGTTTAAGGGGTTAGGGGTTAAGGGTTTAGAGGTTTAGGGTTTAGGGTTAACAAGTGAGTGCTTAGAGGTTTAGGGTTACTTTCGGATTTAGCAAGAAGAATTTTAGGGTTGTGAGCTAGGGTTTTGGGGGTTAAATGGAATCCACACTTAAATGGGTTAGGTTTTAGGGGTTTAGGTGTTGAATTGCTAGGGGGCTGGGGAATTAGGTTTCTGCTTAGTTAGGGGTTAAGGGTTTAGGGATAGTAATTAGGGTTTAAGGGGTTAGGGTTTTGGGGTTTATGGGCTTAAATGGGTTAGGGGTAGTTAAGGGTTTAGAGGTTTAGGGTTTAGGGGTTAAAATGGGTTAGGGGTTTAGAGGTTAGTAAGGTAAAATGGGTTAGGGGTTAAGGGTTTAGGGTTAAGGGTTTGGGGATTATGAATTAGGGTTTAAGGGTCACAAGTTATGGGTTAACCACACTTAAATGAGTTAGTTTTTAGAGGTTTAGGTGTTAAATTGGTTAGGGGTTTTGGGGTTTAGGCTTAAATGGGTTACAGGTTTAGAGGTTTAGGGGGTTAGGGATTTTAGTGTCAAGGATTTTAAGGGTTAGGGGTTAGGCTGGAGGTTAAATGGAATCCACACCTAAATGGGTTAGGTTTTAGGTTTAGGTGTTGAATTGGTTAGGGGTTTTGGGGTTTAGGCTAAATGGGTATGCTGAAATAATGGGTTAGGGTAGGGGTTATGGTTTGGGAGGTTTAGGGGTTTAAGGGTTAAATGGGTTAGGGGTTTAGAGGTTTAGTGGGGTAAATGGGTTAGGGGTTAAGGGTTTAGAGGTTTAGGGTTTAGGGGTTAAGGCTTTAGTTAGGAATTATGGCTTAAGGTGTCAAGGGTTATGGGGTTTGGAATTAGGTTTACAAGGTTAGGGGTTAAGGGTTTAGAGGTTTAGGGTTTAGGGTTATATGGGTTATAGGTTTAGAGGTTTAGGGGTTAGGGATTTAGCAAAGGAAGGACGGCAGGGTTGGGGTTAGGGTTTTGGGGTTAAATGGAATCCACACTTAAATGGGTTAGGTTTCTAGGGTTTTAGGGTGTTGAACGTTAGGGGTTTGGGGTTTAGTGGCCAAATGGGTTAGGGGTTAACGGGTTAGGGGTAGGGGTTAAGGGTTCAAAGGTTTAGGGTTTAGGGTTAAATGGGTTAGGGGTTTGTAGGTTTAGTGGGGGTAAATGGGTTAGGGGTTAAGGGTTTAGGGGAGGTTTAGGGTTTAGGAGGTTAAATGGGGTTAGGGGTTAGGAATTAGGTTTAAGGGGTCAAGGGTTAAGGGGTTAGAGGTTTAGGTGTTTAAGGGATTGAATGGCCATGGGTTGGGGAAATTAGGTTTAAGGGGTTATAGGTTTAGGGTTTAGGGTTAAATTGGTTAGGTTGGTTTATAGGTTTAGGGGTTAGGGATTTAGCAAATAAGGATTTTAGGGTTAGAAGTTAGGGGTTAACGGGTTAGGGTAGGGGTTAAGGGTTTAGAGGTTTAAGGTTTAGGGCATTAAATGGGTTAGGGGTTAGGAATTAGGTTTAAGGGGTCAAGGGTTAAGGGGTTAGAGGTTGCTGTTTAAGGGTTGAATGGGTTATGGGTTGGGAATTAGGGTTTAAGGGGTTATAGGTTTAGGGGTTAGGGGATTTAGCAACATGATTTTAGAGGTTAAATATTAGGTTGGCCGGGAGTTAAATGGTTAGGTTTTAGGGGTTTAGGTGTTGAATTGGTTAGGGGTTCAGAATTAGGGTTTTAGGGTTAGGGTTAAGGGTTTAGAGGTTTAGGGTTTAGGGGGTTAAATGAGTTATAGGTTTAGAGGTTTAGGTTTAGGGATTTAGTAGTGAAGGATTTTAGGGTTAGGGGTTAGGGTTTTGGGGGTTTAAATGGAATCCACATAAAAATGGGTTAGATTTTTATGGGTTTAGGTGTTGAAATTGGTTAGGGGTTTTGGGTTTAGGCGAAGTGAAATGGGTTAGGTTGGTTTAGAGGTTTAGGGGTTAGGGGATTAGGGTTTAGAGGTTTAGGTTTAAGGGGTTAATGGGTTGCTGTGCTTAGAGGTTTAGGGTTAGGGGATTTAGCAAAGAAGGGGATTTAGGGGTTATGGGTTAGGGTTTTGGGGCTTAAATGAATCCACACTTAAATGGGTTAGGTTTTAGGGTTTAGGTGTTGAATTGGTTAGGGGTTGGGAATTAGGTTTAAGGGGTTAGGGGTTAAGGTTTAGAGGTTTAGGGTTTAGGGGTTAAATGAGTTATGGGTTTAGAGGTTTAGGGTTTAGGGATTTTAGCAAAAGTTGAAGGATTTTAGGGGTTAGGGGGTTAGGTTTGGGGTTAAATTGAATCCACACTTAAACAAGGTTAGGTTTTTAGGGGTTTAGGTGTTGAATTAAGGGGTTGGGAATTAGGGCCTTATGGATTAGGGTTAAGGGTTGAGGGGTTAGGAATTAGGTTTAAGGGCCTACAGAGTTATGGGTTGGGAATTAGGGGCATGACAAGTTAGGGGTTTTGGGTTTAGGGGCTTAAATGTAAGGTTAAGGGTTAACCGTTAGGGGTAGGGGTTAAGGGTTTAGAGGTTTAGGGTCTAGGGGTTAAATGGGTTAGGTTTGAAAGTTTAGTAGGGTAAATGGTTTGGGGGTTAAGGGTTTAGAGGTTTAGGGTTTAGGGTTAAGGGTTTAGGTTAGGAATTAGGTTTAAGGGTCAAGGGTTGGCGGGTTGGGAATTACGGTTTAAGGGGTTAGGTTAAGGGTTTATAAGTTTAGGGTTTAGGTGGTTGAATGGGGCACAGGTTTAGAGGTTTAGGGTTACAAGATTTACAACAAAGGATTTTAGGGGTTAGGGGTTAGGGTTTTGGGGTTAAATGAATCCACACTTAAATGGGTTCCGTTTTAGGTTTAGGTGTTGAATTGGTTAGGGTTTTTGGGTTTAGGGGCTTAAATGTAATATGTTTAGAGGTTTAGGAGTTTAGGGGGATTTAAAGTGAGGGATTTTAGGGTTATGGGTTAGGCTTTGGAGGTTAAATGAATCCATACTTAAATGGGTTAGTTTTAGTTTAGGTGTTGAATTGGTTAGGGGTTTTGGGGCTTAGGGGCTTAAATGGGTTAGGGGTTAACTATGTTAGGGTAGGGGCTATGGTTTAGAGGTTTAGGTTTAGTGGGGTTAAATGGGTTAGGTTTAGAGGTTTAGTAGGGGTAAATGGGTTAGGGGTTAAGGGTTTAGAGGTTTAGGTTTAGGGGGTTAAGGGTTTAGGGGTTTTGAATTAGGTTTAAGGTGTCAAGAGTTATGGGTTTGGAATTAAGGTTTAAGGGGTTAGGGGTTAAGGGTTTAGAGGTTTAGGGTTTAGGGGTTATATGGGCCACAAAGCTAGAGGTTTAGGGGGTTAGGGGATTTAGGCAAGAAGGATTTTAGGGGTTGGGGGTTAGGTTTTGGGGGTTAAATGTAGCCACTCTTAAATGGGTTAGGTTTTAGGGTTTAGGTGTTGAAGTGGTTAGGGATTTTGGGGTTTAGGGCTAAATGGGTTAGGCATGGGTTAAGGGTTTAGAGGTTTAGGGTTTAGGGTTAAATGGGTTAGGGGTTTAGGAGGTTTAGTGGGGGTAAATGGGTTAGGGGGTTAAAGGATTAGAGGTTTAGGTTTAAGGCTAATGGGTTGAGTCTTAAGTAGGGAATTAGGGTTTAAGGGCCGTAGGTTAAGGGTTGTAGGTTTAGGTGTTTAAGGTTGAATGGTTATGGGTTGGGAATTAGGGTTTAAGGGGTTATAGGTTTTGGGTTTAGGGGGTTAAATGGGTTAATAGGGTTGGTTTAGGGAGGTTTAGGGTTAGGGATTTACACATGATTTTAGGGTTAGAAGTTAGTGGTTAATGGGGTTAAATGGGTTAGGTTTAGGGGTTTAGGGTGTCTAATTGGTTAGGGGTTGGAATTAGGGGTTTTAGGGTTAGGGTTAAGGGTTTAGAGGTTTAGGGATTAGGGGGTTAAATGTATACATGTGCTTCGTAGGTTTAGGGGTTAGGGGGATTTAAAGTAAAGTTGAAGGATTTTTAGGGTTAGACAAGTCAGGGTTTGGGGGTTAAATGAACTAATTTCAAATGGGTTAGGTTTTAGGGTTTACGGTGTTGAATTGGTTAGGGTTGGGAATTAGGGCTTAAGGGTTTATGGGTTAGGAATTAAAGTTTAAGGGGGTCAAGGGTTGTGGTTGGGAATTAGGTTTAAGGGGTTAGGGTTTTGTGGGGTTTACGGGCTTAAATGGGTTAGGGGTTAACGCAGTTAGGGGTAGGGTTAAGGGTTTAGAGGTTTAGCGTTAGGGGTTAAAATGAGTTAGGGGTTTAGAGGTTTAGTGGGGTAAATGGGTTAGGGTTAAGGGTTTAGGGTTTAGGGGGTTAAATGGGTTAAGGGTTAGGAATTAGTGTTTAAGGGGTCAAGGGTTAATGGGTTAGAGGTTTAGGTGTTTAAGGGGTTGAATGGGTTGGTGGTTGGGAATAGGGTTTAAGGGGTTATAGGTTTAGGTTTAGGGGTTAACGGGTTAGTTGCCGAGGTTTAAGGGTTAGGGGATTTAGCATTTAAGGATTTTAGGGTTAGGGTTAGGGGTTAATGGGGTTAAATGGGTTAGGTTTTTAGGGGCTTAGGTGTTGAATTGGTTAGGGGTTGGGAATTAGGGTTTAAGGGGTTAGGGGTTATGGTTTAGAGGTTTAGGTTTAGGGGGTTAAATGGGTTATAGGTTTAGAGGTTTAGGGGAGATTTAGCAAGGAAGGACCTTAGGGTTAGGGTTAGGATTTTGTATTAAATGAATAAACACTAAATGGGTTAGGTTTTAGGGGTTTAGTAGTGCTGAATTGGTTAGGGGTTGGGAAATTAGGTTTAAGGGGTTAGGGGTTAAGGGTTTAGGGGTTAGGAAACAGGGTTTAAGGGGTCAAGGGTTATGGGTTGGGAATTAGGGTTTAAGGTTAGGGGTTTTGAGGTTTAGGGGTTAAATGGGTTAGGATTGGTTTGTAGGTTTAGGGGTTAGGATTTAGTGCTTAAGTATTTTAGGGGTTAGGAGTTAGGGTTTTGTGTTTAGGTGCTTAAATGGGTTAGGGGTTAACGTGTTAGGGGTAGGGGTTAAGGGTTTAGGGGTTAAATCGGGTTAGGGATTTAGAGGTTTAGTGGGGGTAAATGGGTTAGGGTTAAGGTTTTAGAGGTTTAAGGTTTAGGGGTTAGGAATTAGGGTTTAAGGGGTCATGGGTTAGTCACAATAACACAATTCTCCAATCCCACACTTATTTCTGAATGTCACACTTAACATTCATTTCCTTTTCGAATAATATTCTCATCCTCTACATCCATACCTAGAGCAAACTTCATTTCAATTTAATCTTTGTGAAACTAAAGTGGAATATAGAGGACCCATTCCAAGAAGGGCATCTCACTCAATGTTCAAATAATATTGTCTATTCCCTTACATCCATACCTTAGGAAAATAGACTTCCTTTCAAGTTAATTGTGTGGAAACTGAAGTGGAAGATAAAGTGACCTATTCCAAGAAGCTCATCTCACTTCAAAAATTTCTCGAGATTTCCAAGAATTTATAACGATATTAAGGTGCTATGCATTGTCTCCTTTATCACCTTCATTGCATTTAGTCAATTGTTTTTTAAATTTAAATTTATTCATTAATTTCAAAAAAAAATATTATATAAATTATATATAGTTGTTTTTATTTTGATTTATGTTTTTAGAATTTTATTTTATTTATATTAATATATCAATTAGTTTTATATAAAAATATTTTTAGTTTTTTATATAACATTGATATTACAAAAATATTGTAACAAATTTTATTTAATTAAATCTTCATGTATTTTATCATTAATAATAATAAAATAATTTAAAATAAAATTATAATTTTATTATTTTTATCATTTTTTAATTTTTAATAAAGTACTATTTAAATTATACAACGTACCAATTCTAAAACTTTTAATAATTTTTGTGTTTTATTATAGGAATAAAAAACAAACTCTCATCCGAGAGTTTTTAAAAGTCTCATCTCTAGAGTTTTTAAATCCCCATCCAAGAGTTTTTTAACTCTCAACTGAAGTCTTCCCGAGAGTTTCCGTCAATAAAATTTCCTGACGAGAAAATGTATAACTCTCGTCCGAGAGATTTTGACCTCGTTAAACCCAATAAAACTCTCGACGAGAGTTTTTAAAACTCTCTATAGAGTTGACTATTTTCTCGGATGAGAAATTAAAATCTTCCCAAATTCTAGCCGTCCGCCAAAAGTGTTTCCCAACCGCGATTTCCTCAATTCGATAACATGAATGGTAAGTAAAATAGAAACCTCGTATAACAGTAATATGCAAGTTAGCGGACTTATGTGAAAATTAGGGGCTAATATTTCATGTGGGCTAATTTTTCATGCTTTTTCCAAAAAAAGATTCGCCGATTTCCATATTTTTTCGAAATGATTCTACTAAATTTTATACTACACCATTATTTTACCTTAAAATAACAAAATATTATATGCATTAATATAAAATCATTGGAAATCTAAATATTTATACAAATTATCACAAAAAGTTTACAATTTCCATATTAAGAACTAGTAAGTTTCCAAGGTTTCATGACTTAGGGGGTACCGTGAGAGTCAATTTTGAACTTGTTAGGATAATATTGTTTAAATTGATATGCTTTTGTCTTAACCGTTAATTGTCTTAAATGTGTTTTAAGTGGTTATTGTCTTAGATATAAAGTTTTGTTTTAAAAATATTTGTCTCTAACTATTTTTGTCTTAAATATAAGTTTTGTCTCGAAAATAATTGGTCTTAAACTATTTTTTTCTTCAACTATTTTTGTGTCAAATTGTTTTTGTATTAAATATAAAGATTTGTCTTAAAATAAATTTTTTTTTAAATATAAAGTTGTGTTTTAACATATTTTTGTCTCAAAATGTTTTTGTCTTAAATTTAAAGTTTTGTCTTAAGATATTTAACCTTTGTCTTAAAAATATTTTTGCGTCAAAATCGTTTTTGCTTTAAAGTATTCTTGTCTAAAACCTGCTTTTGTCTTAAATATCAAATTTTATCTTAAAATATATTTCTCACAAACTTTTTTTTTTTTTTTGTCTTAAAGAGAAATATAAAGACAATTTGAATTACATAAATTTTAATGTAAAATAATTATAATAAAAAATGACTTTTTATTTTAAAATGGAATTAGCATGGAAAAAAATCATTGGCTTTTTATCCCTGATTTCACCAGCTAATTTTTCCGAGCTCCTCATTCCGGCGACCCCCGTTTACATATATGGTGTCGTTCCCTAGGTCCGACAACGAACATGACCCACCTTTCACCGTCATGTCTACCCGACTCAATTAAAGCAAGGACCGTACATCGGAATGGCTCAATTAAAACAATGACAGATACTTTGGAGACGTCGTACTGCATCCTCCATTTCAAATTTCAAATTTCGCTTGAGCGCCCCTATTTCGCATTTCAAATGAGCGCCCTCTATTTCAAATTTAAAATTTTAGTTTTCACCGGGCAAACACTACATGAATGTCCATGCCCGGCGGTGTCATTTCGTTGTATTTCTTCCATGGTCGCTGATAACCACTTCATTTTTTGTTTTTGGTGCAGCATACGCCCGTTCAATAAAATGTTGCCCTTTTAATACCTCGGACGGAGGAATCATGGAAGCCGATGAGGCCTTCGCCGTGTTGACAAATATAGCTAGAAGAAAAATCGCCCTTGTTGACTTCAAGTGATTTCTTCATTCTCACGCTTGGCTCGGGGCCGTGGGGAAGCGGCCGAGCAGAGAGGAATGGAGGGCGAAATTGTTGTCCACGCTCGACAACAACGACTCGAATTTTGAGCATTTTCACCGCATTTCGGTGAATTTTGAGGAGTTTCACCACGCCGACAACAATGACTCGAATTTTGAATACTTTCACCGCATTTCGTGAAGTTTGAAGAGCCACCCGATTTCACACAAAAAAATCAAGGACAAGAAATAACATGTTCATTGTTCACATAGGGATGTACAGCAGCCGATGACTTCTTTTAAAGGATGACAAGGATGAATGAGAAAGTCCACCCAGTTGAGAACTTTCTTGGTTGAGATTGAAGCTTGTAAAAGCCGTACCTGGCCGACGTACATCCTCCGAGAGGCATGCTCTGCCTTCCATGGGCATTTCGTAGAACTCTTTGGTTATCCCCATCATGCTTTTCATGACATCTTCTGCACGCCATGGTCCACTATTTGATATTAACAAAAATTACAGTCACTATCTCGTTAATTCCGTGACATCAGAGATGTATAGACTCTATGGTCCGCAAGTGTGACAGAAAATCAACCAAAAGTATTTGAGGAGGGAGTAGGTTGGTTAGGATTGAAGTGTACCGAAAGAAACCATCCTCTTCACATGCACGCTGGATTTCGTGGACCAGTTGTCTTCTGTTAGGGCCATCCATGTCTTTAGGTTTAATACAGAATGCTCGAGAGTTAGAGATCTCGACTTATCACAAATCTAAATATTTATACAACTATCACAAAAAAATTTACACTCTGTTAAGAACTGACAAGAATTGAAACACTGAAACAAACTCCGGAGCAAGAGAGTTGCTTTCCTTCAAGATTACGAATAGATTAAATAGATTACATTGGAAACATCAGCAATAAATAACTAGAGATAAAATCGACTAAACTGGACTGACTTAAACTAAACCGGGACACTTGGACAGACGGATTTGACACCTAGCAGGTGGTTGAGATTACGTTCTTTAACACTCCCCTTTAATATCAACCACATTAAAAAAATTTAATTAATATACCTGCTGGTCTATGTCTCAGCGAGGCTTACAATTTAAAAAAAATTGACTTCAACTAGATTTAGTTTTCTTCTTCTTTTCTTCCATATTCTGTAGCCTCTAAATTGTTTTAGATTTTTCGCTTTGTTGTATCCTTGAGAACTCTGTTTCTTCATTTGCTGGTGCAGGTCTTCTATTGTTCCAAGTTGTGTAAGCATGTCCTGGACTTCTTCAAAAATTGACTTGTATGTGGGCTGCTGCCACATATTGTCCTCTGTAGTGTGCTTTTCATCATCAATCTGCTGCAACATAAGATTAGAATAATATCTTATCTCTTCAAAACTCCAACGCATGAAAATTTCATTGACATGTTCGTCATGCATGTTGTCTTCAACATTCATATCTACATCTTCTGTGTAGATCTCATCCAGACATGGTGTTGCAAGCCATGTTTCAATAAAATTTAACTCTTCTTCATAATCAATTTGTATACCTGCACACTTGAAATCAATGTTAGAATAAAAATTATTTTCAGAACGACATTGGTTCTGGTCTTTTTGCTCTGTAATGAGAGCTTTCTTCAGTTGTTTTTCCTTTTCTGCTTCTGCGTCTATCTCTGTTTCTGCATTCCCTTTGCAGACATCTTTCTTTGCTTCTGTCTCTTCTTCTTTCTCTGTTTCTTCCTTCTGCTCTGCAATGAAAGCTTTTTGCTGTTGGGATTCCTTTGCTGCATATTCCTCTGTCTCTGTCTCTGTCTTTTTTTCTGCCTCTTCTTCACTGACCTGTGCTTCTGCAAACAGGGTGTCTTCCACTAACTGAAGTGGGGTAATCTCACCAAATAACATCATGTCGATATCATACTTTTGTTGCATCATCTGCAACCAATCATCGTTAGCAAAAATTTCATTATCAAAGTTTACATCAGCCATATCAATCATTGGATTTACCATTTCATCAGCAAGCTCTGTTGCTGGTATCATTAAAACTTCGTCAGCAATCTCTGTTGCTGGAATCTCTTCATCCACTTGTGGCTGTGCATAGTAGGATTCACGAGCATCTTCATGCTGCTTTTCTGCTTCTTCTGACTCTTCATCTGGCTGTAGATCTGCTGCTACAGATCCACCTTCATCTTCATCTTCAAAGCTCCCCTTTGCTTCAATGCTCCCCCTTGTACCAAAACATCTCTCAAGGGTATCCCAAGCCTCCTTGGCTGTCTTGGCATCTGAGATTAAGGGAAGAATGCTGTCATCGACAGATTCTTTTATGCATCTTAATGCATAGGCGTCTTTTTGCCTCTTGATTTCCAGATCTAGAAAGATCTCGAACATAATCTGATTTTGCTTTAGCCTCTTGGCTTTTCCCATGATCTCGTTGTCTGACTTCCACAAACAAACGAGTTTACATATTCATCAATACCTTGCTTCTTAAAAAAAATTTGCTGCTCCTGAATGAGTCTTATGCAACTTCACTTCTTCAAAAATTTTGCTGCTCTTGAATGAGTTTTATGCAACTTCACTTCTCCTTCTAAAAAAAATATCTTCCTCAAAAATATTTCTTGTAAACTTCACCACACTCTTTAAAAATCTTTGAAAATTTTCAAGTTTTTTATGAAAAAAAAACTTTTAATAAAATTTTAATATTATTTATAGACCTTAATCTTTTAATAAATTTTAATGTATGTTGTAAGAAATGAAACATTAATTTGTGTTAATTGTAGAGTGAATATATTTTCAACTATAATATTATAAAAAAAATTAATAAAAAGTTATAATTTGACAAATTTTCAAGTAAACTTTAAATAATAAAAAAAACAAACTTACTTTGATGCATATAAAATAAATTCCATATAAATAAATAAAACAACACTGAACTGGAGATTATTGATATAAAATAAAATATTAGTCCCTATATTATCCTCCGTTTCACTTGCGAAGGGCCATCTTTCGACCCTATGTAGTCTCTAAACACTAAAAATATTTGGGCGTGTCATCTTTTCTGAGGATGTAATCCATATTTTTGCATCTTTCTATTTGAGTGATCATTTTAGCGTAGGCATGTAATTCTAATTTATCATTTTTTTTCCAATACTCCTAATTTATCATTTTTTTTCCAATACTCGTATTTTTTTAATTTTCAGGTTTGACATTATTAAAAAATGATTTTAATATTTGTTTTAAATTTTTATTTTATTAAAATAGGATTTGCGTACGAGTAAGATTGTTAAGATTATTGTAATTTGTTATTTCATAGTTGTTACATTAAATTCGATTCCATTATAGGATTAATTTTTATGTGATTATTAATAAATTTATTTTTGGAGATTAGTTAGTTTGAGATTTTTTGAGTA
Organism: Pinus albicaulis; assembly: GCA_034641835.2. Classification (NCBI taxonomy): domain Eukaryota; kingdom Viridiplantae; phylum Streptophyta; class Pinopsida; order Pinales; family Pinaceae; genus Pinus; species Pinus albicaulis. The sequence continues at coordinate 326,798,457 of CM076582.1, forward strand.
TTTTATAATATTTTTAGGTTTAATTGTTTAAAGTAATATAATTAAAGTTTAGTGAAATGGTTCGTTGGTGATTGTCAGTAAGCAAGGAGGGGTCGCTCTTTGTTCGGCGCTCAAGTTTTTTTTTAATGAAAAATGTAATTAAAATGATAAAAACAAAAGTGAACAATATAATAAAAGTGTAATTATCAATGGATAAGAGTATGGCTACAAATTAGACCATACTGATTAAAAAATTTCCGAAATTTAAGTTAGTCATTTAATACATTAATTTCGATTTCAATATAGTATAGATATTTTGCTTTCATGAAATCATAGTATAGCCTTTTACTTAATCATAGTATAGATTTTTTACTTCATGAAATCAATTAAGTTGAGGCATTGTTCTCACTGCCATTTGCAATTCTGAACAGATCAGTAGAGGATACATTTGATTTCTACAGGTATGTTTAAAATTTTTGGTTCATGAAATCAATTAAGTTGAGGCAATGTTCTCCACTGCCAGTTACAATTCTGAACAGCTCAGCAGATGGTACATGCTCCGGAGCCATGTTTGAATCACCTCTGGTAAATAAGCAAGCAGCCAGCGTATTATATATAGAAACATCCATAGTATTCACGAGTTTCATACTATATAGAAACATCCATCCCACCGGAGCAGTCACAAGTTTCAGAATTATATATATATATATATGATAAAAAATGTCATCCAAATTTTATATTTTAAAATTTTAATTAAAATAATGTAAATTTTAATTAGAAATGTAGTTTGGGTATTAAAATATTATAAGAAAAGACTTGAATTATTTTTTAAATATGGTTTTTAATAGTAGTTAGTTTCTAAATTGGTTTTAATTTAGTTTTTCAAGAGTAGTTATTATTGAAAATGGTTTTATTAATAGTTGATTTGGAATTTAAATTAAAGTATTGTTATTTTTGGTGATTCATCATAAAAATTAATCTATACATTTTATTATTGATAAATTTGGAGTCAAAAGAAAATTAGTAATTGAAATATATTTTTTTGGGTTTGTGAAAAGTTATTTAAATATGTATCAATATCACATGACTAACGTGGATATCAACGTTTAATTTTTGTTATTTGTATTATTATATTTTATTTAAATAATTTTTTAATTGGAAATAGAAATAATAATTTATTTTAAATAGACAAAAAATTAAATAGACAAATGTTTTTTCAATTGACAATATATAGAATATTTTAAATTCCCCGTCGGGGTGCCAAGTGGCTTCTTATTTGCTCGACGATTGAGCACATGATGGCGTGCATCATCTAGTTGCCCTCACTCATTAAATCCTTGTAGTTGGAAGATGGACGGTACTTTGCACGGCTGGATAATTATGGCGACGGAAAGAGCGCCAATTATGTTAGAACGACCTTACTGGAAATATGGCTTAATTGGTTAAGGAATGAAGAGGTTAGTCGGCATAGCATTCTTCTTGAGCGGAAAATTCACGGACGATTGAAAAGCAGCTGCTGGCATGATTTGCAACGGTCACGGCTCTAGATCCTTTGGTTTGTAATGGCTATGTGGTTCTCATCCTCGTTAATTTTTCCTCCTACCTGATGTAATAACAAGGTGATAGTATGTGCATGGGTAGGGTAGAGGGATGTATAATATTTGTTGCTAGAGAAGGGGTAGGAATTGTTATCATTTTGATCATGACTTCGTATACTGCCATACCGCAGTAATATTTTTCCTTTTGAATGTTAAATCATTGAAGATAAACTTTATCACATATAAGGCCATAGAGCTATGTTTTAGAACCTTGTAGGTTGTTGCTTACACATTTCGAGTCTCTCGGCTCTCCACCCTTTTACGGGTTCCTGGAGATACCATTGCTTGACCTTGATTGTGTATCTCAATTCTATGAGGCCCTTGCATGAGGTTCCATGATAAGTCAACGAGTTGCTAGTCACTTTACCTTTTCTCTCTATGACTAGGGTAGGAAGGTAACAAAAACCCCCCTCTCTGTGTAGGGTGGGAAGTCTGGTTTGTCATTCACCTCCCTTGGGAAAAAAAAACCCCCAACCCCTCATGTGAATGGGGAACACGGCACATCGATTACTCGCTTTTGTGTTTTCATGCGTTTGTTGAATGCTAGCGCTGGTATGTTAGATAGAGTGATTATGGTTGCAATATAATTTTGGCGATTAGTTTTATCGATCATTAAGGTCTTCAATCACAATAGTTTACCTACCTTTATTTGTGTAATATGATATGCATGGACATTGTCATTGTTAACTCCCCTTTGCGGCGGAAATTGTGGGTCCTTGATTTAGTGTGCCTGATAACGATTATCCCCTCACCTTTACAAGCTGTAAACACAGTTCTCATAGGTTTAGTTCGGCGATTGCTAGTGCTCGTCGGTGCGGATATAAAAATGGTGAAAGGTCGGTGAGTGAAACGACAACCCAAGGAGAAAGGAAAGCATAGGCTTTCAAAAACCATGGTACAGGCCAAGCAAGCACGAGCGAGGAAAGAGAAAGAAAAGGGTCATGAGAATCTCTTCGAAGTTTCATTACGAGGTCATTCCTCCATATATTCGTAATGTAATCCAAGGTTGGGAGGGTAAGTAATAGTGAAGAAGATATAGAGGTTCGGGGAGGGAAATCATGGATTTTGTTGCTGACCCACAATAAAACAAGAGGAGATTACCTCTCTTTCACCAATCCATCCACATATTGGACTGCGGAGAAATGTGTACTTTCCTTCAAAAGCCTACAAAGTTTAAGTCCACAGTGGTCTCAATTCTACGAGGTAATCAAAAAAGAAGTTCAATACATAAAGGTATTTTCAGTATCTTCTGACATAAATGGCGGTGAGAAAACGTCAATCGTCGACGAAGTCGGCATGCTGACTCCATTACCAAGACCACATTGCCGATAGATATTAAAATGGTTAACAAATGATGCTCTAAGTTTTTATGATTTTTACGGTTAGCTTTCACTTTTCATGTTGTCAAATAGACTTTGCTTTAAACGGTGAAATGGACATAGCGGCTAGTAGACGAAAGAGACCAATTTCAATGTTTTGGATGACGTTTAATGCTTTAAGGTGGCCAACGATCCTATGTTGTGGTTTCTTTTGACGAGTTAGAGCCTGCCATATGTATATGTTGCGACTTGCTCTCCCGTTTTGATAAATAGAAAATGGTAAGGAACTACCAAATTTACCAAAAAAGAAAAGAAAAAATTACTTGAAGTAGATAGAAAAATTAATGTTAAAAATTAAAGAAAAAAAATATCATTATAGGAAATATTCATTTTAATTTTATAAAATTTTGAAAATAATAATATGTTAATATATATAAAATGTATACTCATAATTTTTCATATTAAATTTTATATAATCGTTTTTTCTATATTTAGTAAAATTCGAATATAATCTAAATTCTAATTTGATAATATAATTAAAAGTGAACATTAAATAAATATTAATATAATAATAATAATAATAATAATAATAATATTTTTTTTATTTTGCGTTAACTGCGCGGTAGAGACAAACCGCCCCACGGCCTCCCCTGCTTCTTTCTACGGCCCTCTCGGCCCGGGGAGCCTCGATCTCGGGCGGATGCGACGGATGCGCACTCCGGATCTCGTTTACGGCCATCCGGAACGGCGCCCTCTCCGCGGTCTCGCACCGCACGGATACTCGGTACATTCTACGTGCGACCCCACCGCCTTTTTGCTGCTCGGTCTCGGAGATGCCTCGCCTCTTGCTGGCGAGGTCGGGTGAGTTGCGGTCTTTGGCCGAGCTATGGAGACCCGGATCGCCTCGAGGGCCCCCTCTGTCTTCTCTCGGGATGCCTCACGCCGCCACTACTCTTCCTTGATTGCTTCGTTACCCAAGAAGAAAGAAATCGCGTCTCTCCCCAAGTATGTTAAAAAGCTGGTGATGTGCGGAGGGGTAACCCTGCCTCCCGTGGGAGGGCGGCCGATCCGAGGTTGCCTTGTCTCCTGGCAGGATCGCGCCCTGGTCGGTCAGTCCACGGGTCTACGGCCCTCCCCTCGTCAGCGCGGGTTGCAAGGTGGATCCCGGCCCCGGAAGTCAAGAACAAAGTCACTTCATATTTTCTTGGAAGAGGCTACTTCTGTTTGAATTCAATACTAAGGAGGATAAAGACACGATCTTCGAGAATGGACCACGGTTCATGGGACCTGGAACTGTCACAAATAAATGGACTCCGAGACTTTGATCATTTGTGGATGTTCCATCGGCGGTTCTGGTAGGTTCGGCTTCCTAACCTACCGGTTCTTGTTGGGCAGGATTCCTTAAACACATTGGCAACACATTGGGCAAGTTTCATGAGCGAGCCAATAACGATCGATACGATTGCGCCGGATCTGCGTCGAGAGTGTTTGAGGTCGGTCTGCAGAGGCCATCAAAAAAATAAAGGTGGGCGGTACAGGCCGCATCTTCAAGAATATTTGGATTCTGACGACTCCGTTCAAATGTCGCAAATGCCACATCTACGGACATTTGCTAGAGGATACTTGGGAACATGGGTGAAGCGAGAGAGAAAAGGAAAGGAGGAAGGATGGAGACAAGGTTAAGAGATCAAAGATAAATCACGAAAATACAGGGCACAAGGATCTCCATCCTGCTGCATTTGCCCAAATGTATCCTCGTCAAGAAGTCAAGAAAATAAGTTCGAGAGATCCTAAGCTGCGAGAAGAAATCCCCGGCGGGGGAAGAGGAGAGACACCGCGGAAATCGACGGAAAAATCGAACTCGGCGGGGAACAAGACCGAAGGAGTATCGCGAGGACGGAAAAGCACACATAAGCCTCAGGGAGAACATGACTCGGAAGGTACGAGGAATATGGAGAAATCGGAGATACGCGGACATCGGTTAGAAGATACGCAAGGGCGGGAAATACGCAAGAGAAAAGGAGACTAGGAAACCTACAAAGACAAGATGCGGGGTAGTCGACCCACGCGGAAAAACTCCTTAGCGAAGGCAGAACGGTTAAAAATCAAGTTCCGGCTCCCGGAGGCCCCTCACCAAAGAAACAAATGATGAAGACCATCCTACATAATTGCGGAGAGGAATGGGGAGTAAAGTAAAAGAAGAAACTAGGTAGAGAAGTCTCATTAGAAGAGAAACCCGGACATTCTTCGATCCGGAAGCGAAAATGGAGGACAATGAGTTCCTTCAAATCAGCAAAAGGATTGCGGAAGGAAGTAGCGGACTAGCGGTATCATCAAGGAGCCTCACGAGAAGTTGGAGCTCTCTGCGGAACCCCTCGAAATACGACACAGTCCTTTGAAGGCACTGATAGCCATTTAGGCCACATTCTTGAAGCTACACTCTGTTAGATTCCGAGGAACTATCTGCACAATTTCGATGTCTACGTACCTATTAACATAGGGGAGAAAAGAAAGTCTTTGAGATTCATTGAACGGTGGCGGAGGGCGAGATCCTGAGAAACATCATCATTGCGAGGACCTAAATCTCACTTTCTACGCACGGATGAAAAGCGAGGAGGCACGATCGTAAGGGACCCGACGAGGGAGTGGGTGGAAGATCTCATGCGGTGGGATCTACTCGATACCCCTCCGGATAACGGTAAGTACACGGACCAATAAGAGAATAGGCCACCGAGTCATATTCTTTGTAGACTTGATAGATGCTTGGTGCGAGTTCTTTTCTTTGCTTGGTTTAGAATCCAGATTGCACATCCTCCCATGTAGTGTCTCAAATCTTGACCCATTTTTGTTATGAGATGACAGAATACATAGGATCCTTGGTCCCATTCCATTCGGAGTTCAATGTCTTTGGGTTAAAAGAGCCTAAATTTTGAATTTGGTTCGGGACGGTGATTTTTCCGATGAAGGGTTCTCCCTTCATCGGGAAGAAAACTTAGAAGATTGAAAACTGCCCTCAAAACATGGGCCAAAGGTCTTCCCACTCTGCCAAACGAAAGAAAACGAGGCCCAAGATAATCTTACACGACATCAAACCCAAAGTGAGGATGTAGAGATCACCTAAAGAAGTTTTAGACAAGGAGGAGGAGCTTGACAAATCTATCACAAAGCTGCCTATCGGAGGAAGAGCATTGGAGGCAAAAATCTAGGGGTTTATGGCTTAAAGAGGAGATGGTCGCCTTCTTTCATAAACAAGCTCCAAGTGAGAAAAAGCTTTAACTACTAGCGAGAAATCAAAGGCAATGCGATCCATAAAGACTTTGAGAGCATAAAGAATGCGACCTACAATCACTTAAAAAACTTGTATAAAGAAGGGGTGAGGCCGATCCAATCCAAATTTGCGGAGGTGATACCCCGAGGATCTCCCCTCTTATCAATCAGCCCAGCAGAAAAGAAGATTTCCATCCCAAGAAATAAAAGAAGCTCTGCTTCGGTATGGAGCCGAAAATGACCCCGGTCGGATGGCTTCACGACGATTCACTCCAAACTTGTTGGCTGATTGTGGAGAAAAGATCTCTTTGAGATGATCACGAAATCCTAAAATTACCAAAAAATTGGGGGCGGCCTGAATACGCAACTTTCTTTGTATTCAGAGGAAAAGGATGCAAAAGAATTAATCGAGGTTTTCGCCAATCTCTCTACGCAACATAGGATACAAACTAATCACAGTGGCGAAAACGAGGCTAACGGGCATCCTTCCAGTGATCATACCTAAGAATCAAGGAGGATTTGTTGGAAGACAGTTGTCGACAACTACATCCTGGTTATGAGCGTCCATTCGAGTCAACTTCGCAAAGAAAGAGGTATGGTAATTAAACTAGACATGAATACCTTCGATGGAGTCAGGCAAAGTTTCCTTTGAAGTTTGAAAAAGTTTGGCTTTGGACGGGTTTTTGTAAGTGGATTAGAGCTAGTATTTTAGAGCCCATGGATCGCCCCCTTGGTGAATGGGAGGAGAGCGGTGGCTTCTTCAAAGCATTAAGAGGAGCTCGAGCGAGGCTTCCCCTCTCTCCCGTGCTTTTCGTTCTTGATCTCTTGCTTACAAAACTTCTTCATGATTAGAAATTGGAAGATCGGGAGATTTTGGGGCTTAATATGTGAGGAGGTGTGAAAAAATGTAAACCACACTCTTTTTGCAGATGATACCCTGCGATTTGAGAGGCACCACGGCCCTCGATACGCCATAAGGTTTAAGGAGGTTCTAGATGATTTCGGTGAAGCTACGAGAAGCGATCTAAAACGAAGGCAAATATCAAAGCTTATAGCAGAACATTTCTGCTCACTCTCTCTGTCATCTCCAAAATCACGGGCTTTGCGCCACCCTCGAGGTAGTCCTCCTTTATATACTTCCAGGTCTTCCCATCTTTAGCAATACGGTTTTTATAGCGAAATTGGACCCCTCTTTTGGACAAATTCAAGACAAAATTTAAAGCACAAGGGTTTCTCTTAGTTAAACCTTGCGAGCAAACTTATTCTAATCAAATCGATGCTCGGCCAGTCTCCCATATTCCAATTTTTTGTGCTCTAGCACCCTCGGCATCATAAAGAAAATGGAAGCCTACATCGAAAGTTTTTATGGAAAGGTGACGAACTCGGTAATGAGAAAAATCCCATTGATCGATTGGGAGAAAATTTGTAAGCCTTTTAATGGAAGGAGGCCTTAACATCAATATTCTTGCTCTCAAAATATCGCCATGGAGGTGAAGCTCTTCTAGCGATCATCGCTCCACCTAGGCTGGGCGCTTAAGGGAGCCTGCGGAAAAAATATCTCATGGGGAGCAGAAAAATATCTCACGGATAATCCTCTTCCCCACAACGGGGAACGCACTTGGTTAAACGTTCTTGTCACAAAAGCGATGGCTCTTATCAAAGATGGAACGTGCCGGATGCAAGACGTGGTAAAAACATCCGTCCGGGATGTGATGTTATGCTACGACCTCCCTTAACGAATAATTCATTGCAAGCGGGGGCCAGGTGGATGGATCACGCGGTTTGTCTAGCATGGGACATTTCACCGGTGGTGCGACGAACACAGCAGCGATGGCGCCTACCTCCGGTGCCTCCCGGAAGCTCGGCGCGAGGAGCCGGGGCAACTCCTATTGTCTAGGTACATGATCGCCCCTTCCACGGGGTAAAAACGATGCTCGGGGGTTGGGGATCGGTCCGAGTGTATATGATGGCGCGGGGGATACAATTGTCTGCCAAGAACGACCTTTATGTCGCCCAGAATCCGGTATGGAAGCGGCGCGCGTCACAAATCTACGCAAAGGTCAACATCTTCTGGCTGGTTGCTGCCGCAGAGCAATCTTAACGGATGACAAGCTGAAGAAAAAGCTGCCAAGGCCCATCCAAATACCACCTATCTTCATGGCCCAGGAAAGAGTGCCCGGCATGGTATTCTGAATCGCAATTTTCTAAGTAATTGTGAGATCCTTTTGAAATCTTGGCTTGGTGTATCTTAAAGTCTATATTTCGGGACTTATTTGCTAATTGGCATAGGCATTGTCCGGGAACTCTTCCAAAAAACGAAAGATTTAAAAGTAGCATGGTTCTCCTTGCTGAAACTCATATGCGGCAAATGCGGCTTGAAACGAGAAGAGTTTTAGGGATGAAAAATTAAATCCTCGGCTCATCACCATCAAAGTAAAACCTGGAAAGAAAATTTGGGTGAACGATTGTTGAAGTCAACTTAAATCCAAAAGGATCTAGATTAGGGTGCCTCGATGGGTCTTGCTTCCTGCAGCGAAACAAGGCGGCAAGAGCATAAAGTGGCAATTCGGAGAAACAACAAGAACTTTCGAGACTTGCTCACCGGAGACAAGCCGGACACTTTTGCTTATTCTTCGATGGGGGGCTGCGAGAAAGGCAATCTAGGTTTGGGCCGGAAACCCGAGAGGGAATTATAAAGAACAAGGAGGGCATAACGATCGTTAAGTACTTGGGGTCTCGGGCATTCAGCTTGACATCAAGGCCCGAATCCTTAACACCTTGCGGGGTCTTAAGCAAACGAAGGCCACCGGTATTTCGGTTAAGTGTTATAGGAGATTCTGAATTCATCATCAAAGTTCTAGTGGAGGACTCATCTCCTACGAGATCTTAGATTGGCTAAGAGCGATCTTAAGAATTCGAAACATGGTGAAATCTTTTCGAGGCTAACGAGCTTCCTCCATGTTTTGAGAGAAAACAATAAAGAGCGGTTCGGAGGCCAACAAGGTGGTGTGTCGCTTTCGGAAAAGCTCCTTACGGTAGACGAGGCCCCAGTGTGGGACTCTATACCATAAAATTGCAATGTTTTTTCGTATCATTTTACAACAATTTGTGTGTTTATAGAAAGCTAGGAAAAATAACAAAGATAGACTTTCTAGTCACGTGTAAAAATGGTGGATTCCCAAAACTTGGGGTCTACGATCCAGGCCATGGCGAAAGGCAGAGCTGGGCGAACATATTGTAATCTTGGATGGCATTTGGCCAATTTCTAATATAAACTCATAACTAGTTCTTGTAAAAAATAATAAATAATAATATTAAAAAAAAATTATAAAAAAAAAAATTAAAAACAAAAATAAAATAATTTCAATACTTTGTTATATTTTTATAGCTTTTTTTATAAGAAATGATGTCCTGAAAGTTTTTAACATAAGAGCAGTAAAAATCTGAAGACTACTAATTGAAGCTTATGCCTACTGATCGATGGAAAACCTATGTCCACGAGGAGCTCGTGTGGTATGAGCTTGGATTGGGGGATTTTTTTCATGTCACTAAGTACATTAGTGATCATAGTTCGTTATAAATGCACATAACTATTAGTAGAGTGCAATATTTTAGTTCATTATGAGTTGGTCGGTCTTGTTAATGGAAAAATAAAAAATAAAAATTATATAATTATGGAAAATATTTTTTTTTATATGGTATAATTTACAGTTATATTTTTTTTTAATTTTTAAAGTTTATGTTATGTTATTAATTTTTTTTAAAATTAATAAAACAATAAAAATATGATAATTTGGTGATTTTTTTTTTCTTCTATTAAATCATAGAAATATGTTATTAAATCATAGAAATATGTTATAGAATTTTGATGATTTTTTTCTTTTTAAGGTTTTATACATTATATTAATATTAATATTTGAAGACATTAATTATCATCATTATCACAAAAAATAATAATTTAATATTCATATATTTTCTTTTAATTTATCAATTCAATTAAAATAGAAAAAAAAACATAATTTCTTTTAAGATACATTTCAACATTTTATATACTTAAATTATTTTATAATATTTTGTAAAAATAATTAAATTAAAATTTTGAAAACTCTATTATAAAATAAAGACCCTATTGTGATAATTAACAATTTTTATTATTTTCAATTTAATTTATGTTAAACTTAATTTACATGTTTTATATATTAAAGTGGATTCATTTTTTTCTTTTTAAATATATTTATTGTTATTAAAAAAAATAAAGTTTTAAAGTTTAATTTTTTATATATATTTTTTAAATTTTAAAAATAAATATGTCTATTTATTATTTTTTAATATAAAGATATAACACTTCTCATTGTGAATGCATTTTGACACAATCAGTGATATTTTAAAAATAATTTTATTCCATTTGAGAGGTGTTTCTATAACTTACTATGATTACTATGGCAACAATGTAATTATTATTATGAATAATATTTTAAAGATTACTTTAGGACATTTGCGAAGTGTTTCTATAAGTTACTATGACAGCAATGTTATACGTTAAATTATTTAAAATAAAAATAAAATTGAAAAATAAAATAAGAAAGCAATGTTGTAAAATTTTAATGTTATAAAAACTTATAATATGTAATTTAATATTTATATTAAAATAATTAAATTATTTAAAATAAAATTATGTTTGAAAAATATATTAATTAAAATAAAATTAATAATTAATACTAATTACATAGCGGCTTGATGGATGGATAGGTCAATCCTTATATTACCCTACTAGACTTGGGATTCCTAACATTATCTCACTATTATCGATTTAAGATTCCTAACATCGTTGATGATCGATAGGCGATCACCAGTTGAATACCTTCGCATGCGTGATTCACATGTTATGTTAAACCTGAGTTTGGCTCTGTTTGAGTTGAATTGAACCATGGTTAACATGCTGTGTTGTATAATGGACCTCCTTTCATAGTGGAGGTGTGTGGGGACTCGAGGAATTTATAGCAGTGATGGAGTAAACTTTTGATATTGTTTTTAGTAATGTTCTGTTCTGTAAGGTATGCAAATCGAGATTCTCAATAATAGTAACAATATATCATTGTTCGGTGGTAGTAGTTACTATGTAGAAGGATGCTAATATTAAATGCACGTCTGGTCACATTGACTGATATGAAACCAATTTAGATAAATTAATTGCATGGAGCTTCCACTTTGTAACCAAATTGCACGGACATTTGTAATCGGCTTAGTGTTTGCGTGAATCTTTACTAAATCTGCTTAAACGGCTAAAGCATATTCCAGTTAAACATATTGAAATAGATTTACTTAATCATTTTAAAATTCTTCATTAATATATATTTGCCTCATTTCTTTATCAATTAACCTACGTTCACAGATTACCAGGCAAGATTATTTGTGTTTTTTTTTAATGTATCTCATGAATTATTTGATACCATATGTTTGTTTGAGTTCTTTTTATATATTTAAGAACTATTTTTGATGCTACCTAATGTCAAGCAGAGAGTCCTTCTTAGCTTGAGAGAATCGCCACGAAAATCATGAAAATTAGATAAGATTTTTCGAGAAAATCTAAGCAATTTTTCTAAATCCATGTTATAACTATCAAAGTTTAATATTTTGGGTGTCGTACAGGTTTTTGATGGTCTTGAATCCATTTCCAATGTCAAAATCGGGATTCAAACACACTTTATTTGCAAAGATTTTTAAAATTATTTTGGCCGATTCCAATTTTGTTGTCAGCGGGCAATTCCTCTGACTCGTTAAACTGACTCCAACTAAGGTTGATGCACAAAAATGGAAAGTATTCCAACAACAAAAGTTATATCTAGACTAGTAGTAGAGAGATAAATCAAACTTCCAACAAGTTACTTATACATTGTTGGATCTTCAAATGGTTTTCTTTCTTTTGAAGTGAGTTTCAGTTTGTGTTCCATTGGAGTAGTAAGAGGGATTCAATAACTTTCCAACATATTTCCTCTCAAATGGTTTTTTATCAACTTCAATTCTAAGATAATAATGAAGTAAACTTAGATATATAATATCAAAAATCTTTTGCAATTCCTTCTTAATAAACGATATATATTCATCATTGTTCCTTGTAATCATAAAATCATCAACTTAGATAACTAGATATAAAACTTATCTTCCAACCTTATTAACATAAAGAGTTGCATCATCTAGGTCAAAATGCTTATTATTCAACTCGAGAAGATGTTAAATTAGCTTCTCGTGCCATACACGCAATGCTTGCTTCAAGCCATAGAAAGACTTCATTAATTTTCATACCTTTTGTTCTTTCCCTTTGACAAAATACCCTTCTAGTTGAAACATGCAAACATCTTCCTTCAAAATCTCCATTTAAAAAAGCAGTGTTAACATCCATATGATAAATTTTCCATCCATTTTGAGCTGCAATAGAAAAAAATGTTCTCACAATGCCCCATTTAGTTCTAGGGGAAAATTTCTTTGTATAGCCAACTCCCTCTTTCTCTTCATATCTATTTTCTACAATCCTCACCATGTTCTTATCAAGTGAACCATCAACTTTATAATTAGTTTTATAAACCCATTTGCAACCAATAAGTTCTATGCCCACAAGAGGATCCACCAACCTCCAAGTGTCATTTGTTGTGAGGGAATCATACTCTTTTTGAATTTCATCTTTCCACTCGTCATAACTAGAAAATTATTCAAAACAAGTAGGCTCACAACCAACATAAAAAATATATTCACAATCATGAGAATAGTTACCTGAAGAACACCCTATCTGAAACTCATTGTATTTTCTTGGGAATGTTCTAATACGATTTGATCTTTGTAGAGGTTGTGAAGGAAGTTTATCATCTTGTGAATCAAACTCTTAATTATAGTCCGTCTCACTTTCTGTCCTTCTTGTCTCCGTTCCTATTGTCCCTGCAGAAACACTTTTATATTCCAATTTCTCTTCATCAACAACATTATTATCACTGAGATTCAATTTTGAAGGAAAATCCATAGATTAATCTAAAATGGGAATCCCACCTCTAGGATGCGGAAGAATATTATGAGATTCATAGTAAATTTTTTTAGACACTAACTTCTCTAAATGATTAATTTTCCTATATATTTATCATATTAAAGAAAAACTACGTATTTTGAAAAAATAAACTTCTTATTCTCTTCACCATAAATTTTTTATGATTTAGACATAATAGAATATCCAAAAAATATACATTTTATGCTTCTTGCACTCAACTTATTTCTTTGTTGTTTAGGTATCAAAGCATAACATCGAGAACGAAAAACTCTCAAATGTTGAACAACAGGAAGACGATCATAAAATATCTCATATGGAGTTTTATTGTTGATGATAGAAGGATGAAACTAATTTATAAAATAACTTGTACAAAACGTTGGTTCTCCCCAAAACATCAATTTTAAATTAAAAAAAAAATGATCGATATGACCAAGCAATATTTTGGCCGATAATTGATCTAGAAGGATAGGCATAATTTAAGCGTGAGATGTGACCAATCATGTGAAATTCCAATTTCATACAGTACCCCTCTCAGACCGCAACAAAAAATGGATAGTTAAGCATTCAATGATCCATATATTCCTCTCCCTGATTGCACAATAACATATACTAGGGACGATAAAGACCATTTTTTGCAAGTTTTTCCAGGTAAGGATGCGATCATGACTTTCCATCTAGCAGAAAAAATTTAAGATTATGTGGAATCCTCAATTTCCAAACTTCCTAAAACCATAAAAAGTGTTTGAAATCCTTCTCATTCCTTATAATTTTATGATAAATATCTTTTACCATCGATTGTCCCCTCATTTTCTTCACTACCCAAATTATTTTGTGTGATTATGTACTAAAAGAAATGCCTGCAACAATTATTTGGGAAATGTAAATGTCTCATTCCATGCCCAGAATCCCCTGGGGCCTAATCTCATCAATGTTTATCCAAGCTTGTCCTAGATTGTTTACTTGTTGATTGTGTTGGATCTGTTGTAGATAGAATATACCATTTTCATGAAGAAATGTGATCAGATGGACCAAAAGAGAATGATTCCAATCAAATCCTGAAAGCACATCTATTCCTATTTCAATAGTGGATCCATCCATAGATTCCCATCAAAAAAAGGTCAGCAATGATTGAAGATTATTCTGCAAGCTTCTCCAAATGAATGATGATCAAGTTTTTATCCTGGCTCTTGATGTTCAAACATGTATTTCTTTCTAACAATATGTGACCATATTCCTTCACACGTAATAGCCCTCCATATTGTTTTTTATGATAAATTCCACATTAAAATTATGAGTGTCTAATATCCCCCATCCATTAGTTATAATCAACCTATTAAGAGCTCTCCATCGAACAACGTGGATTTTTTCCTCTTTCATATTTCTAGACCACATAAACCTGGCCATTATAGACTCAATAGTGTGTATGACCACCATAGGTAGTTGGAATAGGTGCACCCAATATATTGCAATGTTTTGGAGCATGGATTTAATCAAAGTAAGGTGACCTACCATTGATAACGGCATGCATTTCCACCCGCATAATCTTTTTTCAAACATGTCATTAGCAAATCCTAGTCGTGAACATGATAATTGTTTGGTTTAATTATACAATCGATATATACGAAGCTCTATTAAAATGAGAGGATCCAATGTCGAAGAGACTGCAAATATCCCTTTTCACTATCTCGTCACTATATCCATTAATAAGGCAAGATTTTGATTTATTCATGACAAGCCCGAAGACTGCACTAAAGGTGGACATAATATTGTGCATATGAGTCCATTCTTCATGATTTGATGCTCCCCAAAATAGAAGATAATCCACAAACATCAAGTGGGTGATTATTTTGTGGTTGGAAATGTTGATGCCTCAAAATACGGCCCTTGTCCTGAACATCCTATACCATATGGATCAAATAATCTATGGCGAGAAGGAAAAGCATTGGGAACAAAGCACATCCCTGTCGTAACCCTCCAAAGTCCTTGAAGAGCCGAGTCGGTAAACCATTGATAATTATCGCAATTTTTTCAGTACTAATGCATCCCATAATCAACTTGGTATTTTGAGGACAGACCACAATTCTGAGTAACAACAACCTTAAAAAATCCTAGAAAACAAAATCGAAAGGCTTGCGTAGGCCCCCTGTTGGGGGGTTTGGAGGGGATCATTAGCCCCCCTATTGGGGGGTTCGGGGAAGCACCTCGATTTTTTTTTTTGACCCTATATTAGCTGGACCGACCTACCTATGGTTTTTTTCATGGGTTTGCACATGTTTTTGGGCATGATTGTTTTCTGCCCATGGTATTTTGTAGATCTCGTTAAGGGACTTCATATTATGTTCTAATCCATGTTTAATAGATTGGGGTTTATGAATGCTTGATCATATATATATGTGTGTGTGTGTGTGTGTGTTCTAACATTAAAAAGAATATAATGAAAAATCAAGCTGGTAAACCCGGTTTTGGGGTCTAAGGGAAAATATCTGTGTATATCTATTTTATGTTGTATTCTCTGCCTATTGTTTATTTTCTGTTTTAAGAGTTCGTTTGCAAATCATTTCTGTATAGGGTTAAAACCTACAGAGTTCAACTTTTATCAAACAAGCCTTCACTTTTTGTGTCTTGATTGAGTGCACGATCTCGTGGGTGATGTTGATGGCATCCTAAATCTATCGACCTTCAAGAAACCCGAACTGTTTGGGATAGATGTGTTTGGAAAGAATCCCTTTTACCCTGTAAGCATTAAGTTTTGAAATCATCTTATAAACGAAATTACACAATTAAAAAGGATGATAATAATAAAAAAAATTATGATTATATTTCTTCGAGATGAGGGAATTTAACATAGAATTAAGAATTGTTTTAGGATTAGATTTCTTCGAGATGAGGGAATTGAACATAGAATTAAGGGCCCTCGAGATGTATCCAAAATTCCTTGAATCCTTTGTTACCACCAAGAGGTCTAGTGACATCAACTTAGAGAAGTGAATGAATAACTCCACCCAACAACCATTAGTCCCCAAACTTTTTCTTTAGCACAACTCTACAAAACCTCCAAAATTTCTTCCTTTTTAATCGAACACCCCAATTTTCATTCTCCTCCCCCATGAACATAGATGGTAAATGTGCCAAGCATTCTAATTGGGTAGTAAGTCCGAGTTACTTTCCCTGAATAAAGAATTAAAGTTTCTACCCATCAACATTTCCATATCAGATTGTCTCTTAAAATAATTTCCATCACTGTCCCAAAT
Source organism: Pinus albicaulis (assembly GCA_034641835.2). Taxonomy (NCBI): domain Eukaryota; kingdom Viridiplantae; phylum Streptophyta; class Pinopsida; order Pinales; family Pinaceae; genus Pinus; species Pinus albicaulis. The sequence continues at coordinate 326,814,904 of CM076582.1, forward strand.
TCCAGGGATGACATTGGAATATTTCCTAATATTTTCATGAAGGTGAAACAATTTTGTGTTCATATCCCCCAGTGTCACCCACATGACCCAAATTTTCAATCGGATGGCACCCTCCTGTGAAAAGGCAATTTCCCTCTTTTTTTCCTTGAGTCCTAGAATAAAATTTTTGTACCATGCCAAGAAAAACTGAGGTTCAGAGGGATCATTATAATAGCGAAGGGAGTGGGTAATATACTGATGAGGTTGTTTCGCAACCACTTAAGGTCTCTAACCTATTCAATGAGATCCTTTTTCAAAGAGGAAAGTTTGTCATGAATGAAAGACATAATACCCATAAAAGGAGGGATAGGTTGGTGGGTTCAAACTTCTAGGACTAGATCTAGGAAAGCCTTCATCTGAAGCCAATGAGAATTGAATTGTAAAGGATAATACCTTCTCCCACCTAATAACTCTCATGACAATGAAATAGACATATAATCATAAATTAATGAGGGAATGATTAATGATTTTATCCCCTTCAAATCATTAAATGAATATTGACTTTTGATGAATCTATCGAGTCTCTTCGAGATAACATTGGGACAAGTTCGACCATTCCTCCATGTGGGAGTCAATGGTTTAGGGGAGAATTTAGTAAGATCGAAATAATCCATCATGCATGTAATAAATTGAGAAATATTAACTACTTGTGTCCTATCTCCCCAAATCTTCTCTATCCCCAATGTAAAATTGGGATCCCCGACAATGATGAGGGACTCTAATCCCAATAGAACGGAGGCCAAAAAATGTTCCCAATAGAGTCTTTTACCGACATATGGCACATAGGAGATAAAAATGTGGATTTTCCGTAAAGATCCCAATTGATGGCCATACACGATGATCCCTACATAATAATTATATGCCTTCAGTGAAATATGTTTAGGGTTCTAGACAAAACCTAGACCCCTAGAGAGACACAAAGCACTTGTGGCACACACAAAAAAATTAGGGCAAATAGAAACAATAGTCTCCCAGGTATTTTCTTGGAGATGATGGTCTCTTGAAGCATAATAATAGAGGTATCGTGACGATAGATCATGCCCCTAAGGGAGCTAATATTATGGGGCACTCCCAATCCCCTAACATTTAGGGAAATAATTATCATAGGGGAAATGTTTCTTCGGGAGCATCTTCTCTAAGGACCCGTGATCCATGAGCACCAAAAGGTGATGCATGAAAATATGAGTGGTCGATGATATCACGATCAAAGCCCTCAAATTCACCAAACCTAGGAGAAACAGAAACTCCCGTAGAATTAAAGACATAAATCTTCCTATATTTGGGTGTTCATTTTCTCCTATGAGTGGCATTCTTATGCAGCACATAAGAACCATGATTTGTGAAACTTTAAACGAGTGAATTCATCATAGTGACGGGCATCATCTGACATGTAGGGAACAGATCAAGGGCCTCTAAATTCTTGTCTCAGGAGAGATGCATGTTATCCTCCCCCACTTTCATAGTTTTCTCGAGAGTGTGAGAGACATAAATGTTTGTTAATTCCCTCCCTAATTCTCCCCCAAATTTTGCAAAGAAAAAAACATGCAAGGCCACTTGGAGTCCTCCATCTCGGTGGACATAGAGGATTTAGGGGTTCCCAGGGATATAGAGAAATAATCAATATTTCTAGGTGGATTTTGATGCAAGACAGTATGAGATAGAAAAAATTTATTGGCATGAGATACCTTATGATATTCAAGCTCATGAGAGATAGGAATACCTGGCACTTCATCTAATGGATTTAGTGACTGTAGAGTAGAATGTGATTGAGCCTGAGAACCATGAGCTGTCGGGAACCCCTAAATCCTTGTCTCTGGAGAGATGCATGTTATCCTCCCCCACTTCCACAGTTTTCTCGAGAGTCTGAGAGACATAAATGTTTGTTAATTCCCTCCCCAATTCCCCCCCAAATTCCGCAAAGAGAAAAACATGCAGGGCCACTTGGAGTCCTCCATCTCGGTGGACATAGGGGATTTAGGGTTTCCTAGGGATACAGAGAAATAATCAATATTTCCAGGTGAATTTTGATGCAAGACAGTATGAGACAGAAACATTTTATTAGCATGAGAGACCTTATGATATTCAGGCTCATGAGAGATAGGAATACCTGGCACTGCATCTAATGGATTCAGTGACTGTAGATTAGAATGTGGTTAAGTCTGAGAACCACGAGCTACCTGAATTTGAGAGCCCTTGACATCCATAAAATTATTTTTGCAGTTTACCATTAAATGAATAGTATTATAACATTTGAGGAAACAAAACAAAACCTCCTAGTAATTGATGTTGATATTAATGGAATATATGTGCCATTGAATATCTAGTTCCTCCATAAGGCCTCCCCTCAAATACATCTCAACTAATACCCACACCATCCATTTGTCCAACTGGAAAAATATTCCTTCATCCCAGAAATAAAAACTCCCAATATTATTGGAAATATCCATGATTGTCGACTCATTCCATAATTTGAGTGTCAGACTAAGCAATTTGGTCCACACAAAGTGTCACCGAGGAGATTCAATGACGAGATCGAATCCTGCCTTCCACCTTACCCAAGGAGATGAAAAAAATCCTTTTTGCATCTTCCTGAGTTTGAGGCTCTTAAATCCTTAAACAGTAACCAGGACATTGTCATTCTTAAGGTGGATAAGGGAGGTGATACGGTTATTTTAAACAAGGAGGATTGTTGTAATAAGATGTTAGATCACCTTCTTAATAGCGGAAGCTACAAGAAGCTTGACATAAATCCCCTTAAAAAAGTGTCTAAAGCGATTTCTTTGGCGATAAAATTGAGTAGCACTATTGGCTCCCTTAGTAAAAAGCTTATTGAAAGTAATCCCCTCACCCCAAGGATTTATGGTCTTCCTAAGATTCATAAGGATGGTGCTCCCCTTCGCCCCATTATCAACACCATAGGTGGTCCTACTTATCTGCTCGCTAAATTTTTAGCCATTAAGCTGAAGCCCCTTGTGGGTCGCACCGACTCCTTTTTCAAAGACCCTTCCTCCTTTATTAATTAATTAAAAGACATTAACTTGGATCCAGATGATAGGTTTGTAAGTTTTGATATTGTATCATTATATACTTGCATTCCAATTAAGGACGCCATTGATGTCATCTCTCGAATCACGGATCCTGATACTGCTCATCTCGTGGAGATCTGTCTAACCTCGACCTTCTTTAATTAAGAGGGTGAATTCTTTGAACAGAGCTGTGGGGTGGCCATGGGTCCCCCCTATCCCCTGTGGTTGTTAATCTTTTCATGGAAGACTTTGAATCGAAGGTCCTTTCCTCCTCCCTTTTTCAACCTAGGCTTTGGAAAAGGTTTGTTGATGACACCTGTATGGTGTGGCCCCATGGTAAAGAGAAATTGGACCTTTTCTTCCAGCATCTTAATGATCAATTTGACTTCATTAAGTTCACCATGGAATTCGAAGTGGATGGTAGCCTTCCCTTTATGGATGTCCTTCTTTCGAGGAATAATGATGGTCCCTTCTCTCATCAAGTATTTAGAAAGAAGACGCATACTGAGAAGTATTTACATGCTAGTTCTCATCATTTCCCAACTCAGAAGCTTGGGGTTCTTAGTACCCTAGTCACCAGAGCCTTTAGAATCTCTGATGTACACCACTTTGAAGGTGAAAATCACATCTCTTTAATGTATTTTGTAAGAACGGTTATAGGAGGGCTCAATGTCTTAGAGCTTTTCAAAAAGCTGAAAAAGGTCTCAGGGTTAAGAAAGATCCTTGTGATCGGTTATCTGGAGTTCACCTTCCGTTTATCCAAGGTACTACTGATAAAATCGCTAGGATCTTGAAGAAACGTCATGTCTCTCCAACATTCAAGCCTCTTCACACAATTCGAAGTTCTCTTAGATCGGTTAAAGACCCAATTTTCCCAATGGATGGCAAGGGTGTTTACTTGATTCCGTGTTCCTGTGGGACACCTTACATAGGTGAAACTGGTCGATCAATTAATCAAAGAATTCATGAACATGTCGCTGACCTTAGACATGGTAGATCTTCGTCCTGTGCCTTAGTAGAGCATGCTGAAAAAAAAAATCATCATATTTGTATTGAAGATACTGAGGCTGTTGTGAGGATTGACCATTTCCACCACCGAAAGTTGAGGGAAGCCTTGGAAATCGAAAAGAGGTTGGTCAACCTTAACAGGGATGATGGGTGGAGTGTTAGGAGATGTTGGATTCCTGCCCTTCCCTCTTAGTTATTTTTTCCCCTTCTCCTTTGCTCCCTCTGGTCGTTCCCTCTTCTCTTGCTCCTGGTTCCTCTCTCCCTATCTATTTCTTTTATTTTATTATTTTAGTTGTGATTAGTATAATTTTTATTATTAGTTTTATCCTTATGATTTAATTTGAAAATTACCTATTTAGTAATATTAAATTAATTATTATTATTATTATTATTATTATTTTAATCATTAATGAATTTTAATTATATAACATATAATTTAAAGTATTAAAATAATAAAAATATTAAATTATATTAATAAGTATTAATATTAAATTATTAAAAAATATAAATATTAGATTATATTAGAATATAATCAAATTAAAATTAAAATATAATAGATTAAAAAAAAAAAATGCCAAAAAACAAAAAAAAATATTCAATTTCTTATTTTAGTCAAACTAGCGGTTTTTTAATGGCTAGTTGGAGCTGTCCTTATCTATTTAAACAGGTTTCTTGATCAGATTTCACATCTTGTCGTGATGATAAACCACATTGACTCGTTTGAAAAAAAATTATTTTCACGAAAAAATTTTATACACATTTTATGAATCATAGAAGCCAAATTCCTAATATCCACCATTTTGAACAACAAACTAAACTTCACCCATAATCTATAGAATATTCCAGTGGCCCACGAGGGACCTCTGATTCAATCATTTGATACTCTTCCCAAAGGATTCAATGCCCAAAAACTAGCAGATAAGTACCCCAAAATTCTTTCAGGGGTGTCTGAGGTTTCTTGGCGCCGATGCTTCTGGAAGGAACATAAGTCAGTAACAGAGAAATAACCGACCCTTTACAATAGAATGAAGCGGATCAGTGATAGAACTTATGAAACCTACCTGAAAGACTCAAATGCAGTTTGTGCGAGGAAATGAATAGCCGAAATACCAAGAAATCCTAAAAGGGCGCCTCTTTCCACCTAGATGGTGATGTCAATGAGAGTTTCCAGGGAGAGAGAAGACATATCTTCCATGTATAAAAAGTGTCGTAAATTAAATACCAAACTCAAAATCAAATATGAGGACCAAACCCTAGATGTACCACCCTTATGACAGTATTAAACCAAATGACATGCAAGAAATCATGATGATATAAGGTTGCGTCCTTTTCATTAAGTAAATGCCCAATAGGAAGTCCAACATGTTCAAAATGAAACCCGACTTAATTCAAAACCCCAACCAAGTACACAAGGAGTCAAATAAGGAAGTACCGAATCTACAACCTTGAATGCATGATGTCGGTAGGGCGAACATAGCGGAAAAGACGAATAGAGATGAAAAGTGGTTTCCGACTCCAAGCCCACTAATCCCGTTACCGCATCCACACCCATGAGAACTAATAAGGAACTAAAACGTTAGTTAATATTCCAATTAAGGGGAAAGGATCACAGGAACATAAAACCGAACAAAGAGGATAGTCTAAATGAGAGAAGGATGAAAGGATCTTAATAATGATCCTGATTCCCAACGATGCAGAATAGTTTAGTTCCAACCGCCGTGAAATTATTTATACAAAAATTCTAAAATAATGTCACCTCATGTTCCCATGTAAGAAGGAATGTTGTTATTTGAGAAAACTCTAACTCCTGTACGAACCTGGATTCTTCTCGAACCCCACATATCAGCAAATAGATAAACTATCTTTGACGAATATCTCAAGCTGTGATAAAAATGGTAATCTCAAGAATATCATGTCATAATGGAGAGTAGGACTTTATTTCGCCCAACACCACACTGAGTAATAAAGAGTTATCCATGTAAAAGTGTTCCTTCTAGATGAACCTGTAAAAAAACTTAGAGTGACAAAAAAAAATAGTATTCGAACAACAGAAATAGTATGAGAGAAAGTATAGACTCCGCCATGAGAGGTGCACTTCAGTCGCCTTCCATCTTCTGGGTCACCATTCTTTCCTTTACCGCCGCCCACCGTTGTCGTGCTCCTCTGCCCTATTTACCTCGCTTTCCTGTCATGCTCTTCGCTTTCAGAACCCTACTCTGTTGGTTAGAAAAATATTACCAATCTCACATTATACCTGCTCCTCATACTAGAAGGAAGCAAATAAACTCATCAAAATGCGCTAGACATTGAATAGGAAGTAAAATTTTTCCCAATTCAAGAGCTACTAACTCTTGCAAGAAAGCATGGCAATAAGTGTGTGCAGACCATATCAATGCAAAGAAAGTGTGTGAAGTTCATTGTGCTGAGTATATTACCAAATTCAAATTCGAACACGGTATGATAAAATTCGAATCAAATATTTTTAATTCGAAAAAAATTCGACACTATACATCCTAAAGGTTTTTGTATTGATAAGAACAAGATTTTTCACTTACTATTTTTTGAATTTATTTTGAATTAAAAAACCATAGGTATCACTTCTCTTCAAAAATTATATTCTTTTTTAAACTTAAATTTTAAATATTTTTCTAATTTAAGAACTTATTTATCTAAAATTCTTCATAATAAATATAACCACATTTTAAAAATATATAAAATTTCAAAAATAATCACTCCTTTTAAAATAAGCAATATATTACAAATTAACATACATATTCTTTCTTTTTCTATTTCTAAGTTTTTTAAGCCTTTGAAAGAAAAAATAAAATTAGAAAATGGTAAGCTTTCTTATTCCACTATGATTTTCCATTTTCTTTTGTATTTTCCTATCTTCCCTTTCACATTTTCTAAGTTTTTAGGCTTTCAAAAAAAAAACTGCAAACTTTCTTATTCCTTTCAGTTTTTCTTTATTTTTTGTAAATACTTTTTCTTTTTATGTAAACTTCATTCCACTATTCTCAATTTGTATAAATATTGAGATTCTTATCCTCTAAACGACATAGCTCGCTAAATTTCTAAAATTTTAAATAATATTTTATTAATTAAACATCCATCCTCACAATGAAATCGAATTAACCACATAGCTAATTAAACTTCTAAAATTTTAAATAATAAAATTGTTGTCCAGAGGAAAATTAAGATGTACCATTTGACCGGCTACATAAGCCATTTTTACCACCCCTCCACTTAGTCTTTATAATCTTACTCCACACTCCACTATGAGTTCACCCTAGTTAAGGCTCTCAAGATTTCGAGATTCCGCTGGTTAAACTTCTAAGATTTTAATTGATAAAATTGTTGTCCAGAAGAAGAATAAGATGTACCATTTCACCGGCTACACAAACCATTTTTACCACCCCTCCACTATCTTTATAATCCTACTCCACTATGAGTTCGGCCTAGGCTCTGGAGATTCCGCTATTGCATGTTAATTAAACAACGATCCTCACAACAGAATCAATTTTGTAGCGAATAATATTTTAACGAATAATACGACTGTTCATATCGAACCGACGAATTTTCGTATTTTTTATTCGAATCAAGTGAACTTGGTAACTATGGTGCTGATTGTACTGAGGAAGTTGTGCAAAGCAAGCACATCCAAAAACGAAAATGTGGTCTCTACTTAATTAATTAAGTATAGAAGCAAAGACTACGCTACATAACAACTATTAATCTTGTTTTATTTTATTATAGTCGTTGCATAAATGTTTCTTAAGTAGTGATTTATTTCTTATACTTTCAAAAAAAATATATAAGAGTATTCCTATATTGTAAAACTTTGAATTACTTTGAACCCTTTTATTCATCTCTTAGTATAAAATATAAGCTTTTGGTTAATTTTTGGATTTTGTCAAACTTCTATGAGAAAAATAATCCTACCTTCTAATGAACGAGGAATAACTCCTTGCACTCTTGCCATTTCTATATTTAATTATGTTTCTAATAATATTTATTATTTGATTTAATTTTTTATTTTTATAATTTTTTTACTTAATATTAAATACTAACGGAAATTTAATATTGTTTGAGCCCCACCAAAAGTAATGAGTTTTCAGCAAATTGGTTGTAAACACTATCCTAGCTTCAAAACTTCTTGAATCAAGTTGTAAAAATTGTCTAGGCTAAAATAATTTCTAATACAACGGTAATTGAGAGATAATATTGTTAACGAATTCATATACTTTAAGAACTTTTAATAAATTTATATATAAATAATAATATTGGTATTTTGATTATAGAACGATTACAATTTTACGTTTAGAAACTTATTAAAAAAAGTTATAGTTAATATCTTTTTGTTTGGTTTTATTTTTATAAATTTGTCATTTACCATTAAAAAAAACCAAAAATTTACAAGATTGTCAATATCTTTTTGTTTAGTTTATTTCTATTCAAATGTAACATTAAAAAAAAATACCCTAAACATATAATCTATAATCTATAATCAAAATATTTAATATTTAATATTTAATATTGAAGTTAATTTCAATTTCAATAATAAAACTAAATTACCATCCTGCAATACTTCAACAAAAGGTTAATAATTGTATTACTTCAAAGGTGAGGCTTTTAAATGTTGGATTACTACTGAGAAAACATAAGCTCAAGGGCTATATTTCCATATAGCCATTGCATAGATTCCCCGATCATATATCTAAAAATTTAAAATAAACTTAATACTAGTGTCATTTGCTAAGCATCTATTAAAAGCAAATCCCTTGCATCTTTTAAACCTCCATTAAAAAGTAAATAGTACACCTTGTTCTATATATGAAGCATGAATTACTTTGCAATATAATGGCAACTATATTATTTGGATTGTGATTAGCATTTGGAAAATGCATATTCAAAATTCAAAAGTACACCATTCACCTTGAATCATTGTCTAGAGAAAAAGTTTCATGGTCTTATATTTGTGGTGCTTTTTGAACCACGTATAGCGGGTGCGTCACTACAATTTTTTTTTTTTAACAATACTCAAGCATGTAGACTACACTTATCTTCAACACTTGGCCAATTTCACCAATTGAGTGTTCTTAACAATTCCGCGAAATTAATCTTGAATATTTAACCTTTCATCAATTAAACATTCACAAAAACACCAAAGTACGCCCATACATACTTGGGGGGGGAACTCCCGAAAAGTATGCCCAATAATATATAACAGTTCAATGATGTAAAATTTTACAATAATCATACAAATATCCAATCCTGTGTAGCCACTTTCACTTCTTTCCAAGTCAGTCTAACACTTGTGTTTTTAGCCCGGCAACAATTCCTTTCAACAATCACCAAGTTTGTTGGAAACCTCAAATTTCTCCATAGAATAAATTTTCTGACTTTTGCCCACAAGGTCATGCAGCCTGGGTCACTGCGGACACTCTTTGCTCGAACTGCCCAAGGTGACCTTTGTGTCGTGCAGGTTGGGTCACTCGAGTGACTCTATGCACGAGTTGTGCCCTCAACCTCCGCACGTTCTACACGCGTTCAGAATTTCGTTCGGGTCATGCCTGACCTGACCCAGTTTGCCCGCACCTCCCGTAGTCTATTCAAAAAAACACACGACCCAACCTTGTTCGCTCGACGTCTTCCGCACCATGCCTGCAGTGTCGACACATGTACTACATGGCCTGCACCCAACTTGACCTTGACCGGAATGCACTTTGAACTTCGTCTGTTGATTCTTAAAGTATTTCACACCTCCTTTGTTCGACCTGTTCACTGCACCGTTCGATGTTGTATGAACTCCCAACTTCGGGTGCTTTTTCATTTCCATCCAGCACACACACACACACACACACACACACACACACACACACACACACACACACACATATATATATATGCACCACGGCATATGTTTTTATCGCACGGTTGGGACATGACACCCTTGGCTAACCCAACTTATCCATTCGCAAACCCCTTGTAATTAATTAAGGCACCCCTTCATCGACCGTGTAACATTTCATCATAACGTCAACCTGCCACTGATGTGTCATATGCATGCTATAAGGTCATCATGTCGTAGCGCTACATGCTTAGTTATCTTTCCGTTCTGCCGGATTTGTCGCAAATATTTCGTCTCATGGTCACCGTGGAAACTTGGCTCAACCACCACAGGAACATTCGTCACACTTCGTCCACACACATCTGTTGCAGCGCTCGAATGCATTTTCCTGTCTCATGTGTGCCGAGTCATTTTCCCATCCCACAAAGGCGCGCCTGATTCCCTCAGTCATTGCAAAATCATCTCACTTTGTCCACACATGTCTACGGCACAACCCGACCATGTTTTCCCATTGCACGTCTACCAAATCGGGTGCCTGTCGCACCGAGGCGCACCCCCGTAGACTTGGTTGTTGAACCATCATCTCGAGGGCCTTCATCCTCCCCCACTCTAAGTAAGGTTGTTGTCCTCGACAACACCATCATCATATTGTCGCATTATATCATCACAATATATCGTCGCAACATACCGTTGCAACATATCGTCGCAAAGTGTCCCTAGCTCCATCCACTCCAAGAGTTTTCATATTGCTTACCTGTGTTCTATCCATCGCATAAGCCACCAAGGTCTATGAATCCATAAAAAATATTTGTCCATGGGAACATCTCCTCAATCCATGATCATCAATCACACCTATCGCAAATTCCACATGATGCCTCTATCGTGGGAGGTCAATCTCCTTAACTCAAGCTACATGTTATCTATGCAACATATAGTGTTGACCCATCATATGTCATTGATATCATCATATAAATATGTTTATCAACGTACTCCAACACTACTCAACATAATATAATATGTTATGTATCCAACATAACTTCGCACAATACTAGCCTCCATTATTCAGGCTAGTTGGATAGCTAATCCAACCATACACTCTCATCACGAGAATGCAGATCCTCATGCCATGTGTCATTTGTTTCTCCTGCATCCTATCACATCATAAAATCGATCAAGAATCCATCCCATCAAAATAATCCATGCTCAAGTCCATGAATTAATCTCCATCTCATCTACAACATAATGTCCATCAAGTAAAATAAACCATATCTAGGTCCATGAAGTAGTTCTAATCCATCTATAATATGTTTCTCATGATGATAGTGTTCATGTGCTACAAAATCAGTCACATACATCCAAGCATCATCATCCATATGTGAGAGATCCATCTCAAACTAGTCAAGAACTCCTCCCATCAATCCAATGCTCAATGTGCCACATCCAAGTCCATGAAGTAATCTCCATCTCATCTGCAATATGCACTCCATCAAGTCTATCCAAAGTGTGTCTAATTCAAAAATACTCACCTCATGCCCAAGTGTACCTCACCAAGGAATCTTAGTCGTTGCAACTCCATCGAACTCCAAAATATCTTGTCTCGATCATCTCCATCAAGTCACTCCTCACGAACACACCCCATAATCTGCCCAAGGTATGCATCCCATAATGCATCAAAATAAAGACCAATCCCAACCTTGGCTCCTCAATGAGTCAAATACTCCAAAACCACTATAATATGAAGTCTCCAATGTCTACAACTATCCCCAAATCATCATGAACTCCTATGCATCATATCCATCTAAAGTTTCACCAAGCATACTTGATTTTGCCATGAGTACCATCACAAGTGTTTCCTTCCTTGCAAGTCATATGAATATCCTCATAGGTTGCTCATCCAACCATGGTCTCGTTTCTCAAAAGTGAAAAACATCCCCATAATTCCATCAATAAAAATGTATCCATGTCACAATAGCTATCTATCCTGCTCAACATCCTGCTTTGAAACTCCTCCTTGATGCGAGTCATAAGTGGAATCTCCGTAAGTGCACTTGCATAGTGTCCCTGCATAATTTCTACCATGCTCTCATGTCAATTTCCATCACTTTGGTTGTTCATAGGTCCATCAAGAGTGGTCTTAACACAACTCTAGTAATCTCATCTCTATCATCTAGGTAAAGCGCCCTTGGTCACTTCTACCATCATAAATAATCACGGGTCCTTCCTTGAAAGATTCCTCCCATACTAAAGTTCCACCAATATTTCCTTCTTGGTTCCAACCATGAAGAATTCTACCCAAATAGTGTGCCCTTCCTCCAATTAGTCCATGAGTCATGCCAAGAGCCTAGCCATTTCTCCATATGGCTAAGCATGACCCATCCATCGCAAAGTTCATCAAGTTCCACCCTTGTTGCAGGCATTTGAACCTTCTATCATGAGGTCACAAATTTCCCTAACAAGTTATGCAACAAAATATTCTCTCTTCTTATCCAATGTATGAGGCCTCATCATATTCATCCAAGTATAGGTCATCCATGGCATTGGCAAAGAATTTATCCCTTTGCTCATCCCTGCATATGGTCCATCCTCCAAAAGCTCAAATGAAACACAAGTCATACCTCCATGAAAACTCTCCAAGTGTCAAGTTTCCTCCATAATCAATGTCTGTAATGTGTACGATCCTTGTTCAACCGATTCATCAATTTCCTCCTTGATCATTGATACACGTACAACATCCTCTTCTTGACATGCCTCAGTTTCATCTTCTCCTTCTTTATAGCAACCTATAGTTCTATCCTGCTCCATTTCCCAACCAAGTCTAAGAAGTGCCACCTCAACATTCTCCTCCAAGACTTCATGTTCAGCATGAATCATTGGGTTCTCTTCTTTCATACGCCTTAACCTGTGTAAGGCCTCAAAGAGCCTCTCTTGGCATTCTTCCCAACTTGCCATGTCTTCTTCTGCAGCTTTGGCCCTGAACAGTGTCTTTCCCTACGAAGGTCTCAATAAGAACAAATAATATAAGTTCAAGCTTCAATACCACCTGCAACACTGCAACAATATTCCTAATTCTTGAATAATCAACACAACTTGTGATAAGGAGCGTCAATTTTAGCTCAAAAATCAAACTTCTTAGATTGGTTCGAAGTGTGAACAACTGCGTAGTGCTCATCATCCTAATTCTTTGAATGCCCCCAGAAACACGGTTTTTTCTCTTTGTTAAACATGCAAATTTTGTGCAGGCATGACATGGATGCTGACTAGGGATCCATACAGTCCAGTCAGCATAATACATATACAAATTAATATTCTTTAGAATATTCCCCAGGTGGACCACTTAGCGAATGCCAAGTGGCAATGTCTTACTCACTGCGAATCCAGGTTATGTGTCAAATTTTGGTTGGACCAATGAGGTCACGACACATGGAAATCCCTGAGGCCATCGTGTGCCTTCACGGTCGTTGGTCAAAATTTTAGGCAGAGGCGCTGCGGTTTGACGACACGACCTCCCAACTGCCAATGCCAAGACTTACCGCCTTTGCTACATCTTATTTCTTAACTAACTATGGCACCAACATATATTTGAATTAAATTTTATTTAATGGCGGGGGTAAGGTGGGGACCAGCCCTCGGTCCATAGGGCCACATGCATGAACCACCTACGGAGTTCCATTAGGCACGAAGATTAAAGACCATAACCATGTTTTATTATCCATAAACTAGTTTTATTATGCACCTAAGCCCATTTTAAATTCGGATTAATTAAAGCACGTGTTTATTGTTAAGACAGCTTAATTAGCGCTAAAAATCCCACTTAAATTAATGGCCGATTAATTCCCGGACCTCCAAATTCGATGGACATCCAGTTTAGTTGCATTTTGCCATATTTAGCGGAGATTTTCTAGGTGAAACTGGATGAAGTCATAACTAAGGTAGTTTTCGACCAAATCAGTGTCAGAAAGAGGCTAGATTACCATTTTTGGGTTTTTTGAACTCATTGGTGCAGGTTTCGTAATAAATGGAGCACTTCTAGATGGAATTTTTACAGCTTTAAGTTTAAGGATGCTTGGAGTCACGAGAGGGTCAGGCAATATTTGCTTCACTTGGAGACTAATTGAAGAGCAAGAAAAGGCTAGATAGTCATTCTTTACCATTTTGGGCTTAATGGAGAAGGTTACAGGAGCAAAAGAGCATTGTAAGTAGGTAAATTTGACAATTTGAGCATAATATACATGCCCCTTGCGGAAAACTCTCTCAGTTGTATCCACCATTTCCATTTGAGTGTTGATAAGATCACGACAGTTCTCGAGACATCAGTGGTGGATACCCTGCCCCTCATGAACTTTGGGACTACTAGGCCCGTGTTTCCCTTCACCGCCACAAGATCCTTTTCCCCGTCGACTCTACCTTTGACCCCTCTACCCACTTCGCCTACTAGCCCCATTCTTACCTCCTCATCAGCTACTACGCACTCCAACACGAGCTAGTCGTGAATACCCCGTTATCTTTCCACCCTGACGGGGAGCCACTGTGATCATTGCTGAGTATGCCACCCCCACAGGGTCATGGATAATAGGGGAAAGGGAGCAACCACACCGCGTTAGTGGCTTCATAATTCTCCACACAGTAAACCTGCTTCGTTTAGACACCAGAAATCAGACCCTCCACCAGAGAAAACAACCCCCATGTCAAAGGAACTGAAAGCCACTGTCCACCACAACATAAAATTAGAATTCCACCTCCCAGTTCTAGAGAAAGTTCGTTGCTCCCAGAAAAACTAGAAACCTCCTTCCTCCACACCAAAAAAGTGAACTGAACACAAAAAATGGACATAATAGCTATCTCCTAATAGAAATCCCCCCCTAGGAAGCGACCACCTGTTGAATTCTACACAGTGAGACCATAAACTAATCCACCAAGCATTGTTGCATCCACACCAGAGGTCAGGGATATGGAAACAAAAACATGATTTCTCCCACCACCCACGGGGTTTCTCGGGTTGCAAATTTCACTCCCTCTTCTATCTCACCAAAACATGTCTATAAGAAGCCATGAGGACCTTCCCCATGGCTCCCTATACTTACTAGCACAAATGATAACAAGGATACTTATCAACATGGACCATCTGATCAGGACTTATCCAGGAACACAATAAAATACAAAAATACGCATAAACGTAGATATGTAGTAAAAATAAGGCTTCATTTCATTAATATCACATAACTGAAATATGCTTACACATAGTGGAAATAAACTAGCTAGGGCACTAGTAGCTTATCTTTAAGAAGAGATGTGGCAGCTACAAGCCTCTAAACTATTATACAAGGAGGCTCAAAGGCCTATTTATTATTGAGAAATAATGGGAAACCCTAAACATCCAGAAACCTAAACATAGGAGATGAAACGCCAAACTATGGGCCCCATTGGGGTAAATTGGTACATAAATCTCTCGAGGTCGTGACTTTGGCATATGATCTCTATTTGACGCACATGATAACTCCTTAGAAAGATCTATTTAAGGACTACTACTACTGACATAGAATATCATTGGGTTTTTTCAGAGCCTCAAAACGTATCCGGAAGTTCGGGACCCAAAAAACTGCCAAAAATAGTAAATTGTGCTACAATTAAGGAAACTAAAAAACTAAAAGAAACAATGGTGGGGCTCCATGTGGAATAAGCGGACAACCACCAATATCTGCCTAGATCACCATCCGACCACCTTGCACCAGCAACTACCCGCGAAAAGTACACACAAACCACACACTTGAAAACCTTCCTACGATGCTTACGCTTCCTCCCCAGAGGCCACTGCAAGGTCCAACACCATACCAGAGTGTGAAGATAATGTCAGGCTTAGTCATTTGCCCTTTCATTAACCTTCCGCCACCCCCAAAATCTAACGCACAATAAATTTTTACACGAATAACCAATGTTATGATAGTACCACTCTCATTGCATGAATTATGGTGATGGGACAGAGAGGTATGTTCCTTACCCATGCTCCACTTGTAGTCACACATGGGATCTCCTCTCCAGGTGTTTCCCAAATCGCACTCCCATTAGGGATATAATGATTAATAATTAGTAATAACTAATAATTATTATTTGTAATAGGGATAAATATTATAAACCAAATGGATTGATCCTATAAACCCAAAGGATGAATATTATAAACCAAAGGAATTATTTATATTAAAAACCAAACATATTAAAAACCTAAGGGATTAATATTAAAATACCAAGGGATTAATAAACTCAAGATATTAACATTAAAAACCCGATGAATTAATAAACCCAGGGAATTATTAATATTATAAACCCAAGGATTGATATTATAAACCCAAAGGATTATTGAACCCAACTAATTATTGATATTCTAAATCCATGATATTAAAAACCCAAGGGATTAATGAACGCAACTAATTATTAGTATTATAAACCGAAGAGATTAATAAACCCAACAAATTAATATTATAAACCCAAGGGGTAAACCCAACACACTATTATTATA
This sequence comes from Pinus albicaulis, assembly GCA_034641835.2. NCBI lineage: Eukaryota > Viridiplantae > Streptophyta > Pinopsida > Pinales > Pinaceae > Pinus > Pinus albicaulis. Next base: position 326,831,339 of record CM076582.1, read on the forward strand.
AACCTAGAGGATTAATATTATAAGCCCTAATATTACAAAGTATAAAACCAAGATATTAATATTAAACCAAATATACTAATATTCTAAACTAAGGGATTAATAAATCCAAGGAAATAGTATTAGAGACCCAATGATTATAAACCTAAGAGATTTAAATTAAATCATAAAACTAATATTATAAACCTTATGAATGATGATATACCTTAGGAATATTAACACTTAGATTAATAAACCCAAGATATTGATATCATAAAAGCAAGGGATTAGTAAACCCAAGGAATTATAAACCTATTGTAATGTCCCTAATTTTCTGCTTTTAAAAATAGACAGTCAAAGACTATAAGGGTCAAGTGGACCTAGGAAAAATAATTATTGTGGATATATTTTATTAGACTAAATTAATAAATGAAAAAAAGAAATAAATGGTGCAAAGACTAGATAAAGATTAGAGATCAGAGATCCAAATCCTTGAGGAAGGATAATGATCATAAGACTTTCCCACTTCTCCAAAAATCCTTGGAGGAAATAAAATTAAATATACCAAGTTATATTGGAGACAAAAATCTAAAAAGCTACCCCAGTAAAGAGGAAGTTACTGGGAAGAGTTGGAATAAAGTTAGAAAGAGGAAAATCTAGTTTTAAAGTACTTTTGTAGAAGAAACAAAAAGAAAGCCTAGGCACACAAGAAAGCAGCATCCTGATTTAACTGGATGCAGTTAAGGGAAACAGGATGATGGGAAAGCAAGCTTATATAAGCAGATACATGGTAGATAAGAGGTTGTGTATTGCCGGGGAAAAATGATCTCTGCTAGGGGGTGAGCTATGGAGAAAGAGCTCTAAGGTTGGGAGGAACCTAGTCTACCTTAAGTGGTATGCACCAGTTAATTTCATTTTTAAATTATATTTAATTCTGTCATGAATTGTTGAGAAACTAAATTAGTATAGTTTTATATGAAATTCTGAATCTGGATATGCATCTATACTATGGAGTTAAGATGAGTTAGAAATTATTTTGGATAGTCTTTATATTGAACATAACTAACTATAATAAAATCGTCTATCCTGTATTGTTGTACAGACATAACTCTATAGAGGACCAACTATAGGAATGTCTAAACCTAGGATAAGACTTAGATCTAAGGTTAGGTAAACTACAGAAAATTAGTATTTCATTAACAATTATGTTCTAGTGATTTGTTACCAAGTTGTACATTTCATAATGAATCATTTATAAGCAGAAATAAGTATATATGAATGACAAATGAATGCACCGTATAGCTAAATAAGTTTTGTACTGTAGCATAAATTAAGGAAGATAACTCATGAACTGGAGCTTACTAGACAAAAAAGTATATACATGTACATCTATATTTAGAATGTATCCCTACATAAGAACTTAAATCAAAAGTATATATGGAAATAATATATTGTGTTGGATTTCCAATAACATTTTAAATTAAAACGAAATATTTTATATAGTCCATAGCCAAAAATTTATAAGGAATAAGTCCATGAAGTTACATCTTGTAGATGTTTTCAATTCATAAAAATACTACACAATTTAAGTCAAGAGTTGCTAATAATAAACGTTTACACAGAGGGAATTTCGTCCCTTAAAATAAACACTGAAATGTTTCTCTCTGCAAACTTATGCAAAGTTGCATATGGGATATTCCACTAGTTATCTGGACCAACTTGTAGAAACATAGTTTTTGTAGTATGAGAAATTGGCAAGAGAAGTGGATGTATGTAAATCCAAAGGAAAAAAATATATATGAAATACCTGCAATGACTAGAACAAAAGTTAGTTCTGGTGATGAGGATAGTAAGATTGTAGTTATAAAACTTGAGTTAACGTAAATAATAATTACATTATTACCTTATGGGTTGCGTGGGAAATGAGGCCTACAATCATACCCACACGCAATTAGTACTGAGAAGGGTGTAAGGTATAGCAAGAATTAAAAAAAATGTTAAGGTAGAGTCTCATAATATAAGTAACGAACTTATATATATATATATATATAGACTTCACATATGTGGAAATAAAAAATAAAAATAACTAAGATGAAAGTCTAATTTCTGGGGAATTAGACGTTATTATAAATTGTGATAAGAGAACGAAAATTTCTCACCGAAAAATCTAATCACGATTTTTAAATTCATTAATCAACAAAAGAAAAAAAATTGGATACAAGTATCCAACTTTGGGAACGCAGTCAATTTAAATACTACTAAAAAACCAGCTCAGAAAATAGAAACTCCAACCATGCAACGAAAATAAAAGAAGTATCAACTTACTTGAGGTGCAAATTGTCCGTCGATCGAGACATGCCAAGGAGGCGCCGAAGGTTTCTCCATAATTCGCCTACGCTGTCAGAATATAGGTATGTACAGGAGTTCTATAGGAAAACTTAAACATAAAACAATACTGGTATTGAATATATATATATATATATATATATATATATATATATATATATATATATATATATATATATATATATATTAAAACATTTGAAAGATCATTCATGAAATAATGATGGAATCAAGTTGTGAGCTCCTACAATTGAATTTACAGATTGAATTATCTTCCAAGATTTTTTGGGCATCCCGCAAAAGTGCATACAACGTGAATATCAGCAACTAGTTTAATTAATGATTCCTCACAAATTTACTAATCTTCTTTCATCAATGTAGATTAAAAAATATGCCAGAGAACACTGACATGATAAAAAAATAATGCGACTGCTACATACGGAAAACTCTAATAGTTAATATGATTAAATTACATACACATTACGTTTTAGTTCAAAGTTTCCTTTGGCATAATAAATTCCATAAAAAAACACAATATTTTACCTTGTCCCAATACCAGTCAAAAAACAAAAGAATGACTCGCAACGATTGGTAAATATTACTATTTTTTCATTCATGTCTGGAAAATGCCAAATGTTCAGTTACAAGTCATTTTAGCTTTACATGACCTATTTTCCCCGAGAAGTTGCAAATCATATTCGCTTCCAAATGCCACAGGAAGTGTTTCACACCTCTGCAATATGAAAATAATGTATCAAGAGATAAGATGCTTATAGAAATATGGATAATTAGGAAAAACACATGGCATGGACCAGATGAAATTAGAAATATCTAGCAAGAACCATTGACCAATCCTTAAAGATAGAAAGACAAGATGATGGCACTCCAAGATTTTTGAATAGATAAAGACCACGTTACACACTATCAAAACAAGTATGAAAAGTACCAGAAAATCTCGTGCATTCATATAAATTCACCACCTAACACAAGCCCTAAATAGAGGAGGGTTGGGAGAAACTCAACAAGTATAACATACACTCATCTCCACCTCCACTATCAAAAACCCAATCTTCACACTGGTATTTGAAAGTAACAACTCTGAGCAGAATATAACCACAATACTGGTACTAACAAGGATTCAATGGTCACACTCACATGACACTAAGGAATCCAAGCATAGAATAGAGTACAATTATGTTAGCACACAGAGCCTTGCAAGTTGCAACTGATTAGATACAAAGTTTATAGAAAAACTAAACCCTTCACTCAACATATATTTGACTCAAGTCCTACCGAAAACCCAATCAGTCTTACCCTCGTTGTGAATCTTTCCATGAATAATAATAGCATACCCTCAACTTCATCAACACCAAACATATACAACATTAGTAAGCAATCTAACAAAAAAGCTAATTGGGTAGAGTCTTATAAAGTCTGCAGAAAATTTGAATAGCAGTAGAGTCAATCTTCTGAACCTTTGTTATATCCAATGACCATTTAGGTGCATTTATCATTTCTGCCAGTAGGGACTCCTAATCTTTTGAACATTTGTTATATTGAATGACCTTTTAAAGACATCTACCATATTGATATTTGATTATGTAGATTTATAGACATCATGGTAGACATCATGGGTAAATATATCGTTAATAATGATACTTATAAATAGTGGAAATCCACAACTAATAATCCATTGTATACAAAATTTCAATCACATGGGATATGTCATCTGTTTTTTGTTTCACTAATTGGATACCTATAATTTTTTGTTTAAATGTAATTGGATTCTGGTAACTGGATATTTTATATGCATGCAAATTTTGTTTCCTGTAGGCCTTGGAAAATAATTTTCCAGCGCCTATAGGAAAACAAACTTATATGCATATCAAATATCCAATTACCAGAATCCAATTACTAAAGAAATACAGAAGATGATATATGCCATGTGATAGGTAAGCATCCCAATAATGTCAAATCAATGAGACAAGTAAGCATCCAATTAGTGAAATAAAAAAGAGATGACATATTCCATGTGATTGACATTTTGTATAGAGCGGATTATTAGTTGTGGATTAAAAAGTTGTGGTTGTGAATTAACTTTAAAAAAGTATGGCAATAATTCTAATTGAACAACCAGTAATGATATCATTGGTACGACCATCAATGAGCACAAAATTCCCCTTTTGTTCATCTCTTGAATGCAAATAAATCAGAATATTATACCAAATCTCAGAAATTTGCAGACTATCAAAACATATCTACAAAAGATCAGGATCATGAAGCAATCAATCCCATTCTAACATAACAAAAGGTTAACTAATGCAAAACGAATTAAAACTGTAACAGTCATGGATACAACAAACTGCAAAATTCATATGGGCAACATTACAGAACAGAATGATGTCGTGCTTAAAGCCATCTCCATGACCGAAGTAGAAGCCACTATTATAAATATTCTTAGCAAAAAAGCACCTGGGTCAGATGAATTCACCATTGAATTCTTTCAAGTATGTTGATCAATAATTAGGTATGATGTCTCGCAAGGAGTGGAGGAATCACAACAACCCTTGCACTATACTAAGCTTTTAATGCAACATTCCTAGCATTGGTTCCCAAGAAAGAAAAAACAGAGGACTCGAATGGCCTATAGGCTAATAGGATAGGCTTGTGAAATGTGATTTACAAAATCATCAAACGATTTGACTATTCTATCTACAAACATCTATAATCAACGACTGAACAACAAATTTAAGTTGCAACTGAAACAACAAAGCTATTTACCGGCGACTGTTGTATCCTCCGATGTGACTGAACTTCCCTAGACTATTGAAAATGGACTGTTGAATTTGGGATGGGCTGAGCACTTTCTCCGACGCGAATGAACCAGAATGATGGGCACCCTTTAAAATCCCCTGCTATTATGAGTGCGAATAGTCGACGTTCAAATTTCAAATCTCTGCCAAGCGTGCAAGAGTGGTGGCATCGTGGGGTGGTGGATGGGAGAGGAGCGGCACAGAGGGAGAGAGGTGGCGTAGGTAGGGGTGTGGGGTCCACTAGAGTTTGTTGCCGTCGTCGTCCGCCAGAGATGTGTTGTCGTCACCGTCAGCTATCAAAGTTGAGCAGGGTCCACCTCCTACCTGAAAAGGCACGAGATCACCAGAAAAAACAATCTCAAAGCTGTCCCATCACACTCAGTTTCATCCAACAAAAAACTCTTCCATGAAAAATAAGCGGCAGATACTTGACTCAACTCAATGTTGACATACAACCCCTACTCGTTTAATTCCTATTTACAAGCTAAATACATTTTGGTACCAAAAACTTGATTATTATTAAGTAGCAATTTGTCAACCGCTTTCACATGGGACATCAACATATGCACAACACATGTAGCATTAAATTAGAAATTCACAATGTAAATTGACGATAGATTAAGATGTCATCAACTTTTGGTGGTGTGCACAATGCCACCACCTTGTCCTTTAAATCAACGACGACAATAATTTTGTATTATTTCTTCCACTTTGCTATCAGGTTTTCCTTCGCAGTTGTGAAGTGATCAAGATGGCAAGCAGAACTGCTAGTTGCATGAGTTTAAGGCTTATGGTGAACAAGAAAAGTAGGAAGATATTGTATGCCGAGGCAGGAAAGGATTTTTTCGATCTTCTTTTCAGCTTTCTCACGTGAATTTGCTTTCAACGGTTAAACAAGAAAAGAGAGTCGGTTGCCTAACAAACCTTTACAACAGTGTAGACAAGCTCCAGAGTATGTTTATGATTGCCGAGAAATGCCACTTACTGGAGCCTAAGGTTATACCTACAGTTTCCAACAATATCCTCCGAATATAGTCGGCAGTCTATTACGTTTGCAAGTACCTGCACAATGGCGGTACCCACCATATGACTAGTCAGAGAGGCGTCAGGTGTTCCTGCGGCAACGTTACGCGCTATCGGGTTACCTTCATGGAAGATGGTTATGTGAAGGAGACAGTTACCTTCAAACTCAGCGATGACTTACAGATCTCTCCCTCATCAACCATCACCAGCGTTAACTTGCTGAAGAAGCTCAATGTCAAAGATTTATTGGATTTGGTGGAGCGAAACGCGAGTGTCGGTCCCGATGAGGTAAGGAGATACTATTTTTGTTTATGGTTTGAGTTCATAATGCTGTTAATGGGAAGACCATAATAATTTTATATTTAATCAGGCACTAGAACTGATATGGGCTTCTCTGGTTTCCACTACGCCTTTGAACGACATTTTCGGTGCTGCCGTGTCTACGAATACATGAAGGGAAAACTGATTTAAAGTCCTCAACTTACCAAATGTACGTGTTTGGTGGTCGTCAAGAGAATACTGATGTCTTTCTTTTTTGGTTTTGAAGTGTGGAAGGTGTATTTCTGAATTTTGAATATGCATTTTCAAGATGTTCATTACTCCAAATGATATAGTTGCAAGTATTCGGCAATGCAATTGATAGGTCCTTTATAGAACAAGGTGCACTATTTGCTTTTTAATTGAGGTTTAACAGAAATAAGAATTATTAAGTTTAGTTTAAATTTTGCGACATGTGATCCAGGCGTCTATATTCTATCTATATGGTAATATGATATATCACATCCGATTTTATAGTTTCTATTTCAATGCTAATCTTCTGTCTAAAAGCTATGCCTAAAGTAATATGAAAATTAATTTGCTGCATAAGTTCGCAGGGTGATAATTAACTTTATTTTAGGATGGTTAAATATATTTTTTTATACACCATATGGATTATAATTTTATTCTTAAAAAAAATTTGAAAATTTTCAAGTTCTTTTATTTTGTATGTGATGAATGTACATTAATAATTTTATTTTAATTTGTTTGTGATGAATGTACCTTACTTATTGGGTATATATGAATTATTATTATTATTATTTATATATAAATTAATTTTGATGAGTTGATCAAGGTTTGGCATAAAATTAAAATATTATTATTATTATTTATATATACTTTCTTAAATAATTTTGATATATGTGAATCAATTAAAATTATTTTTTTTCATTACTATATTATAATATTTTAAGTTGTAATTAGTCTGAGTTAACTTTAATAAAAAAAGATATTACTAGATAAAAATGATATTTAGTAAATATTTATTATTATTGTTTGGTCATTAGTAAATAAATGTATTGTTAAAACATTATTACTAAATTATTGGTTTAAAAATTATATATATATATATATATATATATATATATATATATATATATTTATGATAATATAATTAAATATATAACATAAATAATTTTAATTATTATTTAAAAAAATATATTATAAATTATGTTAGATCTAAGATTTTTGTGATCGGATTAATCACATAATTAGGATTTGGAGGACGTTTTAAACCAACTAATGTGATTTATCCTCAGGACAAGGTGAAGAAAAAGATTGAACTCATTGAATAAGTAGCAGTTATTTAGTTAATTACTTAGAGAATTTAAAAGTTTTAATTATTTAAAAATATAATTTAAAAGGGTCAACAAATAATATAATAATGTAGTAAATTGAATAAATTTAATATTAAAATAAGAGGAAGGGTTAGATGAATAATTAATAATAATTTAGTAAATTGATTAAATTATAAAAATAATAATAAAGAGAATAATATTAAAATAGGGGGAAAGGGGGTAAATGAAAAATATATATAAAAAAGGGGGGAGGGGGGAGAATTAAAAATGAGCTGGGAAAAATAAATCACTTCAAATATATATATATATAAAAGAAACAAAATAATAATATAGAAACAAGGAAAAATTCTAAACAAGAGGAAAGGCATAAAAACATAAAATCAGAGAAATAGGAGGGGAAAAACAAAACAAAGTGACTAGGAAGAATCACCTACAGAGGGCTGGAATCTAGCTCTTACTTAATTTCTACCCATCATTTCTGTTGAGATTTTTAGGATGTCTCTCAATTTCAATAGCCTCTCTCAGCTTTCTATGATGGAAGTGATCCACCCTGGCAATGACTTTGGAATTTTCAATGAAAACATGGTGACACGATTTCCCAGCATGCTCCGCAAGAGCAGAAGTGCGGGATCTATTGTGCCTAATGTCTGTAGCATGCTCATGGATTCTTTATCTAATGGATTGACCAGTTTCCCAAATATAGCGAGTACCACGGGAACATGGTACTAAGTACACACCTTTCATGTCCTTTGGGTCTAGAAGGTCCTTAACCGATCCAGGAGAATTCTTGATAGTACAGAGAAGTCTAAAAGAAGAGGCAAAATTATTTCTCCTAAGGACATGGGCAATTCTATCAAAGGTCCCTTGGATAAACAGAAGATTCACCTTGGAGATATGATCCAACCGAGAAGATTTGTCTCTTGAGCCTTTAGCGGATTTTTGAAAGGCCTTCCGACCTTGAGAACTTCTATACCCATTAATTTTAAACACATCGAGAAGATGAGATTTCTCCGAATCCAAATGGCTATCATCAAATATTCTAAGAGCTCGGGTAGCGAGAGTGCAGAAAACACCAAATTTCTGAGCAGGAAAATGATGAGAATCAGCATGAAGATACTGCTTAGTGTGAGTCTTCTTGCGGAAAACTTGGTGAGAAATAGAACCATCTTCCTTTCTAGTGAGAAGAATATTTTAATATTATTTCCTTTATTATTATTTTTATAATTTAATCAATTTACTAAATTATTATATATTATTCATCTAACCCTTCTCCTTATTTTAATATTATTCCTTTATTTTATAATTTATTCAATTTACTACATTATTATAATATTTGTTGACCCTTCTAAATTATATTTTTAAATAATTAAAACTTTCAAATTTTCTAACTAATTAACTAAATAAAAGTTAGTTTTTAACGCCTAGTTATAACAGCGATAACCGGGCAATGATGCATCCTTTTATTTATTCAATGAGATCAATTTCCTTTTTCACCTTGCCCTGAGAATGAACCACATTAATTGGTTTGAAGCGTCTACCAAATTTTAATTTTGTAATTAATCTGAAAACATTATTCTATATTATAAATTAATTTTATAATTATTTTATTGAATTAATATTATTTTATTTTATTTTATTTCAAAAAGTTTAATAATTCATTTTCTTCGTAACGGAATTCAACAATTTCTCAAACAAATAGCTACTCTTTGAGCTGCTTTTCAAAATCTTTAATAAACTTTAATATTATTTATGAACTTGAGACTTTTAATCAATTTTAATAATATTTATGAAATGCAATATTTAATTGGTATTAAGTGTAGAGTTAATTATATTTTCAATTATAATATTAAAAAAAAAATGAAATTATAATATTATAAAAAAATAAATAAAAAAAATTATGAATTGACTTGTTTTAAAGTTGGAGTTAGAGTGAGTTAACGTTAATGGAGAAATATATTATTAGATAAAAACGATATTTAATAAATATTTATTATTATTATTGTTTGGTTATTAGTAAATTAGCAAATAAATGTATGGTTAAGATATTATTATTAAATTATCGGTTTAAAAATTATTTATTTATTTATTTATTTATAATAATATAATTAAATATATAAGATAAGTAATTTTAATTATTATTTTAAAACTATTATAAATTAATTTTATAATTGTTTTATTGAGTTAATATTATATTATTTTATTTTATTTCAAAATATTTAATAATTTTTTTTTCTCCGTAAAGAATTCAACCATTTATCAAACAAGTAGCTACTCTTTGAGCTGCCTCCCAACATCTTTAATAAATTTTAATATTATTGATGAATTTGAGACTTTTAATAAATTTTAATAATATTTATGAAATGCAATATTTAATTTGTATTAAGTGTAAAGTTAATTATATTTTTAATTGTAATATTATAAATAAATAAATAAATAAAATTATAATATTATGAAAAAATAAATAAAACAACATTGAACTGAAGTTATGAATGCTCCGCATAGACATATTGGTCCTATAATATTCTCAGTTTCACTTGCAGATATAGAATGGTCATTGCTAGACCCTATGTAGTCTCTAAACACTAAAAATATTTGAGCGTGCCATATTTTACAAAGATATAATCTCAAGATATCATTTTCCCAATGCTAGATATTTGTGGCATAAACTATTACAAGGATGTAATTCTTTTTCCCTACTCAGTTATTATTTTTTTTAAATTTCATATTATTAAAAATTGATTTTAATAATGTGGTTTTAATATTGTTTTAAATTTTATTTTATGAAAGTCCGATTTGCATGTGACTAAGATTATTGTAGTTTATAATTTTTGTGATTTCATAGTTGTTAGATTAGATTCGGTTTGATTAGATCATTACTTTTGATGTGATTATTAATAAATTTATTTTTGGAGATTAGTGAATTTGAGACACTTGTATTTTATAATATTTTAAGTTTGATTGTTTAAAGTAATACCATTAAAGTCTACTGAGATAGTTTAGTTGGTGATTGTTAGTAAGTAAAGGATGTTGATCCTGAACTTAAGTCTTTTGAGTGAAAAATGTAATCAAAATGATAATATATATAATAAAATTATAGCTATCAAGTTCGACTATAATTTAAAAAAAAAAATTGAAATTCGTTCATACCATTAAGTTGGCCATTTAATAGTTATATGGTATAGAATTTTTAGTTCATGAAAATTTGAAATTCTTTAAGTTCACCATTTAATAGTTAATTTCGATATAGTATACAACTTTCATGAAATCAATTAAGTTGGCCATTGCTCTTGTAAACTTTTTTTTTTTTTCTTTTATTATTTACTTGTTATTACATGAGTTATTATTTACATTAATACATGATTTTTATTTAAAAGATTTAATTAAACAATAATTTTATTTGAGTAAAAGGTGAAAGTAACTGTGTGGTAAAATATTTCAAGAAATCTAGGAAGAGGTTGAAACTGTTCTGATAGTTATATTCTCAAAAAGATTTAAGAAAAAATCCTAAGAGGGAATGGGATTAAAGGTTAAGCAGTTGAAAATCTGTTACTCTAAAGTAGATACAAAATTGCACCTGAAATTTACTGTTCAATGTTTTGAATTTAAGTTGCAATTTATGGTTCTGAAAAGAAATGCAAATTTATATTTATTGATTTTCCTTTATGCACCGTGAATGAATAAGCAAATTAACTAAGTATTTCATTCTGAAAGATAGCTGTAAATACAAAATACAGATATTCTATAATAAAAGAAAGCTAAAGTAGGAATTATGTACTATTATCATTTTATGTGGAATTAATAGTAACGAAAATGCTACCGCAGTAAATACCACAGTATATGTACTACTGGATAATACATGATACTATAGTCATTTATGAAATTCTTGCTACGGTAATAATTTGTGGAAATAAACTTTACTTTTTTGATATGAGGATTGTCATAGTACTAATTTAGAAGATACATGCTACTGTTTGGAACCACTTATAAGTCCAGAAAAGACACTATTCAAGCTAATAAAGAACTAAATAATTTTTCCAATTTGCAGAGAAATATACGCAAGGAAAGGGGAGAACTGGTAGGTTGCGGGTTTAGAACTGGAACTCAATGACTGGGTCACCGTTCTGGTCCCAAAAGAACCTTTACCAGATAGAGGGAAACACTGCGAATTTAATTAAAAAGAATTACAACATATTATATCTAAACAGAAAATGCTCCATTTGGAAAAAGTAGAATTGCTAATCAAATCATAAAAACCTGTATAACATTTAGGAAATATAGCAATGTAAATCTAGCAGTAATATAATTGGAGTCCACAAAACTCGCCAAATTAACTAGCATAATGTTAACAATGCTCAAGTTTAATAAATAGTGCCTCAACAGGCTTAATAAACAACACTAAGTTAATAATGTAAATTCTACTTATTGAAGACTAAGTTGCATTGTTCGGGAATTAAACCCTCAAAACATAGTACTGGGAAAAATTATAAACAAGTCCATTTATATGATTTGGATTGGGACAGAACCCAGAGGTAGTCAATATTCAAACTAAAAACTCCCATTAAACCAAACTATTCTTAGAGCTGGGTGACAAAACGGTAGTTGGAATAATCCATGTCTGCAAGATGAGCACAGGAACAAATGGATATTACTGTATGAGGAAAATAGACAGAGTGTTGACAAGAATGAGAGCAGTACTTATCCCATAAGAAGGCGAGAGGAAGCTGCTCGAAATTCTGCATACCGAAGGAGTCTCGAGACGGCTTGAGCTTTGCTAGCTTCCATCCAAAAAAACAAAGCATGTTAGATAAACGAAAACAAAAACCCAGAAATTTTATTGTAAGTTCAAACCTAAAATGTGTGCGAGTTAATGGAAAAACAAAGAATTAGTTGTAAATGTTACCGCAGAGATATGCTTGTAGAAATATGCTGGAGAAAACACTGTATCCGGTTCTAGTCATGGAACCACGGGAGTAGGCCTGGAACCAACCGCCGAGTTGACGGACGAAAAGGATTGCAAAGTCACAGGTTGAACTGCGAAGCTAGAGAAATAGCGCCAAAGGGTTACACAATACATTTTTCTCACTTTCCACCTAAGAAAGAAGGAGAACAGACACAGGAACTAAAATCTCACTATTCATTTAAGCTGGCAGAGGTTTCATGACAGAGTGATGGCCGAAAGAATTCTGCAGGGTCTTTGGGTTGCAGAGCCGAGCTCACTTCACCAACGGCAACGACAATGGAGTAATGGCGGGGTTTTGGGGGTGGATAGTTACCCTAACCTACCCCGTTTACTCAGATCACTGTTGATGGTGAGAGATGCCAATTCATCAGACATGAGACGGCCAGGTAGCTACGCCTGATGGAGGCCGTAGCTCAACCCTTCTTACATGACTTTAAACGTGGATGTAATGAATTCGACAGGACAAACAAATAAATAAAAACATCGAAACGCCAAATCAATATTAATAGCCTGGGACGGGTTAATCCTTGAGATTGGTATATGATTTATATGAGCTGTTAAACTTACGAAAATATCCCCAAAAAATTAATACCTGTACAAATTTGACAGATTTCCTAATGCAATGTTGAAGTGCCAATACCATAGTAAATTCTTATAGTGTAAGCGGAATAAATCCACCATACATGAACCAAATACTAAGACAGATCGAATATATTGTAAATAATCACTGAGCGACTAAGGTAATGATATAACTAGCATTTGCACCAAAATGGTGCAAAGACACGCCGATAGAAATGCATATGAATTGAGTGTGATGTAGAGGTAGCGTTGTAGGAAACAAGGATGTGGACATGGAAGGCATCAAGAATTAGGAGGCGAGGGAAGGGGGGGTGATTTTCGTTTTTGCTTCTTTATGTTAAAATGATCAATATATCAAGACATGTGAAACACATTAAGAAACTTAAAAATGACATCAAATATTAGTAAACCATTGTTTACATGTCTAAAACATAATGCGTAGAAAACTCTTTTCAAGCAATCTAGCCCACTGGTGCTCTGATTATCCACTCAAGAAAGAATTTGTCTTAAATAGAACTTGTTAAGAACACCGATATCATCGTGAGCTTTTGAGGTACAACAAAAATTCAAGTTGATTCTATGAATTTCTGTTGCAATTGAAAACCAACACAAAGAAATGGGCTCAAAGATGCCACCTACGTCTCATAGGCACCTCAAGATGTCACTAAACAATAAGAACAGTAAACATGATTGATCGTTAAAGTTTCGGTAAAAATATCAAAGAATATTTATTTTAATCAACTTTTCAACTTTTTGTTTTCTACTTTGTCAGTCATCATAACCCATAAAACCCATAAAACCCATAACTCGTTTGAAAAATCGTGAACAACAGAGAGATGTAGTTAAAAAAAAAAAAACGAAATGTTGAATAGTGTGTCAAGTGAATCCATGTACATGCTTTGTTTAACAATAAATATAAAAATGAATTTGGACTAAATAGAAAATTAAGAAATAAAATATGAATAAATAAATAAATCAAATAAATAGAAATCAAATAAAATAAAGATAAAATTACAAATAAGAATAAAATAGATAAATTAAATTTGTAATTTAAAAGTAAAAATAAAATAGATAAATAAATAAAAATAAAATAAAATAAAGATTAAAAAATAATAAATAAATAAATAAACAAATGGAATTAAATAAATTTAAATTAATACGCTCTTGTATCATGAGTGAACCCCTTCCGTGGGTTATCAAATCTAATGTATTAACCGACCCTATTACCTAAGTCTTATAACCATGATTTTTCGACTCAACCATCCACATGGTGCTCATAATACTCAACCATAGGGTTATAACCTTACCCCAATGGGATTTAAGATACTATGGCCGACCCCACACATAGGCACTATGCTCATTCAACGTTGTTTTAGACCCATGCTCCAAGGTTTAATGTGATGCTATAGACTACAACCATTCCCTCGACTTTAACAAGGCTGGTGCCATCTCACATATAAGTAATGTTTGTCAATGTAAATACACATTATACCTTATTAAGCCCATAGATCTTAGCAACGAGTAATACATATATATGCATGGGCCCCAACACTAATGGTTCATCCTCATCCAACGGTGGGTAGCATGTCGCATTGCTTCGAATGTCCGACATCCCTAATCAAATATCGCGCGACGTATACGCCTGAGCTTTAGATATGCACGAGTTTTAGTTCGCAATGAGAGTGGGCTTCGAAACTTCTCAGGGACACGCGTCACCTAGTTTCTGGAATCGCTTCAATTTCCAAATTACTGCTTACCATCTTTGTAACTCATGATATATGCCGGATTAAGCTTTAAACCACGTTCAATGTTTATACTTGGCGAACCCGGTTTGTTCTTTGACACAGGGGTCCATTGACATACTTTCTATCTATATGAGTATTTCATAAGATTCAAAGGTGCCACCTTGTCTTTACTCCAAGCCTTAACTCAGTGGCTAATTTGGCGATATCAATTCATTTTACAACGTTCATAGTTATAGGTATATATCAACATATGTTATTAATATTATATTTTAAAGGATAGCGGAAGTAGGGTTGGGTGGTGGTTAAATATCTCTTTTCTTAGGATTTAGGAATTGCCACAAATAATTAAGCAAAAGTCTATGCACTTTTTTGCAAGGTCTTTTTATGGGTATCAAGAGCAACACTCAAGATCTTATTATCATTGGCGACTATGTCATTCTTTTGGGGCTACCTCATCATTGATATCAAACTCCAAGTTATCGCAAAAATGATCTATCATATGGGAGGAATTTTTCACTCCAAATCACTTGGTCGTGTCCATAGACATAATAATAAGAAGACATATATCCTCTAGAATGAGGGGTTCCATCCACCAAAAGGAAATCTTAAAGTGGATGAAGTTTTAAGCTTAACCCTGGTTCTTTAAGTACATGTAAACCATATTCTATAAGTGTCACTTTTTAGCATTTTAGAATATTGCAATGCCTTCATGCCTACTCCATTGCATAGTTTTGGATCATAGTTTATATTTTTTTTCTTATTAAAGTATTAATCAAACAACCAACATGAAATACTTATAAAAGCTATACAAATATACCTCTAGCAGAAATTTTATTAGATATAAAGTTTTTTTTTTTCAATTTCAATTATATATATGTCTTTACACTACAATATTTATATTTATATTTAATGTATGCTATTTTAATATAGTTTTTAAAACAATATAATAAAATAATATATATATATATATATATATATATATATATATATATATATATATATATATTTTTTTTAATTTAAATTTACTCATAATTAAATTTTAAAATAGGATAAATATTTAATATTTTTTCTAATTTTAATTAATAATTTTAAAGTATTATTTTAAATTTAAATTTATTTTCAATTAAAGAAATTCATATTTAAAATGAGTAATTTTAAAATAGGATAAAGATATAATATTTTTTCTAATTTTAATTAACAGTTTAAAAATATTATTTTAAACTTATATTTATTTTCAATTCAAGAAATTCATATTTAAGATGAGTATATGATATTATAAATATAAAATAAAAATTGTATACATAAATTGCAAAATAATTTTTGGTTTTTGTTTGGTTTTTGTCTTTTTCTAATATCTTAAGAATAAGAATTATTAATATGGTCACTTATTTATTGGATTTATTTGTTTTTAATATTTTAAAAATAAAAAAATTATAAGTAGAATAGATTCACATCATTATTATTAAATTTCTTTTCTAACATAAAAATAAAAAGTGATTTAATTTTCCTCCATGATGAGAGGCCCAAAAGTAAATTGGTTTATTTTCTAAGATGAAAGGGTAAATGCTAATAAAAAGCATATGCATTAGTTTTTTTTTAATATTAAGTTGAAATAATTTTTTGATTTTATAATAAAACTTAAAATAAATCGTTATTAATTGAATAATTTTTTTATTTTTTATTTTTTAATAAATTTATTGTTCAAGATTCTTAAGTATATGGTACCTTGTCATTTCAAATAGTATAGTTTTTTATTTTTTAAATAAATATGATGATGATAACATTGGTAAATAGTAACCAATGAATTAAATTTAAAGCAAACTGCACTTTATTAATTAAAAGCTTGTCTTTAGGATCAAAACTCATAGATATCTAGCTTTTTTATGAACCATAATTGACCATTAACAGTTGTAGAGAATCATTTGGAAAAAAATATCTTATCAGTTATGAGAAGTGTACAAATACAATGAGATTTTTTGTATATTCATATACAGCTAATTGCGACACTTTGAATATGTGGAAATTAATAACAATCAACATCTTGATTTCAACCCTTAAATTTTCCTTCTTAACTTTTCCTAACTTCTCCAGCATAGTTGAAGAGTTGAATTTTGCGGCTATCAATCTATTGGATTCAATATAGTAGATGTTATATTTTAAGGATTGAGTACACTTGATGTTGTATTTTAAGGGTTAATTTTTTTACGTATCAATTCCCGGGATTGATTTTATCCACTGGATGTTATAATATACGTGTTCATATCTTTTTCACATTGTATCATGGTTTTGAGTTTGCTTTGCAATTCTAATTCAACCTTCGCTTCTTCATTGGTGGGAATGATAAGAGTTTCAAAATTTCAAATTTAATATCGATAAATCATTCAAAAATTTCTTTTAATTTTTTTTGTGGCTTTGACCCCAACGTTCAAACCCTCGTGCATCTCTGCGGATAATGAAATCGTCTTAAAGATCTGTAATATGTAAATAAACGACAATTTATGTCGATCGGAGCAGGAATGTTAATCTCAGTAGGGCGAAATCTGGTTCGAATTAGTGTCGATTAGCGACTCAGAGGGAATTTGGCGGCCGTTGGAGGTTTTTGTCTGCTTTCCATGTTTTCTTTGAATTTGTTCAAGCCAAGCGGTCTTCGGTGAACCAACTGGGCTGAGGAAGCAGAGAGACAATATCACTGTGTGATCTGCGGAGCTTTGAATGGAATTCGGGTTGCGGGGTAGATACAGTCGTCAAGGAGTATCGATGGTATCGATGGTCAAGTGGTGAATGCACGAAGGACGACGGAACACGAAGTTAGGTGGAACCTCGAGCCAAAAGGGCAGAACCATGAAGTGAACAGTGAACGTGGTTTAGAGCTAACCGGTGGTTTTGATCACGCCGAATTTGCACGGTTAGTGGTATTTAAGAAATCGGAGCGATGCCATACACTGGGTGATGCGTGTCCCTGAGCGAATTTGGAAAACCACTTTCATCGCGCGCCATCGCGCATTATCGTTCGTGCAAGTAACTCGTGCGATATTCGTTGCATCAAATGAAGCGATGGGACGTGATAACAACCGTTGGATGGGCGCATGATTTGCTGGCGATTTCTCCACGAATTTGCTCGACCTTCTCGGCGATTTCTGAATGGATCCTTACAGCGATGGATCCACCTCAGCTTCCAAGTTGGTTCCTCATTGATTAATTGTGGAAGAAGGGGGAATCGAGCCCTTGCTGAAGGTCATGAAAGAAAAAATCACAGTAGAAGCGCAGGAAGCCGTCGCAAAAGCCCTAGGCGAACTGGGTAAGGATCCTCAACACGTTAGCCACATGATTCAAGAGGGTGTCTACTCTGTTTTTTCCAAGGTCTTGAAGGACGACGGTTCCATGAAAGTCCAGACCATGGTTTCTTGGGCTTTGTCTCATTTCTCTCTAGTGACCCTGAATCACAGGAACTTTTCTCCCAGGGCAGCATCATTAGGTCATTGGTTGCGCATTTTAGCCTTCGAGACTGTTCCCGGTCATAGAAACTATACCATAGCTACCGAGGCAGCCATGAACATCCATTATGTGGTCAGTATGGAAACAAAAGATAACAACCTTCTTACTCAGACTCATATTCATACCAAAAATGCCAACAAAGATCTTGGAACGCCCTGATTATTAGGCCTCAATCTGAAAGGCAAGGAAGCTAAGGATCCAATCATTAAGGCCTCAATGAAAGTAGAAGTTGCTAGGGCTCTGTGGAAACTTGCAAAGAACAACATAAATACTTGTAAAAGTATAACAGAGTCTAAGGCTTTGCTTTGTTTTGCAATGCTCTTAGAAAAGGGCAAAGATGAAGTCAAGTATAATTCAGCCATGGCAGTAATGGCGATTGCTGCTGTAGGAGAAAAAAATACCGATTTGAGAAGATATGCTTTCAAAACCAAGTCTGTTGCTGCCAAGGCACTGGTTGACCAGCTTCTCAGGATTACACAAGAAGACGATCCCGAATCTCAACTTCTGATTCCTTGCATTAGATCCATTGGGTTTCTTGCTCGAATCTTCCCTGCTAAAGAAACTAGGCCAATCATATATGTAATTGTTAGAAAAGGATTCTTGAAAATCACTTGAAGAATTGTGAATATCTTTTAGCTCTTATTCCAGTACTTTAACACGCTTAGAAGCTTTTATTTCAGTTTCATGCAATGTATTATTTTTCTTCTGCAATTTCTACAAACACTTTTCTAGCTCATTAGACTTGTCCACTAATGACTGTCTTAGAGTATTGCGTTCCTGAACCAATCCTTTCCCTTTAGTGATGGCCAGACTAAGCTTTTCTTTAACTGATGACAATTTGCTTTCTGTCTGCTCAAGATCAGTTCTCATTTTTTTGTTATCCATGCTCATTTCTTTAAGATTCTCATCAAATTTATATAAACGGTCCTTCAGTTCCTTAATTTCTTCTTCATGCTGAGTTTTAATTGAATTCGTTACATTTACTTCTTCATTTAAATGGTATACTTCCTTTTCTTTGTAACTGAAGACTTCTCCGAGGAACACATCCAAAGAAAGTGTAGGTTCTTTTTCCAACAGGTTTCCATAATTAGAAGCAAGCTCAAGTAAGCATTTATGAACTAGGTTCACTTGTGAAAAATCTACCTTGTACTTCTCAATAAGCAAAAGGAGGCTTGTCTCCAAATAAGACATTCTCTCCGAGCAAGGAACAGGTGCCAAAGTCTCATCTTGAATGACTTCCTCAATGGCAGCTATTAACTTCTCTATGGTTGTGTCAAACTGGTGTTTCAAGTCAGAATGAAATTCTGAAGAGGCTTTCATTAATGTTTCCTTTTCTGAAAGAGATTGCCTACGGGCATTTACCTCCAAATGTAAGGAATCTCTTTCATTTTCATTTTGAGCTGCTTGAAAAGCCATTTCATAGCATTTTTCATCCAGTACTGTGCACTTACCACTAATCTCTTCAAGTTGTGCACATTTTTGAGATAGCTCAACAAACTTAACATTCATATCTTGAATATCTTGGTCCTTTGAAAACAAAACAAACTCAAGTTCTCTTATAGTCGGTTCAAACTGTGATCTTTCATCCGATGCTTTCTGCAATTGTTTCATGAAGGTTCGAACAGTCAAAGCAGGAAAAATCAATCATTTCATAACTCAGAATTCATAATCATTCCATAGGGGCTGCATCATGAAGAGAAGGCTTCCTTTGGCTTATGTGTTGAGTGTGAGGGGTTTATATTCTTCAGCCAGGTTGCTTATTTTGAAACTCGTGCTATGGGGATGAACCAAAGCACAGAAAAAATCGAATCTTGGTGGACAACACAACACTCCCTCGCATCTGGTTAGGGGTGGGTAAAACCACATCCCTTTAGTAACTCAAAAGCTTCTCCCATTATCTATTCTCAGCTTTTTTTGATGAGAAATTGCGTGGGTACGCCCCAGCCTGGACTTGTGAACGGATCTGCTATTTTTGTACAGAAATTGGCTATTTTTTTGGGGTTTTTGCCTAAAATGCATGCGAGAAAGTAGAGAGCTTGTTGTTGATAGGCTATGGAATGATAATGGGACTTGGTTTATCTACAAGAATTTCCATATTAACTGGATTGATGAAATTGGAGGTGAAATATCAAAGTCTCTCTGTGGTTGTTCTGGCCCAAATATGGGCCATCAAAATAAATTCTTCCCATATCTATTCTAGAATAATTCCATTCTCTCAAAATTCTGACCAAAACGAAGTACTTCATGCATAGATCCAAATTACCTAAAGACTACATATTGGTTTCAGTTTCCTTCTTTAATTTCAAAGATTCCCAAACTAAAAATACAAAATACTAGCAATGCCCAAAATTCCTACAGATAGATACACGGCTAACATTTCCTGTTTAGAAAAATGGTAGAGAAAATTCAAAGATTACCTATACAAATCAGAAAATTTGAATTATTTCATAACTCAAAGTTCATAGTTACTCCAGATTCTCAAATATTCTTCATATAGATTCGACGAAGAACATATGTTATGCAGACAGAAGTTATGAACAATTCCCTCAGCAATATATATATTTTCATACAGGAATTGGAAACAATCCTTCATCAATATATATATATAATGTGATCAATTACCAAAGTATTCGCTTAGAAATTCATGGCTGGCCAGATATTCAGTTTGATGGCCAGTATCATCTAAATTCCTACGATAGAGTCTTATTTTCAAACTTTATGCATAAGGATGGAAGGTATTCTCCATCCAGAACTTAAACAAAAAATACACAATAATTCTGATACTATTTCCTGATTTACACAGTGGATTAACTTACAAAAGGCACCATCCCAGAGAAATATTTCATTGGATAAAGTTTGATCAGGATGAATATTTAGGTTTGTAAAATCTTATTATTGGAATTTATTGGTTAAGGCACAAGTTTTACAAGTTTTAGTCACTACATCAATCACCCCAATCAGTTTTAAAAGAGATGGCCCTGTTGTAGTTTGCTATAATAGAACATAATTCGACTATATGCTATTACAACACTAGGAAAATTACAAAAAATGCAAGATAATTTGTTGGTATTACAATACTATGAGAATTAAAAAATTTGCAACATAAATTGTTGGGAACTGAGAATTGGTATATACAAAGAGGTCCCATAAAAAATACAAAGAAAGCTCTTCAAATTAGACACAGCTGCAAGAAAGATAATGATATGATCCAACTAAAGGTTCTGATTGATATAATCTTCTATTTCATCCATGGTACCATGCATGGTCACACTTGCCCATGGTACATTCAGCAGGTCAGACTGTGAAGATTGTAGGTTGTTGAAGCTTTATGGGAGAACTATCACAGAAAGACATGCTGAAAGTGCTTGTTTCCTGGGTACATTAAACGCATAATTATAAGAAAGTTGAAAAGCTACAAAGGAAAATATAAAATCTTGTGAAATGTAAAATCCGAAGTTTGCACATAGGTGAGAAAGAGTACAACATGAACACAATAGATGATGCATGCAGTCACCCAGGGAACTATCACGACTCTTGAAATGTAATAATTAAAGTTAGAAAAACAACAGAAATAAGACAAATGCATATCGATTTCCCAACTTATGCATAAGATTATGATGAGAGAAACAAATATGCATAAAATTGCAAAGAGAAGATCAAATTTAAAGGATAAATGTGACATGTGAGTTCCTTGATGATTTCTATTATTAATATAGATAGATGTAAATATGAAAAGAGTAAGATGATGGAAAAACAATACAAGGACAAAGTTATTGAATATATTTTCATATATGCACAGTATTGCGTTTAGGGCATGGACATAACATATGGTGATTTGTGAATAACCTGAAATATGTTTCAGATAGTGGGAATCTTGTTACTCTGTCTGCAATGAATAATGTGAAGCCAACTGAAGATCAATGTTTGTGTCCTGTGGATCTTCCCCCCTGTGCATTGATCTGAAGTTTCTACTGCAAGGATCGAAAAATAGCACAACAAAACTATTAACATCAGTCTTTTCTGCAATGTTCAGAGTGTATGCATATTCCACATAGGAAAAAAGGATCTTAGTACTCAACGACTGAGAAAAAATATATACATGCAAGTATAAATGATATGTGAGAAAAGTTTAGAATCTATAAGTATAAAGGCTATGAAAACCTTGAAAAAGAGTCATCTATTTTGTGTGAAAGGTGCAAACTAGGGAAACACAGTAGCAAGATGAACATACCAGGAGCAATGTAGTGATTGATGCTTGCAGAAACTATTGTAGAATGATTTGCTGCACAAGTTGAAGAAATTTGGCAATGCCAAAAGCATGGATCTTTGCACTTATGCTTTTATCAATTTGTGTATGTCATTTTGGTTAGTTTTGTTGATGTTCATTGTGAATATTTGCTTTACTGGTATACTTTCATTGTTCTGCATTGCAAATGTCTGTTTGGCTTGTTTGTCCTGATGAGAATTGGAGGAAGGCCGAAGTATATTGTCATTATCATTTGTGCCATTTCCAAATATCTTAGCACAGAGCCCTGGATTTTGTGAAAAGTTATGTTGGTTTACCTTATTAATGAATGAATGTGGAATAGGCCCACTTAACTCGTTAGTTAAAATATCAAGAAAACTAAGCTTCAGTGCACCAAAACTGCTTGGAATTGAACAAGATAGTTTGTTGTTTGAAAGATTTAAGGAGTTTACATCAGCAATAGATCCAATAACTAAAATTAATTTTCTGTAGTGTATATTATAAATACAGTATACTACTAAATTGAAATGAATAAAAAACATTTATAGAGGAAGACTTTGAAGACATGATGGATGGTTGTCTTTACATTCAACAACTATTTTTGAAATGCTATATTATAAAGATAGTAAAGAAGCTCTTTCAAAGTCTTTGAAAATGAAGCATTATGTATTTTATAAGATTTAGCGGCATATAAAAATGGCTGCTTTAATTTCTAATATATGTAATCGACATGTTTCGAAACAGAGGAAGTGTTGCAAAGTATATTGCATACAGGATGGTGACTGAAAATGTTGAAACAAAATAGCATAACATTGCATTCAATGCAATCTAGTGTTTTGAGTGAAGCACATTTTGAACATAAATTCGGTAACAAATTAGCATAACATTGAATGCACTATAATCAAAAAAGTGGTATTGAGCTGGTAGCTAATCATATATGCAGAGGGTGGAATGACAACGGCAACACTAGTTTGTGTCTATGATAACACCAAGATGGGAATTCCGAGACTGGAAATCGAAGCAAAGCTTTCTTACTGTATCCCTTTCATGCAGATGTATTAGTCATTGCAACAAGGCCTTGAGCTTTTTCAAAAGGTCAATAGTTGGTTGGAGACGATGAAGAAGGAAGACCGGGCGCGGAAGGTGTCTTTCTTTAATGTGAAGAAGAGCAGCTTGATGTCCATCTATTTCATCACAGTATTGATAAAGTCGAGTGAAGTATTTGCTATCCATCCTGGTAGTCTGAAAGAGGGGGCAAACAGAAGTTGAATTAGTAGGATGTGATATATGGGAATTAGTCTTCTGAAGTAAAAGGAAAGCATAAAAGATAGATGAAATGAAAAGCAAAAATACAAGTATAGGCAGTTGTAGAGAAAGGGGCATGGGGTAGTTCAGTTAAAAGAGAACTTACTAAAAGGAGATTGGAAGGGAGTAGATGTTGTGTTCAAATTGCAGGTGGCTGTGTAGACTTTGAAGTCAACATGGCTTCCTCTTGTTGCCTGCGTGCCACGTAAACATTGCCTTCGATGCGGGAGTAGCGACTAAAGGGGAACAACGGAGAGATGCGGAGGTTATTCAAGCTTCTAACTCTAGAAATGACAGTGAATGTTAGACCTTGACGGTCTATGTTTCCAATGTCTATTGTTGCCATTTGTAATGTCATGCCTTGTGATTTATGTATTGTCAATCCCCATGCCATTCGAAGGGGAATTTGCCTGCGAGAACCCCGTGTTATTGGGGGGAGTGGTACATAGCTTGGGTTGAAGGCATCCCATGGTGGACCTTTATATTGGAAGAAGTCAACAATAACAAATGATGGCAACTCAGGGGGTTTTGTGCCTGGTAGATAGAGAATGGAAATAACTTTACCAAGGGCTCCATTGACAAGGCCTGCTTCGACCCATAAGTTGCATGTGAGGAGCACTTGTTGTTCATTGCAAATAAGAACTTCTGCATCTAGCTGTTCATCTTCTTCGTTTGTAGTAGTAGGATGATGTTTTTTTCTCTCTGCATAGGAGCGTGCTATTGGGTTGTTTAGTTGTTTGAGCATTTGTTTGTTATGCAATGTAACAGCTTGGTTGGTTGGATACAGGTGCATTGCTTTGTCGAATGCCTGGTTGTCAGATGTTGATAAACAGGAGCTACCCCTTGACATGAGAAGGTTCCAGTCCTCAGTAGTAGGTGTTGCATTTCTGAGGTTTGTAAGGAGTTGGCGAAAAGCAACTTGAGAAGGGGTGGTGCCTTGTTGACGGAAGATTGTAGTAAGTGTGACGACACTGTCGAAGCTGCGCCATAGGGCATTGCCACGTGAGGTCCCAACATACATGGGGATGTCTTTCATAGGAGGCAGCTGTCCAAGGTCGCCAACGAGGATGATAGATCGATTGCCGAAAGGTAGATTCCGATGTGAAGGGAATGCCTCCCGTAAGCGGTCATCGATGCGTGAAAGTAGTTTAGGCCCGATGAAGCTCATTTCATCAATTAGAATGTATTTAACATGACGTAGTTGTTCTTGTAGCTGTAGAAGTGGTTGCCCCTCAAGGGGATGCATTGGGCCTATTGGAATGCGGAGGGCTGAATGGATTGTAAGTGCATTGATGTTAAATGCTGCAACACCAGTTGGAGCAAGTAGGAGTAATGGGTTTGAAGTGGGAGTAAACTCAACGAGGAAGGAAGCTTTGAGTATATCAATCAAGAAAGATTTGCCTGTGCCAGCGGTGCCTTGGACAATCATTCTAAGTGGAGCAATGGAGTAAGTGGTCCTAAAATGGGCAAGGATAATGTTTAGAGCAAGTTGTTGTGTGGGCGATAGTGAGTGAAGGGAGTGTGGAACTTGAGAGGGGGTGGATTGGATCTTAGTGAAAGAACGATTGAACTCTATGAAATTAATCGATGTCTCCTGCAAATTGGAGGGTATAGTAGTATGGTTCCAATTATGGTTTGAGTCAAAGTCACGATGTCCAAGCATGTCAAGGTCATCAACCTCAAGGTTATTTCCTGGGTGTAGTTGAGAAAGGAATTGCCATTCTTGCATGTCTACAGAGTCAGAGTGGGTGGGCATTGAAGAAGTGGAGGTATCATTAGAGGAAGGGGATTGAGGGTCATTAGAGGCACGGTGAACATGCCATGCAATATATGTGTCTTTTTTAAGTTCCCAGTGTGAGATGGTTTCGTGATCAGTTGAGCCAACATCTGTTGGGAGTGTGCGAAAAGGGAAGTATAGAAGTAGTTCACTCCAACAGAAAGAAGCATAGCAGGCATCAGTAGAAGAAGGTATGGCATTGTAGTGGGGAATGACAAGAACAATATTTGGAGTGTTTATGTGTTTCCATTGGGAATGCTTTCGGCGAGCGGAGAAGGACCAAGAGCGTGCAGCTTCAAGAAGAGGTAGTGCTTCAAGTGAAGTAGGTCTATTCATGTATGCCAAAATGAAGCGTGGTGTTGGGGAGGAGGCACCTTGAGCATGAGAAACACGTCTAAAAATGGTGCGACTGACATTGAGGGAAACAAATGAGCGGCTACAAAGTGAGAGTGGGAGTTTTTGGAGCATGTGGCATGTCTCTTGTGCACCGATGTCCCGATCGGCAATTGTTTCTGTCAAGAGTTTTCGAATGACATTGAGGATGGGCGCTGCAGGGTATGAGGACTGTGAGAGACGTGCTAGCATTTGGCGATAGCTTTCCAATTTTGTCTCTGCTTTTGCTGCATATTTTGAGATGTAGTTGAGAACAACATGTTGAGAAAGAACTGGTTGGCAATCGATGTTTGCTCTCCAAATTTGTAGCATGTGAGAGTTATGAACATTCAACCTGTCGTCATTTCGGGCTGGGATGAATACCTTTCGTCCATCCCTATCAATAGCCAATGAAGTTGTGGGTTATAGTTTCCATGGTGCTCCGTACCGACAGGTAAGAGCAGGGCCTTTCTTGCGAAGGCAGGATGAGGGATTGCATTTTGTATGCCTTTGAACACAATTTACAATTTCTTCGTAGTCCTGACTGTGAGAGGATGCAAATATTGCTGGTGTTGCTAGGATGCATGGATCATGATCTGCAGAATGGTGCAAATAAGGTTCACGTTGTTGAGCAGGGCGAGGGTTCCAAGCAGAGATGTGTTGATCGAAATAGAGCTTTGCTTTCTCAACTTCGGCATGGTCATTCCAGTTGAGGTTGTCGATATCAGGTGCATTTTCCAACCAGAGGAAACCATGTATATGTGCGAGTCTCTATCTTTTATCATGTTTAACAATGAAACTCCTAGTGAACAAGTCACTTTAACAGAATTAAAGGCTGACAGGGAAGAAGAGTATAATAACACAGAAGTGTCCAAACAGTTTGCCACATGTGAAAACATTAGTAAACAAAGCATAGGTCTTGATTTTCCGGTTATGAGCCCATTGTTGTTAGGACTTAACAACCCAGAAAATACCCCTAACATTTCCGGCAACATCCCTCAATCTATTGAAGAATTTGAGGAGTCAAAACAAATTCAATTGGGTGCTGCTAATCATGAACAGTCAGAAGGCACCATAGTTAAAAAGGACAATTGCCAAACAGACGAAACCAAAGACAGTCCTTTATGGAGTATGTATTTTGATGGGTCATGCACTAGAAATAATGTTGGTGCAGGGGTTTGGATCATTAACACTGAAAACAACCACACGGAATGCATCTCATGCAAATTAAACTTTCAGTGTTCCAACAACATAGCAGAATATGAATCCCTTCTCTTAGGCTTGCATCTCTTGAAGAAATTAGGAGCGAGAAGAATTAATGTGTACGGGGATTCTGAGTTAATCATTAGGCAAGTCAATGGGGAGTATAATGCGAATCATCCCAGACTTAGAGCCTATCGGAATGATGTCATGGATCTATTGACAACATTTGAGGAGTCAAACCTGAGTTTCATCCCAAGGAAAAACAACATTATGGCCCACAATTTAGCTTTTGCGGCCAGAACATGTCTAACGCCATATGAGACTGGAGACAACACAACTCCGATAAAATTTAGACCGGCAGTGCCTGATAACGAAAAATATTGGCAAGTGTTTGAAAATGACAAACAAATAGAAGACTTCATGCAATTCAGAAATGAGTTCGAACTGCACAGTTCAGATTCAGATTATGATACAGACTGCAGTGAAGAAAAATTTCTTGGTGAAGAAGAATCGTCTCCTCAACCTGCCAATATTAACCTATTGTCTAGCGAACTTAGGAACAAAACAAAATTAAGTGCAGAGTTAGAAACGGAAGAATTACAAACTCTGCAGTCTAAAGATGAAAATTTGCCGAGTGGTCTAACGCCTTTAGAGGAGTTGTTCGATTTTAACGATGTGGCCAATAAACCAAAAATGGAACCTGTAGAGACTGAAGTAGAGGAGTGCAATATAGGCAGTGAGGAAAAACCAAAAATGATCAAACTATCCAAAACTTTGCCAGCTCACATTAAACTCAAATACATAGAGCTGTTCCAAGAATTTTCTGATGTTTTTGCTTGGAGTTACGAAGATCTCAAATGCTATGACACTGAAATAATACAGCATAAAATCCCTCTTAAAGAAAACCAAAAACCATTTAAACAGAAACTGCGCAGAATAAACCCTGTCCAGTTGCCATTGGTTCAGAAGGAGATCATGAAAATGTATGATGCTGGCACTATTTTCCCTATTAGATATTCTGAGTGGGTATCTAATCTGGTGTCCGTTAGGAAGAAGACTGGAGAAATCAAGCTTTGTATAGACTTTAGAGACTTCAACAAAGCTTCGTTAAAAGACAACTACCCTTTACCAAAAATGGATCACATTTTACAAAGGGTGGTGGGGTCTAAAAGGATTTCGTTGCTGGATGGCTATTCAGGATATAATCAGATTTTAGTTCACCCTGCTGATCAATTAAAGACAGCTTTCACTACTCCATGGGGCACTTTCATGTATGTGAAGATGCCTTTTGGTCTAATGAACGCCGGAGCAACCTTTCAGAGAGCCATGGACATAGCATTCTCGGAAGAATTGGGCTTCTTCATCATTATCTATCTAGATGATGTCACTGTGTTTTCAAAAACAGATGAAGAACATTTAGAACATTTGAGAAAAGTTTTCAAGAAGTGCAAAAGGTTTGGAATATATTTAAACCCTAAGAAGACACTATTTGGTCTCCAAGAAGGTAAGCTTCTTGGACACATTATTTCAGAAGAGGGTATAAAGATAGATCCAAAGAGGATTGAGGCTATATTGAAAATCTCTCATCCTTGAAATATCAAAGAGTTGCAGTCTTTCATTGGAAAGATTAACTTTTTGAGAAGGTTCATCCCTAACTTGGCAGAGCTCCTTAGAAATATCACAAACATGTTGAAGAAGGAGCAAGGGATAAAATGGACCTTGGAAGCAAAGACATCCTTTGAGCTGGTGAAACAAGCATTAACCAAAGCATCGGTTCTCATAAGCCCTGATTTTTCGAAAGATTTTTATATCTTCTCATTTGCATCAGAACATACCATTGCTGCTGTCCTTTTACAGAAAAATCCACAAGGACAAGAGCAGCCTATTGCATTCTTTAGCAAGGCATTGAGGGATGCCCCTTTGAAGTATAATATTATGGAAAAGAAAGCTTTTTCTTTGGTTAAAGCATTGAAAGACTTCAGAGTATACATCCTTCACTCACACATCATTGCCTTTGTCCCAAATTCAGTTGTAAAAGACATTCTAACACAAGATCCAGATGGTAAGAGAGGTAAGTGGATTGCTGTTATTCTTGAATATGATTTAGAGATAAAACCCACTAAACTCATCAAAGGCCAAGGTCTAGCTAGATTAATGGCTGAATCCAATTTTTAAGTTCTTGATATTAATGTGATTAATGCTTTGGACAGCCAAGAAGAATTCTCAACTCCCATTATTGAAAACCATTTTCTGAATTCTCCTTGGTATGCTGATATCATTTATGTTTTGCTTAATTTAAACACGCCTCCTGGTTTATCGAAAACGAAGGCAAGGTTCTTAAAACTGAAAGCAGTAAACTATTGCATTATAGATAGGTGTCTTTATTGGAAAAATGCTAGTGGTATATTGCTTAAATGTTTGCCTGAGTTTGATGCAGAGAAGATTAAGCAAGAATTTCATGAAGGAGAGTGTGGAGGCCATTTGTACTGGAAGTCAACAGCCAACAAAATTTTGAGGGCTGGTTTCTTTTGGCCCACCTTTTTTCCTGATGTTCACAAAATAACAACTACTTGCCATAAATGCCAATTGTTTGAGGGCAAGAGAAAATTATTACCCTTTCCTCTGCATCCAATCACTGTTGAAGCTCCTTTTCAACAGTGGGGACTTGACTTCATAGGTGAAATCCATCCCTCATCTTCTGCCCAGCATAGATGGATCCTTACTGCCACAGACTATTTCACTAAATGGATAGAAGCCATTCCTTGTAGGCAAGCCAATGATTCAGTTATTATAAAGTTCATAGAAAGCAATATCCTTTCCAAATTTGGCTGCCCTACCAAGATCATCATAGATAATGCAGCAGCATTCAGAAGCAAGAAAATGGTTGACTTCTGTCATAAATACCAGATAACACTAGGGCACTCCACAGCCTATTACCCTCAAGGTAACGGACTTGCAGAGTCCTCCAACAAAAGCTTAGTGAACATAATGAAGAAACTGTTGGAAGACAATAAGAAGTCTTGGCACACAAAGCTGATCCATGCACTGTGGGTTGACTGATTAACATTGAAAAAATCCATTGGTATGTCACCCTTCCAGCTTGTATATGGTACAGATGCAATTTTTCCTAACAGCCTTGGTGTACCAGTTATGAAGTTAATTCAAGAGTTGCAGACTGAAGATAATGACATGATCAGAAGAATAAATCATACCATTCATCTTCAGCAAATCAGAGAGGAAGTGTACAACAAAACATTGCAGAAACAAGACAGCATTAAGAAGCTTTTTGACAGAAGAACAAAGGCCAGCAATTTCAAGATTGGGGACAAAGTGTTAAAGTGGGATTCAAAGAGAGAAGATAAGGGAAAGCATGGTAAATTTGACAATATATGGCTTGGCCCTTACTCTATTCATTCAGTTGCTGGAAACAATGCATTCTTCTTACAAGAGCTGGATGGAACAGATTTGTTTGGGGGTCCAGTCAATGGCAGGATACTCAAGCATTACTTGTCTTGATTCATGATATGTTTTTAAGCCTTCTTTTTTTCTTTTTTCCATTGTAAACATTTCATCCATCATTGCATTCAAAGTTATGAAAAATCAAAAAATACAAAAACAAAGAAAAATAAAAAGAGGGCAGAAATGAAAACAAGAAAGGCAAAGCCCCATGCCAAAAAAGAGAAATAAATTCAGAAAGTGTGCAAGCTCAAATGCCACTCCTCAGAAACACACTTCTAGTTAGTCAAACTATTTAAACTTGACTAATTAGCTTTAAATTTTCTGCTGATAGGTTAGTGAATTTGATTTTCCAAACTGTTTAATCTTGGCTCATCAGTAGATAGATTAGGATAGAAATTAAGGTTCAAACATGTTCAAAATCTGAACCAAAGTTTCCAAAGAGAGATGAATCAAAACTGTTTTATTTTTCTGAGTCATAAAAGAGAAAAACTGGTTCTAATTTGCCCAAAATCTGAACCAGAAAACAAGGAAGAGACAGCTCAAAACAAAATTAAAAATAGAGCTGTAAACAAAAAGAAGGCCATAATGAGAAACTTTCAGATCTTAAGCCTTCCATTTTGATTTAATTTTCTGCAAATAATAATCTATGTGCAGCTTGTTTTTATGCCATAGATCACAGCAAGTCAAACAACTTAATCTTGACTTAGCTGTTTTTAAATTTCTGTTATGGAATTTAGAGAATGAAAGTCTGTTGGACTACTTAATCCCAACAGACAGTAGACTAGGTGGAGAAATATCTGAGCTCAACTGTTTAATCTGAGTTCAGGGAGAAATAAGGAGTAGAAGTAGATTAGATTTCCTGTTTTTAAAAGAATAAAATGTTGTGAATAGAGTTTTCCAATCCAAGTGCACTCTAAGAAGAAAAAATGTTAGATCTGCAAGATTGGGTAGGTAGCAAGCTTGTCGATAAAGGTCCATTGTTTTCATGGCTGCCAAATATGTTTTTAGAGAAGATCATTCAATCATAGGAGGACAGCCCAATGGATGAGGCAACTAATCAGCCTCCCAGAAATCAAGTCTGAATTCTTGATGCCTTCAAGAAGGCACCATCCCCAAGTGGAGCCACTGTTAGTCACCTATAATATTTTGTTATACCAAAAGGTGGCTAAGATCTTTTTTGAGCCTCCAAGGAACAAATTTTATCACTAAAAATTGTTGGCTCTTGAAGTCTCTTTAAGGCCTCATGCCTCTGTCCCAAATCCTCATTTGCTGTCCCATTTTATACTCAGAAAAATCTGCTGATTTCGTATAACAAACTGCTGAAGAAACCATAATTTTCTTTCCTTTTTTCTCCATATTATTCCTTTACTTTTCATAACTCCTCTTCTTTCCATTTATGAAAAATTCCCCTTTCATAGTTAAAAACTCACCTTTTAACTATTCCGAAACCCCCAAATCCATTTAAAACCTTGAAATTTTTCATAAAAAACAGAGTTTCATTGCTATGGACCTAAGCCCCTTGGGCTAAGTCCTAAACCACTTCCCCTCACATGCCCATGTGTTAAAACCAAACGCCAAGACTTTCGGCGCTAATCGCAAATATCCAATGGGTGCATGACTTTGAACCTTTACAAAGCTCATTTTTCTTTGTAAACCCAAAAACCCACTTTCCGAAAGTTCTAAGTTAAAACTTAAAACCACGTGCTGAATATAAATGGGTTGATTGAAAATAGCCGATTGCGCAATCGCAATCGGAAACAATACAAATGGGTTGATCGGAAAGACCAGGCTCAATGGCCCGATTGCGATTGGCCCTTGTTTCTATACTCCCGGGCATATTGCATTCCATAAAACCACCGGCCCCGCACTCGGGCGCCTTTTTCTTTACTTATATATATATTTTCCGCCTGATCCATTATAACTTATGACTATTGCAAAACTTTGGTTTTCATATGTTTAAAGGTTTTTTCGCCGGTACATAGGTCAAAGCAATCCTGACCGTTGATCTAGTTCTTCGATCCAACGGTCCGCGCACAATCACATCGCAACTTTTCTCATTGCGCAATCGCATGCCCATCTCTGCGACCTCCGATTGCCGACCCCCCGATTAAATCCCGACCATCGATCTTGTTCTCAGATCAACGGCCTACGCTCAATCGCAAGTGTCCTCCGATCGCAACCGCAAGCCTTCTCGTCTCACTCCCGATTAACGATCCGATTCCATCACAGCCGTCCATCTGTTTCGCAAACCGACAGCCATCGCACACCCTTGCCAATCCCTCCGATTCATTCCCTGCCGTTGATCTAGTCCTCAGATCAACGGCCAGCGCTCAATCGCAAGGGGCTCAATCGAAAAGTTTCAATTGCATGTTGTTTTGTGACCCCCCCCCCCCCCGATTGAGATCCTCCGATTAGATCTGGACCGTCCACGTGTCCAGATCGGACGGCCCAAAACCACCCCGCCTTATTTCGTCTCCCCGCTCTCATTTTCCTGTTTTGCGCCGATCTCCACCGTTAGATATTTTATTCGACGGCTACGCTCCTCCCCCGCCATCTGAAGCAGTTTATACCTATTTTTCGCAGGATTTCTTAATTGTTTTGTGTGTTGATGCAGGTGTTCTAAATGGCTTTCCATTGTATAACGAAGAAATGCCAAGAGCTGGGAATGACGATTCTCATGCCCTCGTTTCATTAAAAAGAAGCCATCCGCGGGGCTCCATTCCATGTTTCGTCAGTACTCTATGAGTATTGATGCCGTAAAGCCCAGTGCGGGTCTGCACATCGACAAGACACTATTTTAATTCAAACACAGTTAAAGAGTATCAGTTTTGAAGACAGAGCACAGCAGATGAAGATTGAAGATAGTTTTTATGGGGATTACGGCTAAGACAGTTATCAAAAGCCTAATCCCCAATCTAAAACACAGTTTAAAGGAAAACCTAAAGTGTTTTATCAAACGGAAAGCCTCCACCGCCACATCCGAGGCAAATTGATTCCTCAGCTACCACCGAGCCACCTGTTGCCTCAAACCTTTCAAACAGAGGCCGAAGTTATTGAAGAAGATCAGATTTCGCCTCAGAGTAGCCAAGGAGTTACTTCTGCAGGGTAATCAATGCAAAAATATCTGCAAAGTTACTCCCCACATTACACAGAGCCTCAAAGTCAAAATAAATCTCCCACCGAGCTTTGATATTTATTGTAAAAAGTTAATACAGTGATCCACCTGTAAATTTCTCTCTCGAGCCCCTCGAAAGGCCGAGAAGTCTTGAACCTGTATTAATTATCCTAAGAGATATTTTATCAGATCACCTCCTCATTCTTCTATAAATACCTCAGGAGAAGATGAGGAGTTGTTGGTTGCAGAACTTTGAAATACACTTGAGCTTGAGACTTCTTTTTGTACATAGTATTCACTGGCCCTTGAAGCTCTGTTTGTGCTAGAGTAGTTAGGTTGAATAGTGAAGAGGATTGCTGAACTGAAACATTGGACTTGAAGTTTGTAGCTGGTTTGACATCAATATAAAAGCTGTTTCATGGGATCCTGATCTATATTGACGGTGATGTTATTCTCATTTGTAACTTGTTGTTTTATTTATGTTTTCATGTTGTTTCATTCTCCACTGTAAAGAACAGTTTAAACAGGGTTAGGACCTGCTGTATATCAGTAACCTTCTCTGGCTGAGAAATCTTTATTTGAATTTTTTCTTCCAATCTGTGTTATTCAGGAATGACTTAATTCAGTTTAGGCATGAGAATGCTGGCGTTCCCTCATTTTATCGTCCCAGCTGAATATTATTTCTGAACGTTACTTTCAGTATATGTTATGTGATGATGAACTGAAGGAAGATATGGTTAGCCCTGGTCCCAGACTTGTCTGCATAACTAACAGATTGTTTCCCTTGGAATGTGTTAAAAGCTGGCTAGTTTAGAAGCACTTGCTAGATCTTAGACCATTCTGTGTTATCGTTGTGTTTCCCCTTGTTTTGCATATTTTCTATTGGAAGTGTGTCAAAGGCTGGTTGGTTTAAAAGTACTTACCAGATCCTAGTCTGCTTTCGTGTCCTTCTTAAAGTGTTTGTCAAAGGCTGACTGGTTTAAAAATACTTATCAGATCCTAGGCTGCTCTTCGTTCTGCATCTGTTTAATTCCCCTTCTTGATGTATCACTCCATTCCATAAATAAAAATTTAAAGAGATCCTTAGACATAGATGACTAGCCCCTTGGATCACACTTGATGTTGTTGTTCAATTAAAGCCTAGATATGACTCCATAGCCCAATGGACTAAAAACCAGTGTTATATCTATCTATCTGCCAAAACTGTTCTATTTGCTTGCAACTTCTCACTTTTGAAACTTTGCACTTAGGACTTTCCCCTCAAGTAACATTTCATGCTCAACCATCCAAAACAAAAAAAAACCCCTGGCCTTCATAACTAGCCTAATATCATTACCTTAAGCTTTTCAAAGACAATATCCATCTTTGCACATATTGGAGAGATCCCTCTCCGGATTCAGGAGGGCTAGATCCTAGAATCCCAAAGTTTGGTTGAAATGATGTTAACTCTGTGATTGGACTCTCCCAATCTTGCTAATAAATTACAGAGACCTAACAGGGATGACATGGCCCTGGTCTTCAGACAATCTAACAGAGACAGAAACTCTATTTGCCACTCACTTAGCAACTGGAGATCTTCCATATCCTCCAATCCCTTGGTCAACATCACTTGGAATCTCATTCTGGGAGCCATAGCATGGATCTTGTGGAAAGATCAAAATGCACGAATCTTCAAGAATTCAGCAATGGCACTGAACATGTTAACAGGAAAGGTGCGACAACTTATCACAGAGTCGATCAATGCCATGGGCATATTGCAGACAGAGGGAAACACATCTCCGAATGATGAAAGAATTATCCAAATCCTAAATCTCAAAGCCACGACCAACCCTACTAGATGGAACTAGGCTTCAAAGCAAAACTCGGGAATTGCAAGTTACGGGGGAGCAGTAAGGGATCATATCGGTACCATCCATCTCATCTATAATGGAAATCTTGGCGTGAACACCAATAACGCTGCAGAACTAATCGCTCTCATCCGTGTTATTACTCTGGCTGATCGCTATAGACTTCTACCTTTAGTAGTGGAAGGCGACTCGGAGATCATAATCAGGCTGATGAGAAAAATACAGATGGGCACACAGGTGGATAAGGTAACCCCAAGCTGGAGACTCTCGGCAATCCTGAAGGACCTACAATTCCAACTCCGCAATACGCAAGGGATCACCTTTCAAGTAGTTCGCAGAACAACAAACAAGCTGGTCGATGCCTTGGCCAATGCTGGCGTTGAATCTAAGGTTGACGATTATCACATCCTTTGGCATGATATGGAGGATGGGGAGCTCAAAGTTAAATGCAACACCATCAACAATTTGGATCTTCAAGCTTAGGCAAACTATCATTCGAACCCAGGCCCTCAGCCACAAGGCATTCGATGGATCAGCCACAATGCTTGGTAAAGGCAGACACAGGAAGGTCAAGTCACAGAAAATTCAGAAGCGGCAGGTCAAATTACTGGGGGTTTTTCCAGACTGCCCGGGCCATCTCTGCATAACCGAGCCATATCATCACGCCCGAGCCATTTCACAGAACTGCTCACCCGTCCACCTCACAAATTAGCCTACCCAACCATCTCTGTATGCCCGGGCCATCTTTGCACGCCGAGGCCATCTCTGTTTTTCCTTGGTTTCTATTTGAAGGCGCTAGGCTATCAGCCAATACGCATTTGCTGGGTGTTCAGACCAGGCCCAGGCAGTTCTGTAAAGGAAATCACAGGGAGGTCCCCTTGACTCCTGCTATGCATTATGTATTTCTCTATACTCCATTAATATAAATCCTGCTTTACCTTTTACAAAAAAAAAAAACCCTTTCCCCTTCCTAAAACCTTTTTTCCTAGTTAAAAAATCATTTTCCTTTAAAAATTAATTTCCCCTTTACTAACTCCCCTTTTCCATAAAAAACATAAAAAAACCCATTTATCCAAAGTTTCAAAAACCCTATAGTATATCAGGCCCCACTGAAAAAACCCTCCCCGATATCCTTTTAACACCCATTCCTAGTGTATTTCTAAAAATTTCGCATATATATCCCCAATCCTATTTTTATTTCATTGTCTATAGTTTATATGTTATTTTAACTTCCCCCACTTTATACATTTCATTAACCCCCATTACATGCTAACCCTTTGATTTAATATATTTCCCCGACCCATATTTATATTAAAAACCCCTTTTATATCATTTTAACCCTGCATATATAATCTTGGGTCCCACTTTAATTAACCCCGCTTATTATATTACCCAACCACCATTATAATATTCTGACCCACATATATTATTAAACCTTCACATATAAATTATACCCCATCGCATAAATCATCCCCGGTCCCACCTATCAAAAAACCCCAACTCATCCATATGCCTGATCCATCATATAAGATCTAACGATCAATAAAATCTTTCGCACCCCCGAAAGTCCAATGTTTCAAGACATGGGGGAGGGGGCAGTGCGAAATGGGTGGTTTCACGCCCCCACTCTCCTACAACGCATCAATCCCACAATATATTGCACCCCCCCATCCTGAAACCGCCTAACCTCCTTTTTGGATGCAATGAACTGCCAACCCATCCTCGTGCCTTGCGATGAAACCACTATGGTTCAAAAATAATCAAACTCATGCCATTGCAATTAAACAAAGGTCAAAAGTAATAAATTCCATCCCTTTACAGTTATTCCCCTGTTTTTGTTTATTTGCCCAAAAAAAACCTTTGTCGACCCAATTTGAAGCCATTCCAGACCACAATTGAAGCCTATTGCTACCAGCACCATTTCCGATTGAGATTTGAAGCTTTATAGACCAAGAAATCCCCTATTGTAGCCATAAAACCTTCCAAATACCAATTCAAATGTTTTCCAGGTAATCATAAACACCTGAGACCATTAAATTAAGCACAAAAACTAATAAATTGATAAATTAAATGAACCAATGACCTCCCAAAGAATTTTATCCATTAACCCTCTACAAACACCTGTAGTAGATGTTAACCACACACCTCTTGTTGATAAAGACTTCAAAATCAGTGATATAGTCATTGATTTGAACCTTCTAGAGCTCCATTGTTGGAGCCATGACAAATTCATTGATCAGGCTGATGATATCCACATCTGGGACCCAAACCTTCCTAAATACATCTTTCCACAGACCTTTCAGTTTCCAAAACTCATCAAAATATCTGAAATCAATTATTTTCCCAATGAAAGAGCTCTCAGTATACCAAACCAGGAGATCTTATTCACAATTACTACTCAATCTATAAATCAGATGTTATAGAACCAACCAAAGCCTGATGAAGTCCCATTATCCATTGAAATCCTCACTGAATTATACCTAAAGCTAAACTTCCCAAAAAGATTCGAAATATTTCAGACCTTCCTTCCTCCATTAGTAGAAACCCCAAAAAGTAATCCTCCATACTCAGCTTCCATATTTTCAAAGAGAACCAGAGAGATTTTCACAATGCTGTCATGCATTTTAGGGTATTTTAATGATGAATATGTAGATGCATATGTCCTAGGTTTTATATCCATATT
Organism: Pinus albicaulis; assembly: GCA_034641835.2. NCBI lineage: Eukaryota > Viridiplantae > Streptophyta > Pinopsida > Pinales > Pinaceae > Pinus > Pinus albicaulis. The sequence continues at coordinate 326,869,896 of CM076582.1, forward strand.
TTTCCCAAGTCAGCCTCCAGCTTCAACCTTCAACTTTTCCCAATACCTATAAGATGCAATCGATGATTAACTGGTCAAATTACCAGAGGAAGGAGTATTTAAATACTCCTCAGTTTTATTTAATTTGTTTTTATATTTCCAATTAGAAAGGTTTGCAGTTAGCCTCCAAAAACTGGACACAGAGGGAAACCCCCAATTTGTAGTCTTTTGGACATCCTTGATCAGAAAGGATTCCACAAGATTCAACTATAAATACTTCATTGATTCAATTTTTTATCCAGTTTTTAATATGCTAAGAAGTACCATTCAACCTAGAGTCAGTGAAGATATGAAGAAGGTGTTGCAATTATTAAATCAAAGTAGAACATGAGACTGGTATTTATACTAGAATCATACTGAAATTAGGGTGTATGGAAATCCAATACTTCATACAAACTTCCAAAATACCTCCCAATGAGGTTATTTTAACTAGAATACATCAAAGAGATCCCCAATTCAGATGAAGTTAATTTCTTTTCAGCAAAGAAGAAAACTCAATTTAAGATTAAGAACCAGCTTGGTCCTTTTATTTGCAATAGTAGGAATTTTGGTCAGCAAGCAGACAAGTGTTTACAAGATTTCAAGTTTAGTAATAGTTTCAAATGGAAATATGATCCCTTGGGAGTCATAAGTAAGTTAATATTAAAATTCAAATTGACCCCTTTGGTTCATGAGTCAAAACTAGAGGTTGAAATTTATTCCAATCAGTCAGAGTGGTTAGAAAATACTTTAAAAGAGGTGGAGAAGCAGGTTGATACTAGTTCCATCCTTCTTACTTTAGCCCCACAAGACATGAATTCAAAGAGGGAAAGAGAGGAAGGCTCTTATACTGCAGAGACTACTTCTAATACCAAATTCAAGCTAATGTATAGGAAAAAGGAAAAACAGAATCCAATGATAGAACAAGAAGAGATAGTTAACACAGTTGAATTCATTGATACATATACAATTGTCAGAGATGATGCACCTCCAACAGTTTCAGAAGAAACAAACCCACCATCAATCTCCGGTGCTCAAATTATTCAAAAACAACATAGTGTAGAGGTTTCATCATTAATAAAACCAGTGGATAAAGAGAAAGATATAATGGAGAAGTAAAAAGAAATTAAATTGAATAATGAAGCATTGAAAGTTGTAACTTATGCCCAGTATTGGAAACAAACTCCTAGTGACCAGAACATGTTACTTTCAGCTTTTGATTACAAAACTAGGAAGATGCAAATGATTTTTTTTCTGCCAACATTGCAAGCTGCAAAATCATCAGTAGATTACAAGAAAACAACCTTTGAAGTTCTTGCTAAATATGTACATCCTATAGATTAGATTGAGTTTCATAAACAAGCAAGAGAAATGATCTATTCCACTATGACAAACAAGGCTTCAAGTGTCCAAAAACTACAGAATTCTCTAGAAAATATTAGGGCACAGTTAAAACTAGAGAAATATTCCTCACAAGATAAGGATAACAGAATAAAATCACTTGAATAATTGGTCATGGAGGTTGGATATAATCCAAAGGATATCAAAGCAGTAGAAGAGCTTATCAAGAAGAATAATGCAGACATAGATGCATTGAAGAAACACCTGAAGTTACCTACAACAGAACATCCACAAACTAAATAAGTTTTGGAGAATGAAAATCAGAAGGATGAAATGATGAATCTCATCATTCAGTTGACAGCTCAACTGAAAGACATGGAAAATGAAATGGACAAATTAGTGCAGGAAAAGTAGTCTAGCATTGAAGTAATTCATGTTACTTCCATTCCTATAGCTTCAACATTAGCTTCAGTGGCTACAGTAGTCCCAACTAATACAGCATTCCCAACTACTACAGCAGTTCCAGTGACAAAGGAAGTTCCAACAACTAGATCAGCAACATCCCAATGATGAGGCTAGTAAATTGATTAAGGCAATGCAAGATATGTCAATCCAAACTACTGAGATTAACAGTCTTAAAGAACAAGTAAAAATTATAGAAGATGAAAAGAAATTGGTTTAGGTAATGCATTAGGCTGAAACACATAAATCAAACAGATTGAATGGCAAGATACAAAAGTTAGAAAAAGAATTGACATTGGCACAGCCTTTGGCCCAAGCAAAGCAACAACTATGGGCCAATATCATTAACTCTGTTAATGATATTTTTCCTTCTATCCAAGTTATATTTGAACAAAAATATTTGATAAAGGAAGGTAGTGAAGCTATTCATAAAGTCAAAGAAGAGCTTGGAAAAAAACCAGAGGAAGCCACTAAGATAATCAAGTTTTTGAATTATAAAAACAAGCATGAATTAGAAGAAATTGGGATAAGTGAGAGAACACAAACAATATTACAGGTTAAAAAAGTGATTTCCAAGAGAAATCTGATGACACAGCTTGAGGATAAGTGTCAAACTATGGAGCTTGCAGTGAACAGATTCATGAACAAGTTTGATTTTTGAGACAAAAAGGTCTACCAAATCCATTAGTAATCAATGAAAGACTAATAAGGCATGAAGATTATGATAAAAAGATCAGGGAAGTAGCTAAAGAAAATTCCAATAATTCTTCATTGAAAGGAATTACTACAAGCAAAGTACTCTTTTAGATTTTTCAAAATCTCTTTGACCTTTAGCATGAGGTAAATCATATTTTTGTAAACAAGCCTACATTTACCAAGTATACTGAGGCAGATGAGATTTACAGGAGGATGGTAAAAATCAAACTTCCAGATGAGGAAGCTTGGGAAAAACTATGTGATTTACTGTAAAAGGTAAAAGTAAAAATAGTAAATAGAGCAGGCAGATAAAGTAGTGACAGGTTGAAAAATAAATAGATAAATACAAATGAGATGAATACAAATAAAAGACATAGTTAAAATAAAATTCAGAGACAAGCAGCGTGAAAGACAAGCCAGCGAGAAAGAGCCAGCCAGTGTGAAAGACAACAAATATCAAAGAAGAAAATAGTAAATCAAATAAACAAGGACATCTTGCATTTAGTTAATAGGTGTCTCTATCTTCTTGCATGAAGATATTTTATTTTCCTTGAATAAATCCTCAAACATTTTATAGGATATTTTATATTAAGTTTTGTATAAATACTTCAACAATTCGAATTATTGAGTGTGGATTCCTGAACATTTCTACAGTTGTAATTGAGCTATTACCTGAGGGTTTATTGTACCATTTTCAAGTTGGCAGAAAAGACAAGTATTAAAGGTATTTCATTACAGGATTCATGTGTTGAGCTACTTTAGTGAAGTATATTTCAATTATTCATTGTTATTTTCTTAATTATTCCATAAACTTGCATGTTTTTCCAAATTTAAATGTTATAACAGGAATATTATTGCAGAATTTGCTTAAATACGCTCTGTTCTGAACTGTTATTCATTTTAATGTTTTCCTCTGATATCTGGATCTGAGAATCCTTAATTTCTCTCCCATCCTGATTGACCTCTTTCACCTTCCTTCATCATCTGGTTTAAGGAATCCTTAACTACTCCTAGATCCCGATTGAAAACCACTTCACCATTCAGAATTTAAGATATGATTTTGCTTGGTTACCTTGCATTGCAACACTTCCTTTGTGACTTTATTCTGTCATGTTTTCTTGATATTTTGACTCCATATGCCAATGTAAAAGTATAAAATACAACTATCCATATAAATCAGTAATTCCACCAACAAATGAAAATCAAACCAAATCAATCTTACATAACTAGCCTAAAATCAATTAAAACAACAAGGTTAAATCATTAAGAGAGAGCCATCTTTGAGAATTAGGAAGGCTAGATCATAATCTCCAAAAGTGGTTGATAATTACCTCTAATATTTCTTTAAACACACATAACAACTTTGGGAAATTTTGGAGAGATAATGTACTGGCGACCATACTCGGGAAAATCAGTCCTAAGTTTTAAATAAATCTTAAAGGAAACACTTTTCCTCATCTTTTCAGCTTAACTTTTATTTTTAGGGTTGTTAAAATTTTTCATTAAAAGTTAAAATTTTGGCTTCTAAAAGAACATATTATACCAGGGCTCATCCTGATCCACAACTTGCTATAATTTTTAATGATCCTGATAGAATTTTAAGAAAAACTAAAAACTAAAATATTCATTCCCTAAAGAATTATCAAGATTACAGGATATTCATTTTGATTTATATTTTGAGCATTCCTTATTTAGAACCAAATCTGAAAATTCAATCTATGATATTGTAATAGACCCTGATTTTATTTAATTCATTGAATAAAAGAAGGAAAATATCCCACTTGATTCAGATCAACAAGTTCTAGAAACTTTTGATAAGCTTGATATTTTGACCTCAACCTTGATTAGAGATATAGACGAAGTCATTTTTCAACAATCAGTTGAGTTAGTTTCCCTAGTTTCTGCTACTACTAAGCATTCTACCATTCCTTCAGAAACTGTAAAAACAGATCCATTTAGTTACACCTCACCCATAATCTCCACTACAGTTCATTCCATAGAACCATTCATCCCCAAGCTTCCTCTTTAACCTAAAGTTTCATTCTCATCTTCTAGTGCTCCAAGTATATCTTCTAGTGCTCCAAGTACATATTCTAGTGTTCCAAGCTCATCTCTTAGCACTTCAAGCTCATATTCTAACACACTCAAGTTCATCTCCAAGTACTACAAGTTCATATCCAAGCACTACTACTTTACCTCCCAGTCAAGCTAGAATATTAGCCATGGTAGCTAGATATGCTCCTTTGGTCTTATAGGCCCCTTTACATGCCATGCCACAGGATTGCTAGAGTAAAATATTTCAGTTTGATGGTACTGGTCATATACTACTCAAAAACATCTAAATAAAATGATTGATTACTTTGAATTACATGAAATTGATGAGGCTAATGTTCAAATGAGATTATTTGCACAACCATTAGCAGAATATGCTAAGAAATTGTTTAAATCATTACATGCTAATCATATTTCCTATTTAGTTTCTTTTCATCAATTGTTCATTAATAGATAGGAAAGATAGAAAAACCCTTTACAAATATTGTCTGAATATGAAAACATTAGGAGATATAATAATCAATTAGTTCATGATTATTGTACTAGGTTTAATAACATCTATAATGCAATTCCATTAAATGTCAGACCTCCACCAGACTTGGCCCTAATCAAATTTCCTGATGGTTTTGATGTTGACATGTCATATCAATTAAGAGAAATAAACCCTGCATCTTTAGAGGAAATGAAAAGTGATGCAATAAGTGTAGAAGCATACTTGTTAGCTAGAAGAGCTAGGATGAGAAATGAAAGAAGAGTTACCATTAAGGAAGAACCATCCATATCAGACATTAAGATAGATAATTTAGCTAAAAGTATAGAAAGAATAATGGATAGAATAGAAAACATGGAAAGAAAACCTCAATGGGAAAACAAACAAGGTCCTCAAATTAGAAATCCCAACTTTAGGAAAAATCCCAATACTGGTAAATCAAGAGAAGTAGTGCCTGATCAACAGATTAGACCACCTTTCCAAGAAAACTATGCTGAGAGTTCACAACAAACTGATGAAGACTAGGACACCCAGATAAACTTGATGGGAATAAATGATGAAAATACTATTTTTCTTTCCCAAGAAGAATGGGAATTATACATGTTACAACGATTAAAGTTAGAATCTAGAGAGTCCTTTGACTATAAAAAAGGCTATGAGTCTACTATATATGAAGTTCATAAACAATATAGCCTTAGAAGCAAGAAAAACAGAGAAGCCCCTACTAAGAAAACAATCCAATCTCAAACAAAGAAAACAATAAAAGCTCATGTGTCCAAAACTTTACAAATCCTCCGTAGATAAACCCAAAATACTTCAAGCCCAAATATTGTAGACATCACATCTACTGCTACTCAAAATTCAATTGTTGTTAAAACTACCACTGCCACTCAAATTGTTCCAGACAAGAAAATTGAAAGTAAAACAGTGGAAACAAAAACTGAAATCCCAACTGTGGATAAAAAAGAAAAAAATACACAAACTGAAATTGGTAAAGAGGAAATCATTCAGTTAGGAAAAACTCAAGTACCATTCAATATTCAAGTTGAGTTAGACAAATTGAAAATACCAGTTCGTTTAACAGAACTAGTAAAAAATTATTCATACAAAGACCAAATCACTGAAACAGTAAACATAGGAGAAGGAGAAGATGTTGTTAATCTCAATTATGACCAACCAGAATTATTATTTGGTCCTGAAGTTAATGGTAAAAATCAACAAGGAGGTGTCCCTCCATTCTACATTAGCTTGAACATTCATGATAAAATATTACACAATGCTATGTTAGATTCTAGAGCATCTCATAACTTAATGCCCAAAGCTGTCATGGAAAAACTGAACTTAGACATAACTAGACCATACAAAGACCTGTTTTCCTTTGATTCTAGTCAAGTGAAATGCCTTGGCCTGATAAAATATTTGTGTGTAACTCTAGTCCAATACCCAGCTAAGAGTACTGTCATGGATATTGTAGTTGCTGATATCCCTCCAAAGTATGGAATGTTATTATCTCGCTCATGGAGATCAAAATTACAAGGATCACTGCAGTTAGACATGTCATATGCTACAATTTCTGTATTTGGTCAGCTAAAAAAGCTTTATAGAGAAACTTTTATGAAATACATGGTCAGTAGTGTAGAAAAACCCTAGAATTATCCTATCTATTCCCTACATTATGATATGGAATATTTTATCTTATGTAATTCAGACACTGGAATAGATAAAAACACAGCAGTAGAAAAAAAACACAAAGAAATTGATAGTGACAATATAACTCACGAGTCTATGTGAAATTTAGATTTTGATTGTTTTTTAAACAGATTAGGAGCAGGAGTTGGGGTATGGACTTATAACTTAGAGAATGATCATTCGGAAGGACATGCTTTTAGGTTAAATTTTAAATTCACTAATAACATGGCAGGATACGAGGCATTAGTTTTAGGACCGCATATTGTAAGAAACATTGTAACCAAGAGATTTTCTGAACTCATAACTTATAATAAAACAAATCAAAGGAGAGTATCTTGTGAATAATCCTAGTCTTAGCCAATACAGAGAAACCATTCTAGATTTGATTAATTATTTTCTTGAAATTGACTTTGTTGTTATTCAAAGAAATAAAAAAATGCAGGCACATAGTTTGGCTACTTTTGCTAGCACATGAAGATTACCTTTTCAGCCAAATCATTAGTACACTACTGAGGTAAGACATAGGCCAACTATACCCGATAATTTGAAATATTGGAAAATCTATTCACAAGACTCACAAATCTATAATTTCATGAATTCTAAGGGAGAGTTTCAAAACTTTAATATAGACACTGATTGTACATTAGATTATACTATAAATAATGAGATAGATGTAAATGATGTAGATAAAATAGGACCCACTAAATTCACTAAAGTAGAAATATATAAATTAGAAACTATAGAAATAGAGGAATTAACCAATGATGAATCAGAAATTTTAAACCTTAAAGACAAAATTTTTTGTAAGGGATTAGCCCCATTAGAAGATATTTTTGACTCCAATGATGTATCTAGAAAACCGAAAATGGAGCCCCTTAGGTCAGACATAGAAGAATGTAACATAAGAAAAGAAGAAAATCCTAAACTTATCAAAATATCAAAAGCATTACCTCAAGCTAAAAAGCTAAAGTACATTAGTTTGTTCAAAGAATTTCAAGATGTTTTTGCTTGGATTTATGAAGACCTCAAGTCTTATGATACCGGTATTATCCAACATAAAATACCCATCAAACAAAATAAAAATCCCTTTAAACAAAATCTTAGGAGAATTAACCCTATTTTTATTGCATTGATAGAAAAAGAAGTTAAAAGGATGTATGATGCACAAATCATAGCACCTATTAGATATTTTGATTGGGTCTCTAATTTAGTCCCTACTAGAAAGAAAACAAGAGAAATCAAACTCTGTGTTGATTTTCGAAACTTAAACAAAATGTCACTGAAAGATAACTATCCTCTCCCCAAAATGGACCATATTCTACAGAGGGTAGTAGGGTCATCCAGAATGTCATTACTTGATGGAATTTCTGGGTCCAACCAAATCCTATTCCAACCTGAAGATGAAGAAAACACTGCATTTACCACTCCTTGGAGAAATTTCATGTATTTGAAAATTCCCTTTGGACTGATGAATGCTGGAGCTACATTACAATGAGCTATGGACATAGCTTTTGCCAAGGAAATTCATGAATTTTTAGGCATTTATCTAGATGATATCACAATATTTTCCAAAACAAATAATGAACATCTAGATCATTTGAGACGACTTTTCGTAAAATGTATAAAATTTGGCATTTCCTTGAATCCTGAAAATAAACTTTTTAGATTAGAAGAAGGTAAAATCCTAGGACACATAATTGCAAAAGAAGCTATTAGAATTGATACAACTAGAATAGAAGAAATTTTAAACATCAGTCATCCTAGAAACATCAAATAATTACAGGCATTCATAGGTAAAATAATTTTTCTTAGAAGATTCATTTCTAGTTTAGCAGAACTAATCAGAGAGTTGAATAACATGTTAAAAAAGGATTTGGCACTTAAGTGGACAATAGAGGCTAAACAATCTTTTGAAGCAATAAAAGAAGCTCTTACTAAAACACTTGTCCTCAAAGTCCTAATTTCAAAAAAGATTTTATAATTTTTTCTTTTGCTTCAGAACACAACATTGCAGTAGTCTTGTTGCAAAAGAATGATCGGGGTTATGAACAACCCATTGCTTTTTTCTGTAAATCCTTGAGAGATGCAACACTAAAGTACAATATTATGGAAAAACAAGAACTTTCTTTAGTGAAAGCTATAAAATATTTTAGAGTGTACATTTTATACTCTCACATAATTTCATATGTTCCAAATTCAATTATAAATGATATTCTAACTCAGAATGGTCCTGCTTGAAAAAGAGGAAAATGGATTGCCACCATACTGGAATATGATATTGAAATTAAGCCTAAAAAATTGATCAATGGCAAATGTTTAGCCAAACTCATGGCTAAATCGAATTGTTGGCCTTAGATATAAATTTCATTGCTCAACTAGATGATCAAGAAGAGATGGTGACTCCACAGATCAGTGAATCTTTTATAGATTCACCCTGGTATACATACATTGTATTTGTTTTACTCAATCTACAAGCTCCTCTTGATTTATCTAGAACTAAAGGTAGATTTTTGGAAACGAAAGCAATGAAATATTGTATCATAGATAATTCTTTATTTTGTAAATATCATGATGGCATTCTATTAAACGGTTTATTAAAATATGAAGCTGACAAAGTAATGCAGGAATTTCATGCAGGAGATAGTGGAGGACACCTCTACTGGAAAACAAATGCTAATAAAATTTTGAGGGTAGGTTTTTACTGGCCCACTCTTTTTTCAGATGTCACAAAGTATGTGTCCTCCTGTCACAAATGTCAGATATTTGAAGGGAAGAAGAAACTCTTACCATTACCTCTCAAACCCATCTCTGTAGAAATGTCATTTCAACAATGGGATTTAGAATTCATTGGTGAAATTCACCCACCCTGCTCAGCGTAGCATAAATGGATATTCATAGCCACTAATTAATTTATCAAGTGGATAGAAGCCATCCATTCTAGACAAGCTATAGATTCTGTCATTATCTCTTTTCCTGAAAACAACATCCTTTCTAGATTTGGATGCCTACAAAAATTCATTACTGATAATGTTGCTGCCTTCAAATCCAAGAAAATGATAGATTTTGGCAACAAATACTATATCAACCTTGGCCATTCAACTTCCTATTACCCTCAAGGTAATGGACTTGCAGAATCCTCAAACAAAATCCTAGTTAATATGATCAAGAAGTTCTTAGAAGATAACAAGAAAACTTGGAATAAAAGGTTGGTTAATGTCTTATAGACAGACAGACTAACTACTAAAAAATATATTGGTACATCTCCCTATCGATTGGAATGTGGGATGGATGTTGTTTTTCCATCCTCATTGGGAGTTCCAGTGATGAAAGTGATTCAAGAGTTGCAAGTAGAACCAAACGACATCCAAAGGAGGATAAATCAAACAGTTCATTTGCAACAAATGAGGGAAAAAGTTTATATCAAATCACAAGTGATTCAAGACAAAATAAAAAAGATATTTGATAATAAAAATAAAGCAAATTATTTATACATAGGTTATAAACTACTCAAATGGGATTCCAGAAGAGAAGAAAAAGGAAAACATTGCAAATTTGACTTTGTATGGAAAGGCCCACACATCATTTATGTTTACATAGGTAACAATGCATTTTTTTTTAAAGAGTTAGATGTAACATATCTACCAGGGGGACCAGTCAATGGTAGAATGTTGAAGCACTATTTTTCACCAAATTAACCATTAGTTCAATTGCTTTAATTTTATCATTGTAAATATCATTGCAAAGTTTAGATTGGATTGGATTATTATCTTCTAAAGTTGAATCCCGAAGAGAAGGCCCTAAGCTTTAAAAGGAATAACATCATATGATTAAATAAATGAGATCACAGAAAGTTGTTCCAAGGCAAGCAAAGTCAAAGTTCCAAGGCCACTGATCATAAAGTTCTTGACATCTCACTAGGAGATGCCATCCCCAAGTGGAGCCACTGTTAGGGTCCTATAATAATAGGGATCATAATTTTGAATTTACTACGTTAAGTCTTGTAATATTGTACATACTTTTGCTTTCTGCAAATTCTTTCCCATTAAAAAATGAAAAGAGGGTATGTCCTAAAAGAAAAATCAAAGGACCAAAAGAAAATGAGATAAAAAAAGAATATAAATTATGAACCCCACAAAAAGAAACAAAAATAGATCCTGAAAGTGTTGCAAATTCAAATGGTACTACTCTTAGTTTACTTTATACAAATAAAATTGTGTGTATCTTATCTAAAAATGCCACAATTCATGATGATCATACAGTTTAATCTTGATTCATTAATGTTTTTAAATTTCATGTCATGATAGTTAGTGAATAAAGATCTGGCCAAACTATTTAATCTTGGGAGATGAGTAGTTACGCAGAGAATAAAAATGATATCATCAGTTTAATCTGAGCCATTGGAAGTTATAAGGTTGGAAGTAGGTTAGTTTTCTTATCAAAAGAAAATAAAAGGGCCAGTAAGCTCAAATGCACCCAATAAATGAAGTAAAAAATGTTAGGGTAAATAAAGGGTAGGTAGATTACTTTCACAAGCAATGAAAAACATCAATTGGTTCATTTCATATCACTAATGTCTTCCTAAAAATCCCCTTCCCCTTGCTAAGATCTCTATTTCCACTTTTGGAAGTCATTTACCCTTGTAGAATATCCCTTTCCCCTTATTCTAAACCCTTTCCTCTTCCTAAAACCCTTTTCCCTAGTTAAAAACCCATTTCCCTTTGAAAAAATAACTTCTCCTTTACTAACTTCACTTTTCCATAAAAAACATAAAAACCCATTTATCCAAAGTTTTAAAAACCATATAGTATATCAAGCCCCACTACAAAGACCCTCCCCGATATCCTTTTAACACCCATTCCTAGTGTATTTCTAAAAATCCCGCATATATATCCCCGACCCCATTTTTATTACATAGCGTATAGTTTATATGTTATTTTAAGTTCCCCCACTTTATACGTTTCATTGTCCCCCATTAAATGCTAACCTTTTGCTTTAATATATTTCTCCAACCCATATTTATATTAAAAACCCCCTTTATATCATTTTAACCCCTCATATATAATCCCAGGTCCCATCTTAATTAACCCTGCTTATTATATTACCCAACCACCATTATAATATTCCAGACCACATATATTATTAAACCTTCACATTATATTATACCCCATCGCATAAATTATCCTCAGTCCCACCTATCAAAACACCCGAACTCATCCATCCGCTCGATCCATCCTATCAGATCTAACCGCCAATAAAATCTTTTGCACCCCTGACAGTCCAATGTTTAAAGCCATGTGGGGGTGGGGGGGTGCGAAATGGGTGGTTTCACACCCCCGCTTCCCTGCTACGCTTCACTCCCACAATCTATCACACACCCCCATCCTGAAACCGTCTAACCTCCTTTTTGGATGCGATAAACTGTCAACCCGTCCCCGCACCTTGCGATGAAACCATTGTGGTTCAAAATTAATCAAACCCACGCCATTGCAATTAAAAAAAGGTCAAAAGTAATAAATCCTAGCCCTTTACAGTTATTCCCTTATTGATGTTTATTTGCGAAAAGAAGCCTTTGCCGACCCACTTTGAAGCCATTCCAGACCAGAATTGAAGCCTATTGCTACCAGAACCATTTCCGACTAAGATTTGAAGCTTTATATACCAATAAATTCCCCGTTGTGGCCATAACTCCTTCCAAAGTTCAATAAAATGTTTTCCAGGTAATCCTAAGCACCTGAGACCATTAAATTAAGCACATAAAGTAATAAATTGATAAATTAAACGAATCAATGGCCTCCCAAATATTTTTATCCACTAACCCTCTGCAACCACTTGTAGTAGATGTTGAACACACACTTCTTGTTGATAAAGACTTCAAAATTAGTGATACAGTCATTGATTTCAACCTTCTAGATAACCACTGTTGAAGCCATGGCAAATTCATTGATCAACCTGATGATATCCACCTCTGGGACTCAAACCTACCTAAATAAATCTTCCCACAGACCTTTCAGTTTCCAGAACTCATCAGACTCTTCCAAATCAATTATTTTCCCAGTGAAAGAGCTCTAATTACACCAAAATAAGAGATCTTATTCACAATTACTGCTCAATCTATAAATCAGATGTTAGAGATCCAACCAAAGCCTGATGAAGTCCCATTATCCATTGAAATCCTCACTGAACTCTACGTGAAGCTAGACTTCCCAACAAAATTCCAAATATTTCAGGCCTTCCATACTCCATTAGTAGAAACCCCAAAAATTAATCCTCCATACTCAGCTTCCATATTTTCAAAGAGAACCAGATAGATCTTCACAATGTTGTCATGCGTTTTAGGGTATTTTACTGATGAATATGTAGATGCATCTATCCTAGGGTATTTTCTATCCATATTCTGCCCAGGTTAGCCTCCAACTTCAACCTTCAACTTTTCCCAATACCTATTAGATGAAATCCATGATCAGCTGGTCAAATTACCAGAGGAAGGAGTATTTAAATACTCCTCAGTTTTGTTTCATTTATTCTCATATTTCCAATCAGAAAGGTTTGTAGTTAGCCTCCAAAGACTGGACATATAGGGTAACCCCCAATCTATAGTCTTTTGTACATCCTTGATCAAAAAGGATTCCACAGAATTCAGCTATAAAGACTTCAATGATTCATTTTCTTATCTAGTTGTTAATATGCTAAGCAGTAGCATTCAACCTAGATTCAGTGAAGACAGAAAGAAAGTGTTGCAATTATCAGATCAAAGTAGAACAGGAGACTGGTATTTATACCAGAATCATACTGAAATTAAGGTGTATGAAATTCAACTTACTCCATACAAGCTTCCCAAATACCTCCCAATGAGGCTATTTTCATTAGAATACATTAGAAAAATCCTAAATTCAGATGAAGTTAATTTCCTTTCATTAAAGAAGAAAAATCAATTTAAGATTAAGAATGAGCTTGGTCCTTTTATTTGCAATAGTAGAAATGTTGGTCAGCAAGAAGACAAGTGTTTACAAGATTTCAATTTCAGTAATAGTTTCAAATGGCAATATGATCCCTTGGGAGTCATAAGTAAGTTAAGAGTCAAATTCAAATTGACCCCTTTTGTTCATGAGTCAAAACCAAAGATTGAAAAGTATTCGAATCAGTCAGAGTGGTTGGAAAATACTTTACAAGAGGTGGAGAAGCAAGTTGATACTAGTTCCATCCTGCTTACTCCAGCCCCACAGGACAGGAATTCAAAGAGGGCAAGAGAGGAAGGCTCTTATACTGCAGAGACTACTTCTGATACCAAGTTCAGGCTAATGTACAGGAAAAAGGAAAAATTGAATCCAGTGATAGAACAAGAAGAGATAGTTGACACAGTTGATGTCATTGATACAGATATAATTTTCAGAGATGATGCACCTCCAACAGTTTCAGAAGAAACACACCCACCATCAACCTCCAGTGCTCAAATTATTCAGAAACAACATAGTGTAGTTTCATCATCAAGAAAACTAGTGGATAAAGAGAAATATATAATGGAGAATAACAAAGAAATTAAATTTAAGAATGAATCATTGAAAGTTGTAACTTATGCCTAGTATTGGAAACAAACTCCTAGTAACTATAATAGGTTACTTTCAGCTTTTGATTACAAAACGAGGAAGATGCAAATGAGATTTTTTCCGCCAACAGTGCAGGCTCCAAAATCATCAGCAGATTACAATAAAACAACCTTTGAAGTTTTTTCTAAAGAAGTACATCCTATAGGTTAGTTGAGTTTCATAAACAAGTAGGAGAAGTGATCTATTCCACTATGAAAAACAGGGATTTAAGTGTCCAAAAACTACAGAATTCTCTAGAAAATATCAGGGCAGAATTAAAACTAGAGAGAAATCTTGTTCACAAGCTAAGGATAACATAATAAAAACACTTGAAGAATTGGTGATGGAGGTTGGATATAATCCAAAGGATATGAAAGTAGAAGAAGAGTTTATCAAGAAGAAGAATGCAGACATAGCTGCATTGAAGAAAGAGCTGAAGTTACCTATAATAGAACATCCACAAACTAAAGTTTTGGAGAATGAAAAATAAGAAGGATGAAATGATGAATCTCATCATTCATTGGACAACTCAACTGAAAGATATGGAAAATGAAATGGACAAATTAGTCCAGGAAAAGCAGGACAACATGGAAGCAATTCCTATTACTTCCATTCCTATAGCTTCAACATCAGCTTCAGTGGCTACAATAGTCCCAACTACTACAGCAGTTCCAGTGAAAAAGGAAGTTCCAACAACTACAAAAACAAAAACATCAACTCATCCCAATTATGAGGCAAGTAAATTTATTAAGGCAATGCAGGATATGTCAATCCAAACTACTAAGATTAATAGACTTAAAGAAAAAGTAAAAATTCTAGAAGATGAAAAGAAATTGGTTTAGGTAATGCATAAGGCTGAAACACAGAAATCAAATAGATTAAATGATAGGATACAAAAGTTATAAAAGGAATTGACATTGGGATAACCTTTGGTCCAAGCAAAGCAACAACTATGGGCCAATATCATTAACTCTGTTAATGATATTTGAGCTTCTATCCAAGTTATATTTGAACAAAAAGATTTGATAAACGAAGCTAGTGAAGCTATTCAGAAAGTCAAAGAAGAGATTGGAAAAAAACCAGAGGAAGCCACTGAGATAATTAAGTTTCCCAATTCTAAAAAAAACACGAATTAGAATAAATTGGGATAAGTGATAGAACATAAACAATCTTAGAGGTTAAAAAAGTGATTTCCAAGAGAAATCTCATGACACAGCTTGAGGATAAGTGTGAAAATATGGAGCTTGTAGTGAATAGATTCATGAACAAGTTTGATGTTTTTAGACAAAAAGGTCTACCAAATCCATTAGTAATCAATGAAAGACTAATGAGGCATGAAGATTATGATAAAAAAAAGTCAGGGAAGTAGCTAAAGAAAATTCTAGCAATTCCTCATTGAAATGAATTCCTACACGCAAAGTACTCTTTCAGATTTTCGAAAATCTCTTTTACCTCTAGCATGAGGTTAATCATCTTTTTGTAAACAAACCTACATTTACCAATTATACTAAGGCAGATGAGATTTACAGGAGGATGGTAAAAATCAAACTTCTAGATGAAAAAGCCTATGAAAAATTATGTGATTTACTGTAAAAGGTAAAAGTAAAAACTGTAAATAGAGCAGACAGATAAAGCAGTGACATGTTGAAAAATAAATAGATAAAGACAAATTAGATGAATACAGATAAAATACATAGTTAAAAGAAAATTCAGAGACAAGCAGCATGAAAGACAAGCCAACGAGAAAGAGCTAGCCAGCGTGAAAGACAACAAATATCAAAGAAGCAAATAGCAAATCAAATAAACAGGGACAACTTTCATTTAGTTAATAGGTGTCTCTATATTCTTACATGAATTTACTTTATTTTCCTTGACTAAATCCTCAATCAGTTTATAGGATATTTTGTATTAAGTTTTGTATAAATACTTCAGCAATTCGAAGTATTAAGTGTGGATTCCTAAACATTTCTATAGTATTAATTGAGTTATTACTCGAGAGTTTATTGTACCATTTTCAAGTTGACAGACAGGACAAGTAATAAAGACATTTCATTAAGGGATTCATGTGTTGAGCTACTCAGTGAAGTATATTTCAATTATTCATTGTTATTTTCTTAAGTATACCATAAAATTGCATGTTTTTCAAAATTTAAATGTTATAACATGAATATTATTGTAGAATTTGTTTAAATACACTCTATTATGAATTGTTATTCATTTTAATGTTTTCCTCTGATATCTGGATCTTAGAGTCCTTAATTTCTCTCCCATTCCGACTGAACTCTTTCACCTTCCTTCATCATTTGGTTTAAGGAATCCTTAACTGCTCCTTGATCCTGATTGAAAACAACTTCACCATTCATCCTTTAAGATCTGATTTTTCTCAGCTACCCTGCCCTGTAACACTTCCTTTGTGACTTGATTCTGTCCCGTTTTCTTGATATTTTAACTCCATAGCCCAATGGAAAAGTAGAAAATACAACTATCCATCTAAATTAGTAATTCTACCAACAAATCAAAATCAAACCAAATCAATCTTACATAACTAGCCTAAAATCAATTAAAACATCAAATTTAAATCATTAAGAAAGAACTCTCTCTGAGCATTAAGAAGGCTAGATCCTAATCTCCAAAAGTGGTTGATAGTTACCTCTAATATTTCTTTAAACACACATAAGAACCCTGGGAAATTTTGGAGAGATAACAATAGGGTCAATTCTCCTCAACCTATTTGGGGTTAGGTTCTACGAATAAACTAAATCTGCATGGATATTTTTTATTTCCGTGAATGTAGCGGTAAGGATTTTCAATCTATGTAAACCATATTAAAAAAATAAATCATATTCTTATATATGAATCACAATTATAAATCAATCATATTCTTCTATAGTAATCACAATTATATGAGTTTATTTTGAAGAGCCGTCCAAATTGAAATTTTTGTCTTTATTTTAGATATATACTAAATTTTAATATATTTGATGCAATAATTTATTATTCATACTATTGTAATAATTATTTATTAATTCGTCAATAGGAATATATATTTCAACCTTAGGTGGATGCTAATCGCATGAATTTTATGAGTAGGGAGATACACAATACAAAATCTGAAATCTCTGCCCTAAAATCTGAAATTGCTGCCCTGAAACTCCAAGTTTCACAGTCAGAAAAGGCTCCACAAGCTCAAAAGCCTTCTACATCTATTTCTGGCAGACAAGTGAACTACACACTGCACTCTGTCCCAGATGTTAAAGTTGCCGAAGGCAAATTTGATGCTTCAGTTGGTTTTAGAGAAATTGGCGAAATGTAGGTTATGGAAGTTCAATATCAGCAACACCACATCAATGTAAATATTTTTGTTGTAGGCAGAGTCTATAATGTCACTGCACTAATTGATTCTGGTGCAGATATTAACATTCTTTCCAAAAAAATAGTTCCATCAAGATATTGGGTTACTGCACAAAAGAAAGTTATGGGACTAGGAAAGAAATATTTAGAATTTGAAGTTTCTAAAGTTGTTGTTTCTTTTGATTCCCATTGTGTAAAGCTCTCATTTGCAGTTGCTGACATTCCAGTTGATTGAATTCTGGGAAATTTTTTTCTAGCAGCAGTTGATCCCCATGGTTCCTTTAGATTTCCTGACAATTCTGCAGGATACTTTATCACAGTCGTTGGCCAAAGGATTGAAATTCCATATATTTCCAGAACCAGAGTTTCTACCATGGTCCAGGCAATGCAGGAACTTCATAAAGCAGAAAATAGTCTAGAAGAAATCAAAGACCATAAGTGCACAATCAGAATAGAAGATCAGTTGAGTTCTCCAAAAGTTCAGAAACAGATCTCTGAACTTCAAAAAGAATTTGAGAACACATGTTGCTCAGAAGAACCTAACGCATTTTGGCATCGCAAGAAACATTGTGTTGAGATGCCCTACAAGGAAGGATATACGGGTAGGCCATGCAAGTCCAGAGCTATCCCAATGTTAGAAGAATACAGATAGCTCTGCCAAAAGGAGATAGATCAGGTTCTACAGAGAAAGTTGATAAGAGAATCAAGCAGCCCTTGGAACTGCTATGGATTCTATGTGAAAAAAAGAAGTGAACAGATTAGAGGAGTCCCTAGACTTGTCATAAACTACAAACCTCTAAACTCTGTTCTTGCAGATGACACATACCCGATTCCTCACAAAGGAGATCTAATGAGGAGAATTTCAGGAGCTAAGATATTTTCAAAGTTTGATTTAAAATCTGGCTTCTGGCAAGTAGCAATTGATGAGCATGAAAAATGGAAAACTGCGTTCAGCATACCAGCAGGGCATTACGAATGGAATGTGATGCCATTTGGATTGAAACATGCGCCTTCTAAATTCCAGAAGGTAATGGATTCAATTTTCAGGCCCTATGATGAATGGCTGCTTGCTTACATTGATGATCTGCTAATCTTTTCCAATAATCTGCAGGACCATTTTAGACATTTAAAGATATTCATGAAATTGGTCCAAAGAAATGGTCTGGTCTTAAGTAAGAAAAAGATGGAGTTATGCCAGAGCAAGATCAAGTTTTTAGGGCACACAATTGAAAATGGACAAATTGCTTTACAGAACCATGCACTTGAGTTTGTTGATAAGTTTCCAGATGTCATCCTAGATAAAACTCAATTGCAGAGATTTCTAGGATGTTTGAACTATGTAAGCAATTTTTATCCTTCTTGTGCCATTGATAGGTCTCTGCTCAATCAGAGACTGAGGAAGGCTCCAAAACCTTGGATGCAAGCTCACACCCAAGCTGTCAGAGAAATCAAAGCCAAGGTTCGTAATCTTCCCATTCTCTATGTTGCTGATGATGTTGCATTTAAAATTGTTGAAACAGATGCCAACAATATAGGTTGGGGAGGTGTACTCAAACAGAAACCAAGTGAAGACAGTCCAAAAGAACAAGAACAAGTGGTACAGTTCATCTCTGGAGTATGGAGCAAAGCAGAACTAAACTATGCTTCAATAGAGAAAGAAGTCAAAGTAGCATGGAACTGTATTAGTAAGTTTTCGATTCACTTGGAAAATAAACATTTTTTGCTAAGAACAAATGCAAAGGCTCTGGCAAAAGTAATCACTAAGACCATCAAGAATCCTGAAGATGCAAAGTTCGCAAGATGGCAAGCGCTATTTGCTTACTTTGATTATAAAGTAGAGCATATTAAGGGTTCAGAAAATTGTTTGCCAGACTTTCTTAGCAGAGAATTTATCCAGTATCAAGAACAGGTTGATGACCCAGAAGAAGATGAGACACATGTAATGGTCATCATCACAGAATGGGACCAGGCCCATCAGAGAGAACACCTAAGATATATATTATATGAAGAATCATGGCCGGTCTACACAGAAAAATGGAGTCCTACTTGGCAACTCCGTAATACCAAAGTGCTAGACGCAAATGTGCAAAATCATAATGACCTCCAGCACTTTGTACCTAAAAGGAGAGTGTACCCCAAAGGAAGAAGATGGATACATGATATGATGTATTCACACAGTATGATAGCTTCTCATGAAGCAGAAAGAGCACTCTCTCAAGACTTTTGGGATATCTCTGTCATCTGTACTGGTGGTGGAGATAGAATAAGAGTCTATTAAAAAACATATCATATAAATAGAACCAGGAACCCTGGCCAATATACAGGCGGCAGAGTTCAAACCTAGCCAGGTAATGACCCTAATCTAATTTTTCCTGACACTGTTTATAATTTTGTAGGTTACAAATATCTATGGTGGGATTTACTAAATAAATATGGACGTGAGGAAACTCACTATACAAAGTTAAAATTTTCACCCACTTGGATTAACTCAAGAGAGCCAGTCGCACCTTGGTGAGAAAATTGGTGGTATGAATATGGTGTTAGCCCTTTTAGCATGGATCCTCATTATTATGAGGCCTATTTTCATGGAAAATGTACTAATTGTCTTGAAAGTCCAGTAGGGGAATGTTTTCACTATCCATGCCAAACTGTGAAAGAAATTGCAGGACTTGAACATAAAATGAGAAATCCCATTTTAAATTCCTATATGGAAATGCATCACCAATGGCTAGCAATGACCAAGATTAAACATCAAATCATCCTAAATAAGCCCATGATTGTCCGGCGCATCTATACTAAGGCATGGGATGATGAATTCTACGGCAAGATCAGATATCCAGATGCTCAAATCCTGGATCCACCTGCAACATCCAGTACAAGTGGTTCACGGGAGCCCCACTAAAATAAAAGTCCTCCCTGTGTAGTAATACCCAGTCACGGGTTTACAGTGACAGAGCTTTTCTCGAGGGCTTTTCATCTGTCCGAAAAGTATCCTCTCTGTAGAAAATTATTCTGTTTCCTCATGGGCCTTGTACTTAAAAGTATCCACAGTGTAATAATCACACAACTTCACATGTGTATGTCGGAAGGTTCGAATCTCTGCGCGGATGTCACTTCAGTGTTACCCGAAAGCAATGATCCACCTTCCAAGTGTCAATAATCTGATGGCTCTACAGGAATGTTTGTCCCCTCTTCCATCCTATATAAGGAAGGGTAAGGCTCATTCAAAGGCATCGGCATTTGAAGTGTTAGTTTTGCATTTGTGTGTTTTGAGTCTGAGTTATTGCTCCCTGCTCTGCATCTGCGCAAGATTTGCAATCTGCTTGCATCACGGAGAACTGACTCACAGTCCTTAGAGAACTGAGAAGCCCGTGTGTCTATGTGCTCGGCATAGGCAAGAACCTAAAGTGGCCAGTTCCATAGATTGAGTCTGTATCTATATGTCTATGTGTCTTATACTCTGAGACAGAGTCTGCAATTTGGCCAGGAAGCCTCCGGTATCACTCGCTCATTCATTGAGTAGCAACAGTCTGGTAAATGCCATTGCAGTGAATCTCTGATAAGGAGATCTGAGTCTGTAAGTCTGCAATCTTATTGTAAAATCATTCTGAGATTAATAAATTAGAGAATGTTCATTGTTTCGCATCATTAAGTACTGTTACTCTGTGCATTGTTGATTGCTGCTAAGACACTTTTTATCTTCTCATACTCTTGAAAGTTCGCTAGAAGTTAGCGAGAGGTTCGCCAAACCACTAAGGGACGCCAAGGCCGTAAAAGGCAAAGGGAAGCCGCAGAATAGGCCGCTAGTTGCGTGAACGTGGGAGTAAGTTCGTGTATGGGTTCATCAATGGGTTCACATAAAGTGGTGTTGAGAAGATAAAAGAGACACTTAGCAAGGCCAAGTCTACCTGTGAGAAGCAAGCAAGCTTGTTGGAAGCCTCTGCTAGAAATTGGTATCAGAGCCAGTAAGTCGGTGTTCGCGACTGGTTCGAGAAAGGTCAGCACTTAATCTCTCTCTCTTTATAAAGAAGAAATTGAAATGGACTCTTCAATGAACAAATCAGTTTCATTCAGAGAATTAGAAGAGAAGGATAGGCCACACAAGACCCTCTCAGAGATATGTTTAATGCTAGTAGTAGTAGAGTTGTGAATGAGTCAGGGCACTTGTATGAGGAGTCAGAACCTCAAGCCAGATGGGTATTACCCAAAATCTCTGCCTCACAAGTTTACAGTGATCTGGGTGTCTGGCATCTGAAGGCCGCCACCAGAATCAAAATCAAAGAGTCTATAAGCTCTATTGAAGAGAACTCTGACCGTGTAGAGTTAATTCCTTTATTAAATCCTAAAGAGCTTCAAGCTGAAGCCAAGAAGTTAAATACTCAATTTCTACATCTGGGTTGTATAAGGGTGGGAATCCAGGCACTTACCCATCAAGGGGTAGATTCCTATGTGTTAGCCACTATCCAAGATCTAACACATAACAAATATACAGATTCCCTGATTGGAGGAATAGTTGCTCCATTGTCTAATGGACCAGTGTGGTTTGACTGTTACCCAAATTTTTCTGTCTATACCTTTGATGAAACATTGGCCGATATCTTACAGCTTCAAATCCAAACCTCAGGATTTGATATGAGAAAGAAAAGGCAAAATATCGCCATCCAGTTGAAAGGTTGTTTCCATCACACCACAACTCTGTTTCCAGCCGTCCTCCATGCCCCTAGCCGAGAGTCTAAAACCAGTGTTGTCGTAATGATAGATCCTAAGAATCAGAAGGTGGAACACCAAGCCATCAAATGGGAAGATCTATCTTTTCCTGAACATTGGACTGTTCCAAATCCAAAGCCTCTCGCTATTCAAAAAATCACCTCTGCTAATATAAGAGAAGATCAATCCACATCCACTCTGTCATTTCCCAGAAGGTCAACTATTGACATACGTAGGATTGAAGCGGAAAGATCTTTAGTATCCAGGATATAGCTCTTTTAGAACATAATTCACAGGTAAATAGGTAACCTGACCTCAAAACGGGAACTCTAGCCCAAAAACTCTCAAAAAACATGAAAAAAAACACCCCCAAAAAAAAAAGTGTGTCTTCCAGAACGCACTTGTTTTTTTTTGAAGGTCAAATTTCAACATTTTCTAAAATTATGCTAAAAAAAAAATTGTTTGTTGAAAAAAGGATTGAAAAAACACCCAAAAAAAAAAAAAGTGTGTCTTCCAGAACGCACTTCGTTTTTTTTAAGGTCAAATTTCAACATTTTATAAAATTATGGTAAAAACAAAATTGTTTCTTGAAAAAAGGATTGAAAAAACACCCTCAAAACAAAACCAGTTGATGCTGGAATAACAAAAAAAAAAATTGTGTCATACTTTTGGCATTTTAAAAAAAAGAAGTTACATTTTTTAATTTTTAAAATTCAAACATTAAAAAAAAACCTAAAATTTAAGAAAAAAAATAAATTAAAAAAATAAAAACATTTAAAAGCTTAAAATTTAAAAATATATGAAGATAAAAAAAATAAAAATAAAAACAAAGTAAAAATTTTAATTCACTCATTACAAAAAACCTAAAATTTAAGGCAAAAAAAATAAAAAATAAACCAAAAAAAAATTAAGATTAAAATTTAAAAAAATATAGAAATTAAAAAATAAAAATAAAAACAAAATAAAAATATTAAATTTAAAAAAAAAAACAAGTAAAAAAAGGAAGGAAATTAAAAAAATAAAATATAGAAATTAGATTTAAAAAAGAAAAAGAAAATGCTTATTAAATTTTAAAAAAAAAAGAAAAAAAAAATTAAAACAAATAATTAAATTTAAGGAAATATATTAAATTTTAATAAATTCAAAAATTCAAAATTAAAAAAAAAAAAAACACTATTCAAATTAAAAGGAAAAAAAAAAATTTAATTAAAAAATAAAAATAAAAATAAAATACAATAAAAATATCAAATTTAAAACAATATATATTAAAAAACAAATAAACTATAAAAAATAAATTAAATTTAAATTATATACATCAAATTTTATTAAATTAAAAAAGAGAGGTTAATATTAAAATAACAAATTAAATTTAAAAACAAAAATATTAAATTTTAATAAATAAATGAATAAACAAATAAATTTTGAAAGAAAAAATAAATTTTAAATATAAAAGAAAAAATATATATATTGTTAAACGAAAACTTTAAAAACTTTAAAAATCAATTAAAAGTGGAAAATTGAAAAAAAAGAAAATAAAAAAAATTAAATAAAAAAAATTAAAAAAAAAAATAATTTAAAAAAATTAAGTTCCATTTTTAAAAAAATCTAATTTTAAATACACAATTTTAATTGAAATAAAAAAATATAAAAAATTTACATAATTAACAAAAAAAAAAAGAAAAAGAGAGTAAAACATTTAAAAAACATGTTAAATCGAAATAAATTAAAAAAAAATATAAAAAATTTATTGAATTTTATAAAATTATATTAAAAAACTAAAAGTAAAAGTTAATTAAAAAAAAAAAAAAAATCAATTAAATAAAAAAAATGGGCGAAATTTAATAAAAATTATTAAAAATAATAATAATAATAATAAATTTAAAACAAAAAATAATAATATTAAAAAAAAAAACAATTAAAAAAAATTTTTAAAAAAAAATCAATTTAAAAAAAAAAACAATTAAAAAAAAAAATTTTAAAAAAAATCAATTAAAAAAATAAATTAAAAAAAAAACATTTAAAAAAAAAAATTTAAAAAAAAATCAATAACGAATTGTATTTTATGGGGCGGCCCGCCCGCTGGGCGGCGCCCCGGGGGCGGCCTAGCCGGCCTCCCGGGCCCCCGCGGGCGGAGGGCCGATTCCCAGCGGGCGGGCTGTGCCCAGCGGGCGGGCCGCCCCATAAAATACAATTCGTTATTGATTTTTTTTTAAATTTATTTTTTTAAATGTTTTTTTTTAAATTTATTTTTTTTAATTGATTTTTTTTTAAATTTTTTTTTTTAATTGTTTTTTTTTTAATTGATTTTTTTTTTAAATTTTTTTTTAATTGTTTTTTTTTAATTTTTTTTTTAATTGTTTCTTTTTTATTTTTTTTTTTGTAATTTTAAAAAATAATTTTTTTTTTTCAAAAAATAATTTTTTTTTAAAAAATAATTTTTTTTTTTAATTTAATATTTTTATTTGAAGTAAAATTCGTTTTTTTTTTTTTTTAAATATATACTTACATCTATTTTTTATTTGATTTTATTTTTATTTTTTTTTAATTTTTAATATTTTTATTTTAATTTGATTTAAAAAAAAAAAATTTGAATTTCAAAAAATTTAAAATTATTTTTTTAATTCAATTTTTTTATTTTAAATTCAATTTGTTTAATTTTTTTTATATTTAATATTATAGAATAGTTTTTTTTTTAATTTAAAATTTAAAATTTATTTATTAAAATTTTTAAATTTTAATTTAATTTAATTGTTTTTCTTATTTTTTTCGTTTATTTAGTTTTTCATTTTTTAAATCTATAAATGGTTTCACTAAAAAAATAAAAATAAAAACACTAAATTTATGTATATTTGTTTTTTAATTATTTGCACGTGGTTTTTTTCATTTTTTTTGTTTTTTAATGATAGGTTTTTTTTTTTTTTTTTTTAAAAATTATTTTCTTTTTCTTTTTCAATTTTAATTGTTTTTTTTTAATTTGTTTTTTTTGTAAATTTTAAAAGTTGTATTTTTTTCCTTATTATTATTATTATTTTTTAATTTATATTTTTAAATTTAATTTTTTTTTTTTTAATTTTTTTTCCTAAATTTTAATTTTGTAATTTTAATAATTTAAAATTTTTTTTAAATATATATATATATATTTTTAAATATATTGTTTTTTTTAATAAGTTCGAAAAAAAATGTTTTTGATTTTTTTTTTTTTTTAATTTTTTGGTGAATTTTTGTTTTTTTTTCTTTAAATTATGTGTTTTTTTCCTTCAAATTTTGTCATTTCCTTTGATATAATTTTCAAATATTTTTGTTTTTTTTATTTATTTTTGTTTAAATTTTTTCTTTTTATGAGTTATTTTTGTTTTTTTTTACATTTTTATTGGTTTTTTTTACTGTTTTTATATTTTTTTTAATCTAAGTTTGTGTTTTATTACATACATGAAAATCACCACTCTAAAAAAAAAAGGTTGATGCAGCATCAATACGTTTCAAAATTAGCATGAAAATCACTGCTCTAGAAAAAAAAGGTTGATGCAGCATCAATACGTTTCAAAATAGCATGAAAATCACTGCTCTAAAAAAAAAAGGTTGATGCAGCATCAATACGTTTCAAAATTAGCATGAAAATCACCACTCTAAAAAAAAAAAAAAAAAAATTTTGATGCTGCATCAATACATTTCAAAATTAGCATGAAAATCACTAACATTTTAAAACAAATATTCATACTTCATAAATAAAAATTTTAGAGTGTCAAAAATGTGCACCAAAAAAAAAAATGGTGATTCTGCATCACCACTTTTCAAAATCGGGTGCTGTTTATGCTACCAAAAAAAAGTAGGTAACATTACGGTTACCTATTTCATCGGTAACATTGTTAATGTACAGATACTAGTGTTTCTTCTATTGTTTCAAATCGTTCACATGTTGCTTTATTTGAGTTTGCCCATATTGTAAATTTCCAGCCCCTGGGTGTAGAATGTCCTCAATGTCGCCAGCAGGTAAATTTACAAGATCTAGCCTATTCGGTCATTCATAAGAACCATAATGTTAGGACTGGTGAAGCCCCTCCGTCTACTTCATCCAACCCTTGTCCTAATCCAAAATGTTCAGACATTCCATTCCCTCATGAAGATGAACATGTTCTTACGATGCATCTAGTTCCTAAACTAGAAAATGAGGACCCTAGGCTAACAACAATTTTTGCCAATATGAGACCTGAAAACAATCCCAAGTATGGACTTGGATATGTTGAACAAACAGACAGATTGATCCCAGAATGCAGATTCAAAGATCTGCCTCCAGGTTGTAAAATACCATTAGTTCCTGAGATCCACAAGTTCTAGAATTTGATGGATGGTTGTCCCAAGCACCAGATCCCTGCTCAGTGGATGAAGCAAATGATAAATTGGGATCTATTTACCCATCCTCAGGCTGATGAGTTTGCTATTGCTTTTCCAGCTGAAGAAAAGAGAAAAATGGCAGATGAATGGAAAGCATATATGGAAGAAGAAAATGTTTGGATTTCATTTTATTCTTGGAAAAAGAAAATGGAGTTAGAAGTTGTTTAATGGCTGACTCCGCATCCTCTTCTTCACATGCCTGGCAAGCCCTTGATGGTAGTAAGATTGAAACACCTACCTCATACCCTCCTTTTAAGAGCATTGTCCTAGGAGAAGGACAAAATTCAGCAAATGCATATCCTTTGGTCCAAAAAGATACTGTAGTAGCAGGAGTTGAGAGTAGAGTTCAGAAAGTCAGTGAGAAAGTAAATTGGACAAATACTGCTCTCACTGGACTTGAAAAGAATGTTGCTAAAACTGCCCTGGTGAAGGATTAGATAGATAGTGTCCAAGTTTCAATTAATGATGTACATAATGTTTTAAATTCCGTTCAGTGTGATTTATCAGTTGTTAGACATTTTTCTCAAGAATATTTTAAGAAGTTTGATGATGTAGAGAATTGTATAGTTGAGCAGTCCATCTCTACAAGACATATGGTTTCAGATCTGTCAGATAAAATGGACAGATTAAGTTTGAAGAAGTCTGAAAAGCCAATTTCGACTTCATTTTTGACAAAGGGCAAAAGTATTCATACTCATGAACTTAGCAGTCCAATCTCTAAGTTCCCTCAGCTTTTCCCTAAAGAAGTTGAAAGGCCATCCCAGCAGTCTGAGTCAAAGATAGAGGAAAAATCTGAAAGACTAACAATAGCCTCTCTTCAAGACGAGTCAGACACAGAGAAACATGCTTTTCCCATCTATGAGCCATTAGAGCCTCAGTTCACAAGACATGTTGCCCCTGATTTATATGGAGCTGGTAAACTCCCAGCAAGAGATACCTTCCATGAAGGGAGTCATAAGGAGTGGAATATTGACGGTCTCTCCACAGCTCAAATCAGGCAAGTGCTTGATCAGATGATTGTTGAATATAAATTAATGTGTGTTGAGGGTAAAAATGAAGTTGAAGCCTGCAAAACAATCATTGCATGTTTTACAGGAACATTGGCAAGATGGTCGAAACTTGAATCATCCCCTGTAATGCTCACCAAGATGGAGCAGGAGGTGCTCAAAGATGAACAGGGAGATATTCGTTTCAATGACGATGGTACTCCACAAAAAAATATGATTGGTGCACTCACTGCACTGATTCAAGAACATTTCTGTGGAGTAGATTTTGCACTTACAGATAAAAATGAACTTATTCTGATGAATCTAAAGTGCAGAAATATTAATCAATATGAATACTTCCATAGAGACTGGATAGAAAGAATATGTTTGGTCAAATATACCAAGAACATACTATGGAAGCAAGTTTACCTTGCAACTCTACCATCAAAGTTGGTAGACATCCTGAAATTGCAAGAAGCATTCCCCTTGCCACTTGAAGTATATCTTTGGGGAGATTTCTATTCTATTATTACTAAAGTTTTGATTACTTTATGTACCAGTTCTAAAATGACCAAGTCTATAGATAAATTAAATAGACTTCCTGGTACTAAATCTTTCTGCAACAGATATGGTATAACAATTGATGATCCACTGGTTACCTGCAGAAAGACTAAGAGACATGCCAAGAAGGCTCAGAGACGAAGTAGAGCCTCTACTTATAGATTGAGCTCAGGAAAAAGACGCGAGCTCAGGCAACCAAAAGAAATAAGATAGCATAAGGGAAGAAAAGGGTATTATCATTCTACCCCTAAGACCCATTATTATCAGCCCCATGACATCCGTCCTAAAGATGTCAAGATTGCCCGAATGAATGAAGTTGTTTGTTGGTTATGTGGTCAGCCTGGTCATACCTCTAATATGTGTCCAACAGCCTTAGAGTCAAAAAGGGGTCTGGGTAAGAAGTCCCAAAAGAACAAACAGCCATCTACCAATACTACTGTCAAAACTGAACCTAGATGTGCTCATTGTCATTCACCTTTCCAAAAAACAACAGATTGTCACAATCGCTCCCAAGCTCTTCACATTCAACAGCATGCTGTCAAATCTTCTGATGAGTCTTCCTCTGCTGAGTCTTCCTCTACCTCTTCTGATGAAGAAGTCAATCTGTATTGTCATTGTTTTGATTCAGCAAACTGTCATTGTTCAGATTCTGAATCTGACTACTCTTCTGATGATGACTCTCTTCCAGAAGACAAACCAGAAAAGTTAAAAGTCCTCATGGCACAGATCAATGAAGATGAAATGAAATTATTTGCTCAAATCCATGCCTTGGAGGAAGGAGATCTTAAAGCTGCATTGGTTCAAGGTTACATGCGGCATGGTACTGGATCTTCCAGCAAATCCTCTGGTAAGAAGCCTAATTTTTTTGATGCTTCCTACAAACGCAACACCAAATCGTATCTCCAACATAATTCTCACAAAGTTCGTACACTCACTTTGGGGGAGGTGAGTAGGGAGATACACAATACAAAATCTGAAATCTCTACCCTAAAATCTGAAATTGCTGCCCTGAAACTCCAAGTTTCACAGTCAGAAAAGGCTCCACAAGCTCAAAAACCTTCTACATCTATTTCCAGCAGACATGTGAACTACACACTGCACTCTGTCCCAGATGTTAAAGTTGCCGAAGGCAAATTTGATGCTTCAGTTGGTTTTAGAGAAATTGGCGAAATGCAGGTTATGGCAGTTCAATATCAGCAACACCACATCAATGTAAATATTTTTGTTGCAGGCAGAGTCTATAATGTCACTGCACTAATTGATTCTGGTGCAGATATTAACATTCTTTCCAAAAAAATAGTTTCATCAAGATATTGGGTTACTGCACAAAAGAAAGTTATGGGACTAGGAAAAAAATATTTAGAATTTGAAGTTTCTAAAGCTGTTGTTTCTTTTTATTCCCATTGTGTAAATCTCTCATTTGTAGTTGCCAACATTCCAATTGATTGCATTTTGGGAAATGTTTTTCTAGCAGCGGTTGAGCCCCATGGTTCCTTTAGATTTCCTAACAATTATGCAGGATACTTTATCACAGTCGTTGGCCAAAGGATTGAAATTCCATATATTTCCAGAACCAGAGTTTCTACCATGGTCCAGGCAATGCAGGAACTTCATAAAGAAGAAAATAGTCTAGAATAACTCAAAGACCATAAGTGCACAATCAGAATAGAAGATCAGTTGAGTTCTCCAAAAGTTCAGAAACAGATCTCTGAACTTCAAAAAGAATTTGAGAACACATGTTGCTCAGAAGAACCTAATGCATTTTGGCATCGCAAGTAACATTGTGTTGAGCTGCCCTACAAGGAAGGATATACGGGTAGGCCATGCAAGTCCAGAGCTATCCCAATGTCAGCAGAATACAGACAGCTCTACAAAAAGGAGATAGATCAACTTCTACAGAGAAAGCTGATAAGAGAATCCAGCAGCCCTTGGAACTGCTATGGATTCTATGTGAACAAAAGATGTGAACAGATTAGAGGAGTCCCTAGACTTGTCATAAACTACAA
This sequence comes from Pinus albicaulis, assembly GCA_034641835.2. Lineage (NCBI taxonomy): Eukaryota > Viridiplantae > Streptophyta > Pinopsida > Pinales > Pinaceae > Pinus > Pinus albicaulis. The sequence goes on from CM076582.1 coordinate 326,900,230, forward strand.
ACCTCTAAACTCTGTTCTTGCAGATGACACATACCCGATTCATCACAAGGGAGATCTAATGAGGAGAATTTCAGGAGCTAAGATATTTTCAAAGTTTGATTTAAAATCTGGCTTCTGGCAAGTAGTAATTGCTGAGCATGACAAATGGAAAACCGCGTTCAGCATACTAGCAGGGCATTACGAATGGAATGTGATGCCATTTGGATTGAAACATGCTCCTTCTAAATTCCAGAAGGTAATGGATTCAATTTTCAGGCCCTATGATGAATGGTTGCTTGCTTACATTGATGATCTGCTAATCTTTTCCAAGAATCTGCAGGACCATTTTAGACATTTAAAGATATTCATGAAATTGGTCCAAAGAAATGGTCTGGTCTTAAGTAAGAAAAAGATGGAGTTATGCCAGACCAAGATCAAGTTTTTAGGGCACACAATTGAAAATGGACAAATTGCTTTACAAAACCATGCACTTGAGTTTGCTGATAAGTTTCCAGATGTCATCCTAGATAAAACTCAATTGCAGAGATTTCTAGGATGTTTGAACTATGTAAGAAATTTGTATCCTTCTTGTGCCATTGATATGTCTCTGCTCAATCAGAGACTGAGGAAGAATCCAAAACCTTGGACGCAAGCTCACACCCAAGCTGTCAGAGAAATCAAAGCCAAGGTTCGTAATCTTCCCATTCTCTATGTTGCTGATGATGCTGCATTTAAAATTGTTGAAATAGATGCCAGCAATATAGGTTTGGGAGGTGTACTCAAACAGAAACCAAGTGAAGACAGTCCGAAAGAACAAGAACAAGTGGTACAGTTCGTCTCTGGAGTATGGAGCAAAGCAAAACTGAACTATGCTCCAATAGAGAAAGAAGTCAAAGTAGCATGGAACTGTATCAGTAAGTTTTCAATTCACTTGGCAAATAAATTTTTTTTGCTAAGAAAAGATGCAAAGGCTCTGGCAAAAGTAATCACTAAGACCATCAAGAATCCTGAAGATGCAAAGTTCGCAAGATGGCAAGCGCTATTTGCTTACTTTGATTTTAAAGTAGAGCATATTAAGGGTTCAGAAAATTGTTTGCCAGACTTTCTTAGCAGAGAATTTATCCAGCATCAAGAACAGGTTGATGACCCAGAAGAAGATGAGACACATGTAATGGTCATCATCACAGAATGGGACCAGGCCTATCAGAGAGAACAACTAAGATATATATCAGATGAAGAATCATGGCTAGTCTACACAGAAAAATGGAGTCCTACTTGGAAACTCCGCAATACCAAAGTGCTAGACGCAAATGTGCAGAATCATAATGACCTCCAGCACTTTGTACCTGAAAGGAGAGTGTACCCCAAAGGAAGCAGATGGATACATGATATGATGTATTCACACAGTATGATAGCTTCTCATGAAGTAGAAAGAGCACTCTCTCAAGACTTTTGGGATATCTCTGTCATCTGTACTGGCGGTGGAGATAGAACAAGAGTCTATTACAAAACATATCATATAAATAGAACCAGGAACCCTGGCCAATATACAGGCGGCATATTTCAAACTTGGCCAGAGAATGACCCTAATCTAATTTTTCCTGACACTGTTTATAATTTTGCAGGTTACAAAGATCTATGGTGGGATTTATTAAATAAAGATGGACGTGAGGAAACTCTCTATACAAAGTTAAATTTTTCACCCACTTGGATTAACTCAAGAGAGCCAGCCGCACCTTGGTTAGAAAATTGGTGGTATGACTATGGTGTTAGCCCTTTTAGCATGGATCCGCATTATTATGAGGCCTATTTTCATGGACAATGTACTAATTGTCTTGAAAGTCCAGTAGGGGAATGTTTTCACTATCCATGCCAAACTGTGAAAGAAATTGCAGGACTTGAACATAAAATGAGAAATCCCATTTTAAAATTCCTATATGGAAATGCATCACCAATGGCTAGTAATGACCAAGATTAAACATCAAATCATCCTAAATAAGCCCATGATTGTCCGGCGCATCTATACTAAGGCATGGGATGATGAATTCTACGGCAAGATCAGATATCCAGATGCTCAAATCCTGGATCCACCTGCAACAGCCAGTACAAGTGGTTCACGGGAGCCCCACTAAAATAAAAGTCTTCCCTGTGTAGTAATACCCAGTCACGGGTTTACAGTGACAGAGCTTTTCTCGAGGGCTTTTTATCTGTCCGAAAAGTATCCTCTCTGTAGAAAATTATTCTGTTTCCTCGTGGGCCTTGTAATTAAAGGTATCCACAGTGTAATAATCACACACCTTCACATGTGTATGTCGGAAGGTTCAAATCTCTGCGCGGATGTCACTTTGGTGTAACCCGAAAGAAATGATCCACCTTCCAAGTGTCAATAATCTGATGGCTCTACAAGAATGTTTGTCCCCTCTTCCATCCTATATAAGGAGGGGTAAGGCTCATTCAAAGGCATCGGCATTTGGAGTGTTAGTTTTACATTTGTGTGTTTTGAGTCTGAGTTATTGCTCCCTGCTCTGCATCTGCGCAAGATTTGCGATCTGCTTGCATCACGGAGAACTGACTCACAGTCCTTAGAGAACTGAGAAGCCTGCGTGTCTATGTGCTCGGCATAGACAAGAACCTAAAGTGGCCAGTTCTATAGATTGAGTCTGTATCTATATTTCTGTGTGTCTTATACTCTAAGACAGAGTCTGCAATTTGGCCAGGAAGCCTCCGGTATTGCTCGCTCATTCATTGAGTTGCAACAGTCCGGTAAATGCCATTACAGTCAATCTCTGATAAGGAGATCTGAGTCTGTAAGTCTGCAATCTGATTGTAAAATCATTCTAAGATTAATAAAGGAGAGAATGTTCATTGTTCTGCATCATTAAGTATTGTTACTCTGTGCATTATTGATTGCTGCTAAGACACTGTTTATCTTCTCATACTCTTGAAAGTTCGCTAGAAGTTCGTGAGAGGTTCGCCAAACCACCGAGGGATGCCAAGGCTGTAAAAGGAAAAGGGAAGCCGCAGAATAGGCCGCTAGTTGCGTGAACGTGGGAGTAGGTTCATGTATGGGTTCATCGCTGGGTTCACATAAAGTGGTGTTGAGAAGATAAAAGAGACACTTAGCAAGGCCAAGTCTGCCTGTGAGCAGCAAGCAAGCTTGTTGGAAGCCTCTGCTAGAAATTGCAAGGGCCATGATGAATTATTCTCTGAATATTCTAGGTCTAATAACTTAATTTATGGCTGCGATGAGAGGGAGTGAAAAGAGTCTTGGTAATGTGGTGGTGGGGTCAATTAATCAGAGTCGATTGATCTTTCTGAAGTTCCATCTGAAACAGAAGCGTGTGCATCGTGACGATCATGGAATTTGAAGATAAAACACCACGTTAAAAATTCAAAACCCAAACCATGTTACGGTTGATCAAACGGTTCAATACCCAAACAAGAACGACCTTTAAAAGATTAAAGACAACAAAGTTGTTTGGTATTTTTTCATATTTCTTTTTATTTTACAAATAAAAAGCTTTATTCCAAATAAAAAATAGGGATGTATTATTGTATTCATTTTTGTAAGTTTGATTTTTTAACTTTTTAATAATTTTTCCTTTAAATTGCTTTTAATAATATTTGAAAATTTACTTTAATAATATTTGAAAACATTATGGTGAAATTTTAAATAGAGAAATTAAATAATAACATTATTTTTTGAATTGTTTAAATAATGTTTAAGATTATTATTTATTGTTTTCTAACATGTTTGCGACTACAAGTTTATTTTTTTCTTTAAGAAATTATAGTTCAAGTGCATCTAAGCTATCAAAATCAATCATGGATTGCACCTTATCTAAGCTACAAAAACCCTTAACATTGCTGGAACCTATTCGATAAAACCCTGTAAACTAAATTACGCTAGCAAGATATAGGTTTTAAATCAAAAGATACAGGGGCAAGATTTGACCCACTTATTTTCACATGAGACATGATACCAATTAATATAACCTCTTTGGCTGCAACTACACATTTAACCACTACTTTAAGGAACCCCCATGGCTTTAGGTAAGGTTTTCGTGGGAATTCAACCTTGTCTCAATGGTAAAACACTCCTCACTTTCCATCATTGCATCTAACCCATTGGGATTTAATATTGAAGGAAATGAGGTGGGATTTGATCCACTGATGCGTACATGCATTATGATACCATTTCATATGATTACACTGGGTGAAACCACATATTTGACCACTACCGCAAGCTACCCCCATGGCTTTGGGTCAGGCCCTCATGGGAATTAAATATTGCTCGTTGGTAAAAGAATCCTCACTTTATAGCATTGAACCTAAGCGCATTCAATATGTTTAAAAACATTATTAAAATGTATTAAAAATTAACTTAATTAACATATTTTAGAATAATTTCTTATTGGTTTTTTTTTTTTTTTTTTTTTTTTTTTGTGAATAAGTCTACTTCTATATTGATACAAAAAGATTACAAAGAGGCAGAGGCCTCCGAGTGGCTAGCCCAGTGATGTGGCATTCTTGCATTACACTGCTGCACATTGACATGAAAAACCAACAACTGTTTACAGACTATGAAAAACACTGATGACCAGGACCTTGGCCGACTGTTATACCACTGATGCTTGTGTCTGTAGTGTTGTCTGAAATGGAGCACTTTTTTCGACATACAAGACCACAGTAGACACATCCCAAAACAAAAATTACAAACAATTTTAGTGTAGCATTGGAACGCTGTCCAGAGGACAGTTACATGTATAGCAATATTTAGAAAACAGTAGTTGGAAGACCATTGATATGTCGATGGAGAATGACAGTCAATATCCTGCAAAAAACTGAAAGGAAGGAGGAGGTTTAACCCCTTCTTGATACCTGTAGTCAAAAACTGGCGTGCTGTATCCATTAAGCTTCATTGGTAGGCGAGGGCGCTTCTTCCACCACTGGGCAAGCATACGGGCAGAAGTCATCGTCATCTGGAGGAAGAGGAGCTTTGCCTGAGAAGCCACTGCCAGAAGGAGCGCTGGGCTTAGCTTTCGGAAACTCGAACTGAGAGGTGATTGCTCCCGGAGCACTTTGCATACTGACGTCGGGGGGACAAAACAGAACTTCATCCTCAGGAGCAGGGACAATTCCAGAGGGCAGAGCTTGAGCAGTCGTGTTGGGGGCCGAGGGCAAAGACTGAGCAACCGGGTTAGGCCTCAGATTGATGGAGACAGAGGCAATGAACTCATGATGATTGAGGGAGCAGGGATAGATGAAACGGGCAGAGTGAGAGTGAACATTGGAGGAGAGGCGAACTTGCGCCCCATGACCACGACCTCTGCCACGACTGGAAGCTGCAGTGCGCCCATCACCAGGGTCAGAGAAGTCCGACGAAGAGGCAGAGGAAGGAGACGCAGGCGGCCTGATGACATGCCCCCGAGAGGAGCCGCGCCTGCTGGTCATCCTAGGTCTCAGTCGAGGCATAGTGAACTTGGCAGGGCGGAAAAACGACAGAGGGATGGTGAACAAGTGCTGAGGCTGACTGCAAACAAAGGAGGAGCCACGGAAATTGCAAAACGGACCAGAAGAGACGTGAATACCCGGAGAAAGCTGAAGACAACAATTCAAACAACATCGTTTCCCTGTGCTGGTGCGCAGACAGGGCTCAGTATCAACCTACGAACAACAAGAGCTCAGAGGTAAGACGCCAAGGGTCGACTGAATGGGCGCCATAGCAACGAGGTGGGCAAGAAAACGAGGCGGAGTAAACTGCATTGAAGCAGCATTAACTATGAAAGCCTGCGAGATTAGCTTGCGCTTTGAATGCGGAGGACTGGCGGTGGTGGTAACCCACGTGCCCGGCCACCTCCCCATCTGCGAATTAAACCTTTTCACGTACACCCGCATCCGGGATCTTATTGGTTTTAATAACAAAATTATTATAGAATTTAACAAACCTCTTGTAAAATGTTTCTCTTATTTTTTTTAAATTCTATTTAAGTTATATTTTTATAATTTATTTCATTTATTTGGAAAATAATATGAAGGATTATCATCATCCTTGTTATTTTAAATGGATTTAAAGTTAAGAGATGTGATATATTAGTAAAAAACCATAAGAAATAATAAGAACATAAAAAAATAATTGTATAACTTTAATCCCAAATCTAAAGGAAAATACTTTATCTTTATACCTAATGGACAATAATAAGATAAAAATCATGGAAGACACCAGGATTCCCAAAATTAATTGTTTCAACTTCTCGCCAAAATCCCTATACCTCAAATGAGGAAGGCATAAAGGATTGAAATATTGGTTAAGTTATTAGAGAATAAAAAGAGAATTCATTTGGTAGAATAATGATAATATTACATATATATAATAAATTAAAGGATAATATAAAACTATGATACCATAGGAAGACAATAAAGGGAAAATTAATTTGGTAGAATAATGATAATATTATAAATATCATTCCATATAAAGTTAAAGAGAAATTGTGGTGTAACAATAAATTAAAAATTAAAATAAATTATTATATTATAAGGTGGTGTTCAATTCTAGTATAAAAGATCAAAATTATCTTTCTATTTGTGTAGAGAAGAAATCCAACATTGTCAAAATAAGAAAAAATTCTCATGAGCTCCATATTTAAGTTGGGAATTGGATAATTCTTCAAATGTCATGGATTGAAAGAATATGTCATCTTTGTGAAACTAAGAATGTTTAACATGAATTTTTTTTATTAAAATACCTTGTGTATACCCAAATTAGATCTTACATTCAAAATATTTGTCGTAATATCAAGTCATCATTACCTTATAAAGTATGGGTTTCAAACATTCTCTCTCTCTCTCTCTCTCTCTCTCTCTCTCTCTCTCTCTCTCTCTATATATATATATATATATATATATATATATATATATTCCCCTTACATTTATTAAAATATAATCAACAAAATAATATATATTTTTAAATTAGCCCCACACACATGTAGAGAAAACTACTAAAAAGAAAAAGTGCCTCAAGGGGTAGATCACCTGGTAAGCCTGTGTTATGTAAAACTTATGTGAGTGATGAAGGTCATATGTTCAATACCCCTGGTTGATTGACCTACATACTATCTCAAGGGACAAGGCATTTACACCTAGAGGTATAGTGATAGCAATCAAAATTGACCTCATCTCATGTGAGTACAAGCATGGCCCAATTGTTGATTAGAAAGATACTTTTCCATCTCCCTTTTTATTCCACAAACTTTTCTTTTGTTATTATTTCTTGTTTCACAATAGAGTATATAAAAGGGGAAAATATATCTTTTTTAAAATATAGTTTGAGGCTGAATAGTTTTTAAAAGGTAAATCTAAGGTCATGAAAGACTACCAATCATAAATCTTAATCATTGGAGGGTTTATCCTCATTCCTTATATACACAGACTTTTCAATTTAATAATAAAGTAAAGCTTTACATAAACCTTGGAATAAAAAAATCAATGTTCTTATTTTTAAAATAAGTGATAAAAATAATCCCTCTATTATAGGACCATTATTATTAGCCCTCTTTTTTCTAAGTTATATGAGAATATTCTAAAAAACAAGATTACCCTCGGTTGTAAAGTCACTCACACATTTGTTAAAGTTGAATAAATGTTTAATAGGAGTTATCATTCAACTATGGACCACCTTATTATGATCATAATCATTATAAACGAAAGTCACAATAATAAAACCAATTTCTTGTGTTACTTCATTCACTTTAGAAAAGCAATTGGCATAGTTCCTAGAATGAGCATTTGGAAGATATTAGCAGAGCTAAAAATTCATTCTGACTTAAGAGCTATTATGAAAAGGCTACATGAGAACACTATGGCCAAGTTTATAAATTGTGAGGGTTGGTTTGAAGAAATTAATCATGATATAGGAGTTAAAAAATGTGGTTCCCTATCCCCTAGCCTTTTTGTCATATTAATCAAGTTAGATGGTTTGTTGGAAAAAATCATGATGTGTTGACATGTCTCTATCTAGAAGAATCATCATCCCTTTATATGTTCAATATTTTTCTCCGGGTAACAATATTTTTTTATACCTAACAAACAATTAAATATTCTCAATGAATTTTTTTCTCTTATGGGGGCATGACTATTAACACATGAAAAACAAAATTATGATAGTCAAATCCAAAAGGGTCTTTTATTAGAGGAATATACTTCATACAATTATTGAGAAATTATTGATCACCACAAGCACAAAAAAATGATTAATGGAGAGTGGAAAGCCTACTTTGAAATAGAAAATAATTTTAAATAGGTAAAACTATGGTTTTGGGATATGAAGAAAATCCACTTTCTTATGATCTTATATCTAAATACTCTTATGATAATAAATTGTCTACTTCCCATTCTTATGATTGGGATAGGAATAATTATGCAGATAGGTGTTTATATGGTCAGGTTCTTTGTGGTGACATTGTTTACATTAGTTAGCTTTAACACAATCTTTAACATGGGTGCACACTCACAGCTCATTGTCAGTGGCCTCCATGAGTTCGTATGTCATACATGAACTCTTGACGGTAGCCCCGAAGCGTCTTCAGGAAGGCTTCCTATGGACCGCTGTCTTCTTCATTTGTAACTGGCTCCTTCCCTTGGATCCTTCGCACGATCATTATTAGGAAGAGGAACAAAGCAGTGAATACCAAGCTCGACATACAGGTACTCAATTTTCTTGAATTGATCACCCGTCCTGTAGCCCGCGCAGGTTCATTGGCCTTTTTCACATATGCCACAAGGCCCGTAGGCTCTAGGAAGTAGCCAATTCTTATTAGATTGGTCTAAATCGAAGTCCATGCACCAATATCATACATTGTGTTGCCCGGGACCCAGAGAGACACGGTGGAAGCGAAGGCTACCATCGTTGTCCAGTCTTAAGAACCTATACTATTTTTCATTATGGAAATTAGGAGTAGGTTTATTGAAATTAGGAGGGGGTATGGGTAGCGATTGATTCCCATTAGCGAAAGAATAAGAAGACAATTTGGCTATAGTTTCATTGAAAAAAACCTACTTAGTTGTCTCTCGAAATTGGCGGTTGAATGATATACTATGATCTGAATTTTGTTTTTTTTGTATTTAGTTAACCATAGTTGTTTGCAATCTCTTTCCTATGTTCTAGGTGTTGACACATGCAAGAAAACGAAAAATGTTGCAACTCCTTATCTAAAACAAGGTGCAAAGGTCCATGTCTCAGGTGTCAATAAGAAAGAACTCCACTTGCATCAAAACAAACACCTGGTTCAAAAGTGTCTAAGTCTTCTATCCGTCAAGTGGAATCTCAATACATGTTCCTGTCTCGTCTAATTTTTTTTTGTCAATAAAATCTTCAGAATCCTTCCTCTGCCTCTGGCCTCTTGCGTGAAATTAGTGGAAGTGGGTGTTGATGAGAACTAGTTTAGCGGGAAAATTCCTCTAGGCTTGTGAAAGTCTCCAAGTCTACAAGCGTTGCAACTTTATGGCAATAGTTTTGAAGGTATAATTCCTCTGGAGATAGCCAATTCAAATATTTGGTGCTTGGATATCTCCAAAAAATTATTTAGCGGAAACATTCATGTAGAAATTAGACGCAGGATCGTTCCTACAGAAATTGGACAGCTTCAACTTCTGTTTATTTTGAAAGCATCCAATAATAGATTTTCTGGAAGGAAGTATACCGGAGGAGGTGACGGGGTTGAGTTTGCTTAGTTACGCAAAATACTATGAAAGTGAATGCATGATATTCAATTCTATAATCAAAGACAGGACACTCAATGACTGGGCAGGAAGTTCATTGACTTCAAGTTGCAAGAGTAAAAGATCCAATTTTGAGCTAATCCCTCTTTCGTACCATCCAAAGGCATTGATTCAATTTCCATTGATTCGTGGAAAAGAAGAATGGAACATGTGTTGTTTCTTTGGATTAACGTCCTTATTAATAGGGTCTCGTCTCAAATTTGAATATAAAGAGATGGATTTATTTCTTCATGTAAAAACCCTTAGACATGTATCCACGAGGCAGGAATTAGAAATAAGCCTCAACCCTTTCGCCTAGACCAAGAGCCCTTAATTACCAATCATATCCTATGTTTGTCAGCCCCATTCTATTTGCATTTTCGTAGTTTTAGATTACATTTGGTCATTTCGTATCTATAGAACATGGGGGCTTCGTCTCATTTTCCTACTCAGAGACATCATTGTCTCTGCATGTGGGTAGTGGAATTATTTAAATGCTCTTCACTTTTTCTCTCTCAAAGGAAAACTTTTCTATTTTAACCAACATTATGAGAGAAATTCTCCACCAAACTTGCAGTTGCATATTTTTTTTAGTGGATAGATTATGTGATCTATAAAATATAACTTTATCATTGTGTTCTCCAAGGCCTTTATTTTTTCAGTTTTCATTTTTATGCTCAATGGAAATACAAACTTTCTTTATACTAATTTTTGTGTCAGTTGTTGCTTTGATGTTTCTCTTGAATGACTTTAGTCAATGCCTTAATTTTCCAAATATGATGAATATGTTAAGTTATATGTTAGTGTCACATATCTCGATGGCATCCAATCATGTAAAATGAGAACTCAAAGGCCAAAATCCCATTAAAATGGGATTTATTTATTGCAATGAGTAGTTAAAACATCAAATAATTTTTATTATATTAAGTTAGTTATATTAGAATGTAAATAAAAAATATAAGTGGACATGATTGCTTTGGGACAAATAAAGGGGTCTGTGATATTACAAGTGAAGAAAAGTAAATTTAGTTATGTTACTATTTAGTTGGTAATAAATAAAAAGGACAATGCTTTTTGGGAGAAAGTGACAACTCAACTCCATATTGCATGCAAACTTTACATATTCTTCATTTTTTGTATACTTTTTTTTAGATTGGGAAGGAGTTACTTAGATGCTAAAGTGCTCAATGTGGGATGATCTACATATCAAATGTAGAAAATTGAGCATTATAGGAGAAAAATTAACCCACTCAACCTAGGAATAGTTACTATATTCACCCAAAGACCTAGGGTTGTGTAGCAACTTCAAGGTTACAGTTTTGAATGCAATGGATAAACCCTCAGAATAGTGGCATGACTACACCACCTAAGGTAATTCTGAAAGAAACTGAGCTAAGAAGCTAATGTTGAAGGAAATTAGAGAACACTTAATTTTGGGTATATGTCTAGAGAAATGGGAAGGAAGGAGGAAAAAGGAAATATAAGAGTTAATTAAATTGGATTAAGAGGGTATTTATGTGTATTTTGTCCAAGGGGAGATTTTCTTATTTAGAAGTTTTTTCTTTTGGGTAGAGAAAAACACTCACTATGAGAGAATTGATTTAGGTAATAAATCCCCTGAAGAGGACTTCATATCCAAAAAATTTATCATTTGCGGTAAAACAATACTTATTTTGGACTTGGGAAAATCCTATGTAAAATTGTTTGAGAAACCAATAACCAACTTTTGACAAAGAAATGATGCAAAAGGTACTTTGTTGAAACCATCCTTTGTTAAGAAATTTAGTTGGATCAATCATTTGATAGAACCCTTTCCAAAAGTCCTTACCATCCAGAAGGAAATGATTTGGTTGAATAATTGGTGCTACAAATGGTTGCACCCAGTTTGATTGAAGCTACTTAGTCTTGAATATGCTAATATCTAGAAAATTAGTCTATGGAGGTTATTGTTTTAAGTAATTTTCCATTCTTCTAGTGCATGATTGGGAATTACTTCCATCTTGTTCTAATCACTATGATTAGGAATATTAGCATAGGAGGCATAATTGAAGTCTCTAGCTAACTGTTTTAGTTAGTTGACAATTGACTATCCGTTTGGTCACCTAATTAATAGGTAATCCTTGTCATACATGATGAAGCTCCTATACAAAGTGGGACTCTGCTTAGCACCATATTTGTAGATGCGTATCAAATCCATCCTTTTTAGCCATCTCTCTTCCATCTTTGTTTATAATCAGGGACACAAAAACAATTGGCGACTTGGAAGAAAGGAAGTTGTGAACTATGTCCCTATCCTTCCATCTTGAACTAATCCATGATTGTATTATTGAAAATGTACATCCATTTGTCCCATGAGACTCACTATATCAAAATCAAAATCAAAATGTTCCAAGGTTTCTTGCATAAAATGTCTTATTCTTGTGTTTACTTGAGAACTTTGATAGTAGTTTTTATGTTGTTTTTGTTATAAATTTGTAGCTTATGAAATAATTATTGGTTTTAAAATTTGGATTTACAGTTTGCATGCTCTTTGTTCATTATAATATTATCTATATGGTATTATATGATCACTACTATCATGTTGTAGAATCTTGTTTATGTAAAGTTTCAAGTTTATTTTATCCCAAAAAGGATGACTTCCATGGAATTAAGAGTTTACTCACAACCTGTTGTGATATGGAGGAGCGGGGTTTAAATGGTTTCATTGAATAATTTTGTATCAGACAATGGTCGGGACTATTCTCAAGACAGATGAAGATTTCCTTTTTGGTGTTATCACAACCATTAACTTGGCAAGATATAAGGTTGGCATTTTTCATATGGAGAGTTTACTTGCTTGTATTTTATTTTAGGATTTCATTTTTAATGTGTTTGAAATCGTAGTTTATCAGTATTACCTTTTTTGTAAATTAACACTTGTTGTTGTCTTCCTATTTTCTCATGTTGTACGGGGAACTATTAAAAAAATTCACTTTTATATTTTCACTATGGTGAAAGATGTCATGAGGTTTAGAACCCATTGTTGTCATATGTTTCAGACTTATTTTTATTTACTTTTTTGAAATATTTTTTAACATTTAGTTTTAGATATATTACAATTCAAATAAAATTGACCTCCTCAGTGTTTTTCAATAGTTAAACTTGTTAGCATCAGCTTATTCTTCACATTACAACTATAGGTCAGCTATTAGTCAACTTTTCCTTCTCATGGGCACTATCTAATTTGAATATTCTTTTGTTGAGTTATACTATTCTGTAGGTATTCTTTCTCTCTCAGAGATTATAAATGGGTAGGTTAGTTGTTTATATTTTTAGTCATTTTTGAGTTTTGTTCCCTAGTTAAATGCACATTTCTTACCTTTAAGTTGTGGTCTACACACTGTCATTGATCTACAAGCTATCATTGATTTTGCATAATGCAATGCACTAGTTCATTGCATACAACTAACGTGTATTGTGTTAGTCCTGTAATTGGTGTATATGAGTGTAATTAGAACTTACGCTTCACAATATAATGGAATTACTTAATCTTTAGTTGACCATAGGAACATCATATAGATAATTTTATACATTGAATATGACTATTACTTATTTAGATTTGTATGAAGCTTTTGTATTTGTTGTATCTGAACTAAATCATGTCATGTTAGGTGATAGTCATAGAAACTTAATGAAAATAATTGAATTTTTTTTTCTTTATGTTTCTTATTTTCGCTTTGGACTCATTAATTCATTGTTTTTCAGGGACTTCGCAATAGTAGCATTGAACATCCACAAGGTGGCAAAGCATGGTGGAAAGTAAAGTATGTCATTTTTACATTTTCACAACTGATATTTTTGCACTGTTAGTGCATCGTTGTCAGGAAATTCCCAAACTAAGGTCAATTATGTATCATACCTCTACTCAATGTCTATATATTTTCATAAAGTTCTATACTAAATTTTATTGTAACGTTTAATTATCTAGTGAGCCCTCCATTCATGCTATTTTCGTGAGTTGCTTCTAAGGTAGGATTCCTCAAGGTAACACAATTTTGTATTAGAGATTAAATCTAGTCAATGTTTGGTATGTGTGACATTGTTGAATAGAATGATTTTATCTTATCAAATTTGTCTGAGGATATTGATTTAAAAAAGAATGGCTATTTGATGCTTTTGAGGTTTAATATTTTTTTGCGTGTGAATTATTTTATGAAAATAGTGTTCATTTTAATTCTCTACAAAATTCCTTTAGGAATACTAATTGAGGGTATCGAGTCAAATTGTATCAATCATTATATTTGTAGGTTGTTTATTTCTTTACATGATGATAATCATACATGAAGGTTGTCACTTTACTATTACATTGCCCTGTATTTTAGTGAATATATACTTATACTTGACTTCCTGGCCTAGTGAAATTTTAGAGTTCATATTTTGTTTATGTATATATACATCTTTGACATAGTATTCTGAGTCTATTGGAAGCACATTATATAATATATCAACATGCCCATGTATGACTTACTTAATCTACAATATATAGATGTTTCTTAGCAGAGAAATATGTTTTGAGAAGTCTTGCCATGGGAGGATTAGTTGATGTTGACCAAATATTTACTACGTTGAAGTTGTGATTATTTAATTTGTCTTTCCCTCATACATTGATGTTGTAATTGTTTAAGTTGTATTTTCCTATTAGTTACAGGCACAAAAATTTCCAAAATTATTATATTTTCTTATTCGTTTTCACATACAAGGAAGTTTTCCCATCTTCATCAAGTATTTTTTGATGGACATTATGTGAAAATTTGTCAATAAATCAACACAGACTAAGAAAATTCTCTTATTTCTTTTCCTTTGTGTGATTGATACAATTTTTCATGGGCCTTCACAAGTATAACAAAGGAGACTAGAGAAGTATTTTTAGAAACTTTGTTGTGTCAAGGAAACCAACCCAAGTTGCTATCCATGCTCAAAATTATTTCATTTGGCTTGGTTCAAATAATAAAAACAAGAAAAAATATAGCATACATGATATCACCACTATCCATGGTCTTTATTGTTTGTTTCTATTAGGAAGACTGAGTTCCTCGTCAACACACGGAGAAATTAACCAATAACCATGTCTGGTATATCCATCTCAAATTTCACGAGGTAAACTCTTTGGGATCTCAATCAGATGGTAACCTTTTATTGTCACCTCACCATCCTTTAAGTTTGTATACCCAATGAGGGTTTGGGGGCCTTTCTCCAAGAACTATCGTTTTTTATTCTTCTATAGCCATGCCCCACGTAGGATATCATGGGGAGTATTCCATGCAATACTGATGAAAGGAGAGGGAGTGAACCAACAAGATTATCATTCCATTAATATGTCTAGTACTAGGTGACCAAATGTGGAGTTAATTTTCTTCTTCTTTCTTTTCACTTTTGAGAACATTCTTGTGTGTTGTCAATATGAAAAGTATAACAAAAGTGATGGGGGTCAAATTTTGTCATTTTTTCATATTGTCAGTTATGATCTATATTTGTACACTAGTCCATATTTTGTACACTTCCAAACACCCGACCACTAGACTGCAATTCTCTTTGTTTCTCCCTTGAAAAGCACTGGATACAGAGCTGAGAAATATTCATTAAACATATCTAGAGAATGAAAGAAAGTTGCTGAGGGTGAAAATATGCACGAATCAAGATGTTCCAGTTCACAATATTTTCTCTATATATCGAGTACTTCAACTAATGGGGGTCCATTGCAGGGATATGAAACTAAGATCCATTACAAGGATATGGAAACTCCCAACATCATTCTAACACAAATGCATTGATGTTACATAATTCCTTCAGTCAGCTCAAGGGTGGTTGAGTTTAGGCACAATGTATTGGAGTTGTAGGTTCATAATTTAAGGGGAAGATATAAACATGGACAACTATAGGAAAAAGGATTCTAGTTTCAGTCTGAACTTGCTTTTTCTTCACAACTGAGTTTCCATTTAAATAATTATTTTTGGATGTATACAACAAAGACCTTTGGTCCAGTGGCTTCTTCTATATTAGTGGTGGTTTACAACTATGGGGTGTAAGCTCAAAGTGGTGTTTGTGGCATGGAACACCCTTTAGACTAATGGGCTTGGCTTGTAAGTGGTTGCTCTACAGTTATCTTCTTTAATACCTTTATATAATGTTAGTGATGGGAATAAATTTGTATATGGAATAGCCTTGTTTAATTCCATACGCAGGCAAGAGTTGAATTCTTTGTGGATTTCCCATGTATGAATTCTCTAAGTACTCATATCATGTCAGTGATACTAAATAATGACTCTCTATTTTGATGGCTCTAAGTCACAGGAAGGAGCAAAGGGTTGCACACCCCAACAACCTTCCATTATTGTCTAGGGTATGTTCGAAACCACTTATTTTGCTGGCCCCGAGGAAATATTGGAAACTTGTAGCTTTCCCTCTGGTCTCCTACTCATATGGCAGAATACGAGTGAGCATCCAATCGTTCATTCCAAGCTAGGGCTAAGGTCCCTAAGAAAAGATTCCTTTGGGGCTGACTTTGTGAGGTATCTTCGTTAATAAATAACCGTTCTTTCTTGGATGAATTTTCTGTGAATTTCCCATGTATGAATTCTCTTTGTTGTCGGCAGGAGATGAGAGACATCTTCTTGCATGAATATATGAAGTGTGATGAATAATATTTCCTTGGGAAATTCAATAATGGAAGGAAGTTGATTTAATATTCCCTTTGAATCGATTGACTAATTAGTTGATTCATCCAACATTGTTTCTGTCAGATTCACTGCAAAAGGAAAATAATTATCAACCAAAATTCTAGATGCAGACTTGATTCCTCATGCCTTCCACGTCCACATCCTTATATCCTGTAGCGCTACCTCTCTATCACTCTACATTCATCTACACTTCTATCGGCGTACCTTTGCACTTTTGGTGAAAATGCTAGTAATACCTCTATTGACACATACCATTACCAATACGACAATTTGTAGTCTAACGAGGCTTCAAGTTTGACAAAAAAACCATGGAAATTCTGGCATGATTTTCCAAAAATCCGGTAGGAATTTTTGTAAATCCAAGTTAGAACTATTAAAATTCAAGATTTTGGGTGCCCCAAGGGTTTTTGATGGTGCTAAATTCTTTTTCACCATCAAAAAAAAAAATTAAACATTGCTCCTACCCAATTTTTTCTTTTAAATTGTTGAATTTCAAATATTTTTTACCATCCAAAAAAAATGTCACTTAATAGACAACACCATTTGACAATATATCACTATATAATTATGATGACTTCTATTAATACATCAACATTGACTTCTAATTAAATGTCTTGACTCATGACCATTCACCTTGACATGTAATGACTCATGATCATTCACCATGAAAGTACAATCTTGGTGTAGATATTAGCTCTAAAATTACTACTATTATCCTAGTGATATGGTACCATAAAAAGCTATAATTGATTTAATGAGCCATCCGCAATTTCACAATCTGAATTAGTTCATACTTAGACATACATGGCTTAATATTTGAGACAAACGTATCACTACTAACATGATGAACCAATTAGCACACATTCCAGTAGAATCTAAAATATTGAAGTACACACGACCCAAAAAAAAAAAAAAAATCAAAATCCCATTGTTTTTTTATTTTAAAACATGTGGTATACGATGTGCTTACCTATCAAACATCACGTCTCACGCTCACGTGCAACGTGATTGTATCTAGATGCGTTGAACACTAATGGCATGAAAAATATGAACCTTAATCTTTCTCGGTCTCTTTTGCCATTAAGGTCGTTACTCTTTGCCTCAAAGGGGTTTGCGGTAAAGCGAAAACCATATTTTTTTCGGGAGAGATTTTATATAGGTGCATTAGAGTGTGTAAATATTTATGTGCATGTATTATTTTTCCATGATATATATATATATATATATATATATATATATATATATATATATATATATATATATATTTTGTTGAAATATTAAAGTCACCTGCTAGCCTTTGAGCAGAAGAAAGAGTATGTAGGTGTCAAGAATAGTAGTAAGTTTGCGTGTACAACAATACGCAGTCAAAGAAGAATGGGAAACTATAAGGATGAATTAAAATGTTGATGGGCCGCAGCCACAAATTGCAGAGGAGAATTAATTGGTGATGGGAGTAACCGTTTTTGCAGGAGGATGAAGACTTTCGTAGTTTCAAACTACGGAGGAGCAGAGTCAATTAAAAATAGTCATTTCGGGATTTTAAACCCTCAACAACTAGAATGAAGAAATTTGTTTTAAAACAGCAAAATTTCTTTAATTTTTGAAAGGGCAGGACAAGTGGTCCCCACCACTTATGCGCTAATCGCAATCGCAAGTCTCATGAGCAGTGTCTTTTTGATGTGAAGATTTGCGATGCGATGCAATTGCAATCGCAAATTAGAACACACATATAATACGAAGTCCAAATATCTTGTAGATGTGGTAGAGTTTCGCAAGCGAAACGGTTGTATATAATACAACCAAACTTTATATAAAAATCACCCTCCACCACAGCTGAGGCCCGTGGGTCCACAGACCACGCAGCATCATATTATATGATCGCAAGGTCTCAATCGCAGCATTCAATCGGCAGATTTTTGTTATGTGCCCCGATCGTATTAACCATAGGCCGAACCCGATCCAGTTAATATGCCACAGTTCATTTGTACCATCGCGTCCGAGTTCTTAATCGCAATCAGAAGCTATTATGGTTTGGGCCCAATTGCTCTATCAAAAGGCGAACCCAATATATTAAAGAGGGTGGAGTTTTATGCACCATTGCATCTGCTATTCAATCGAAATCGCAATTTTCAGTGGGCCGCTTTATTATGTTATGATATAGACCTGATGGGGTTTATGCAGCGGACTTGAATCTTAGTCATCGCGTCCGTTATGCAAATCGCAATCGGAACTTTTGTTTGGTGTGCTTGTTTTGTTTAAAGCACGGACCCGATGGATATTATACAATGTATTTAAATGGTTTGATCACGCATTCAAAGTGCAACTGTTAAGTGGGCCCGCGTGTATTAGTTTTAAAATAAACTTTAGTTTTAAGTTTTTTATGTTGTTTTTTAATGTTTTAATATGAGCAGCATAAAAAAAAAAGGCCCGAGAGCCTATACAGCATTATAATGTTATGTTTTTTTTTGCACAGCAGTGTGGAACAAAAATACACAGCAGTGTTATTTTCCACAGAGACAGAGTGTGTTATTTGAGAAACAGTGAAGGTTTTGGTGAACTGCGTCTGAAGCAATCACTACTTCTGTTATCCCTCTATGTTAGAGAAAGATTTTGTAACAATTTTGAAAGAAATAGAAGTTTTTTTCAGTGTGGGAAACTCTGTCTCCTGTCAAGAATTTTAATATATTTCTCTGTGTTGAAGAGGGGAGTTTTCTCTCTCCATTTGTTGTTCTGGAATTATCATAAATTCCAACATGGTATCAGAGCTAGTTTAGGCTCTTTTAAGATTTCAAAGAAGCTGAAAGAAGAATAAGACTTGTTGCAGCATTTCTCCAGAAGTGTGAAATCTCAACAGAAGTCAAAGTTCAGGTATTTCTCAAAGAAAACAGAGTTGTTATTTTGTTTAAAAAAAAATTGTTCCTTCAGAGAAGGAAAGACAATTTGTTTAAGTTCAGAGTTCAGTTTAAAAGCAATGGCTGGACCAAGCACTGGTATGAATATTAGAAATGTTCAGCTTCCACAATTTAATGGAAAGAATTATGACTATTGGGCCATTACCATGAGAGCCCTATTTGTCTCACAAGACTTATGGGAATTTGTAGAAGATGGTTTTGTTGAAGCAGCTGATGAGCAGGCTTTTAATGCCTTAACTCAAGTAGAGAAGGATATATTGAAGATAAATAGGAAGAAAGACTCTAAAGCTCTCTTCCTATTGTATCAAGTGGTAAATGAGAGTGTGTTTCCAAGGATAGCAGCAGCTAAGAAATCCAAGGATGCATGGGAAACTCTGAAAGTAGCCTATCAATGTATGGAGAAAGTGAAAACAACAAAACTTCAGTTGCTGAGGAGAGATTTTGAAACTCTCTGCATGAAAGAGTTAGATACTATTGACTCATTCTTCACTCGTGTGATTGGGATTGTAAATCAGATAAGGTCCCATGGAGAAACTCTTGAAGAAAGAAGGATTGTGGAGAAAATTTTGAGGAGCTTACCCTCAAAGTTTTATGTTACTGTTACCACCATAGAAGAGACCAAAGATCTCTCAAAGTTCATGGTAGATGAACTTCATGCCTCACTGATAACTCATGAACAAAGATTGAGCAGAGATAAAAAATCATCTCTAGAGCACGCCTTCAAGACCCAGATGCCTTTAGGAAGAGGAAGAGGTCGAGGCAGAGGAAGAGGAAGAGGCAGAAGCCAAAACAGAGGTGGAAGGGACAGTCCTTCACATTCACATGGAAGGAGCAACAGTCAAAATCAGAGCCATGGTCAATGCAATAGCCAACAAGGTGGACACCAACACCAACATGCACATGGATAAATGTATGACAAATCCAATGTCCAATGTCATTATTGCAAGAAATATGGACACTATGCCAACGAATGTAGAAAGAAGCAAAATGACATGAAAAATAGGCAGAATGATAATGTAGCAAAAGAAGAAAAGAACCCAAGTAATGTGCTATTAACATGTAATGTAGCACAGGATAGAGAAGATGATGTTTGGTTCTTAGATTCAAGATGTAGTAATCACATAACTGGAAACAGAGCAATGTTTTCCAATCTAGATGAAGAAGTTAAATCAGAAGTAACCACAGGGACTGATACTAAGATCTCTGTAAAAGGAAAAGGCAGAGTTAGTATTCGAGCAAGAAATGGTGAGCAAAAATTTGTTCTAGATGTGTATTATGTTCTAGGTTTTAAATGTAATCTTTTGAGCCTTGGGCAGCTCATAAACAAAGGTTACAATGTAATTTTCAAGGATGATGTGTGCACAATAAAAGATATACCTACAAGCAAGAAAATCATTGTTGAAATACATATGACCAGCAATAGAGTGTTTCCGCTCAAGCTAAACACTGACTTGAAAGGAAAAGGAAAGAGCATAGCAGCTGTAACACAAGAAGCCTTTCAGAAGGAAGCAAAAGAATGAAAATTGGTTACGGCACCTGAGATTTGGACATCTCAATTTCGGAGGATTAAATTTGTTGCACAGAAAAGGAATGGTAAAAGGTTTGCCATTGATTAAGAAGCCTGATAGCCTGTGTGAAGGCTACATCTTGGGAAAGAAACACAGAGAAAATTTTCCATCAGGGAAAAGCATAAGGGTGAAAGCACTGTTAGAGATCATTCACTTAGATTTATGTGGGCCGATGCAGACAACATCAGTTTCAGGCAGCAATTACATGTTGACATTCATAGATGATTCCACAAGAAAAGTGTGGGCTTATTTCCTAAAATATAAGAGTGAAGTCTTTTAGAAATTTTGCCATTTTAAAGCTCTTGTAGAGAAACAGAGCGGGCTGCACATTAATGTTCTCAGAACCGATAGAGGAGGAGAATATATATCAAAGGAATTTCTGCGTTTTTGTAGAGAGAATGGCATACACAAGCAATTTACCACAAGGTACACACCACAACAGAATGGAGTTGCTGAAAGGAAGAATCGAACCATAATGGAAATGGTGAGAAGTATGTTGAAGGAAAAACATTTGCCGAATGAGTATTGGACAGAAGCAACAAACTGTGTTGTGTATATTCTAAATATATGCCCCACAAAAGTTGTGATGAAAAAAGTTCCAGAAGAAGCGTGGAGTGGCAGAAAACAGGGAGTCACCCACTTGAGAGTTTTTGGATGTGTGGCTTATGCACACATTCCTGATAATTTGAGAAAGAAGTTGGATAGTAAGGGGGAGAAGTGTATCTTCCTTGGATATTGTGAAGATTCCAAAGGATACAGATTGTATAACCCATCCACAAAGAATTTTGTGATAAGTAGAGATGTGCAATTTATTGAAGAGGAAGCATGGGATGGAAGCACTAAGAAAACAATTAATGTTTAAAGATGTTTATCTCATGCTGAAGATGAGGAAGATGTGATTGAAATTAACAACTCAACGGTAGCACAACCTCCACCAAAACAAGGACAGCAAGGGACACCTCAAACATCAGTGAGAACACCCTTGAGAAGAAGCAGGAGTGCATCTCCAAGAACACCACGTGGGGCAGATTCAAGTGCTTCTTCAAACATGACTACACCAGATGAAAGAGGAACAAAGTTCATAAGTCTCAATGAAATTTATGCACAGGAAGCGGCAAATGAAGGTATGAATTCCTTATTTGCTTTGTATTGTCAAGTTGATTACCCTATTCATTTTGAAGATGCTATTAAAGATAGAAAATGGATAGAAGCTATGGATGATGAAATTAATGCCATAGAAAAGAACAAAACATGCGAGTTGGTTGATCTCCCAGAAGGTAAATAAGTCATTGGAGTTAAATGGGTCTATAAGACCAAAAGTAATGCTGAAGATAAAATAGAAAGACACAAGGCTAGACTTGTTGTCAAAGGATATAAGCAGAAGCATGGGATAGATTATGAAGAAACTTTTGCACCAGTTGCAAGAATGGAGACAGTGAGAGCAGTGTTGTCAATAGCAGCACAAAAAAATTGGAAAGTATACCAGATGGATGTAAAATCTGCATTTTTAAATGGTGTGTTAATGGAAGAGGTATATGTGGAACAACATCTGGGCTATGAGAAGAAATTCCAAGAGCATAAAGTCTGCAAATTGAAGAAAGCTCTTTATGGGTTGAAACAAGCACCAAGAGCATGGTACAGTAGGATATATTCCTCTCTACTGGAAAATGGATTTGAAAAGTGTGAGGGAGAACCCACCCTCTACATCAAAGAAAAATATGGTAAAATGCTCATTGTTGTTTTATATGTTGATGATCTAATTTTCACAGGTAATGATAATTACCGTATTGAAAATTTTAAAACAGTCATGAAAGAAGAATTTGAAATGACTAACATGGGCTTGTTGAGATACTTCTTAGGAATAGAAGTAGAGCAAAGTGAAAAAGGGATTTTTATTTCTTAAGCAAAGTATGTGAATCAGGTTTTAGAAAGATTTAGTATGCAGGAGTGCAAAGCTGCAATTACTCCCACAGTAATGGGATTGAAGTTGATTAAAGAGGACAACAACAAGGATTTTGATCCAAGTTTGTATAAAAGCATAGTTGGCAGTATCATGTATTTGATTGCAACTAGGCTGGATATTATGCATGCTGTTAGTTTAATTTCCAGATTTATGGAAAATCCAAAAGAAGCACATTGGCAGGCAGTAAAGAGAATTTTGAGGTATGTTAAAGGAACTAAAATATTTGGTATTCTATATACTACTTTAGAAAATTCAGAGTTAGTTGGATACACTGACAGTGATTGGGATGGAAGTGTAGATGATCGGAAGAGCACTTCCGGTTATGTTTTTCATATGGGTTCAGGAGCCATTTCATGGGCTTCTAAGAAATAGCCGATTTTAGCATTATCTACAGTAGAGGCAGAGTATGTGGCAGCTACAGCAGCAGTGTGTCAAGAAATTTGGATGAGAAGGATGTTGAGAAGTTTATGCCAAAAACAGGTAAAAGGGACAATGATTTATTGTGACAATAGCTCAGCTATTGCATTGTCAAAAAATTCAGTGTTTCATAAAATAATGTAACACATAGATACAAAGTTTCATTATATCAGAGAATTGGTGAATAATGGAGAAATTGTTTTACAGCATTGTAAAACAGAGGAACAATATGCAGATATTTTGACAAAGCCATTGGGGCATAAGACATTTGAATTTTTAAGAAAATTCTTGGGTATAATTGATAACCCAACAGCTGACTTTAAGGGGGAGTGTTGAAATATTAAAGTCACCTGCTAGCCTTTGAGCAGGAAGAAAAAGAGTACAGAGGCAACGCAACAGAGTTTGCGTGTACAACAATACATAGTCAAAGAAGAATGGGAAACTGTAAGGATGAATTAAAATTTTGATGAGCCGCAGCCACAAATTGCA
This sequence comes from Pinus albicaulis, assembly GCA_034641835.2. NCBI lineage: Eukaryota > Viridiplantae > Streptophyta > Pinopsida > Pinales > Pinaceae > Pinus > Pinus albicaulis. The sequence goes on from CM076582.1 coordinate 326,924,030, forward strand.
GAGGAGAATTAATTGGTGATGGGCGTAGCGTTTTTGCAGGAGGATGAAGACTTTCATAGTTTCAAACTACGGAGGAGAAGAGTTAATTAAAAACAGTCATTTCGGGCTTTTAAGCCCTCAACAACTAGAATGAAGAAATTTGTTTCAAAACAACAAAAGTTCTTTAATTTTTAAAAGGGCAGGACAAGTGGTCCCCACCACTTATGCGCTAATCGCAATCGCAAGTCTCATGAGCAGTGTCTTATTGATGTGAAGATTTGCGATGCGATCCGATCGCAATCACAAATCGCAACACACATATAATACGAAGTCCAAATGTCTTGTAGATGTGGCAGAGTTCCGCAAACGGAAGGTTGTATATAATACAACCAAACTTTATATTAAAATCACCCTCCACCACAGCCGAGGCCCATGGGTCCACAGACCACGCGGCGTCATATTATATGATCGTAAGGTCCCAATCGCAGCATTCAATCGGTGGATTTTTGTTATGTGCCCCGATCGTATTAACCATAGGCCAGACCCGATCCAGTTAATATGCCACAGTTCATTTGTACCATCGCGTCCGAGTTCTTAATCACAATTGGACGATGTTATGGTTTGGGCCCGATTGCTCTATCAAAAGGCGGACCCGATATATTATATAGGGCGGAGTTTTATTTGCCATCGCATCCTCTCTTCAATCGCAATCGCAATTTTCAGTGGGCCGCTTTGTTATGTTATGATATGGACCCGATTGAGTTTATACAGCGGACTTGAATCTTAGTCATCGCGTCCGTTATGAAAATCACAATCGGAACTTTTGTTTGGTGCGCTTGTTTTGTTTAAAGCGCGGACCCGATGGATATTATACAATGTATTTAAATGGTTTGATCACGCATTCAAAGCGCAACTGTTAGGTGGGCCCGCATGTATTAGTTTTAAAATAAACTTTAGTTTTAATTTTTTAATGTTGTTTTGTAATATTTTAATATGCGCGATATATAAAAAACAAAAAGGCTCGAGAGCCTATATAGCATTGTAATGTTATGTTTTTTTTGCACAACAGTGTGGAACAAAAATACACAGCAGTGTTATTTTCCATAGAGACAAAGTGTGTTATTTGAGAAATAGTGAAGGTTTTGGTGAACTGCGTCTGAAACAGTCACTACTTCTATTATCCCTCTGTGTTAGAGGAATATTTTGTAACAATTTTGAAAGAAATAGAAGTTTGTTTTCAGTGTGGGAAACTCTGTCTCCTGTCAAGAATTTTAATATAGTTCTCTGTGTTGAAGAGGGGAGTTTGCTCTATCCATTTGTTGTTCTGGAATTATCAGAAATTCCAACATATTTTAAAAGAAATAATGATTTTATAATTGAAAATATTGATTTTGAATATTAATTAATTAATATGAATTTTAAAAAAATTGTTAAATTAATTATTTTTCTGTTCGTTTTGAAGTCATTTTTCATTATAATTTTAAATTTAAAATAACAGATTAAGAAAGAGAAGAGATCAATTAAGTCATTATAGTATTTATGAAGGCATTATAGTCCAATACCAGTGATAATTCCAATTAAGTGTTTTTTTAATTTTTTTAATTAGGGAACTTCCATGTCTGTGGAAGGAAATAGGCCTCTCTCTCAACCACAAAGCAAGAGAGATTGCATAGTTACTTTATTCCAGAATGTACACTTGTTAACTTATAAGATTTGAAATTAGATGAAAAAAAAAATTAAAAAAATAGATGTAAATAAAAATAATAATAAATAAAGAAAATAATAAATATTTCACTCAACTACCTATAATAATATAACAACGATGAATATAATAATAACATTAAAAAAAAAGGAATCATTAATAAATTATGATTTTCTTTATATATATATATATATATATATATATATATATATATATATATTGTTTTATCTAACATTGTGAGAGCCCATTTATGTGCTAAGTAGTTGTTGACTAGTTGTTATGTTATTTTATATTTTAAAAGAAACTAAAACATTTCATTTATTTGGAAATATTTCTTCATGAACATGGGTTAACTTTATTTTGTGGAAAATAAATTAATTATGGAAAAGTGGCTCCATAAAAGTAAAAAAAAGGGGAACTGATGGTAAAATTATTCCAAGAACTGAGAGGTGATTGGGCAGTTGAGATCATTACCTTTTACTCTGAGGATAAACGCACATCCCATTGAGGAAAAGGGGTTATGTTCTGAGGAGGAGGAAAAGAGAAGAGCGAATAAATTTCAGAGCTGGTAGTGACCAGAGGAACACTCAGTACTCGTAAATGTTTCTGGAAAGGAATACTGGACTTGGAGTCCCAAGGTCTCTTTTGAAACCTCTATCAACCTACCCAAATCAGGCATGGAGCATAGGGGAAGATAAGGATGTAATCGCCTCCCTTATGGTACGGAGGACACCATTAGTAGCGACCTAGATAAGATAAGTAAGCAGACTTATTTATTTCATATGTTATAGACAGACTAGTAATTTACAGGAATGTATTTATACTGTGAAATTCTTTTAACTGGAAAATATGTATTGTTGAAGAGAAAGAATGCATTATACATTGTATATATCTAGTAATCTGGAAAAGGTGTAATACAACAAAGAAATAAATATGTTATATACTATGTAAACCTAGTATGAGATATATATGACTTTATTTTCTTCGAAGGATTCGGGCCTATTTGCAAAACAGACAAATTAGAATAACTGAGTAAAAGAGAATAGGAATAAACTAGTGAATTATTATGTGACCTAAGAAAGTTAACCTGGAAGATAACTGTTAGTCGAAGGTCCTAGGTGAAAGCCCCTAGACCCTAGAGCTAGTCGATCTTCCTAAAAATAGGTTATACACGGATAGAAGAAGATGGTCCGGCCATCATACACAACTAGAAAAGAAAATTAAAGAACTACTACTTTAATGAATGTTAGAAAATCCATGATAGCAAAGAAATTTATTTTACAAATTATTCGAAACAGAAAATATGGAACTAGCATGCAACTGTGTATAACTGAAAAGGATATACTCCATGAATAATGGACTGTATCTAAAATCCGACACGTTAAGTAGAAATCATGGTAGAGAATAATGTAACTTTTCTAGGCCCAAAACAGGGTGTAACCAAACCCACCGAAATTTCTACATAAAGTGAACATGTTATGGACCAGACTCATACTATGGAAACATAGAAACATAAAAAATTACAATTGTAAGCACCCAATAGTAAACACGACTTTGCAAAGAAGAAGAAAACTTTATTCGATACAAGAAAATATGCAATATAATTCCATTTTTGAATGGGAAAACGATAAACAAGAATCCCCAATAAAAATGTACAGGGTTCGATCCTGATTACATAAATATTATAAAAATGCAAAGAGTCACGTGGTGCTTAAATTACAACCGCAGAGTTGACAAAGACATTAAGACTCAGTTATACGACTCAATGAAAAAAAGAAAGAAGCTTGCAGGGGTGCCATATAGGCACAACTGTGCAATGGAATTAACCTAGTCATCCTGGCTAACTACCACCTGCAAGATAAGCTTCAGAGGTATAATTCAACATGGCAGAAAAGCGAGGTGTGCTCTCTGCACCCAATAAGGAGGATCAGGGTTCAAAATACCTATTAACACGAGAGAATGATCACAGTAGCGTGTGATGAAAGAACCATGTTGAAGAAATGAAAACTCTTACTCTTCAGCTAACTGAAATGAAAACGTGAGAACCATCCAAATAAGAATCAAGTGCAGTAAGAAGAGTAATATGACCTGAAAGGACTTGTATTTCAGACCGAGACTTAGCTGAGGAGAGGTCCAAAACAAGAGGCACCAATTAGAAAACTTGAGACAAGAACGAATCATTATGAAACCCAGAACTGTAAATCAAAGAATGAAGAAGAAAACGTATTTAAAAATTTGTAATTACCTGCCGCGGGGGAGGGTATCTCTTCCTGAGGAAATTGGTGCACCCTGTGGAAGACCATGGCCCAAACTCTAAGGAAGACCCTACAAAAATGGTTTGAACCCTGTCAAACTTTTAATAGAACCAGACAGGGCATCAAAGCTCGAAAATTTCTAAACTAAACGACCAGAGCGAGAATGGAACTTGGTAACTCTGACACTGCAGAAAAATTGATAACAAGACCCATTACCTGGTCGAGGCAAAATGCAAACGAGACGTAGCCACCATTGCAGAGCTTGCAGAGCCATCGGGAGAACCAAACAATCAAATTATCCAAGTCAGTTAGGGTTGCAAGGGGTAGTACCCTAAGCGGTTACCGAAAAGATCTCTGTCGTTGATCGTGGGATTCCAGATCGAATGGTGGGTATTCCAATAGGTGGACACCTTAGGCCAACCCAATCTCGATGCATAAACCTCTGTAAAGACTTAATTAATGAGAATATCGATGTGGATTAAGTCGTATGTCCTAAACTGGAAGAAGAAAAGAATAAAATTTATGATCTGATCTGAAAACCTTTAATAAGTGCGAGTCTCGAGGGTTAAAAACCAAGGGGTAAAAACCGTAGTTTATAAAGAATGAAGTAACAGAACCTCGCTTATGCACATGTTAGTCTAGTCCAGTAATGATAAGGCTATAACTAAGACACAGGTAAGCAAATCTTAAGTTTGAGAGATAAGCTAAGGAGTAAAGCATAGTAAGTAAAGTAAAATATTTAATTTTGTTAATGATACATATTAAAAACATATATTTATTTAATATTATTATCACTTATCAATCATATATATATATATATATATATATTTTGACCATCCATCAAAAATATAATTTTTGGTTTACTTATATCTTTTAAATTTATATCTATTCTAAATATAAAGCGTTTCATGTAATAACTTACTACTCATATTAATGCCATAATATACCTATATGATTTTATAATTTATATATAAATAGAGTATGATTAGTTCAATCATTTTAATAATAAAATCATTACATTAAAAAATATCTCATATAGTAAAATCAAATTTTTATTATTAAAATAAATATATTAAATATTGCAATAAATTGCATTTAAAATTTACAAATTGAGTAATGAACATTTGTACATGTATTCATGTACCTCAAATTTAGTGTTATACATAAATCAAATTGTAATTGCAAATATTATTATGAGCATATTTAATACTTAATATTATTGTATAAAAAAAATATTTTAAAGGGAAAATAATTAATTTTCAATTTTTTTCAAAATTTTATTGTGAATGAATATTATTAAATGCAAATATAGAGGTTTATCCAGTGAATTACAAAAATCTAGGCTGATATCTAGAGGGGAGACTGGATCATAGTAAAAAATATACTCTCCTTAAGGAGGAGAGAGACATATAAGAGCTAAACCTAATTAACTATGTCAACATCGAGGCATTGACCTAGTTTACCTTGTACACAAGTAGTTGTAAATATGAAATTACAAAACAAAAACATATCATCATGAGGCTTAGGGGTCGGAATCAGAACCTGCAACGAGGATAAGATTTTTTGGATCTGCTAGAGGTCTTCCTACTATTGGAGGAATACGAACATGTTTCTCCGTCCTACCCATCCATCTATTAAGTCCCTTACTAGTGCTTTTGTAGGTGATCAAGGGATTGAAGAATGTCCATATGAGATTCCTAGTAGTCCAACAAATTTCATCGCAACATAAATTTCATTTGGGAATAAAAATCTGTTGTGTCCATGTACAGATTAAACTCACCCCTCGTATGGGAAGTATCACGGATCGAATATGCCCACATAGATAGAAATTCAATTTTTGAGAGGGAGGTTCTACGGGAAGAGGCCTCCCCCTTCGATCTGATAAGCTCTTCCGCTAGATGGGTAGGAGTGATATCTAGATAATGAGTAGATTAGTCCTCAATTCTATGGTGCATATGATTTTGTCATCGATGAGCTCGGTGTTCATAATAATTCGCCCCCCTTGACTTTATCCCCTTAACATGACATGGATTCTTTGGCACCTAGAATATCAAATTCAAACATCATTCCACAATAGCCATGAAGAACCCATCATAAACATGACCAACCCTATTTGTTAATGCCGGTGAACGAGACCTAAATAGTACCGTGACCTTCCATAATACAAACTTTTCCAACTAGGCACAATAGCAAGAAAGAAACTGATTTTTGTAACCACCACTGAAATTTTCTTCTCCTAACAACACAATGGTAAGAATGACCCCATGCATACAAACAAGACCCAATAAAACTAATCAGGGAAAATAAAGACATCAATGCATGTGCTTAAAAGCGAGGGAGAAGACTAAAGCCAAAGCTAAAGAAATTCACCCACCAAGACTCAACCCACCTCCCAAACCCAAGTTGTCTACAAGGAAAAGGTTAACTCGACAAGGACATAATTAGATGACAATGAAGTATGAAAGAACCTGAACCCGCCAACAGAGCACCCTAAACATATTCAATATAGAGAGAAACCCCCTCAACCACCCAAGCTTTGCCCAATAGCCAGCCTTTAGGTGGTAGGTGACCCAACACAGAAAAAAAAACAACTACTAAAACCAAGCGAAAAAGTGGAACATCCCTGATGCAGGGGCATTAGGCTCAAGAAAATTCCTTGTATTTTAATAGACTTAGCGGTTTTGTGTTTTTAAGGGAGTTGGTTTCTTATGTAATGATTTGAGTGATTTTAATGAAAATTAATTAAATATTGTGAGGAATTTGTAAATGTTCTGGAATGTTGGAGAACATGAGTGAATTAGGCTAGTTGAGAATGTATAGGGATTGAGAGATTTAGGAATTAATGTAAATCCTAAAGTAGAGTTAGTTTCATTATTATATGGGATTAAAGAGGATCCTTAGGGATAATTAGTGATTTTAGGACTTAGAGGAATGAAAATAGTCCAATCAAAGTACAAGTGAGTGAAGAGAACAAGGTCATGCACAGATCTTGAAGGTGAGATAATTTTAATCTAGTTTAAAATTGTGATTACAAAACTATGGTTGCAGATAAGATGAAGACAAAGATTTGATGATAATGGCAGTGAACCTAATATTCCAACTAAAGGTTGGATAGGGAGAACAAATTAGGTGTTCTCAAGAGAAGGTGAGTTGAGGATATAAGCCTAGAGAGAGCAAAAGAGAGTGCTCAAGAGGTTCCAGAGATAGAACTAGTGCTTTCCAAAAGACCAAGTCCAGAGAAGGGATTGGTGAGGTAAGTTGTAACAAGGAGGACTTGTTATTGCAGAGGCTTAGTGCAACTCATAATGAGTGAGAAGCTCATAAAGAAGATGATCATGGAGGATCATAGAAGAGGTTCTAAATAATGCCACAGAGATAAGATGAAGGATAGAGAAAGAGAATTTGAAGTGATGAAGGTACAACTAGAGGTACTAAAAGAATGGCTACAAGAAGAGGAAAACCAGAAAGGAGGATGGATATTTCCACTGAAGGGGAAGAGAGTAATTTGGAAACCATTACAAATGAAGTGGTGGCAGAAAGATATTCCCTTATGGAAGGAAGAACTCAGATTTTTAGAGTCAAAGATGGAATTTGAGGATTCCACATACAAATCTGTTCAAGGAGAAATGCTTGAAGAAGCAAACAAGACTGAAAAGTCTTATGTTTTTAAAACTAAGGAATTGTGTATGATTGCAGGTACATCATAGGATGCTGAAAAAACTTCAGAGTTTGTTAAGGAGAAGGAGTTGAATCTGAAATCTATTCAGAAGGATACTGAGATAGTAATATCTTAGAAACAAAAGAAGACAGAAGGGTCTCATGAGAATATTTAGCAGAATATTGAGGCAGAGGAAGAAGGACCATCTAATGATTGGTAAAGAACAAGTGAAGGTATGGAAAGTCATGTGAAATTTCCAAATTCTACTCCAATTGAAATTGTTGAACTATGTAGAAAATTAGATCTTCAAAGAAGAGAATTGGAAAAGCATAGGATCTATACAAAGGATAAACTATTGAAGAAGCAAGACAGGAAAATTTTCATGAATGAAAGTTAGAAAATAGAGGATAAGGATGTAAGAGTTCAAAAAAGTGAAATTGCGGAGAAAGAACTTCATTGTTATGAACCAGAGCAGAGAGACATTCATAAAACAGATGAAATGGAGGAGAGACTAGCTGACAGTCTCATGGAGAATTTAAATCAACATACTGACGTGCTGACAAAGGAGTTAGAAGGAAACTCAGAACAACATACTGATATGTTGTCAGAGGAGGAAGAGGTATTGAAACCTTGTATTTTTAATACTAATAATTCATGTGTTAATTATGTAGGTAAAGAAGGACAACAAATGGAAAATATCATAGAATTTAATGAAAGAGAAACTATGTTAACTGAAAACATAGTGGAGGGTCATCATTATATCATGATGACTGGAACAATGGAGATAATTCTGAAAGCTGGGAAGAAAGACAGTGAATATTTACTGAGTCTTGAAAGAGACTTAGAACTGCAAGAAGAAGATTTGATGACTGGATCATCAAATGAGACCATTGGGTCTTGTAATTTTGAAATTGAAAATTTGATTGTGTTTACAGGTGTTTCAGAAGACAATCCATCTCTTGGAGTTGCCTTGAATGAAGATGAACTATTGCAGAAGAAGGAACTTATAAATTCCAAGGAAGGTGAGACAGACATGTATCATATGAATGAACTTGTTACTGTTGATGACAAGGAGGAGCTGGCTTGTCTGATTAGCCAAGAGAAGACTGTGGGAAAGACTTTTAGAACTGCCACAGTGATGGAGAATCAAAATTCTATTATGATAAAGGATGAAGATACAGAGTTTGAAGAAGCTGATTTGATTGCTAGAATCAATCAAGGAGGTAATGGACAATTACTGAAGATTTTCAAGGAAGAAGAAGGATATGCTGAAACTGAATTACAGCATATTGATGATGTGTTTGAAAGGAAACAAATACAAAGGGAATGGCTGAAATATTTGCTGGAAACATTTGAACAAGAGAAAGGAATTGCAGACACTAGAATGGAAATGTTTGGAGTTATGGAAGAGGCAGGAGCGGATACTAGTTTATCAAATTTAATTATGCTTACTAGTATACAAAGAAGAAGGAATGAATATGTTACTGCAGTTAAAGCATCAGATGATAATTCATTTTTTAAAAGTGAATTTGCAGGTGATGAGCAGAAGAGGAATGTTGCATAGGGAGATATCTTCAAAGATATTCAGGATGTTTGGGAGGCAGCAACAAGGGTGATATATGCAGTATCATATGCAACAACAGAAATTGAAAGAAGCAATAAAAGGCAGAGTAATTTCCAGACAGAAGATATACTGGACATAGAGATTGAAAACATAAGGAGGTTGATGATGAAGGTGTCTCAGAAGAAGACAACAGCAAGAAAGCAAAGTAACAACAACAAAGGAAAAACAAGAACAGATTGTGAAAGCATAGCTAATGGAAAGATACAGAATAATATATGGAAACCTAGCGAATTACAACAAAAGAATAATGCAGCTTATGGACAGTAGAAAAATAGAGTATGGGATCCAGGAGGCAAAGATTAAAAGCACATGATCAGGAGATCATGATTATTTTAGACCTTGGGGGTCTGATGCAGGAGCATTAGGCTCAAGAAAATTCGTTGTATCTTATTAGACTTAGGGGTTTTGTGTTTTCAAGGGAGTTGGTTTCTTATGTAATGATTTGAGTGATTTTAATGAAAATTAATTAAATATTGTGAGGAATTTTTAAATGTTCTCGAATGTTGGAGAACATAAGTGAATTAGGCTAGTTGAGAATGTATAGGGATTGAGAGATTTAGGAATTAATGTAAATCCTAAAGTAGAGTTAGTTTCATGATTATATGGGATTAAAGAGGATCCTTAGGGATAAGTAGTGATTTTAGGACTTAGAGGATATTTTGGATTTTATTGAGAAGATGGAGGAACTGAAAAAAAAAATAGTTCAGAACCTTCTGTATAAATTGTAAGCCTAAAAGGCATAAAGGAGATAGATTTGAAGGTAGAACAAAGGTATACAGATAGGGTTTGAAGCGTACGTGCAGAATAGGAAAAGGCCACTAAGACACAAGATCAAGCCAAAGGAAGATTTCCTATGTAATATTGGCTTTTAATATAGGAAAAGTCAGTTTCTGAGTTTTTGTTTTGATTATATACTGTGTGCAAGTGGAATTGACAGGAATAGGGAGAATTCTGTCATTTTATATCCAAGCTACATTTTAAGAGATTATGTGGTTTTTTTTAATTCTGTGTGATTGAGAAATTAGCATTGATCACAGGATGGATCGATGCCATGGACTTCTAAATTGAAGGACAAAATTTGTCTAAATATATTTTACAGTTGAAGCCGATATCGTATAAGGTATTTCAAAGAGTTATTACACCTTCTGTTGTGTAATAAACATTACAGCTAGATCTGGGGGTTGAATTCCATGTAGGGTTTTTTTTATTTAATAGAAATCGATGGTTGTTTGAACAGGCATGTAGAGGATCCGTAACGAAATAAATTAGGAGAAGAAGGAAGGTTGAATGCAAATGAACCGTGAATTGAAGGCGCAGTAGAACTGAGATAGAAAACATGAGAAAATGTTAAGAATTGAAGGCAGAATGGTGGACCAAGCATAGTGGAAGCGTGGCAAAATCAACGAACGAGATCAAGGAAAGCAAACGGCTAGGATTAAGTCATGTAGATAAAGGTGAACAGTGAAGGTGGATTCGAAAACCACAAATGGTTTTCTGTGGATTAAACATGGTAAGTGGTTTTATTCAATTTGAACATGATAAAGTTCAATAGTTGACACGTCGCATAGGCAGAATTTAAAAACCATTTGTTTCATGTTGCTTTGGAGCAATAACTTGTCGGCGATAAATGAGTGCGATAGCCCTCCGAGGGCCTAGCCATCGGAGATCCGACGACATTCCCGTCAGAAGTTGTGAAAAGGTTAATAATGAGTGGACCCAACGAGGTTTAAATGGTACATTTAAATAGTATAAGTTTGAGCCGTAAACATCGTGTTTATTTTAACGTGAAACCCGTTGGATTAGTAGCATGTCACTTTGGCTTGTGACCGTCATTGGATAAGAGGAAGCACATAATCATCGACAAAGGTAAGTTAATAAAGATGTGGGGCTGAGAACATTAATATATGTTGGTGCTTCAGGTTTAATGCAAAGTCAAAGTTTGGAATAAAATAAAATGATAAGTGTGGGCTGAAAGTATATGTTAATGTTTATGGACATGCGGATTGGTGACCGCATATGAACATTGGATTAAGGTGTGGCTCCAAAGTTTAATTTAATATTTATATTTGGTATCTATTTAGCCAAAGTCGGATGCATGGATACAAGTTTCCATAAGGTGAGTTGATATGTTGTGGGCATTATATTTTGGGTATTTAGCCAAGGTTAAATGTGTTGATTCATATTTCATGAATTGATTTTTATTATATGGTTCTAACCATAGGGTTAAGAACAGAAGCAAAGCTCCCGCATTAGAATTTTCCCGAACATGAGAATTATTTGGTTTATGATTGAACCAAGTATTTTTACATGGAGGATGTGGGTTTTGCAGCACTTTGGCTGCATCAATCCCCAAAACCACTGTATGGATAAGAGAAATTGCAGTTGGAATCAGAGAAAAGGATCCAAAATCGCAAATAAATATCACATGACATGAGAAAGGGAAAATGCCATCTTGTAAGCATTGGTAAAGATATAAACAACAACCATCACTTTTCATGCACCAAGGTCAACCCAAAATGTCTACATATTACCTAGATAAGACGTGGAGTCCCATAAGTAGCATACCAGTTCAAATTTTCTCTTACCAATAGAGCCTTCCAAGCTTGAGGGAAAGTCCCATTCATTCGTCGATAAGCAAGTTGTTGAGTGAAAAATGCTTGAGAGCAACAATTTCCCCATGGTCAATCTCTACCCAGTGCCATGCATTTCCTTTTCCTCCTTTTTCACTATAATTTATTGTTGAAACTTGTATCCTCCCCATCCATTGTTGAGAGCATTGTAAATGACTTAAGATTTATCAACAACAAGACCATCATGAGAAGGTCCCTCTCCACATGCACCAATCTATCAAACAGATCATCATGTCGTCCCTTCGTCAACTCCATTTCAATCATATTAATGAATCAAATGCTTCAATTTACACTTGCTAGGGGTGTGTTGCCATGTCCCTCGACTCATTAACCACATGGGGTAGTGGCAACCCCCTCTTCCCCAAACTCTCAATTGTCACCTAATTCAAGATTCAATTTCTTCTAAATTACATAAATTATAATTTCTATTTTGTCTAAATTTATATTACATGTTACATCAATATTGAATTTAAATATTACATGTCTTCCTTTTATTGAGTTGTAAGATAATTTTTTTTTTTTTAATAATCAAATAAAAAATATAATCTTTTATTATATATATATATATATATATATATTATAAACACAATATTGTAGTTTTTTCCCAAATACTATAATTTTTTTTTTAATGGAATATTTTTAATATTTTACTTTTTTACTCTTAAAAAATTTTGAAAATATTTGTCCAAAAATTTTAGAAATATTTATCAAAAAGGTTTAGCTTGATTTATTTTGTGAACAATTAGTTTTGCTAACTATTTAAAGACATATTGTAATTACCCAATTTATAATTTTATAAAACAGTTATATTAGCAATTCTCCAAATATTTTTCTTCCTATTAAAAATATTTATCTAATTGAAATAATAATAGGAGGCATTTCCAAATACTTTTTCTTGAAAAAAAATTTTACTTTGTATTTTTTTTAATTATATATTTTTTTTAAATCTAAAAAATAATGATGTTATTTAATTTTTATTTAATAAATTACTTTAAAAATTGATGATGATGATGATGATGATGGTTAACGTCCACTGAGACCAATATTTGGTCTATCGGACCTAAAGAAACGAGTTATTTAGTTTGATTTAAGATTTTATTCCTATGCACGAATAGCTTGGAGAGAAGCTTCACGGGTTCACTATAATTTTGACATCTTCAAAGGCTGGGAAGGACAATATTGCAACAAAGATTATGAAATTGAGCTTTAATGTGGTTGTACGCGGGACACTCTAAGAGAAAGTGATTTTCATCCTCGATGTTCATATTCTCACATAGATGGCAGATCCTTTCCATCCATGGTGTTTTAGGAACTGTCCAACGACAAGTTTCACTATGGAGCTCATGAGAGTTCGTTCTAATCTTGGCTATATTAATTTTCTTCTTTGAACTAGTTAAAACAGAGAGATACTTTTGATCTTTTAGGGTGGGGTTGATGACCTCCTTATAATATCTTAATTTTCTTTTAGCTGCTAGATCTTTCTCACACCACATTTTTTCTTTGAACTTAGAAGTAATTTTTTTTTAATGTTATTAATGTTTTGCAATGCAAAATTCTAGTCGATCTCCCAATGGTTTAACCAAGCCCTGGTGTCTCCAGGATTCTCTAGAGATGCTGCAACCCCAAACCTCACATCCATATAAGATAACAAGAGTGACTAAAGTTTCAAAGAGGAACTTGTTTCTATCCCACATTACCAGGTTTGTTGTTTTATAATTATTTTCAAAACCAAAATAGGCTTTCCACCCCCATTAATCCTTTTCTGAATGCTATAGTTTCAGTTAAGCTTGTGATGAATATCAATTCCTAAGTACTTGTAAAAAGACACTTCCTCCAAATTACTATTATCATACACAAACAAATTAAATTATTTTTTAAATCTATAAAATAATAATGTTATTTAATTTTTATTTAACAAATTAATTTAAAAATTACCATTTATTTAAAAATTGTAAAAAATATATATTTATATTTTAAATTAATAATAATGATTTTTGAAATAATGTTTTCTTTAATATAAATGTTGTAAAACTTTTAATATTCATAGATTAACAAATTTATTTAAAAATTATAAAAAATGTATATTTATATTTTAAATTAATAATAATGATTTTTGAAATAATGTATTTTAAAATATAAATGTTGTAAGACTTTTAATATTCGTAAAATAAAATAATATCTTTGGGTATCATCATTCAATTTACTTTCAGATGCTTAATTAAGACATGTTAATCATCATCGTCATAAGAGTTCTTCTTGTTGCTTCTACAGTTAACTTTTTCATTGCGAGGTCTCTTTCCCTCAATAATATTCTCCTCTCTTCATTTCAATAAAGTGAGGGTTCAATCATTATGTACATCACCATTGAATTGGCATAATGAATTTAGGCTTTAATGGACCAATCAAGTGATGATACTATTACTTAACTCATACAATTGTTAGAATCGTAATTCTATAAAAGTTAAAAATAAAAAATGAGGCGCCGGACATAAATCTGCACTAACTTATCGCTAACCATATTCGAACTGACGTCCACGGTAGAATCACGTCCCGTTAACGTTTTGACAAGAATATTTTTTTTTCCAGAAAAAAACACCACCGTCTATTATCTGTCTATTATCAGAATAGTGCACACACGTAACATTAATTGATGGCCCCCCATTACGAAAAAGGCGCATAACCGCATTGAAATTTATTCGAAGCAAAAGAAAAAACTATCTCGGGACCCAAAAACGATTAACAATTCAAGACCCAAAAACTTAGAAACCTGTTATTTTATTTTATAAAATATCACGAGACTATTTAAGCGTTTTGTGAGAGACTTCAAATTGAAATATTAAGCTATTAATCTAGAAAATAGAAAGGTTATCAATATTTGTGTAGTTATAATTTTATTAATGCATTGGAGTAGTTAATTAAGAAAGTTATTTATATTTGTAGAGTTATAGTTTTATTAATGCATTCTCACAAGATATGACAAAATATGTTAATGGCTAAATTTAAGCAACATAGATCTATCTTAATTAAAGATCTAATATAAGTTGAGAGGGATCAACTTTTCTCATTGCAAACTTTTTTAGAGTATAAAATATAATGTGTTATTTTTCATTGTTTAAATTGTATTTTTAAATGCTAAATAAAATATATATATGACCAAATATATATCTTGTGTATTTTGTTCGAAGGGCCTTGTAAAAATAAGTTTTGGGTGAACACTTCGAAGGGCCCTCTAAGAATAAGTTTCCGGTGAACACTTCACTCATCTTCAGGGGAAAGAAGCTTAACACATGATAGGAAGAGTGTTGGACCATAATATATAGAGAAAGGGAAAAAAAAACCTAGCCATTAAAGAGATGGAAAATTAGGAGAAAGTTGATAGATTGATGAAGTCAAAGAGATGATTGATTTATTTAAATTTAAAATCAAATTTAAAATTAAATTATTTAATAAACAAAACTAGTCGTTAGAGAGATAGAAAATTAAGATAATCTTGATAAGTGAAAGAGATGATTGATTTATTTAAATTTAAAATCAGAAGATTAAAAATATAGATTTTTTTTTTTTAAGAATTAAATTTATTTGGTCAAATTTCAAGAGAGTTGAGGATTAAACAATTAAATTTAGTCCTAATCCTATTATAATTTTATAATTATTGGATTTATAATATAATATAATATTGTAATAGAATTATATATTGAAATGGAAAAGAAAAGAGATATCTAAAATGTTAAAGATGGAAATTGAGTAGGAAATCTTGCACTAAATTAATCACATATTGATGAGGAATTGATCATGAGAAGAGAAATATTAATTAAAGAAAGAATTTAAAGCGGGTTAAGGGTAAGGGGATGGTGGGTTTTCAGGAATGGTTTAATTCATAATCGTCATCTAGGTTAAAGTTATTAGGATGTTTTTCAATTTCAAGAGACTCTTTAATGACCCTGATGGAATGATATGGGGTAGATGCTAAGATTTTAGATTTGTAGAATGAGAGTGCTCAACGTTCCAGAAGTTCTCGACAACATTGTAGACATACATGCCTTGATATATAATGTATATGAAATTGACATTAAGATATTTTACATAACATGTACATCTAAACATTTTATAAGGCAAATTAAAATGGGTTTTTATCATTAACATATTTTTAAATATATGTTAATAGTAATTAGTTTTAAATATTTTATAAATATCCAAATTATAAACATATTCATTTTTTTTTATATATATAAAGTTACACATCCTTTCATATTGGCAGATGGAATAAGCCTCCAATAAAATAAACCTCTAGACTCAACAAGTACAAAATCTAGCGAGTGACACATATTACATGTGCATTAATAGAACTATAACTCTACAAATAAACTTGGTAAGACTTTTCATTTTTCTCTTTTTATTTTTTTACTTCATATTCATCAACATGCCCACATACATCACCCAGGTCCAAAAAGGGAATTAAACCTGTGATAAGTGCCATAACAACCCACATCATCACTGTTTAACCATCACCACACAAAAATAACTTCATAAATATTAGTTAACCACTACAATTAAAAACAAAAAAACAAAATTATCCCACAGTTATTACCAAAACATGTCCAATGAACATAGGCAGAACCCAAAGCAGTAACGGTGCCCGTGGCGTACTCAACCTCTGTACTAGCCTGTAGGTGTTATGGCAGCCGGCATTTCAACAACGACACTCTCTGCCGGAGGCAAAGGGCGACGCCCCGATTTGTGATCGTGATCCCGCCCCTCTTCTTCCGGCAACGCCGCCGCAGCGCCACCAGTCACACTCTTCTTCTCCTCGCTCTCGCAAGCGGCGCTCGCCCTGCAAATGGGGCAGACAGAACGCTTTGAGAGCCACGCATCAGCGCACTGTACATGGAAGGCGGCGTGGCCGCATGCGGGGATCACGCGGCACCAGTCACCGATCTGGAATGACTCGAAGCACAACGCACATGCCCACTCGCCCTGCCCACCTCCGCCCTCCAGAGTCCGCTTGTCTCCCTCTTTCCGGAACTCGATGGTGGGCAACCGCTGTAGGTCAGCCGCCGAAAGGCCCTGCCGCTTGGAAAGCTTTTTATTCTCCTCTAATGGCCGCTGCCGCCGCCTTTGGTGCAGAAAAACGTACCAGACTAGCCAGAGATATACGGCCACCAAAGCCCCAATACCAGCACAGAACAGCAGCAAGCACTCCACCACCGCTAAAAACATGCTCTCCATAATTTTACACCTATTACGAAAAAAAAAAAACCCCGAAACCAGAAATTTTCTAATGAAAGGATTTCAAAGCAGGTATCGTAGAGCAGCAAGATCTGAGATGGGAAGGACAGCAACCAAGCCTTTAAAATACTGGCATTGCTACAAAACCAGAGAGACAAACGATGTGCGCCATGACCATGGCTGCTGCTATTAACTTGCTTAAGTTATCTCCACAGTCCCCACCAACTAATACTAATAATATATAATAATCGTCCAACAAGTCCGAATTGTCACCGGATTTCAATGTTCCAAACACGACTTTTATCGAAATTTTGTGGCAAATTGAACACTCTCGCTCACTTCAATTTTCTGACTAAACTTTTTACCTACGATTCGACGCCACCTCAATATTGCGAGGATACAATATCTAAGTGGATAAATTCAATATACAAATTGACAACACCTCCAAAATTTTGAGAATAAAGTCTTGTGAGGATTGGATAATTTTCCTTTAGACCCAATAAAATTTCTAGCCATACAAAACTAACGTTGAACACATTAAATATTCGAGATACTCGCAAGCTTTTCTATGATTTGATGTGTCCAAAAAAGCTATTGAATGACATATATCCATTATCATTGTCAAGACATCAAGTTGATTTATAATGTTCAACATTGAAATGATTCGTGTGCCAAATTTGTTTTCTTTATAACTAAAAAGTTATTATTAGTCCATGCCTCAGGGACTATTGTAATCGAATTATGTTTTTTCATTAGTCCTTGACGCAAACCCAAAGCTCATATTATGTTTTAGCCAAAGTATTAAGGAAAGTTAGAAGCGAATATTTCTTTTCATCCTATTAAACCGTTTGTCATCTTATTTGGCCTCATATCTATATTAAGTAAATTCAACATTGTTA
This sequence comes from Pinus albicaulis, assembly GCA_034641835.2. NCBI lineage: Eukaryota > Viridiplantae > Streptophyta > Pinopsida > Pinales > Pinaceae > Pinus > Pinus albicaulis. Next base: position 326,942,003 of record CM076582.1, read on the forward strand.
TATTCTATGTTATATTATAAATTCAATATCACTATTCTCAAACATGGGTAATGCTAGCATTAATCGTGGAGCATTTAATGTTTGAGATAATGCCGAGTATAACAAACATACGAGTATCTCATTTTGAAACAAACATATGTATGTCCTTCATTTAGGACAGGTAGCTATATCATATATAGGACAGGTGGTTTGCATGAAAGATGCAAGTGGCGAAATCTTGTTTCTTCGCCTGTCAATGAAATAGGTTTTGCCCGTCAACGAAATAGGTTTTGCAACCGTCTTTCTTCTCCCCTCAATGAAATATTTAGTAATGAAAACACTTAACAAAGACTGGTATAGCGAAAACACTTATTCCTGTAGTTATTGCAATCTGCTTATTCCTCTCCCAGTATTGCAACAGATTGCAATATTCCTGCAACACTTATTCCTCAGGCGAGCTGCGAGTTGCAATGGAGTTGGACAGCTGGGATGATCTCACCATGCCAACAGCCCACGTACAGACTTCACTGATGTAAACCCTTGTTTGTGTTACAAAAGGTGTCTTGAAGTCATGGTGACTATAAAACCCTGTCAATGAGTTCGATTTACAATCCTTGCGTTACTGCTACCTCCGACGATCTTCTTGCGCTCTAACTCTAAATGAGTATCAGAATATGTTAAGTTTATATCATTAACATACATGCTGTAGAAGGAACTAGAAAAAAGCAGAAATTTCATCTATTTACAGAGGCTTCCCACATAAATTGACGATTTGTAAGATGGAATGCACCATGAGTTATCACTGACTGAAAGGTTGCCAGAACGAAGCAAGTTGACCAAGATTTTCCATGCAAAGTGACGATAAATTTGCACATAGAGGATGTAAACAAAACTTACAATTTTGAAATCTTCAGAAACACACTAAAATGCAAATTGATAGCACAATAAATATTGGAAATGGAATGTTTTTCTTCATCAGGATTAAATCAGTTTCTTACTGTCTCATAGTAAGGGCATTGGCTTATTGTAAAACATCTGATTAGCATTATATTCTGTTGTATTTTGTTCCACCCAGTCACCAGAATGTTGTTTTGGATATTTATGTACTCATGATATCGTTAAAGGTTTCTTTCGCAGGAGTTTTAAACACGTAATGAAATGGTGGGAGTAAAAAAGCTTCTCAATGCATTCATAAAATTTATATGCATTTTATTTCACATGTTATGAATTTTTTTCATGTTCGTACAAGTACCATCGCAATTGTATCAACCAACAGTAGAAATTTCCCGTAACCACTACAGGCCTGTATAGCACACAGTATATATGCCATGTCCCATGGTTTTGAGAGTTCACATATAAAGGATATTAAGATATTATCTTCACTGTGCAATCAAACTCTTAGGCAAAACCGATTTGTTTGATAATTCCTTTGACAACACCTATTACATTTGGCTGACTAGTTTCATTTGGTACTATTTCACAGGGCATCGATCTGTCTTCTGATTTCTTTGAATGTATACATATGAAGTAAGAATTTAAATGGATAGGATAACTTAGATTGGCAGTGAATACCTGAGTGCTCATGCTTCTACTCTGGTGCTGTTACCCCCCCTTCGGCATCTTGGCTGAGTGCCGGTGCTTTTGCTCGATGCTTTTGCTCTGCTGCCATTACCTGCAGCCTTCGACATCCTCTCGTCTAGCGAGTTCCGAGCATTGTATGGATTCCCTTAGACGCTTCTTGTCCGAATAATAGATGGTTGTTCAAAATCATAGCCAACAACCTCTCAGGTTAGCAAAATTCCACTCACAAGTTATTTCTACATGATATGGTATAACAATGGCGAACAGAGAAGCAAAATTCCACCCACAAGTTTTTTCTACATGATATGGTAACAAAATGGCGAACAAAGAATTATTCACATTAGAAACAAGAGAATCAACTGTCACTAAGTCTTCCATAAAATATTCAGGACCTAAAGTTGAAGTCATGGTGATTATAAAAACCTGTCAACAAGTTCGATTTACAATACCTGCATTACTGCTACCTCCGGGGATCTCCTTGCTCTCTAACTCTAAACTAGTATCAGACGTTTGAATCAACACGCTTTGATTTCCTCAATCCTAAAAGTCGATGATCCAGAAAGCTCAACCGCAACTACTTAACAGCATGCAAGAGCCACTTGGCAGTTCCCTTTATGTTTTTAATATAACTTTATTTATCACTTTATTGCATTTATTTTTAATTTAAATATATTAAAAATTTTATTAATTAGGTCACCATGATTGTTAAGTTAACACCTTGTTCATTGAACACCATATCGTTGCTTCTTTGAAGCTATATCTTAGGTATAGTTAATTTTGTTAACCAATATTATTGGCAGGTAACTTCTTGGATGCTTTTTTATCCTATGAAATAGATATGTAGATTTTGAAATATATAAGTGATATTTTTTTAAAAGCATATTGGAAATTTTTTTCGGAATTGATTTTTTTTTTAATAAAATTATTTCCCTACTTTGCCGTATTTTAATTCAAACTGGATAACAATGCTTTTAACAAGACAATTTTTCTTTTAAGCAATTGTAATATCTTCTCATCAAATTCCGGTGCAATGTTCACCATTTCTTCACAAGCAATATTCTGTATCTTTGCTCCCATAACTGTAACCTGTAAATCAAAATACCCAGAGTATACTGCTCTGATTACAGTGTTTATCATCTAAAAACCAATTGAATTGAGCTTTCTCTAAATTAAATCCGCAAAAAATAAGGGCTCTTTTTTAACATTTCATTTCATTAAAATTCATCTTCCCTCTAACAGTGGTGTTGATATGATTTTGTCACGTCCATGTATCGAGTAGGTCACCGTACCTTTATGTGCGATTGATCTTCCCTTCTAACGGTCGCGTTGATATGATTTTATCACATCAATGTATTTTTCAACGCTGCACAGAAAAGGGTTGAAAAATACATTGATGTGATAAAATAATATCAACGCGCATGTTAGAAAGGAAGATTAATCCCACATAAAGGGACGGTTAAAACGAAGTAGTAGTTAATGGGAGAGCATGGAAGTTACTAGAACGAAAAGATAGTTCACGGGGAAAAGTATCTACAAAAGGGAGATCAAGGAAGTCAAATGGAACACTCATTATGAAGAATTTCATACGCAGATAAGAAAACAATATGCTACCATGGCCTTGTGATAAAATAATATCAATGCGCATGTTAGAAAGGAAGATTAATCCCACATAAAGGGACAGTTAAAACAAAGTAGTAGTTAATGGGAGAGCATGTAAGTTACTAGAATGAAAAGATAGTTCACGGGGAAAAGTATCTACAAAAGGGAGATCAAGGAAGTCAAATGGAACACTCATTATGAAGAATTTCATACGCAGATAAGAAAACAATATGCTACCATGGCCTTTTGCCTGGCAGCATAGCGAATCTGAATTTTAATGAGAATGAAATATAGATAACCTTATAATCGAATTAGATTTTATGTGGCCAAGATGTAGGTCAATTTTCAAGGGACCCATTTTTCATAAATTTGTTTGACTACTAAAATGTATGGAGTTATAAATACTCAAATCAAATCCTTCTGTATACTCAATTCTTTTTAAATTTGAATTTGTATACTCAATTTTTTTGTTGGAAATTACTTCCAAACATTGCTTTGAATAAACTTCCAGCACCTATACTATACTATCAGTTAATTTTTTTTGCACTGAAGGACAGGCCCATATTCGTAAGTTTATGAAGTAGATATGTAGATTTTGAAACATATAAGTGATTTTTTTTTAAAGCATATTCGCAATGTTTTTCGGAAATAAAATTATTTCCCTACTTTATCGTATTCTAATTCAAATTGGATAACAATGCTTTTAACAAGACACTTTTTCTTTTAACTAATGGTAATATCTTCTCATCAAATTCCGCTGCAATGCTCACCATTTATTCACAAGCAATATTCTGTATCTTTGCTCCCAGAACTGTAACCTGTAAATCAAAATACCCAGAGTATACTGGTCCGATTACAATGTTTATCATCTAAAAACCAATTGAATCGAGCTTTCTCTCAATTAAATCCGCAAAAAATAAGGGCTCCTTTTTAACATTTCATTAAAATTAAAATTCATCTTCCCTGCTAACAGTGGTGTCGATATGATTTTGTCACGTCCATGTATCCATTAGGTCACCGTACCTTTATATGTGATTTATCTTCCCTTCTAACGGTCACGTTGATATGATTTTATCACATCAATGTAAAACTTTTCAAGATTCAAGGCAGGGACTTGCTGCCCCGCAGCCCACCTTGTTATTATTTGAAATAAAGTTCAGTCATGGGAGCCACCTTTTAGAAATTTACATGATTCATGTCTCTTAGAATTTAACATGATTCATGTCTCTATAATGCCATTGAATTATTTATATGGAGTCTCTTCCATGACCTTGAACTAAATCAACTTTTCTCTTCTTTTGTATAACTTTTATAATACTATTTTAGCATATTATATTAGATGTTTTGTTTTTTTAAATATTTTAATATTTATTTATAAATTTTTATAATTCATTAAATATATTGAAGAATTTCAATATTTTCAAAATTTTCATATTATAATTATTAAATTCATCAATAAATTAAAGTTATTTCACATTTATAATATTAATATTTAGGAAAAACTACTTGTAATATAATAGATTATAATATTATTATAATCATAGGAAATTTTAGGGGATAATATTAGTAAATGAGCTAATTTTTCATGTTTTTTCCAAAAAAATAGATTCGCCAATTCCTATTTTTTCCTAAAAATTATTCACCCAAATTTTATAAGAAACAAATATTTTACCTTAAAAATCGCTAAAATTTTATAGAGACTATATAAAATCATTAGAAGTTTGAATATTTTTACTAAAATTTCACCAAGCATATTATAGTTTTCATATTATGGATTAGTAAGATTCGCCAAGGTTTCTGATCTTTAATATAAATTTCCATCCTTAAAATTTTCCCTGGTTATAATAGCATCAAGTTAGTAATATTATTTTGTTCTCCCTCGATTGGGGTGCATGTAAGGAGATTATCCTACTTGTGACTCACGATAAGAATTATTTAATGGACATTGAAGTGGGAAGGTGTTCGTGGCAAGAGCGCGATGTGTGTGACAATGGTGAGGTTATGCGAGGAGGCGCAAGAGAGAGCAAGTTGAGTGGCAAGGCATGTCGAGCATTAATCAGCTAGGTGTTGGAGGTTATTTCTTGTTTGTTGCATGAAATTTGGTTTTGAAGTGGTGAGTTTCCAGGAGCCGAGGTTCAGTGGTCGTGCTCCTCTCTTGCGGAAAGAGCAGACGAAAGGCTCTAGTTGAGGACAAGTCCTTGTGCAACCTTCATGGTGACAATGATAGGGTATGTTTGGTCTCTTCCCTTTAACCAATTCCAAAGACACACTAAAAATATGAATGTAGCTCATAATATTAGTGTTATCTCTTGTAAATGGATGAATGTGAGACTCAATGTAATTCACCTGTTAAAAGGAAATATGGTTTCTTTCATTGTTTCTAAACTAATTTCAGTTTTGTATGGCATTTACTACTTCAAATGGGAATGTATGGCGTAGGACGAACTTCCTGTTTTTTCAGGAGGGGTATCCGTCATGGTTTGCATGTCTGGTTCTATATTTTGGTGATTTGGTTTCCATCTAGGATCTGTAGGATGTTGTTTCTATTTCACTGTTACTCTGAATTTCGATATGGGATTTGGCCTCAAGGGAAGGTTGGTATTTCCTTCCATGGAAGGAAACCGACCCATCATGGGTGGTCTCATTTCAACGTGGTGCTAGAGAAAGACATGCTTGTAGTGGGAGAAGAGACCATTGGCAAGGGGACACCCGGTTATGTTGTGCTTTTATGCGAACTGAATCTAATATGATATGCTCCATTTTTTTTCTCTGTGTTAATGCACCAGGAGTTAGTAGGTTGATAATTTGACCAGTTTGCAACTTTGGACTACTAGTCTAGCAGTGTCGCTCAACGATTGGTATGTGGTTCAGCAGGGTTTGGTGAATATGACTCGACTAACTAAAATGAAAAAAGAAAATTAGACAAGGGGGAGCAAGCACAATCGTAAAGAAACTCCTTGGGAGGTAATATGAGGCTCCTTCATGCAAATGCTTAATCGGGTAGGTCAGAAATCGCAGACCCAACATAATAATGTTGCGTTCCATGCTTATGTTACTCAAACTCCCACCAAGGTGAGACAAATGATTGTTGGCTGGGATGCATACCTCAACCAGTTCGTAGAACAGGAAATTCAGGAGGAGGATTGGAGGTTGTTGGTTTAGGACCCGCGCAACACTCACGGTAGGATTACGTAGTATAAACAAATAATTCATCTTGATTGGATGATGAATAACATAGTGACCAGGGAAATTATTAATTCAACTGGTTTCATTAAAACATATCCACGACTCCAGAAAATCCAGAAGGAATTCCAACTTTTCTAGTTTAAAATTAAAAATAAAAATGTTCTCTTGGGTCGTATTAAACAACACATCAATTTCCTTCCTCAGTCAAATATTCTGGAATCCAGTGCGAACGACCTAACTCCAGTGGAGTCATTGGAGGACTAGTTTTAGATGCTTTCCTTTATTGTTGTTGTTATTAAATTTTTATGTTCTATATATCATTAAGTAATACTAATGTGAATAGGTTAAGAGTGAACTGGGTTTCAGACATTCAATACTATAAGGCTAATTTTGATAGAGTTAATAACTTCATATTTTGGATGGTGTATAATGCTTTTCGATGGCCAATATCTACCAATTGGGCAGGTTGAGGCCACATAATGTCTGTTTTGGTTGTAACCTGTTTTTTATGAATGAGTCAATGAAAGATCCTAATAAGCTTACTAATATATATATATATATATATATATATATATATATATATATATATATATATATGTTAGAAAATAGTATTTTCTATTACGTATCCATGTCCAGTTATCATTATCTAAGGTTATTACTCGTAGTCATGTTTGAATTCTTACAATTTAGCTGAATTTTAGGTATTTATTTATTATTTTTTTGTATACTATTAAATTGCATATAAAATCCATATCAAATTAGGGATATACTCTTATATGAAATTTTTTATTGTATCGAAAATTTGTACTTTGATGGCAATGATACCGAGCTCTACAACTTGCGCACTCTAGGATTTCTCTATGCTCCCTGCGTTATACCACCCCAACACCCAATCTCTGCTAATGGCACACCCATGGTGGGGGGGAGGAGGAAACCACTCCTTCAAATGTATCCTCATCACTCAGGAAAACAATCATGTAACATGAAGAATATAAGACCTTCCATGTTTTACGCAACTTCCTAACCCACATCAAAAGAGGCCCAACACAACCAAAATACATGTTAGAGTTATACCAGGATGTCAAAATATCACTTCCACTAAAGGAAGAAGTTTATTTCTTCTTGAAACAATAAATACCCATCTCTTGGAAATACCTCATATGAAAATTGAGGCAATTGTGGAATAAATGCGAGAATATTCCATAACCTATAAATTCATGGGCTAGTGGCCTATGAAAAGGACTCTCGTTAGAGGGATAAAGAGTAACTCGATCCTCAAAGGAAACATGCAACTAAAATTTGGCTCTAATGGATTTTTTATGACAATATTTAACAACATAGAGGAAAAGGACCACATCTTCCAAGTGGGGTCATATTTCATGAACTTAGTTGGCCTATTCATGAAGTTTGGGTTCCCAAATTCAACCCAGAAAAAGAGTACTTCTCTTTAGCACCCATATTGATTCGATTGTACTCCCTTCCCCAACAATATTAGGGCCCTAGCATGGAAAGAATAGGAAACACTATTGGAAAATGTATCCTGCTTTCAAATACAAAAAAAACTCAACCAGCATACTTTATATGTTTGTTTATGCACCTAGTTGAACCTCTCTCATCCTCTCTCAGCAAAAATAATGCTAATTTGTGAAGATGAACTCTAGGAACAACCCATTGACTATGAGAAAATACCCTTTTGATGCTGCAAATTCCATAAATACAATAACTTCTTTAGAGATTTTCCGACCTCTGAAGCTCCTGCTACAACCCCAATTTCTTAAGACTAATATGGGTTTATAAAGGTTTAGCCACAAAGAAACTCAGCATACGAGGAATCAACACACATTTTTTTGTAGGTATACACATGCAATTTGTATCCTCTAAATTAAAAGAATTATCTAAATTTATTTGGAAAATTTAAGAATTACCAATATTAGGGATGTTGCATTGGCCTCTTTGATTTTCGAGAATTCCATTTCAGTCCCTAAAACTCCATTGGAATTTTCAATCCTTCTTCAACATCTCTAAATTAAGTTGTATGATCTCATGAAATTTGAGAATGAGATTATTTATAAAATTTATTTGGTCCAGAAAGAAATGAAATGTCTACTTGTAGGTAATAGTACCTAGTAAATTCCTTCTATTTTTATGGATCAACTTTAATACCTTCCTTAGACACAATGTGACTAAGAAATTTCACCTCACCAACTCTAAAACTTGACTTTTTGTGGATTAGGGATACCCCATATATTCAAAATATTTCAAAAACTTGAATAAGATGGGGAACATGTCAATTCCTCCATTTATGGAGATTTAGGAAAATCGTCTTGGGGAATTTACTGTGCGTTGGAGCGAATGCGTTGCTGCCTGCGCATCTTGATCCGGGCCGCGTTCTTGCTAGGGCTTGTGCCCATGGAGAGGCTGGGCTCTCCCCAGAGGCCTCGTCCCCCTCCCCCACCCTCTTCTGCTGAGGCTTTCGATCGCTTATTGGCAGGGCTTCCTAAGAAGAAGAATGTTGAAGCTGCAAAATTTGTTAAGAAAATTGATGAAATACCTGAGATCTCTGTTCCAGTAGAAACTCCGATTCAGGTGGCTTTATCATTGGCTGAACGAGCTCTCATAGGCCAGTTCACAGGGCTTTATCCATCTCCCAAAACCACTGAGAGCTGGGTCATCAGAAACTGGGCGCCTCTGATCAAAGAAAGCGTTACTTCTTATTTTTTGGGGAGAGGTTACTTTCTCTTCAAGTTCACTTCAAAAGATGACAAAGATCTGATCTTCCAGAACGACCCCTACTTCATGGGCCCCCAGGGTTTGTATCTAAATAAGTGGACTCCAGACTTCGATCCTGCTGTGGATGTGCCCAAAGCAGTCCCGGTGTGGGTTAGACTCCCAAATCTGCCAGTTCACTACTGGAATTGGGATTCTCTGATGCATATTGGAAATGCCCTTGGGAAGTTCATTGATCGAGCAAACAACAAGGACCAGTATGACTGCGCTAGGATCTTCGTGGAAGTAGATCTGGAGGTTGGGCTACCAGAGGCCATCAAAATCAAAGTCGGAAGCTGGACGCATGTGCACAAATTGGACTATGAGCAGCTGCCCTTCAAATGCCAGAAATGCCATGTCTATGGCCACTTCGCCAGAGGCTGTCCATCCAACAATGAGGTTGTGCAAGGGAAGGAGGATGGATGGAATCAATTCAAGCGCTCCAAAACCTCCCATAAGGCTCAAAAGCCGGGAGGCCCTAGTGGCAAAGGTCCCCAACAAGCCTCTTCTCAGCAGATCCCGTCTAAGTCCGCTCCTGAAAACAAGTTTGAACTCCTAAGCTCGCATCAAGAGGACACCTAGGAGGTGGAGGTTCAAAAGATAGCATCCACGGTCAAAGGGACTCCCTCTATGTCTTCCAAAGACGCAAGTGTTGCAGAAAGCTCAAAAGGAATACCTGTTGACGTCAAGGAAGAGGACCAGGAGTCGGAAGATTCAGAGGAGGAAGGAGAAATAGGGGAATCTCAGGCCTCTGTTAGGAGATCCACAAGAGGTCGCAAAACAGATTGGGAGAAAAGAGAGCAGGAAACGTACAAGGACAAGTTACAGGGCAGCCAACCAGCTCTGGAGAAGCTACTAGCAAAAAAGCCGAAGATGGTGAGAAACCAGCCCCAAGGCTCCAAGGGAGCCTAGCAGAACAAAGGTAAATAATGAAAATAGTCTCCTGGAATTGTAGGGGTATGGGGAGCAAGATCAAGGAAGAGGCAACAAGAAACTTAATAAGAATAGAAGCCCCGAACATATTCCTTATCCAGGAGACTAAGATGGAGGAAGCAGACTTCCTCCAAACAAGTAAAAGAATCTGGAGTAAAAGCAAAGCAAAAGCTGTCTCAGCCCGAGGAGCCTCTGGAGGGTTAGGCACTCTTTGGAATGATAGCAAGTTCTCGTTAATTTCTGAAATTTCAAACACTCATTGGCTGCTCCTAAAAATGCAGCATCTTGTCACTAAAGAATACTTTTGTCTCTTTAATGTATATGTACCGGTCAATGCTGGAGAAAAAAAGGCCTGTTGGGACTCTATAAGAAGCCAAGCAGAATTAGGGAACCTTGACAACATCATTATCGCAGGTGACCTCAATCTCACATTGCATTCCTCTGAAAAGAGAGGAGGCTGCATTGTGCGAGATCCGGCGAGGGAATGGGCAGAGGATCTTCTGCAAGATTGGGATTTGCTGGACATCAAGCCCTCTTCAGGTAAGTTCACTTGGTCAAACAAAAGAGTAGGCCCTGTTCACATAGCAGCAAGACTAGATAGATTTTTTGTACAAAGTTCCTTTCTATTGCTTGGTTTAGATGCTAGTATGCAAATCCTTCCTTGCAGCATATCTGATCATAAGCCTATCAAGCTTGATCTCCGGGCTCACCCCGACCTCGGCCCCATTCCGTTCAGATTTAGCCCCCTCTGGGTCAAGGAATCAAATTTCATGCAGATTGTCAAAGAAAGTTGGTCTCAGCCAGTCAATGGATCACCCTTCTTCATGTGGGAAGAAAAACTCAGAAGAACGAAAGCTGCCTTAAAATGCTAGGCCAAAACTCTTTCTAACCCAGCAGTTGAAAGGAAAAATCTCCAAAGTCAACTGGAAGCACACCACTTGCTTTCGGAAGAGGCATATGTAACTAGAGAAATCCTCGATAAGGAGATTCAACTCCAACAACACTTCCACAAAGCCTGCCTGGCAGAAGAAGAGTTTTGGAGGATTAAGTCTCGTTGTCTATGGCTTAAAGCGGGAGACAGAAATTCCTCTTTCTTTCACAAGAAAACTCAAGCCAGAAAATGCTTCAACACCATATCTGAGATTAAGGATGAAAATTCCAATCATAAAGATTTTGCAAGCATTAAACGAGCAGCTTTTCTTCACTTCCAGAAGTTGTACAGTGAGGATGCGAATCTAATTCAAAATTCTGATCTTCTGGACTGGGTCCCCCCTTCAATCTCTGCTGAGATGAACCATCTTCTAGAAGCAAAAGTCACCAAGACTGAGGTCAAGAATGCTCTCTTTGCCATGGATCCTGACAAAGCACCAGGACCGGATGGATTCATCGCCAGATTTCTGCAATCCTGTTGGCACATTGTGGAAAAAGATCTCTACAAAATGGTTCAAAAATCCCAAGACTGTCAGAAATTAGGAGGTAGCACAGACTTTGTGTTCCTTGCTCTCATCCCCAAGGAGAAAGGCGCCAATTCCTTCAACAGATTTCGCCCCATCTCTCTCTGTAATATTGGTTATAAGTTGATCACCAAAGTAATAGCAAACAGGCTGAAATATCTTCTGCCCACAATCATTCCTGAAAATCAAGGGGGCTTTATTCACGGTAGACAGCTAGTGGACAATTTCATTTTGGTTCAAGAAGCAATTCTCTCAAGCCAACAGCATAAGGAAAGAGGTATGGTTGTCAAACTGGACTTAGCCAATGCCTTCGATCGAGTCTGGCATTGTTTCCTTTTAAATGTTCTGAAAAAATTTGGATTTGGGGAGAACTTTATAAACTGGATTCGGGCCTGTATCTCAGAGCCTTGGATATCTCCCCTTGTTAATGGTAGAGCAGCGGATTTCTTCAAAGCCTCAAGAGGACTAAGACAGGGCTGCCCTCTTTCTCCCCTTCTGTTTGTCCTCCAGGCCTCCGTTATTAGTTTCTATCTAAACAAGAAAATGCAAGAGCAGGAGATCACAGGGCTTTGCATTGCCAGAGGAGTTAAAAGAATCAACCACGCCCTCTTCGCCGATGATACTTTGCTGCTGGGGGCTGCAACACTACATTCAGCCAACAGCTTTAAAGAATCTATAGACGAATATTGTATGGTGTCGGGAAGTAGCCTCAACAAGGGGAAATTCCATATTTACAGTTGGAATACTCCTCCCAGCTTGCTCAGTTCCATTGCAAGGTGTTTTGGCTTTGCAGCCTCTCCAGCTTGGACTTCTTTCAAATACCTTGGGCTTCCTATCTTCCTCAAGAGGGCCTATAGTAAGGATTGGCTCCCCCAAGTGGAAAAATTCAAAAATAAGCTCTAGGCTTGGGGGCTCACCTGGCTCAATATTGCGGGCAAGTCTATCCTCATCAAAGCTGTCCTTTGCAGTCTTCCCCTATTTCAGTTCTCTGTTCTATTGGCCCCAATTGGAATCCTTCAGAAAATGGAACAGCATATTCGAAACTTCTTTTGGAAGGGGGGCAAACATAATGAGAGGAAATTCCCACTGGTTAACTGGGAGACTGTCTCCAAACCGCTGAGGGAGGGGGGGCTAACCTTCAAGAATCTCTCTCTTCAGAACATAGCCATGGGAGCCAAGCTGCTCTGGAGAATCATTGCGCCCAAGCCTTGCTGGGCCCAATTAGCACTCTGGAAGAAATATTTTAAAGGCAAGAGACTCAGATGCCTGGATGGTCCTCTCCCCCAAGGCGTCTCTCCCTTTGCTAGACTCTGCTCCAAAGCTGCCCCCCTGATCAGCTCCAACGCCTTTTAGATTTCTGGAAACGGTAAGAAGATAAATATCTGGACAGATCGTATTCTGGGTCATGATCCAATTGGTGACTGTTCCTCTTTGAACGCGATTCGTTGTTGGTTGACTTCTGCTGGGAAAACTACGCTGTGGGATATCTCCACGTGGGATGGGACGCATTGGGCAAGCTGGAATTTCTTTGATGTGCCTCCAGAGCTCCTTCAGGATTGCAATTGTCTTCGCTCCATGCTGAACGGTATTTCCCCCATTCATTTGCGCAGAAGATATTCGCGTGGCTGGGGTTCACTGGCTGCAGGTTACACAGTAGCCCAAGGCTATGCAAAGCTCTCCTTGAGGCCTCACGTCCCCCCGGACCCTGCCCCTTGGACTGCGATCTGGCGTCTACACTCTCTGCCTAAAATCGACATGTTCTGTTGGCTTCTTTGCCACAAGAAAATTCTTACAGATGACAAACTGCAGAAATGAGGTTTCCATGGTTCGTCCAGGTGCTCATTGTGCAGAGAAAATGTGGAATGTGCCACACACTTGATCTTGAATTGTAAATTCACTGTGCAGGTTTGGAGCGAGCTGATGGATTACTGGAACCCCAATTTTGTCCTTCCCTCCTCTATTCCTAATCTTTTTGCAAATTGGCAGAACAGTTACCCCGGTCCTCCACCCAAAAACAAAGTGATAAAAAAGGCGTGGTCTGCCCTCCCCAAAATTTGTTGTTGGCAGATCTGGCTTGAGCGAAACAGCAGAATCTTTAGAGATACTAAGCATGATGTCAAGGTGGTGGCGGCCAAGATAAAATTCCAGTTAAAGGAGAGCTTGGATAATAAAAAAGATGCCTCAAATCTCACTCAATTAGATTCAGTCTGGGGTACCTCCCTAAACCTGCAATTTCTTCAAGCCACCAGCAACATTTCCCTCATTGAAGATTGGCAAATAAGGGGGAAGAACAATGCTGAGTTTCAAGAATGGATCTCCAAGCAACAGATGCACTCTTTCTTCTTTGATGGGGCATCAAAGGGTAACCCAGGAAGGGCTGGAGCAGGAGGTATTGTAAAAAATGATAAAGGTGTTTTGATCCACAGCTTTGCATGGGGTCTGGGGATCAACTCCAACATTCAAGCAGAGGCCCTGGCCCTCCTTCAAGGCCTTAAATCGCTCTTGAATCTAGAAATCAAGGAGGTTAATGTTTTTGGGGATTCCCAAGTGATAATCAAAATTATGGTGACAAACTCCTCCCCCCGGGATCTTAGATTGGCAAGGCTGATATCCAGAATCAGAATTTTGGGGAAATTGTTTAAAAATTTGAGCTACTATCATGTGTTGAGAGAGAACAACAAAGAAGCAGACCTTGAAGCAAATAAAGTTGTCCTCATCTCTGCTGGAGCAATAATTCGAGACGAGGACGAAACATGGGATCCAATTCCATAATCTGCCAGTTTAAATGTTCTACTGCTTGCTATTGAATCAGTTTGTTTGTATTTTTAAGCTAGGGGAAATCACAAAAATCAAGTGCATAATTGTAGTCAAAAAGAGCTGGAAGCTGTCCACAAGTCTCATAGCACATGTATAGCTTGCGAGCTACCTAAAATGTGGATCCAACAATCAACAAACCAAATAAAATCCTAAGGTATCCCAGAATTCCTAATGGTGTTGTAAAATTTGTCTTTTTTTGGTCCTCCTCATTATAAGTTCATAGCTATAACCAAAGAAGCTCGCTAACATAGACATCGTACCTAACCTCATGAAATTATGTAGCAATTTATCTATATTAGGAAGCATATAACTATCTTTGAGAGAACAATTGTTCAAATTTCTAAAGTTAACATCTAGAATAATTTGGCCATTCTTCTTTGTAATCAACACCAAGTTAGCCACCCATGATGAATGTATCATATAACCAATGATTTTAGCCTCTAAAATATTTGGTAACTCCTTTTACATTATATGTTCCAAGTTTGTGTTTGCTTATTTATGCTTTTCTATATAGGGTTTGGATCCATCCTTAAATGGAATAGTATGTTGAATAATGTATCCTTTATAATCCTTAAGATCATCATAAGTCCATGAAAACATGTCCTTGCATTCCCGTATGACGTATTTAATTTCTCTTTTTTTTCTCACAAAACAACCTTTTCTAATCCATCTCAGCTTCTAGTATTGGTTTTGATCCAGTATTGATATCTACATTATATTCATTCTTACTTGTCTCCCTTGGCTTCTTTAGAATTTCAAGTTAATAAAAGGTCTTCACCAATAGAATAAAACACTTGCGGATCTTATTATCTTTTAGTTGCATAACCTTTATTCCTTCATCATCTTGACTTTACCATATTTTCCCACATTGAGGGAGTTCTTGCAAGATAGTAAGATACCTAACCAATTGTACAACATCATGAAACACTTACTCATAATCAAATTATTTGGAATATAAGGGTAGAATAAAACTTCATGATTTGAAATCATTTCTTCACATGGTGGAAGAGTCACCCTAATAATAGATAATTCATCAACAAAAAATTTCTCATCCTTTGAGACAATATTAATAGAAAATTTGTCAAACAACTTTACTATATCCCATATTTATTGTGAATTTAGATTCATAATAGTGGACCATCTTTGCTTTTTTATTCATTTAGGATTTCATGAATCGAATTGTGATTTCAAATATCACTGTAAGATCTTAGAATGAAATTCGCTTCATCTTGAATATTCTCTAAATTGCATACATTACATATTCTATTTTGTGTCGACTTTTACCAAAAGTAATGTTAGTATTAGGCATAAAAATCACATATCACCCTTATGTTGAGTTGTAAAATTCACAACATTATTTTTTAAATTGATTTTTTTAATCATAGCTCATTAAAAATAAAAGTTGTATTCCAAAAAAAGGATATGGTTTCATTTTTGTTTTTATTTTTGTAATTTTTTATTTTTAAATTTTTTTAAAATATTTCCTTTAAATTGATTTAATAATGTCCAAAAATATTATTAAGATGTTTTAAAGAGAAAAAATAAATAATAACATTTCTTTTGAATGGTTTATATTATGTTTGAAAACAAATTATCATGTGAAATCGAAGAACTTGTGCGAGAAAATATGATTGAAAAAGAGACCCTGAGGAACGTAGAGAAGAGATGAGACAATCTCGCAAAAGAAAGTTAGAAGCCCTCTCAAATATTGAAGAGGAAAATCAACCTCAAGCAGAAATTGAAGCAGGTATGTAAATGCAAATATTATGATCTATTGATATATTTAAAATTTTCCTAATGTAAAATGTGAAGCTTAATTTTTATTTGATGAACTAATTTGAAAAATATTTTGTTTAATGTAAACAGACAGAGATATTCCTCAAAATATTGAAGAGGAAAATCAACCTCAAGCAGAAATTGAAGCAAGTATGTAAATGTAAACATTATGATCTATTGATATATTTAAAATTTTCCTAATGTAAAATGTGAAGCTTAATTTTTATTTGATGAACTAATTTGAAAAATATTTTGTTTAATGTAAACAAACAGAGATATTCCTCAAAACATTGATGATGAGATACAAAATTTTGAAAGAGATATTGAACCAATGATTGAAGATGGTGAAAATATTGAAAGAAATCCAAATAAAGAAATTGAATCACAAGGTATATATATATATATATATTAAACACATGCACGTATTATTGAAATTATAGATATATTTATTAATTTAGTTATTTATTGAATATGTACTATTTTTTTCGAATACGTACAGATGAAATCACTATCGATAATGAGATGTTAGAAAATGTTGACACTCACACATATGGAGATAAAAAACCTGACCATGATATACGATTTTGTGTTAACTGCATTTTTGAAAAGTATTTCTTAAATGAGCGGGTGACAGTTCAAGCTCAAATGTTGAAAGGTCTCCTATCATTAGGGAAATTAAAAGAAGCTACGACACTATTAGGTATTTGAAAATCAGCCAAAGATAAAAAAAATGAAGGAAGATGTGATAAAAAATATGAGTAGTGTTATAAAGTCAATTAAGAGATCTAGAGAGAAAGATGTTTCAATTGTACGTAGAGGAATACATATGGCAATGGTTTCATCAAGTACTCAAGAGAATCATTTGGTAACATCTATGGCACGAGCACTGGGAACCTCGCGAAAAACTTTGCACAAACATCGGAAATTTCGGCTGCAAATAGATGTAAATGATGAACTCGCTTGTTGGAGAGCTATTTGTAGGCAACCATACAAAGATAGACTTGGAGAAAATGTTAAAAAATAATATATGAATATTGGAAGAACAATTCGCATGTTTCGCCAACTACAAGGCATGTGATGCGAAGAAGAATAGCACGAAATCAGTACGAAGAACATGAAAAATATTTCTTGGAAACCACTCAGATAGAGTTATTCAACAAGTTCAAAGAAGAGAATCTTCAAATTCATGTTTCACTCAGTGCTTTTGTTCAACAAAAACCATGGTATGTAAAACCTATCATCGTACGCGACACTTGTTGTTGCCGTTATCATGTGGAATTTGAGTTATATTATGACACATTCCTTGATTTCGGTAGAACATTATGGAAGGATTCACCTCCTCCTTCCACTATCCGTGATTTCATATCTCAAATTCTATGTGAAAGAGAAAACGATGAACTATTTTACAAAAAGAAATGTGTTGGTGGTAAAAAATGCGATGATTGTGGAAATTTGACTGAATTTCAAAACAAATATCGTATTGATATAAATGATAAATCATTGTCCAACATGAAAGTGAAATGGAAGAGATATGAATATATCAATACATCGATTCAAGGTGCAAATAGTGTTAAAAGAATCGAATTACTAGAAGACGAAATTTTTCTGATAGACTTTTTGAGAAAGTTTGAGGTAGAAATTTACAAATACACCAAGCATTCCCATAGAGCTCGATGGCAAGACTTGCAATTCAAAAAATCTCGTGAAGTTTTTCCACCAGGGACCATTTTGTCAGTGATTGATTTTGTAGAAAACTACACATTTGTTCCACAAAAAGAAATTCAGAGTGAATACTATCATTCTGACCAAGTCTCCATGCTCGTCCATATTCTATATAGACATGCTAAACAAAATGTCGATCATATAGAAAGAACGAGTGAAAATCGACATATCATTCAAGAATATCACTTTTATATCAGTGACAATCGTACACATGATACTTGTTTTGTACAACATTGTTTTGGAAAAATTTATGATTCATTGAAAAATCGTGGAATAACATTCAATGAACATTAGATATGGTTAGATGGATGCGCCATTCAATTCAAATCTGCACGATCATTCTTTTGGTTGTGTTGTCTTCATAAGAAAATCGGCATTAAACATTGTTGGAATTTCTTTGAGACTGGCCATGGAAAATGAGAACATGATGGTGTAGGAGCATGCATAAAATGAGCACTTCGAAGATATCAAATGAACCACTTTGCAAGCTGACTTGTGAATATTGAAGAAGTTGTTTAATGGTGCATCGCTGCTCTAAGCCATGAGAGAAACCCATCAAAAGAAGTGCGAAGGTACATTCAATTTAATTTATATTGGAAATCTAATTTTAAACATTGTACATTTATCATGAAATGATTATCTTTGATTGTATTTTGATATCATATTTACAAATTCTTTTTCTAATTTTCCATATAAAGGTTTTTTTGGCATATTGGAATCGAAGACGTAGATAGATCAATTGGAAATGACATTGAAACAACAAAAGAGACTCGAAAATTGCATTCAATTCAAACAAAGTCGTCCAAAAATGTGTTTGCATTGGATAAAAGAAATTATTCTTGTTTTTGTGATGTTTGCATAGACAACACAAAATCCAATGATGTTTGTGAAAACAAAATGTATGTGAACGATTGGAAACATACAGAGCTAAATACAAAGGGCAAAATGTATGTTGCAATGTTTGAAGAAATGCAATCAGAGGAAACTACAATATCATCCGATGGTGATCGAGTTTCTATCTTGTTAGATAAGGTAACATTTGAATTACTTTCTAATGATTTAAAGATCTAGAAATAAATTTAAATATGCATAATTTTGTTAAATTTATTTTATTGTGCAGGAGATATTTTTGCTGTAATTGCACCTATTGACAACGATGAAAATGTGAAGTATTATTTGATGTGTTTCACTGAACGAAAAATGAAATTATTACAAAACTATAATAATCACGAATTTCAATATGACAGAGGGTCTATTATACTGAAAGGTTATTTTTTCCGACAAACTCGTCAAAGTGGAGACTTTGTTTACTTTGAAGACTATGAACCTGATTCCATAAGTTGTCAATATAGTCACTTGGTGTGTGCAGCACGCATAAAGTTGATAGAAGTTCAATCAAAGAAAAAATCGAAAATTAAGAGATGGAAAATGTCAAAATCCGATCATGAACGGATTATTGAGGATGGAATTCCATTAGAATATTTTTGAGTGAATTTTCCAACAATTTATTATCTTTGGATTAAATATGTTTTATAACTTCCAGTACTCAACTAAAAATTGAGTTGCTTATGTTATTTGTGCAAGTGTTTGCATATGTACAAATTGTTTGGGTACAAGCACGTGCTCTAGTATCAACTGAAAGTAGTTTTTCTATACATGTGCATTGATGAAAAATGTTATATGTATTGCATATATATATATATGTGTGTGTGTGTGTGTGTGTGTGTGTGTGTTCTAGAATGAAATTAATTGTTCTAGTTTTACTATGTGCATTGATGAAAAATTATTTACGTACTCAATATATATGTTCTAGAATGCAATTAACTGGAACTAGTTTTTCTATGTGCATTGATGAAAAACTAGTTGGATTTTCTGGTAAAAAGTATGGAAACAATGTAAATAAATCATCTGCAGTATAGTTTTGTACAAAAATTCCTTTCAGACAAGAGACTCGGAGCACTTCTCCGACTTTTGGTGGGATTTGACCCACATCTCTAATCCTGATTGAAAATCTAGTACAAAATCTGCTTGTCTAATGGTCGGATATGTTCAATGTGCATTAATGAAAAATGTTACTTGTCTTGGATAGATATGTTCTAGAATGCACAATTAATTGTTCAAAGTAGTTTTTCTATGTGCATTGATGAAAAAATAGTTGGATTTTTTGGTAAAAAGTTTCAACGATGTAAATAAATCAACAAGGCTACCTATTTGAGTGCATTAACGACATTGACCCAAATTCAACAAACATATATATGTACTAGACTTATATTTCCAATCAAAATTAAAGGGATAATTTGTACATATATCTACTTATTTAAACTCTTTTTTCAATTAGAGCTCAATTGATACATGGTTAGTTGCATTGAAAAGCTATGTTCTTCCTATTGGAAATTTTTTCATTCAAACAAAACTACATGGAGAGATCAAAAGAAATCTTAAAATTCCAAACGTACCTTAACCATCCAAAAGGGATTTGTGCAACATTACTTGACATGCCATGCCAATTATAGTGAACAACTATCCAATAGAAACATTTAACATTATGTAACACATGTGCCAAATGTATATTGAAACCATCCAAAACTTTAAAATTTTAAAAACTTTTGATAATATAGCGTGCAAGATTAAAACATTAAACATCACATGTGAAATGTATATTGAAACCATTCAAAACTTGAGTTTAAAAAACTTTAAATTATATATAGATCGTTACTTCACATGCCATGCCAATTATAGTTCAACTAGATCGAATAGAAACATTTAACATTATATACCACATGTGCAAATGTAGATTGAAACCATCCAAAACTTTAAGTTTTAAAAACCTTTTGATTATATATTGTGTAACATTAAAACATTAAACATTTAAATTTCATTAAATATCACATGCAAAATGTAGATTGAAACCATCCAAAACTTGAGTTTTAAAAACTTCACATGCCATGCCAATTATAATTCAACTATCCAACAAAACAATTTAACATTAAATATCACATGCCAAATGTAGATTGAAACCATCCAAAACTTTTAACTTTTAATTTAACAAAAAAACATAGATCACAACATTACTTCACGTGCCAAATGTACTCCAAGCATCCAAAACTTAAATTTTAAAAACAGAACAAATTATAACACATATCATTACATAACATGCCAAATGTAGTTCAGATGACAACATTACTTTACATTCACATGCCAATAGTACTAAAACCATCCAAAAATTAAATAAAACAAATTATATAATAACAATGTAATAAAATATGTCCAAAAATTGTAAATCTCACAAGTATCAAACTATATCAAGTTTAAAAAATTTTAAAACCATCTAAATTTTGAAATCAAATCTACTGTAAATCATGTCCATCAAATGGAGATGGATCTAGCATATTCCCTACTAGGGTCTCAATCTGCGCCCTATCCTGTGAATGGGAAACCTACATACACAATGCACATGTACTTGAACATTAAAATTTGATGTTTTAAAAATGAATGAGAATATATATATCTAGAACTTCATGTAAAAAACAAAATATAACAAAAAAATCATGCAATACCTCATGAGGTTCCCTCTCCATTTGATGAACAAGTTCTCCCATAGGAACATCTACAGTGGTAAACTGTACAATATACATGTACAGTTAAATATATATATATATATATATATATATATATATATATATATATATTAAAAACTTTCAAATGAAAATGCACGTGTACATATATAAACTTATTTTCAATAATATTAAAAAAGGAACTAAAGACAACTTGTTCAAATGTTGTGGATGTTCCTATCTCCATCGCTAGAGTCCCCGGATTAAAGAAATCTTCTATAGGAACCTAAATTCAAAAGAATTTAAATAACTCAAAATATAGATCTCTCTCTCTCTCTCTCTCTCTCTCTCTCTCTCTCTCTCTCTATATATATATATATATATCTCAAATTTTAATGGAAATTTTTGAGGTAGAATATATATATATATATATAACTTTTAAACATAAATTTTAAACTTGTGAAAAATTGTCCATACTTGTGGCTCATCTCCCAAGGAAGTAGAAGGTACATCTCCCAAGGAAGAAGAAGGTACCGCCATCCCAAAAACATCAGACGGAATCGGTACCTGTTAAAACATTTTATCAAATTATATATATATACATACATGTACATGTGTGGCAACAATTATTTATTTTAGAGTCACTTAAAAAACACTAACATTTGCCAACATATCATGATGGTCAGACCCATCTGCATCGTTTGAACCAGAGGTCCCGAACGTGATATTAACATTTTTGTCACGCATCAGGCCTGAGAACTGCAAATGGTGTTTTAACATATAATCATACATTTTTGTTAGATTAATGTACACATACAAATAAATGTATACATGTACATACACATGTATTTATTACTAATTGTACACATGTATATGTAAAAATAATTTCAAACCCTAAGGTCTCTAACACATACCGTTCTGGTGCCCTCTTCCTCATGAAAAATTAGGTCTTGCAAACCATTGCGACAATTTATTGCATATGTTCAGAGATATTCAACATTTATGTTGTAAATCTCCTCATTTGTACAATAAACAAAATTGGTACGTGCACTCTCAAGTGCTCTTTGTCGATTTAAACAAAGATCAACTCCACTCAATCCGCTATGAACATTGTCGATCATAACATCCCTTGCTTCTCGACTTATTTGAGAAGCCGCATCCATCTCTGATCGTAGAGTTTCGACTCGAAACGGTCGACTCACCAATGGCAACTCAGGGCGAGGCAACTCCACATCTCGCTTAGCGCCCTTACGGTCATATAATCGACCTTTCCTCGGGCCAAAAAATTCTGAAGGAAGGTCATTGTAGTTGGGTTTCATACCCAAAAAAAATTATGCATAAAACATTTGTGCAAAATAAACAGGAACCTCATTGTTCCATGGAAGCCTTCCATAGGCCGCAAGATGCCTATCATACAAATAACGAGCTTTGTCTGGGTGCTTGAAATACTGCACCTTCAACATTTCTCTTTTTGGCCCTTCCTTATAATTAAACATTGACTTGGCCACTTCTTTTGTAACTTTTTGTTTTACGTCCTCCCATTTATCGGGACCCATCACTGTTTATTTTCTCTTTCTCATCATTTCTAAAAATGAATCAGTCGTTGGCCCAAGATTTATGTACACATTTACCATTTCACCCAATGAATGTGTAACTATTTCAAGGCTTTGTCGACTCTCAGCAGGTAGAGACAAAGCCACGAGATCTCTTTGCAATTTTGCATGAAGTCTTTCACACCTTTGTAAAGTGCATTCCACCATGTCGGTTTCCCATGGTATATCAGTAATCTCGACCGGATAAGTTGTGCTGGGTTGACAGCCTTCTTCTTGAATGTAGCGGGCTGCCCTGCGTCTATTTTGACCACTAGTTCGAACATTTTCAGCCTCTGCATCAATATATATAAAATTTCGTATATTAGAAAAAATACGTGTAAAAAAAGTTGTACAAATTTAATGAAAAAATATTGAAATTGATGGCAAACTTGATGTTTTTGGTTAACATTTTCTCCAACATGACCCTGCTGAGAACCAGACCCAGAATGACGCTGCTGAGAACCAGACCCAAAATGACCCTGTTGAGAACCAGCAGTCGTTGATTTGCCTTCAGGGGAATAAATATCACCCCCTTCACGCAACCTGCTACCACTCATACCTCGATCGGTTGAACCATGGCCACGCTCCATGGATGGAGTAGAAACCCTTCTCCTCTTACCTCTTAAAAATTAAAATATGAAACTTATTAACAACTAATTTAACTCACAAAGTTAATAAAAAATCAATTCCATATGAACACGCATGTATGGAGATTTAAGATTATATTTAAATACCGTGAACATCCCCCGATCCCTGAACCTCCATATGGGATTCGGCTGATCTTCGTCGTTCATCCTCCATGATATATATCTATTGGTCGACATTTACACAAAATAGATTTCAAAAAATCAATTTGTAATTTAGTGTACACAAATTATGTATAACACAACTTTCAAAGCAATAATTGATCATGTGTGAAACTAAATTTAATCGAAAAAGATATTATAAAAATGATAAGTTCACCAAATTGCGCTTAACATAGTGGGAACACACTTGGTATAAAATTTACTACTTATACACTTTATTTTGTGGGAGAAATGACACATGTACATAGTTTACCTTAAAGTTGTTGTGTTTTACGAATATTAAAATGAAGAACTTATATTTAGATCCATTCCAGAGATTGACTGTAGGGGCATTTACTAGATATGTCACCTTTCATAAAAGATGAGATCCAGAGGCTACCTGGCCCTTTACAGACTGTGCCTATAGAACTTGTAGAATTAAACACTAGAGGCATTAACAATATCAAAGAACGTTTTCATGCTCATACATGGGAATGTGTCTCTTTCCCTACGCAAAAAAATAGTTCAAGGTAGTTAATCTTCATAGACACGTCATCAAGCAGGTCAATGTGATCATCCCCAACTTACTTTTCATGAAATTAGGCTTGGAATCCTCTACAACCTGGTGGATGGAGTTGAATGGGAACTAGGTCAAGTCCTTTACAAAATACATGCTAGTGAATAACACTTAATAGGTTATGCCAACAAATAAAGTGGCAGAAATGTTTTCTCCTCGAGGTTGTCCAATTGGGTGTGTAATACCAACTTCACCCATTTCCTAATAGGTTTCTCTCTTAGGTTACAAATGTCTTCCACCTTATTAGTTATATATTTTTCAATTTCCTGTGGATTCCTTGAATTTTTTCTCCTACCATCTCCCTCTCTCACTCCCCAAATTATTGTCATCAAACATGCCCCATTGAGGATCTGGAGCAATGTTTGCACCATACTTAGAACTGTCATTGCTGCTAACTGAAATTAGAGTCATGTATACTAGATTGCTTGCTTAAGTGGCTCTTACTTGGACAATATCCTGAGATGAGTTTGACATGATGGTCATATGAGGTTGGAAGCTACTTGGTGTAATTTTCCTTCAATCTTAAAAAAAACAGAGCAAAAATGTCATTTCCGATCATTTTTTATTAGCTTCTGCATACAGCAGATGTTATCACAATTGCAACACAATCATGTTCCATGAGCATGAATTATGAATGTCTCAAGCCAAATTGCAAGGAAATTTGCATTCATTTTAGGCAAAAGAAGGCTATGGCATTAAGGTCCATGCTAGAAAAAATTATGCAAATAAGGTTGCTAAGTCTTGATACTTACCATGTGTTTCAAAGCCATAACGAAGGTTGGCTTTGAGAGTGTCCTCTCAAAGCCTTGTCTTGAGATGAAATTTAATTCAATGTCTCTTAGAGTTGCAAGGTGGAATTGATAGAACTATTTGATTTCTTTACCATAAATGGATATCTCCTTTCATCTATACCTTTCTCTACCATCTTATTTCCAAGTGAAATGGGAATTTTCACATTTGAATGCCATTACCATGTAATTTGGTAGCCTGCTAGCTAGACCTATCACAAGTAATGTTGTCATACCAAACTATTTCTCTTGCTCAACTCAGTGACCATGACTCTCTTCTCACACTGCTTACCATATAAGATCTTCAATTGTACATGTCACGCAAAGTTGGGGGTTCTAGGTCTACACCTATTAGGTAAAATTACATATTTTATGGCATTGTGGTCCTTAAATTTGGAGGTGTTTCACCTCAAAAAGTAGGCATTAAATATGGATGAAAAGGATTTGTTTTAACTTTGATAGAATTTCCTCATGGAATTATTGAATTTCTCGATGACATCATGCTAGCTTTACTTAGAGAAGAAGGTTTTGGAGGAGAAATTGAATTCTTTCGACTTATTTTTGGAATTGAAGTTTGAAATAGTAGTTTTGATGACTCCATTGATGACCTTGCTGAGGAATTTGATGCACACAATATTGAATTTGAAGATGGTTTAGAAGATGTTGAAGAAGTTGTAGATTTTGGTGTTGTCACTGAATGTTTCTTTGTTGTTGGACTTGATTAAGACACAATTTAACTTTACGAGCAGATTGAAGACCTTGAAGAGGTTTTAGATTTTGTTGTTCTCACTGAAGGTTTTTGTCTAGTTTTGTTTCTTAAACCATCATTTCCATATGACATTTTTGGTGAATAGATTCTTGACCTTGATGAGAGGATATGATACCTTGAAGAGGCTACATCTTTTGGTGACGTCACTAATTGTTTTTCTATTATTATGTTTGTTAAACATCTCGCTTAGGGCGAGGCAACTCCACATATATTGTACAGTTTATGGGACATAAATCAATATGTAGAAATATTCACTTTGTTTTTATAATTGGATAGAAGAATGACTTAAAATGACCTTGTATGTCTTCTCATTTTAGAGCTCAAATTTTTAGGAAGGATTTAAGTATCCACCTTTCAAGAATCACTAGAAGAGGTTGATAAAGAATATAGGAAGACAAAAAACTAACCAGTGATGTAATAAATGGATTTCTTGGGAGGTAGATTGGCATATGGACTTTTGGTAGCTAGAAATTTTCCAAATAAGTGAATGTATTTGAAAACCAAACCTCTAGCTTATTTTGGTTTAGACAAGGTCTAGAATTTGAAAATTGAATTCCCTCTTTCTTCCTCTTACATACATTCCAATGATCAAAATCTGGATTGAGGGAAAAAAATTTCCTAAATAAATTTTTTTCATTTTATTTGTTGTACACATGAGTTTTTAAAAGCTAATTAACTCATAAATTTCTCACAAAATACACTTAAAGCTTGACACATAAACCCCTTCCCAATTGGATAACTTTAGACGATCCTAAACACATTTTTATTTAACTAATGAGGGAGATAGCCCAATAAAACTACTTTGTCCATATTCAAATCAAGTTGGTATCAGAGTACAATTTAGGTCATTTTAGTCAAGGTTAGTTAGAATAATTATCTATTGGTTTCTGTCTTCAATTTCCTCTCAAAATGAATGTGTACGTGCTTTTGAGAGACACACTAGAGGAATAAGGTCCAAATTTTTTTATGAAAATGTGCTATGAAAGTAAAGGGTTAAAGGCAAACATGTACAATGCATAGTTGAGTACAAGGCGTAGTTGAGCCAAATGTTGTTGAGGAAGGGCCTAATTATTTGGGTCTTGGTTATGGAAAACATGATGGAGAATGCTCCAAAGCCAAGGAGGCACATGAAGCTGTTCCAAGAAGGAATTTTATTTTGTGTTCATTACCTCAAGCTTGTGAAGTTTGTGTTCATGATGAATGGAAAAGTTTGACACCCACTTTGCAAGAAGATGTTAATAAACATGCAGCTAATGAGAATGTAAAATAAGAGGATGTTGAAAGCTCTATATAGTCATTGAATTCATTGCTAGTATTTAGAGGAGAGCCACTACCTCATCAAATTCACCTCCTCAAGAAGGCGACAATGGTGAATGTTCAAGGTATAAATTTGCCTTTAATCAAATTTCTTTTGATTATGATAAACATGGTAAATATTCACATAAGATATAGAAAAGAACTTGCACATGTTCCTTTTTTGGTTTGAATAATCATAATGTTTATAGATGTTGGAAGAAGATATCCATGCACATTGAAACTTTCTAAATAAATGAGGCAAAAATTCAAAGGCCCATTTGACAAGGAAAATGATGTTGAAAATAAGATGCAATTGTTTATTACTCATTGCCATAAGAAAGGTCACCTTGTAGACAAGTGTTGGACTTTGTATCCAACAAGTCATCCACAACATTTGATGAAGGTGGAAAGAGATAACGACAAGAATGGAAAAGAGGATTCCATAATCGATGAGGGTCAAGATGATTCACATGATGAAGTGCAGCTAAAAGAAGCGTCATTGAAATGGTTTGCTAACCGATGGTTAGATTTCTTATCCAATTAAGGCCTTGCATGTATTTTTATGTTTCATGAATTTCTTTGCAAATTAAAAGTATGGTGCATGTTGCATGAAGCAAGATGTTGAAAGTAGAGTTATGTTGACACACTTAAATGCAACAAATATGGAAATTTGTACATGAGCTCTATTATTTGACTTGAGAGTCAATTGTTTGAAGAGGCATGTTTTGTCGACTTGTGTTTGGTTGATGGTTTTGGACACCAATATGTAAGAGTACATGGAGATATTCACATGATGTGAATTTTTTTTCTTTGAAGGAGAAAAATGATATGTCAGCGAGCTATGTTTCTTGCATGATGTGTTTTTCAGTTTGATGGTTTTGTTTGTGACAAGACGTCACAAGATTTTGGGAAGGTCAACTCTTGAGCGAGAGCCTCATGATTACAACCTAATCATGAGAATCAAATGGGAGTGCATCCTTATTTTGAAAACAAATAGGATTCTAAGCTACCTAGGACTCAAACCATTATTTTTAAATTTGAAATATCATGGTGTGTTGTTTCAATGCATGAATCCACAACCCTAACATAAATTGTTTTATTCTTTTTTTGCAGGATTTAGTTGGTTATATTAAAAGTTAGTTGAATTTAAAATTCTTGGATTACTGGCATGAACCAAACATATTGTACATATTAAATGAGGAATTTCGCTCTCCCAATCATTTCTAAATTACCCATATCACCAAGAAAACATGTTTTAAAAGAACATACTTTGGTATGGGAAAGACCTTAGGTTTCAAATATTATAAGAAGGCTTTTGATATGGTTGAGAGAATGTGGACAATAGAATCCATAAAAAAATTATTTTTCAAAACGTATTACTTTCAAAGTATCAACAAGGAATGTACAAGGGTGTTCAATGAATTAACGCTATTTATTTAAATTCCATGATGTATATCTTACTCATAATTTTAACAAATTATTAAATAATGATCTAGATTGGATAATTATATTATTTGTCATATATTTTGATGCTTATAGAGTGAAAAAACCGAAAGAATCAACTTGTAGGGTCATTTTAATGGTGGGTGGAGAATTGGGGTCTAAAACCTTTTGGAGTCATTTTGAGGTATTAAATGACATTTCTGGGGGTCAAACGATTATCCCTTGTGCCAAAATCTTGACCATTATTCTACACTTAAAGACATATCCAATGGTGCAAGAAAAACATCAAATGAAGTTCATTCAAAATTTATGCCTTTAGTAAGTTGACCTATCATGTTGACCACCATGGTACGAGCGAATGACATTTTAGCCCCATTACTCATGCATGGCAAGCTAGCTACATGCGGAATTTTAACAAGACTCTAAAAGGTCTAAAATCACAAACCTCTTTTATGGTTGACGGAGTCAAATCTTACACCTAGTTGGCTATCACGCTATGTTAAATACTTGGCCACTAGGAGGAATAATAGTTCCATTTTGTGCTATTGTATTTTGTTCCATAGTTGAAAATACAACTAGGAGTGTGAAGTTAGAGAGAAAAATGTATGAAGTTAAGTTTTTATAGCAACATTACATGCTAAAAGTCTTAGCTAACTCTAGAGAGATTACCTCTTTCTTTGTACTCACATATTTTCCATACCAAAAAAGAGAGAGTAGAGCATGTTTACATTTTAGTGTTGTTTTTCTCCCATAAGGATTTCCTAGGGAAAAAGGAGTCTAGAGCATCATTACTTTTTAGGGTTTCTTGTCTCCCATAAGGATTTTCTAGGAAAATAATTGTGTTGATCGTCTAAAGATATGTACGTGTGTGTTTCATTATGTTCTCTATTTCTTATGTTGTGTTTCATTATGTTTTATATTTCTTACATTTCTGCCCTCCTATTTTTCTTTCCAATCAAGGTTTATAAAATAACATGAGAAGCAACATGAGACTTGGAAAAATCATTTTCATTATCTATATGGAAGGCAAGAAGGATTATATCCCCTTAAGCTTAAGCTTATGTAGTTTGTCAATTTTTATCATATATTTTTTGGTAAGGGTAAATGTTTTTTATCTATAGTAAAAGTCATGAGTTCCCCAATTTTACCTTATGTAAAGCATGATTCTAGGATTACTACAATTTGTACTTGGTTTTTTATTGTGATGATGCCCTGTCTCAATCACTTGGCCATCTCTCGATGGGTAGTTAAATCTTTATAACAATACTTAAGTAATATTTATCTATTTGTATTATGTGAAATTGTGTAAAAAATGGTATACTATTTTTCATAAAATTGGGTTGAGTTTATCATATATTTCAATGAAAGTTGATTAAATATGTTTTCTTTAAAAGGATCTAACAATTTTGGTAAAGTATGAATTTGCAATTTTGTGTGGCTCTCTATCAACCTTCACTTTCTCATTTCTAGAAAAAATCTACTTGCTCATTCGTATACCCACTTTCTATTCAAATGCATGAGTTTTGAACTCTCAGTAACTATGTTTTTCCACGCAGGAAAATTATATGTCACATTTTATACTAACTCTAAATATTATTTTGAAGTTTGGATTATTGTTATTCTTTTATATAATTTAACGTTAGATATAAGTTTAAATTGAAAGCTATTTAGATGAAATATAGCTTAGATATGGCATTTGCAAATTATTATCTCTTTATTGAACTAAAGGACATAATTATTAGACATGTTTAATTTACATTCAAATGCTTATTTGATTTATCTCCTACAGCTTAATGTAGTGCTAGATATATAATTTAAGTTGAAGGCCCTGAGATAAATATGACTTCTATGTGACATTTGTATCGAATCATCTATTTGTTGTGTTATATGAACATAATTGGTACGCATATCTAATTTGCATTGCTAATATGTCATGCTTATTTAATTTATCCTTTATAGATGACCGAAGCATCCCTTTTTAATCTATCCCTTTTGACTTAGGATATGTGGGCAATACTCATCCGCATATTTTTCTATCATAAAGCAGTGAGTAAAATTGTATTCCATTTGTGTCAATGTTAAGTTTAAGCACATGGATTAAAGTTTTATATAAGATACATTGCCACGGTGTACATTTATATCTAAAGAGTCCAAAACCTCATTCAAGACCATATGTTTTGTTGATGTAGTTTGATTGGTTATATTACATTGCTTTTGCAGTTGTTGTTGTGGGCCTCACCATCTAGTGATTTTAGGTAAAAATTATTTACATGGAATTTTGAAGTATCCTAGAATGTTTATTATTTATCACTACTAGCCTTGGTGATTTAGTTATTTGTTTTGATGCTGATTGGTTACCCATATTTAATAGTTGTTCATGTTTAATTCATTGTTAAGGCTTTTTATTGGCCTGTCAGGGTGTATTTTTCTCAATTCCATAATGGCTAAAAGAATGAAATTTATCTATGAAAAAGAGAGGTCATATGGAAAACAATTTGTTTGCAAGTGTTATTTTGAACCCATAGAACTTGCAACCCCAATATGGATACAATACTAAGTAATACATAGCCTCCTCATCTAACTTAGCCAGGGATTTGCAATACTATATTTGAGTTGTCTAGCTCCATTTCAAGATATTATAATGTTAGATTATTATTTCTATAGATTTTGATTATGGTAGTAAAATGTTACAAAAAACCGGAAACTACAAATAATATTATTCTAGATATATGTAAAAATGACATGGTAGAGAAAATCAAACAATATTAAACTTTTCATAAATAGTTTAGATAAAAATACATTTTCTAATTTTGATTGTAAATTCCAAGGCTTAAAGAAATAATTTTTCTAATATTTTTTTTTTAATTAATAAATAAAAAAGAAGCATATTCAATCAAAATCACATCCAACATATAATAAAAATAATAAAAACAATTTGAAACTTCATGCACTATGACATTACTATGGCAAAAAGCATAAAAATATACAAGCAAAAAATCCTTTTCTATAATAATGGAGAGCTTCAAATATACAAGAAAAAAAATCTTTCAACCTCCTTGTATCCCAAAGAAAGAGTTGCTCAAACAATCATATTTTAAACAATTATTATGTTGTCACGGCTTCCACATGTTGAAACATGATGAAACTTCCAAAATTCACGTTCAAGCTTTTAAGATATGTAGAATATTTTCCTGAAGCAGATGAATTCACTGTTAGTTTTGGTTTAATCCAGGATTCCACCTTGCTTGTCAATTAAAGCCTTTGTTGAGGTTTTGTGAGACGGTATTGGCTGACAAGTTAACTAGTCCAATTTATTGTACTATTTAAAATTTCTTACTCCTATTCATATATCTTAATATTATTTTTTTAACTGTGTCCCTCTCATCAGAATGAGGCTAAGTTGCTCAATATCCTGAGATTTAGTATTGCAGGAACCATAGCATTTTCAGTTCGGTTACCTTCGGCTAAGAACTATGAGTAGGAATATTCCCAATTTCTTTTTAAACACAGTCTTTCTCCGATGGCGGTGAGGTTAATGCACCCAGATTAGCATTGTGGTGAACCATTAGCACCTTTCAATTATGTTACCTTCAGCTAAGCAGCTATGAGTGGGGTATCTTAGACTCTTCTTATCATAGTGAGATTAACATGATCGGATTTATCTTTGCAGGGAACCATGAGCACAATTCAATTTAGTTACCTTCTGCCAGGATTTGCACCGCACCTGGTCACAACTGTTATTGTTTGTGCTATCAGAAAAGCACTAGTACAAGCATTAGCTTGTCACTTGGTGAGACTTGAACTCGCGTAGAGGCTATGTTAACTACCTACTTTCACTTACCTGTCAAGCTGTTGTTGACAGTTATCGTAATTTTATACCAGGTATGTCTATCAATGTTGGGAGTTTTGACAATTTTGTATTTCGCATATGAAATAAAAATCGACCTTTCTCATATTGATGCGAAACAGTAAATGTATTTTCATTGGATGATATTCCCATTGAATTAAAAATTGACTTACAAGTTACAATCACTACCCCAATGCTTAGACATAGGTTTAATAGGCAATAATTGGTTTAGTAATGCACAACCATGCACAATATGTCATGTGGGTCTAAGACATGTGGGTCTAAGAGGCAATTGCCTCATGGTTGTTGTACAATCCCTACAATTCCTTGCTATTAGAACACTTCCACGCATTGACATGAAATGCATTTGTTTTTTGTGGAAGAGATTTTGGGCAATGGCAAGCATTGTGCCCATGGACTTGTGAAAGAAAATCTTGGCTACGTGGTTGTGACCAAGGAATCTCACCTTCCAAATTTGCCCAGGGATTGAAACTAGCTCCATTATAATACATTATATTCTAGTTCCTTCATAAACAAATCCGAAAATCAAACCTATATGATATGTATACAGACAATTCAGAAAAATAATATCCGGCAGCGAAAGAATCTAAACCTCAACCAAAACCAACAAAAACATCTCCAGAGACTTTAGAAAGACAGCCCATCAGAAAGAGGGAGTCGAACATACCTGACGGAGTCGAAGAGCGTGGACGGGAGGAGCACCAGCGCGGTCGGGAGGAGCAACAGTGCAAACAAAGCAGCAGCGACAGGGACAGAAAATGCGCGAACAATGAAATTGGTAAACCACCAAACTTCGTGGGCGATTTATTTATAGAAAATAGTTCGCCGAACTATTTTAAAAGTAAAATTTTGGCCGAAATTTTGTTGCCGGTTTTCCAATCTCTAACAAAAATTATGTTTTCCCGCGTCGTCAGTGTGCCGTCAATCTAAACGGAATCACGAGTTTGGCCGAACTTTATAAAATGTTCGGCCGAACTATTGCCGAAAAAAAATTTCGGCCCTCGATTCTCACAAAAGTGTAACCCAGCTTCACGTTTCCACCCCATTATGTTTTTGTTTTCTAGTATATTTGTGACTTGTGGGACTATCTTGTGCTTTAATAAATTTTAGTCTAAGGGTGTATGAGCTATCAAAATAACTCACTAATTGCACCCAACCTAGTCCACACAAACCCTTAACATTTCTATAATTTTCATGATGTCTCATCCCAACTTCTAGTAGTTTTGAACATTGGCTTCCAAATAGAGAGAAACCTTGAAAATCCAATTAGGATACTAGGATGTAAGTTTTATATTAAAGGGATATAAGGGTGGTATTTTACCCTATTATTTGCACATGGGTAATGAAACTATTTAATATAACCTCTTTAGGTGCATCCACACATTTAACCACTAATTGAAGTAGCCCCTATGGATTTAGGTAAGGTTGTCACGGGAATTAAACCTTGTCCCAATGGTGAAAAATTCATAACTTTCCACCATTGAATCAAACCACTTTGGGCTTTAAAATTGAAGATCATGAGGTGGAATTTGATCCACTAATGTGTGAATGGGCTATGAGACTATTTAATAACATCAATCCAGGTACAACCACACATTTTATCACTACCTCAATATGCCCATTTGACTTTGAGCTAGGTCCTCATGGCACTTGAATATTTCCCAATGACTAAAAACTACTCACTTTCCACCATTGGACCCAGCTACATTATACATGTTTAAAAACATTGTTAAAATGTATTAAAAGAAATTTTATTTAACATATTAAAAAAAATGGTTTTTTTTAATAAAAAATTATTATAAAATTGAATAAGTCTCTACTTTTAATTATTTTTTTTATAATTTTATTTTTATTATTTTTATTTGGAAGATAATATGACAAGATATCATCACTCTTGTTATTTTATATGGAAGTAAATTTTAGGGATGTGATATTTCTAAATAATCATTAAAAAACATAAATCAAATCCAAAGGAATTTTATAACTACAATCTCAAAATTTAAGGAGATATACCCTATCTCTATACCTAATGGACAAGAACAAGATAAATATCATGGAAGACAACAATTCCCTAAATTGTTTCAAACTCTAGCCAAAACCCCGTGTACCTCAAGTGAGGATGAGATAAATATGTGAAGTCCTAGTTAAATTATTATAGAATTAAACGAAAATTTGTTTAGTAAAATAAAGGTAATATTACAAAAATTATTTATATAAATTTAAGGATAAATTTTGGTGCAATAATAACATAAATGATAAAATAAAATTAAGATGCCACAAGAAAACAATAAAAGGAAAGTTAATCCCGTATAATAATGATAATATTGGAAATTTTATTACATATAAAGTTAAGGATAAATTCTAGTGTAACGATAAATTAAATGTTAAAAGGAAATTAAGATATCATACAAAGGTGATCTCCTTGTAAAAAAGATCAAAAATATATTTTTATTTGTGTATAGAAGAAATTCGACATTGCAAAAATAAGAATAAATTATCATTATCTCCATATTAAAATCGGGAATGGGACAATTCTAGAATTTTATGGGTTGAAAGAATATGTCATCTTTGTGAAACTAAGAATGTTGAAGATGAGAAACATTTTGTTTAAAATATCTTTTGTTTATTTAAATTAGATATCAATTTCAAAATATACATGGCAATACCAATCATCTTAACCTTCTAAGATATGGGGTTAATTTTTTTTTATAGAATATAAATAAAAATTTTCAAAAAATCAAGTAATCCCTTACATTTTTTAAAATGTAATAAACCAAATAAAATATTTTTAAAAATTAGCCACAACCACCCTTTTAAGTATATTATTAAAAATATATAAATATAAATAAATTAAAACAAACAAATCTACTTTAGGAGTAGCTCAATTGACAAGCCCATGTTATATAAAATGTATGTGCGCGATGAAGGTCTCATGTTGAATCTCATGGAATGCTAAACCTACATATGAGGACAATGCATTTATACCTAGAATTATAGTGATACTAGTCATAGTCAACCACATGTCATGTGAGTACAAGCCCGACCCAAATGATTATTAAAAAAAAGACTTTTCCACCCCTATTTTTTTTTCCACAAAATTCCCTTCTTCCCTAGCAATTTTTTTCTTAGTTAAGATTTCTTGTTTCATAATGTGGTTTCAAGTTATGTATTAATATTTTTTTATATTCATGTTATATATATATATATATATATATATAATTTCCCTTTTAAAAATCTTCACAAGTTCTTTAATGCTATGGAAAACATCCACTCTCTTTAAAGAGGAAAAAGTTTCCTTTGTAAAATAGAATTTGAGGTTAAATATATTGCAAAAGGGAAATGTAAGGTAATGAAGGAATACTAAAGAAACATTAAGAATTGGTAGGTTTATTCACATTTCTTATAGAGACAAAATTTTCAATTTAATGATAAAGTGTGATTTTTCCTAAAATTTGAACTCAAAACTTGTTTTTCCTATTTTTAAAATAGATGATAAAAATAATTTTTTATTATTGGACTATTATTATTATCCCTCTTTTAGCTAAGTTATATGGAATTATTCTAAAACACAAGATCAAAAAATCACTGAAAATAATTAACATTGAAGTTAAAGTAAAGAGTTATCATTCAACTATGGACCACCTTATTATGCTCATGATCATTACAAAGGACTATCATAATAATAAATCAAATTTATTGCTTCACTAAATTTAGAAAAACAATTGATGTAGTTCCTAGAAAAAACATTTCGAATAGATTAGCAAAGGTATGTTCATTTTCACTTGAGAGCTACTATGATAAGGCTACATGAGAACACTATGGCCAAGTTTATGATTAGTCAGGGTTGGTTCGAAGAAATTAATTATAATAGTATTAAGCAAGTTAGTCCCTTATACCTTACCATTTTTAGCATATACATCAACAAGTTATATGGTTTCTTGGAAGAATCATGATGTGTTGACATGTCTCTATGTAGAATAGTCAACATCACTCTACATGTTGACAATATTGTTGTCATGCTAACAATATTGTTTTATATGCTAACAAAAACCTAAATCTTCTTAAGGGATTTTTTTCTTTAGTGAAGGCATGACTATTAACACATAAAACATAAATATTATGATGGTGAAATAAAAAAAGATCAATTATTGGAGGAATTGACTTCATACAAAGATCTAGGAATTAATAACCACCACAAACAAAAATGAAACTATAACATTGAGAAAATGATAAATGGTCGGTGGAAAGCTTATTATGGAATCAAAAGTAGTAAGTCAGTGGAATTATGGCTTTGGGATAAGAATAATCTCCCCTTTGAGATTGTTGTCATTTTTTTAATCTTGTATCATTGTGAAGTTCACGATGGTAACATCTCTAAACACTCACGGAGAAAGAAAAATAAAATCCAAAAATTTTATCACAAATTATAACCTTAATATTATTATACCCTCCTTGTAGAAGCAAGATTTTTCCCATTGAGGACATACCTTTTGTTGAAATTTGCAACAAGAACTATTGAAAATGACATCAAAAGGGATTCTAACTTATTTTTCCCTTTATTAAATTAGAAGGAAATTGTAATTCCACACAACATGACATATTGTACTGGTTAACTGAGTCATGAAGACTTAGTTAGCTCAGTCAATTCGAGTTGAGTGTCAAACTAGAGGCATGTAGAGTTGTCTCTAAGTTTTAGGGGGTCTAGTTATTTTTTATTTTAAGTTGTAGTTATTTAACTTAATTATTTGAGTTAAAATCAGTTTTACTAGTTCTAACTGATGGAGGAACTAGTGAGAGGTCTAGTGAATTAAATATGATTTAATTCACATGTAGTGATCAATAAAATAACTCATAATTCGCTATAAATAACTGATGCATGTCAGTTTTGATGAAGACCCAGTTGAGATTGGAGTTAAAGGGAAGTGTACTATCATTTCTATAATTAGAAAATTGTACAGGTGGTGCATGGATTTCGCAAAAGGCCTTAGAATTATTGCAAAATAATTAATTGGGAATTTCCTAATTAATAGGGGCTCAGTTTCCCTAAGGATTACGCAAGCACGACACGGCATCCGAAGGAAAGAAATTAGTGAAGTATTGAACCAGACCTGCCTAACATAGAGTGAGACTGCCAGAGGTTGTGCAGAGATCTCTTAAGCCTGAGAGAGGCATTTTATTGCTTCATATTCTTGACTTATGCAATATACATATATCAGGGTTTTTAGTTGAGGCTTTCCCTAGATAAATATTTGTGTTGCGAGATTGAAATTCTTTCTCTTTCTTGTTCATGTGATTATGCGATCGTAATTGGTTTATGCAATTTTTAGAGTAGATTCAAGTATTTTGTTTTAGAATAATGCAAGATCAGTTGAATCTATGTGGATTTTATACATGGTATCAAAGCAATTTATTGGGCAGAGTTGGGGAGATTTTTTTTTTCATTTTTTTGCAGGAATTTTTTGGGTGGCAAGTTTGAAAAGAAGATATGTAAATTTTGGTGAATTTTTTTAAAAAACAGAGAGGATATCTGGATTCCTTGAAAAAAATTACCCAAATTCGAAAAACCAATCAGCCGAATCAGAGTTTGGATGAGGGAGATATCGCCGATTTAAAATCAGCTATTCTTTCAGAAAAAAATTGTCGTGGAAAGACAATTACAACACAAATCTAAGTTTCCAGATTGTACAAATTCACAAATGGGTTATTTTTTCCAAGACTCATGAAGAATCTTGTTTCTATCACGGTATTGAAATACCGTGGCTATGATGTGATTTTTAGAAAAATATTTTTTTTCCTTAGACACATCTCCATAGGACAAATGAAACAGATTAGTGTGCGAGTCAAGAACCTGTATGCACTTGAGGTACCAGATGTATGGAAAGCCTTGATAAGAAAGGAAAAGGTTAAATAATTGATGGTTGAGAGTGGCATGAATTACCTTTGAACATGCAACCTCAGAAGAAGCCTCAACAAGTTGTGGAGCATCCATAATTAGAGAAGCAAACACGAGACTGAGTGGAGGCATCCACTCAAGTAGAGACCTCTAGTAGGGGTAAATTTTGAGCCAAGTGGGCAGAGGGAGAAAATGTAGCCATACCTCTAGGAGAGAGGTGGGGCGATGCAAAGAAATAATCCCAAGAGTGGAGAAAGTTTGAAAGGGTCCATTGAGATGTTTTGACTCATGGATAATTACCTTGATACAGGGGTCCACAATACATAGTAGTAGGATGGGTTAGTGGCAATGATGCAATAAGACAATAGAGTGACAAATGCATAGACCAACAGCAGTCAGATACTAGGGAGAAAAAAGAAGAGTTGGTAGCAATGCAGATGACACAGTGCAAAGTCAGTAGCAGCGTAGAGTTTTCAATAGACAGTGCAGTAGCTAGTAGAAGTCAGAGACTATGGTGGCAAATGCATCATACTGATCACAGTAGATTAAGTTTAGTTGATTTTTAGTTTCAGAAGTTGCAGTAGTAACAACACCAGAGAGAATTTTTGCATGCAGAACATTCCAAAGGTACCATATTAGTATATAGTTGAATTTATTTCTTGTTGAGAGGGAGTGTTGAAATTTGCAACAAGAAATATTGAAAATGACATCAAAATGGATTCTAATTTATTTTTCCCTTAATTAAATTACAAGGAAATTGTAATTCCACATCACATGACGTCTTGTACGAGTTAAGTCAGTTAAGAAGACTTAGTTAGCTCAGTAAATTCGAGTTGAGGGTCAAACTAGAGGCATGTAGATTTCTCTCTAAGTTTTAGGGGGTCCAGTTAAATTTTATTTTAAGTTGAAATTATTTAACTTAATTATTTGAGTTAAAATCAATTTAACTAGTTCTAATTGATGGAGGAACTAGTGAGAGGTCCAGTGAATTAAATCCGATTTAATTCACATGTGGTGATCAATCAAATGACTGATAATTCACTATAAATAGTTGATGCAAGTTAGTTCTGTGGAAGACCTAGTTGAGATTGGAGTTAAAGGGAAGTGTATTATCAGTTGTATAATTAGAAAATTGTACATGTGGTGTGTGGAGTCAGCAGAAGACCTTAGATGTATTGCGAAATCATTAATTGGGAATTTCCTAATTAATAGGGGCTCAATTTTCCTTGGGATTGTGCAAGAAAGGTAGGGCATCGAAAGGAAATAATTTGGTTAAGTATTGAACAAAAGAGGTCTAGGATAGAGTGAGACAGTCAGAGATAGTGCAGACAGCTCTCAAGCTTGAGAAAATCATTGTATTGTTTCATATTTTTCACTTATGCAATATATGGATAGGGGGGATTTTAGCTGATACTTTCCCGAGATAAATCTTTGTGTTGTGATATTGAATTTTTTTCTCTTTCTTGTTCATGTGATTATGAGTGGTAATTTTTTTTCGCAATTCGTAGAGTAGATTCAAGTATTTCGTTTTAGCATATTACAAGATCAGTTGAATCTATGTGGATTTTCTACACCTTCAACTTGATACTTAATGTACAAAAACAAATTAAACAACATGGAAGACATGAAGATTCCTAAATTTGCTTCAAAATCTAGTCAAAATTGCTTGTATCTCAAATAAAATTGATGTAGAAATGGAAAAATTTTATTATTTTATTAAATTATCAAAGAAGTAATCACCTTATTAAATAAAAATAATATTAAAAATATTATGATATCGAAATCTCAAAATATTATAATAATAAATTTCCTCACTTCTCATTTCTATCTCGACTTCCCACTTCTATTTTGAATAATTACTATAGAAATAATGATAACCTCTATTGAATCTGTAAGCTCGAAGCCCTTAGGTCCAATGACTATC
This sequence comes from Pinus albicaulis, assembly GCA_034641835.2. NCBI lineage: Eukaryota > Viridiplantae > Streptophyta > Pinopsida > Pinales > Pinaceae > Pinus > Pinus albicaulis. Next base: position 326,982,305 of record CM076582.1, read on the forward strand.
AAGCTTTTTCAGAGATGGAAATCCTTTAGGATGTAGCCAGTTAGGGTCCTAACCCTAGACATACCAGGGGAAGACGGAATTAGTGCCTGAACTCCATCACCCTCTATTTGGAGAAGATAACTCTTCTTGGTAGGGTCTTGAACAAGAAGCATGAAGACAATAATGATCATCTCTTCCTTCAATGAAATCAAGTGGGTGAAACGATATCAACACTCCTATTTGGCTAGTTTGGATGCTAGATTAACTCACCTTGAAAGTCATCTTCAGTGTGAACTTAAACCTCTTACTTGTACAAATACAAATACCCTCTAGTGAGTTATTAAGACTCTTGATATCATGATATGCCTTCTAACAACTAGTTTTCTTCTCTATATAGTTCAATAAACAATAATTTTAATAATATTTAATAGCTATTATTTTTATTTTATTTAATTAGTATATATTTGAAATTTTAAAATAATCCAAACGTAATTGAAAAGAAAAATTAATAATAATAACCTCAATTAACGCACAGTTACAAATTTTACAATATTAACATATCAATATTGACTTCTAATGACATGTCGTCATCATGAAAGTACAATCGTACCAAAGCATCATTCGCTTCATAAAAGCCACTCCTTTTTAAGCGGAGTTCAAAATATCAAAATACACAAAGAACACAAATTTCCCTTTTCTTTTTCTTTTAAAACATCTCTTCTCACGTTCATGTGCAACATGATTGTATCTAGATGCTTCGATCACTTATGGCATCCGAACCTTAATCTTCCACCTCTCTTTTCTTACTCACTTCATTGTTCTTTGTCCAAAAGGGGATAAAACCATATTTTTTGGGAGAGATTTCCAGGCGGGTGCATCCCTATGTAATATTGCTTATTCATAATAAGCAATAATATATATTTTTAAATAATGATTTTATGATTACAAATACAAGTCTTGAATTTTTATTAGTTAATTTGAATTTTAATAAATTAATATTCCATTTAATATTTGTATGATAATAATTAAACAATAATTAAAACTGTACATGGTAGATTCATAATTTATTCGTTCACTTCGTCACAATCACGGATTGAAATGATAAATTCTCATATTTTTATTCATAAAATATTATAGAAGTAAATGAAAAATATTGAAACGATTGTATAAAAGGATATAAATTTTATATTGAAAATAACAACGCTAATGACAGAAAAAAATAAAAAAATGAATAGAATAAAGATATTTTAATTAAAACATTGAAAAGAAGATGGGTAATTGTTGAATTTAACTTGGGTAATTGGATTTTATTTTATTTTATTATTCTACTTATTATATATTTAAGTGTTAGTTTGATTGGAGTTTACTTAATAGGAAATTATATGGTCATTTCTCCCCCAACATTGTTAGGGTTAGGCTGTGAACTCTACCTGTGTGAATAGTTTTACCGGCAAGGATCACCAATATCTATGAACCATATTAAAAAAAAATTATACTCGAATCACAATTATAAATCAATCATATGCTTATATATGAATCACAATTATAAATCAATAATATTTTTATATATAAATCACAATTATATATGTGTTGATTTTGAAGAGTCATCTAAATTATAATTTTTGGCTTTATTTTTATTATTAAATTATATATATATTTAAGTTTTAATGTATTTGATGCAATAATTTATTTTTCATATTATTGTAATAATGATTTATTAATTCGTCTATAGGCATATATATTTCAACTTTGGGTGGATGTCGATTGCAGGAATTTCATTTGTTTTCCAATCAAAAGTCATGATTGATCGTTCTCTGAATATTTTTTGTCTAATAACTTAACCTATGGTTGCGATGGGAGGGAGTGCAAGAAGTTGTGGAAACGTTACAAGTTCAAAACCCAAGCCACGTTAAGGTTGATCAAGCGTTTCGATACACAAAACAAGAATGCCATTAAAAGATTAACGACAACAACGTTGTTTGGTATTGCTTTTCATTTTACAAATAAAAACTTTATTCCAAATAAAGAATATGGATATATTATTGTTTTCATTTTTGTAAGTTTGTTTTTCTATTTTTAATATTCCAAATAAAGAATATGGATATATTATTGTTTTCATTTTTGTAAGTTTGTTTTTCTATTTTTTAATATATTTTTTCTCTAGATTGCTTTAACAATATTTGATATTATTAAAATCCTCAGGGATTTTTCAATCACAGATCAGGTGTTTACCAAGATTATGATAAAATTAAATCACCAGATTCTTAAACCAAAATTTTTAGAATATTCACCGACTGCAGCGTGCAAGACTTCAATAATTAAATGCAGAGAAAGGATGAATCTTAGTTCTTGTAAAGCAACATCGTTCTTCCAAAACTAAAATTTGTTTGACTAAGTTTGCTACAACATACAGAATCAACCTTTGCCCATCTATCTCCTCCTGTCACTAGGCTTTGCCCATCTATCTCCCTCTCGTCACTCGGCTTTTAGGAACCGTTGCTGGAGTTGAGGATGAAGGTGAACTGTTGCTGGAGTTGAGGATGAAGGTAAGATTGCTAGTGGAAAAAAACAAGAAATGAGTAGGTGTAATTAGTTTATGGGTTTGATGTCAATGGAAGGCTTGTATGATAGCTTGAGATACATCATTTTGGTAAATTATAGTTGCCATAAAATTTGCAATTATTGTGTTAAAAATAAAAATTTTGATCAATATGTAAAGAGTCAAAATTTTGATGAATATGCAAAAATGTCAAATTTTCTATTTACATGAATGAACTCCTCATCATTAACAATTTAATAGAAAAATTACTCATGGTTAACTGAATTTTACTACATTATCTCAATTCTTAGAAAGCATTCACAATTGCACAATAACTACACCTACAGATAAGTTTATACTTAAATATGAATGTAATGTCTTCTAGTAATGATTAGATGCATGTGAGCTTTTAAAGATTAAAATCACTAAATATGTACTTAAAATAAGTGTAACCTAACTAATAGACAAAATCGTTGTTTTTTGTTGGAATATAACAATATAATTTTTAGCTATATTATAATTTATTGTTATTTAACTAAAAAAAATCTTTAAAAAAATATCTCATCTATTAATTAAATTACCTTTAAATATGACATTATTAATTTTCTATGGTTAATTTTTAAAAGACATTTTGAGTATCAAATATTTTATTTTAAATGTTCCAACATATTATTATAATGACATTTGAAGATGTTTTTGTTAACCAACTCTCATATAATTATATACTATACATTTAAAAAAAATAATACATAGAAAAAAACTTAAATTTAACAATTTGGTTAAGTATAACATTTTCAATTTAAGAATCCTATGGCGCACTATAACAGGATTTTTCTTATCTTCCTCGTAATTTGAACTGTACCCTTAAAACCTCAAGTGAAATCAATTAAAATTTCATCTCCGTAGTGGGGAGATGGTTGTTCAATTAATCCAAAAAAATCTATTAAAATTGGATTAGCGAGATTTCAAATCAATACAAACTTTCACTTCTAATATGGTTATATTTTTAAATTCCAACCAATATTGTGAGAGAGTTTGAAGTTGGGATGGTGTTTTCCATCAAACAATTCATTCACCCATGGATTGTTATCTTTAATAACAAATTCTGTAATCTGGTTAAATCTCCCATTCAAATTGTAATTTTGGTGATTTAATTTCTTCAAAACCATAATTCTCTATGAATCATGTTAAAAGCTAGTTTTAAACAGTGATATCAGAGATTTGAAAATGCACTAATTTCACCTTTAAAAAATTCTCCGTAGCTCAAAAAAGATAAGGAAACTTGATTGTACATTAGACTACACGACATGGGCAACAACAAAATGCGGCCAAAAACCTGAAATTTCTCCAGCTAAAATTATCTGGTAAACACCAGAAGCTCTGGACAAACAACTAATACCTTTGGCAAACAAATGAGAAATTCACCTGGTTCAAGTCAACAAGTTTATTATTTATTTATTTTTAAATATATTGTTAGCGTGGGAGTAGCTATTAATATATTGTTAACTAGACAAAGAATCATTTGGTAAAAGGAAAACGATAAAGGTTATTTTTTTAGAATTTGGTTGTAAGATTGTGAATTTAATTATTTAAAATATGTTTTCAAATTTATTTATAGGTTTATTTTTTGAAAATATTTAAAATATTTGAATTTTGTCATTTATAAAATTAAATGATACAATTTTAATAAATTCTTACTAAACCCAAAACAAATTTTACCAAAACAAAACCTAGATTTAATACAAGAAAAACTTTAAATTTCTTGCAAAATTGACAAGGGAACAAAATTCACCAAAAAGACAACGTAAAATTTGAAACCTTGGAAACCCTATATTAATTGCAAAATTGACTTTAAAAAAAAAAACCTAAAATTGACTCTAAAAAAAAACCTAAAAAGATGATTACATGGTATGTTTAGATTTTGGTTAGGAATTTCTAGAAATTAGTGTCCTTGATTTCAGTTGTGGCCTTTCCCCTCCCATAAGGGCCATCTCAAGTCACAATTATATGATTATAAATTTATTTTATATATTATTAAATTTAGCAAATATTTTTCTATATTATTAAATGCATATAAGTGATTTTAGAATAAAGTTTACAAAACTCGAGAAAGATTAAAAATTGAAATTAATTAGTGAACAACATTAATATTTCCATTATTTAAATCGGTGAAATTTTTAAAATATATATAAATTCATATCCATTAAACATCACTCACTTAAATATTATCTTTAACAGAATTTAAGTCATATATAACCATTGTCATAAAATTTCTGCGTCACAATGATTGATCAATTTTTATATTTCTTTCCATCTAATAGATAAGAATTTAAATTATAAATTGTTCTTATAATATTTATTTGATAGATGCATATGATTGCAAATTATAAATTAAAAAAAAACACAAATATATTGAACATTCTAAATTTAATATAACAATTATTATTTCAAGTCAAAGTACATTTTTTTCAATTTAACACTCCTATCGACGCCTTTGTGCAACTGGGACAATTGTTAGTCTTAGTAATTGGACACCGGATACATTTTGTATACTTATGAACATGTCGAGTTTGGCGCTCATATGTTTTGACATGTTAAACATATACGATACCCAAAAAAAAAATATCTCTCTTTAAAATCCTAAATCTGAACTACTCATTTCTCTTTTCTATTGTTCTTGGTCTTGAAGGGTGTGTAGGTAAAGACAAACCAGGGCCTCTTTATGCACAAAAACTTGGAGGGACCTGCAAGATTTTCTAGCCATGGAGGTTTTGGATATGGAGAGGTGCAAAGAGCAGAGGGACCTGCAAGATTTTCTAGCCATTGTACTGTGAAGTCTGGTTGGGAAGTTTGTTGTAATGGCACTGAATACTGATGTTACTCGTGGATGAGATATCGCTCTTATCCCTCATCTGCACACCCTCCGCAACCTGCAGACAGGGTTTAAAATGTGCACATAGTGTTGTAGGCGCACGTAGTGAGTTATCTCTAGTTGGAGTACTTAGATTCTTAGGACTTACTCCACAATCCCGAAGCACATTGGTGATGAAAGAGCAATCATGCATTACTGGTTATGGGATATGCTTTTGAAAGTGTTCAAGCTAGAGAAGGTTGTGGATGACTCTGAAAATCCCTCAGAGGTCCTCGGAAATTATTCCAGGTGGTGGTCACTACCTCCTATAACCAGAACCTACAAGAGTATGAAGGTCCAACAATGCAACAAGTGGTGGAACATCAGGTTCTTCTTTTGTTGTTGTTATGCACAGTGACTCTCTGACTGGGTTTCCCTTCCCGTTCTTTTCCTTGTCGTTCAGAGTATGATGGTATAACTGGGATCTACGTTATATCTGACGATTTTCCTTATATGTCTTCTCGGGACTGCCTGGGTTTACATCTTAGATCTTTCACTCTCTAACAGTTTTATTGTCTCTGGTGTATTTCTCTCGTTTTTCCGATGGGAGTGATTGGATTACGGGGTCATATTACATTCAAATTATTGGGCTAGGTACTGTGGCTCACAGCGGCAGTGGATAACGGTTCTATATGACAAACCATTTCATCCTTTATCGATAGGGATGCAACATTTACTCTGTTTTCGTCTCCCTAGACTCTTGGTACAATAGATCAGATAGGTGGTGGGTTTTGGGGCTTGTCGTTAGGTGGTGGTGGTATTTTTTTTTTTTTCCTAAATAAGACTATTTCTATTATATGGCACATAAAAATATAGTTCGAAACTTTCCCGCCGGAGTTGATATGCTAGCCAATTTCGGCAGGTGTAGAGTTCAAAAGCACAAAAAAAGGACTTCCCCAGTTGGGGAAACCAGTCCATAGATTGTTGCCCCAAGTGGGGAAATCAACATTTACAAAAATTATCCAAGAATTTATCGTACTGTGCATGTGCAAGAAAAACATGAAAACAAAAAAGTGAAACCTAGCTGTAGGAAACCTCTCAAAATAGATTCTGAAGTGACGAGACATGCTACTGGTCGTGTGGAGGAGGCTCTTCAACTATGAAGCAGCAATAGTCGTCAGAGGAGTCCTCTTCTTTCTTCGACAGCTGCACCGTGGGCTCAAATGTTGTAGGAGAATGCATCCTTGCATCCATAGTCATGTCATATGTTGCTAAGTTGCCGCTCCCTTCACCATAGGAGGATCGCGTGGCTGATTTGGTAGGCAGGGCCTCTGATTTCTTGGAATGTTGAGGGTAGGACAAGGAAATGTTGAATTTTCTGAGACTTTTTTGAGGGCCAGAGCCAGTAGAGCTGGACGAGACATCCGGAAGACACACAGAAAGAGTCGCGGAGAGGAGAGGAAGGTCCAGAGAGCTAGTGGAGTCGAAATTGAGCTGGTAAGCTTCCTGATTGACCACATGGAAGGGGAAATGGGAGGGACAAAGGACTAGACTCTGTCGTAGCCTCTTCAACAGCGCATTCTGTGCCTCCGAGGCATTTTGTTGCAGGAGGGTAATGGAGAAGCGAGGGGAGAAGTGGAAATAAGGCAAGAAGCCTCAAGCAACAGAGCATGTGGGGAATGGATGCAAAGGAGCTCTGGAACAAAACTGGTGGAATGAATAGAGGATTCCAAGCTACAAGAGAAGACTACAGTAGTTAAGGAATTGGGTGCCATGAAATATCAGAAGAGGCAATACGCTGGACAAATGTAATAGCTCGAGGCAAGAGGTTTAATGCCGGCAGCAGGTGAACAACTGCAATATTTAATGGCAATCGGACGGAGGCCATGCATAGCCATGTGTCTTGCGGAGGAGCCGCCACGTCCCATATCCTAAAAATCACCCGCATCTGGGGGGTGGTGGTAGTATTGTTATCTACCTATGCTTTCAAATATATTGATTTCATTTCCTCGTAACTGAGATCGACCTTTATTCTCAGTGGGCCAGATCTCTATCTGGAAAACCATAATTTATTTCAACTTTATGCTTTTGATCTTATGATGGGGTTGGAAATTACGTTTTAGGATTTCAAGACTAATGTCTATGACGAGGATTTCTTGCATGCATTAGAGTTGGTGAAGGTGGTGCATTAACTAGCACACGTACCCAATTATCTGAACCTCGTTCTACCTCTATCGATCCCGGCATTTCATCTAAAGTTTTCTCGTCGGGAAAAAAGACTTCACTCGGTGCTGTGATTTATGGGTGTCGACTTTTGCTGGATTATGGTTTCACTGAGAATCACAGGAAGTCGTCGTGTCCCTTTAAGCCTTTCAAACCTAATATTGATTGCAGACTTCTCAACTTTGGAAGCGATGTGATGTGGAAAAGGGCAAAGAGTCTCTTCATTAGGGTAATTTTGAGGTCTAAAATGGACCTCCTAAGGAAATTATAAAATAATAGTGGAAATAATAAAATAATATTTGATTACATCATCAAATTTTAGAGGGGAAAAATAAAAAACTACATTTTCAACTCATATTTTCAACTTATCTCCCAAATTTTTTACACAAATTTTGAGTGGGAGTACTTGTTGAATGAAAAATTTAATTCCTCATCCGAGGACAACCCATGTTGCATACTTTTGATGGGTCATGCTACACGAAAAATGAGAAATACATGAAAAATGCGATTGTAATCCCATTTTTTTTTAATGTATTTCTCATTTTTCGTATAGCAAGGTCGATCGGAAGTATGCAACATGGGTACTCCTTGGATGAGGAATTAAATTTTTTATCCAACGAGTAATCCCGATTGAAATTTGAGTAAAAATTTTGGGAGATAAGTTGAAAATACGAGCTGAAAAAGTAGTTTTATTATTTTATTATTTTTTAATATTTCTACCCTTTTTACTTAAAAAATGGTGAATCATCCCCCATGGTTGAAATCATCATCTTGAATCCTATTGGTTCTTATAAATTTTATTTTTATTGTACATTTTACTTAGGAGGCCCATTTTAGACGTCAAAATTCCCCTAATGTATCACGGGCTATCGTGGGTAAATAGCAGTTTGAGAGATATAGCATGATTAACATGCACGAGTGGCTCATGGGAGCTTGGCTGAAGCTCCTCGGATACGAGCCTAAGATAAGAAAACTGCCAAACGGGTGGCTCTGCTGTCACTTTATGAAGAATGAGGATGTGGCGAAAGTGTTCAGGAGGTCATGGGTGCATGGTAGGTGTTTTTTGGCACTTCATCACCACTCTGTTGATTTCCACCCCATCACCAACGCCCCGAAAAACCATCACCTATGGGTGCGAATGCCAGGTTTGTCGATTCAATTATGGTCCATTCAAGTACTAAATGCCATTGGGAACAGTATCGGCTCCTGCTGACTTGTCGATCCAAAGTGTGTTGGCTTGTATGACAAGTGTGTGGCATGGATTCTTCTGGAAGTATCCTTTTCTGGGGGTTTACCAACAAAAATTGATCTGGAGTGGGATGGGACGATTTACTGTCAGTGCTTGGATTACTAGAAGACACCAATTCACCGCCACCTCTACCATGAGACGAGACACTTGATGATATCTTGCATGAAATGGAGACCAGACTAAGCTGCTGGGCATAAAAAGGTTGTACATGACGTGGCGACATCGGACGTCGGTGCTGATACGATACATTTTCTGTCAAATTTGTCGAAGTTTCCTCCGCCAACTTCGGGTAAGTATTTTTTTCCCCCACTCATCATTCTGATTGTCATAATAATGAGGTGGCAGTGGTTTGTGAGTCAATTCCTATTGAGGGACATGGTTTGCCTATTGGGTTAGGTCTTCTTTCGAGCAGGGGTTGTCAGATGGGATTAACTAATTTTATCTGTCATCAAGCTTTGGGGGATGTTAGGATCCCTCTCCCCATTCCTAATCACTCGTTGATTGTGGGTTGTCACTTTGAGCCTCGTGACCATCCTTTGCAACAATCATCGTTAGATTCCCGCCTGACTAATCCTACCCCATCTTCACCTTTGGAGATGGAACACATGTTATTGCCCCATAATTCAATTGGAAGCTACCTGGAACTGTTGTTACTTGATCAAGATGCAAACCTTGCCCCACTTCCTGTGGACACTGGTAAACCCTCCTCACCGTCCCTGCACCTTAGCGCGTCCTATATTTTGAATGTAACCATTCGGAATATGAAAGGTAGACCTCGGACCAAGAAGAAATATTTATCAGCGTCCGTCATGGAACTGGAATTTGAGTCGAGAAATTTTAGAGACGTTCCTATTACATTGGCCATTAACATGGTTCTTGGAGCATTGAAAACCTCCAGTGCTGAGTCATGATGCATCTATGCTCTCTGAATCTAAGGGGGTTGGGGGTAGGGATAAATTTATATCTTTGAGGGATTTCTTTTAGAGTTTAAATCCTTCCTTGATCTTTATTCAAGAAACAATGCATATTTTTGATTGCTCCATATCCTGTTTTTGTGCCATGTACCCAACATGGCATATGGTGGCGCATGACACCGAGGGAAGATCGGGAGGAGAGATCGTGCTATGGGTCCCCGATGGGCCAATATGAAGGAATTTGGATTTTTTGGAAGGATTATTTTGACGGGATTTCTGAGAGGTTATAAGAAAAGGGTTCATTTGATAAATTTATATGCCCCATACCAAGACATAATTAGCTTCTAGAACTGGATGGAGGGATGTCATATTCTAATGTTGGATCAACTGATCATTGTCGAAGAATTTAACTGTTCACTCCATGATGGGGAGACTTGGGGAGATAGAGGGAGGGGTGATCCTACTCCCAACATTCTTAGTGACATGTTCCAAAATTCTCATTTATGTGACATAAAATTGGAACATAATTTCCCTACATGGTATAATGAAAGGAAGGGATGAAAACTCATTGGAAAGAGGATTGGTAGGTTTCTGGTCAAGACTAATCTTCCATCCCAGATGGGGGATTTCTCATCTCAAGCTGAGGATATCGTCATCTTTGACCATCGACCTATAAAAATGGAGTGGATATTTGAGAAGAGACCTAGAGGCTACCCCTTCAAGTTCAATTAGGTATGGCTTGAGGATCCCTCTTTCAATAATGTGGTTAGGGTGTATATGAAATCTCATAGCAGGAATGAGGATACTTCGGCCATGGAGCATTTATCTAACTCACTTAAGGGTTTAAAAAATATTGTACGCAGCTGGGAGAAAATAAAAAAGAAACAACTGATTTCTAAGTTAAAAGGGTTCGTCATTGAAACAACACGGTTAATGAAGGAGTTGGAGGAGGGAAACCAATCAGCTGAAAACTGGAATAGGCTTAAGGAAATCGAGAAAGAAAAAGAAATATTCTTCTTATCAATGAACAATCATGGAGATTAAAGAGTTGAACCACCTGGTAAAAAAAGGGTGAAAAAAAATACCAAGTACTTTCATGCATTTGCTACTGGGAGGAAAAATTAAAATGCGATATGGAATATTGATGTTGACATAGTTTCTTTATACTCTATGGAGAGTATCCAAGTTGAAGTGGTTAAATATTTTGAGAGCTTATTAAAGGCACAAGGGACGACGGTGCATGTGGAACAGTTGTGGGTGGTGGGAGACTTCCCTGTTATGTCTGAAGAGGGGGGAATTACAGAATTTCAAGAGAACAATTAGCAAACAGGAGGTCAGGACTGTACGGAAATCCTTCACGACGGAAGAGAACCTGGGGCCAAATGGCTGGACCCCGGATTTCTTCCTCCTTTTTTCTAAAGTATCCTTACAATATATAACATACATGGTGGAGGAAGCTAAAATTTCGAGTATGATACATGGGGAAATTAATTCAACAATTCTTGCACTTATACCTAAGAAAAAAGGGGCATTATCATTCGATGATTTTAGACCTATCTCACTATGCAACACATTATATAAGATCATATAAAAGATAATTGTTGAAAGGATGAAGGTGGTTTTGTCTAGATTTATCACTCAAGAAAAATCGGGGTTCTTGAAGAACATATGCATACATGACACAGTGGCTTTAACTTAAGAAATTATCCATACTATTCACACAAGGAAACTGGATGCCACGGTGATGAAGGTTGACCTCAACAAAGCATATGATAGGATTGACTAGTGTTTTATGAGAATGGTTTTATATAATATTGTCTTAGATAGAACATCAATAAATTGGATAATGGGGTTTGTATGCAATACATCCATGAAAATTATTATCAATGGGGTGGCAACTAGGTTTTTTAAACTTGGGAGAGGACTGCGTCAAGGTTGTGCCCTATCACCCTTGCTTTTTATTTTGGTAATGGATGCATTTAGTATAAAAATCAACAAAGGAGTGAATTGTGGCACTATAAGGGGTATTAATATCACTCACAGAAGGGAGATTACACATAGTCATTTTGTTGATGATGTCTTGATGTTTGGGATGCTAATCAAAAGTGTCTAGCTAGTATTTCATGAAAATTTTTCTAAATTATGTACAGCTACTGGGATGCTGGAAAATGCTGAAAAATATTGTATATATCAAGCCAGGAGAGGCGGGTCTTATATGAATTTATCGGAAATATTTTTAATTCGAGGACTGAGAAACTTGATAAGGGTTTCAAATACCTTGGTTTTCATATGAAGCCAAACAATTACCGAGTGGATGATTCGTTGCGGTTGTTGGACAAATTTAAAAGAAGGATCCATGGGTGGACATTAATATGGTTGTCAAAAGGAGTCAACTTAATCTTGGCACATGTGGTGTTACAAAAATTCATGGTATACTGGGCTCATTTATATACTATGCCAAAGAAAATCATCAATAAGATTAGAAGTGTCATGGCCAATTTCATCTGGAACAGGGGCAGGGAGAAATGGAAGTATCCCTTGGCAAGATGGGAGTTGATCTCGAAACCAAAGGAGATAGGAGGATGGGGTATTCTGTATCTTGAAACTTTTGGAAAGGCACTCCTCATGAAATCGTTGTTGAGGGGTCTTAATTCCCATGGGATTTGGAATGATATCATTAGGTACATGTACTTGGATGATGCGGGAGTGGAGGATCTATACATGAAGGGATGGAGGGAGGTCTCAGCGGGATCTATAGTATGGAATGGATTTAAATATAGCTGGGACCTATTCTCAGAGAATCTACGATGGAAATTTGGTAGTGGTGCCAAAATTCTGATTGGTCACCTCGGTCTTCGTGGATTGACACATCCTTTTCTTATCAACTGAGATGGAAGTCGTCAGGTCAATTGAATATAAAAAAAACCCGAGAGCACAGTGGGACAGTTATACAAAATCCATGCGATGCCTGGGCATCAAATTTCATAGAACAGGTGATCGGGTGACATGCGGAGGGATGATAAAGGATGGACAAATTAACGCCAGAAAAACTTATAAAATGTTGATTAAACAAAAACATAAACAAGATAGGAATTGTTGGTTTGGGGATATCTCAAAGGTAAATGCACAGTCTAAGATGATCATCTTTACATGGTTAGTATGGATGGATAAGAACCTCACATGGGCAGATTTACAGAAGAAAGGGAAGATAGGGCTTGGCATTTACAGAATCTGTATTAATGGAGATGAGGATAATCAACATTTATTCTACACGTGCAATTTTTCCTAGAAGGTTCACAACGAATTATGTAAGTATTTCAAACTTCAGAATTTGGAACCCGAGAACAGTAGCACACATCAAATGGTGGCTAAAGAAAGGCAAGACCCTTAGAAATATTCCGGTCATATATCAATGGTGTATATGGTGCTGCCGGAACAAATGGATTTTTGAGGAGGTGGATAGTAGTCTTGAAAAGACTTGTCAAAAGATTATTCAGATATGGGAAAAGTTAAAAATTCAACAGAAGCCCCCATTTGACTTGTCGAAGAGAATCGGGCATTTTGAAATTCATTACCCCACGGGATTCTTCGATGGAGCATCTCAACAATCAAGATGTGGTTGTGGGGCATGGTTGATGATCACTCCGACATGCCATTACAAGATCTATTGGTATGGAGGTTTAGGGACTAATATGGGGGCAGAAATATTGGCATTATGGGAGCTATTATGGTTTTCTAATCAGTTATATCTACAAAAATTTTGGGTTTTTGGTGACTCACAGGCCCTTTTGGAACATCTCAATAAGGGGACTTCTCTTAACCCAAGTTATCTAATTGCATGGCTAGACAAAAATCAAAGAACTTAGATCATCCTTTTCCACCATTTACTTCAAGCATATCTATAGGGATAAAAAGACTAAAGGTGACACGTTATCAAAAAAAGGTGGATAAAAGATAGATGGGGAAAACTTGATGATAGGGACAAAAATGATGGATAACTATGTATGATGAATGATTTCTTTTGTAAAACACTGTGAAGTATCGTGATGATGATTGGTTCTTCTCTGGAACCAATTTGTGTTTTTATAAAGAAAAACTATTTATTTTTTGATATATAACCATTTTTTGAAATACTTAAATTTTTATGTACTGATACTCAATATAAATCAGACGTTTTTTTCCCCAAAAAATAAAGAGAAAACCATATGAAATTATATTTGCTTCTACACTTAATTTTTTCAATGTGCTCTCTTTCCCTCACCGATATTCTCCTCTCTTCATTTCAATAAAGTGAGGGCCCAATCATTAAGTACAACACCATTGAATTAGCATAATGAAGTTAGGCTTTAATGAACCAATCAACTGATGATACTATTCCTTAAATCATACAATTATTAGAATCGTGATTCTATAAATGTTAAAAATCAAATATGAGAGGCTGGACATAAATTTGCACCAACATATTGCTAACCACATTCGAACTGACGTCCACTAATTTTCACCGTAGAATCACATGCCGCTGACGTTTTGATAAGAATACTCACACACGTAACATTATTTGATACTTGTGGTCGTGGAAAATAAATTAAGATGGTCCCCATAAAGAAAAAGGCGAATAACCGCATTGAAATTTATTCAAAGGAAAAGAAAAACGATGTCGTGAGCGAATATACCCATCCCCACCCATTAGAGCTTAACATCAATATGCGTGAAATATACATTCAGAAGATTACAGTGAGAAAGGTACATTCAGAATATGAACCAAATTAGCCTTGCAAAGTAGATTGAAATTGCCTTTTTCCTTAAATTTTGTTTCCAAAATTGAAGTAACTTTTTTTAAACTAGTTTCAAACTTTAAAATTCAAAATATATTATATCCCCTTAATCAAAGTATGATCTAAAACTATTAAGAATGAAAAATAATAATTTCTTATGGGAAAGAAACCGATTAACAATTCAAGACCCGAAAACTTAGAAACTTGTTATTTTATAAAACACCACCAGATTATTTAAGCGACCAAATACTTAGAATACACATATAACAATATGACGACTAATAGAGTCTTCAAATTATATTAAGAAATACTAAGCAAAGGTTATTAATATTTGTGGAGTTATAGTTTTATTCATAGTTATCAAGTTCAAATTGGAATTAGGTATGAAAAAATTTTATTCAAGTTTTTAAAAATCAATATCCGAAAAATAGAAAAAATTGGAGAGTATACATTTTATAAATATTCAATTAAAATTTAAAAGTAAATATTTTATAATTATATAAAGAAAAAAAAAACACACTAATTCTCCAACATTAATTCATAATTCTTAAAATATTACATAAATTAATAGTTTAAAACAATCCAAAAATACTAAAAAACAGAATGTATCAATTTTGTTAATATTATATAATAGACAAAAGTATAATATAAAATTTGTTATTTACAATAATAAAATCTCAAAAATCTAAGATATAAAAATTATATTTGAAGTAATCTCCACATATCTAAAAATTTATTTTTAAAATATTAAATAATATCATGTAAAACTAAAACTATTTACAAACTTTAAAATCATATTATTATATAATATAAATTTATTCAACAATAATAATAATAAACTAATATTTTTTTTAAGTTATGATCTATTAAAAATATAATTCTATTTTCTATAATCAACACCAATGCAATTTCCCTGAACACAGGCTCGTAATCACAATCTATTGGATTACTATTTCGCAATGGAAAGGAACCTGGTATGGGTATTGTTAGAAAGAGTTTTTAGAAAAAATAAATAAAATAAAAAAAGCCAATGGCTATTGTTAGAAAAAGCCAAACGAGTATTAGTAAACAAGTTATTTCCAATATTGCCGTACCTTATTTCACATTGAACATGCACCTGGTAGGGCTATGGTTCGAAATAATTTTGGCCAAAAACTAAATGAGAGTTAATAAATAAGTGATTTCCCAATATTACAGTACGGTATCTTAAACTTCGTAATTATGGTTTCTTAATGCATTTTAATTATGGTTTCATTAATGTATTGGGGCAGTATATGTTAATCGTTTGAATTTAAGTAGTATAGATTCATATTAATTACGGATTTAGTATTAATGGAGAGAGATCAACTTTCTCTAAATGCGAACTTTTTTAGAGTATAAAATATAATATATTATTTTTTATTGTTTAAATTTTATTTTTGAATGTTAAATAGAATATATATAGGACCAAATAAAAGCTTTAACTACTAAAAATTATTTTTTTTCATGATATATACATATTTTTTTTTAAATGATAGAATATTGTTGAAAACTTTTCGAACTGTGTATTTTGTTAGAAGAGCAGAGTGCTAAACCACAATATATGGATAGAAAAAAAAATATAGATTTTAGAGATGAAAAATTATAGATTAATTAAGTCAAAGAGAAAACTACTACTTAGAAAGATAGAAAAATAAAGAAACAATAAGTGAAAGAGATGAATGCTTAGAGATATGCCATGTAAATTTTTGCTATACATGCAAAAAAATTGATTTTTTTCTTCGAAAAAAACACTATTGTAATACCCGCAACGTTGCTTCCTTTTAGAATAAATCATGGTTCTTTGTGTTTATATTTAGGGGATCCTCAGAGATTTTTTAATGAAAGATCGGGTATTTGCCAAAACAGTGATAAAATTAAATCACCATATTTTTAAACCACAATTTTTTGAAGATTCACCAACTGCAACGTGCAATACTTCATTCATTAATTGCTAGCGGAGAAAGGATGAATGTTAGCTCTTGGGGAGAAACATCGTTCTTCCGAGCTAAAATTTGTTTGACTAAAGTTTGCTGCAACAGAGAGAATCAAACTTTGCCCATCTATCTCCTTCTTGTCATTCGGCTTTTAGGAACCGTTGCTGGAGTTGAGGATGAATGTAAGAATCGTAGAAAAAATAAGAAGAAATGAGTGGGTGCAATTAGTTTATGGGTTTGATGTCAATGGATTGTATGATAGCTTGAGATTCACCATTTTGGTCAATTATAATGGTCATAAAACTTGCATGAAAAATATTTGATCAATATGCAAAGATGTGAGATTCACCATTTTGGTCAATTATAATTGTCATAAAACTTGTATTAAAAATATTTGATCAATATGTAAAGATGTCAAAATCTTGATGAATATGCAAAGGGGTGAAATATTCTATTTATATGAATGAATTTCTCACTATTAATAATTTAATAGAAAAAATAAGTTTGGTTAATTCAATTTTATTACACTATCTCAATTCTCAAAAGCATAGACAATTGCATAATAAGTACAATTACAAATAAGTTTATACTTAAATATGAATACAATGTCTGGTTCACCAATCATTAATGGTTTTGGAACCACTAAACCTATTGTACATGCAATAGTACCAAAAATTATTATTGGAAAAATATAGTGATTAGATGCATGTGAACTTTTAATGATTAGAACCACTTAATATGTACTTAAAATAGGTGTTGTCTAACTATTAGAAAAAATTGTTGTTTTTAGCTAGAATGTAACAATAAAATCTCAGAGGTTCTCTATGAACCACATTTACAGAGAACTAAATGAGGGTGGATAAATTATCTAAGATTGGTCTCAAACAACAATATGGATGCATCTCGGTTCTTCACTTTCGGCAATCTAAGTTGGTGGCTTCTTACTCTTACCCAACATCTATGTTTTAACAGTAAGCTTCTTTTTTTTGGTTGATACATTTTGTGAATCTGTTGTTGGGGCTCTATCAAGTGAGGCTGACCTCCGGATATGTCAACTTGGCCTTCAGGGTTGCTACATTAGTTTGACTACTTCCTTGTGTTGATGTTTTACTATTGCTGGTTGGCTCTCATTCTCACCTGTGCAGGCCTGATCAGTTCCCTGTCTAGCGTGCCTGATGTATCTGTCTCTAATAGCTGTGGTTTCCTAAGCTGCAGTTTTTCAAGCGAGCCTGAATCCTATCAAGCGAGCCTGGTTTCTTTCTGCAGCTGCCACGACTTTCTGCACCTAGCAGGTCACCTGCCTGGAACCTGGTCTTCAACCTAATCTTACTTTCCTCATCAAACGAGGCAGACCATGGGTTTTCTCTAACAGTTGACGAGATTTGGATGGGACGATTTCAGTCTTACTGCCTGCTCCCATTTCCTTTTGTCCGTAACATCTGGATGCGGATGAGTATTTGTTTCTGTCTCCTTTTTGGCTTGTAATGGGGTAGACTTATCTGTTTGCGATGATGTATCTAATTGGTAAAGATTCCCGGAGTCGAATGGATGATCCAGATGCCTTATCTGTTTATGATGTATATGTACCCTATGCTATATGGAATTTTTCTATTTCATAATATGAGCGTTTTTTCTCTTGTGAAAATAAAATAAAATCTCTAGTTACATTCTAATTTATTGTTATTTAAAATTAATTAGAAAAAACTTTCAAAAAAATATCTCATCTATTAATTAGATTACTTAAAATATGATATAATGACATTTGAAGATGTTTTTGTTAACTAACTCTCATATAATTATATATTATAGATTAAAATATATATATATATATATATATATATATATATATATATATATATATAAACTTAAATTTAACAATTTGGTTGATTATGAAAATTAAAATATAACTTTTTCAATTTAAGAATCCTATCTTGGTGTGTTGTGTCGGGTCATAGTAAATTTCTTCATGTGGCTAGTCATAGTAACGATAACTTGTAGTTTTCTTCCAAGTAATTTGACTTCAGCACTAATCGTACCCTTAAAACCTCTAATAAATCAATTAAAAAGGTCATCGTTAATTTCTAGCTGTGTCGGGTCATAGTAACGGTAACTAGCAGTTTTGTTCCTCGTAATTTGACTTCCAACACTAATCGTACCCTTACAACCTCTAGTGAAATCAAATCAATTAAAATTTCATCTCCCGAGTAGGGAGATGGTTGCTCAATCGCGAGATTTCAAATCAATACAACCTTTCACTTTCGATATTGTTACATTTTTAAATTTCAACAAAGATTGTAAGAGAGTTTCAAGTTGGAACGGGGTTGTCTATCAAACAATTCATCCATTCATATTTGGATTTCTTTGTTTAATGA
Source organism: Pinus albicaulis (assembly GCA_034641835.2). NCBI lineage: Eukaryota > Viridiplantae > Streptophyta > Pinopsida > Pinales > Pinaceae > Pinus > Pinus albicaulis. The sequence continues at coordinate 327,001,162 of CM076582.1, forward strand.
GAAATTATGTAATGCGATTAAATTTCTCATTTAAATTGTAATTTCAAAAGCCATGAATTTTTTTAAAGTAGGTTTTAAACCATGATGTCAGAGTTTAGAGTTTTGAGAATGTAGCAATTTCAATTAGAACAAAATTCTACATGACTCAGAAAATGAGGAAATTTGATTGTACATTAAACTACACAGGCATTGACCATAACAAACTGTGGCCAGAAATGTAGCAATTCTAACTTGAACAAAATTCTACCTTACCAAGAAAATAAGGAAACTTGATTGTACATTAAAATACCCATGGGCCACAACAAATTGTGCAACATGAACATGGGTCACAACAAACTGTGGCTAGAAATGTAGCAATTCCAACTTGAGAAAAATTCTAATGAGGAAACTTGATTGTACTTTAAAATACACATACAAGGACATGGGCCACAACAAACTGTTGGGAGAAACTTGCAGTCCCACACTGAAATTGGTTGTAAGAATGTGAATTTACTTATTTAAAATGTGTTTTCAAATTTATTTATAAGTTTATTGTTTGAAAATATCTAAAGCATTTGAATTTTGTCATTTATAAAATTCAAAGATACAATTCCAATAAATCTTTACTAAACCAAAAACAAATAAATTTAATATAGGAAAAACTTTAAATATGTTGCAAAATTGACGAGGGAACAAAATTCACCAAAAGAAAAACCTAAATTTGAAATCGAACAACCCTAAATTTATTGCACTTAGATAAAAACCTAAAAGGATGAATGCCTACTCTACTATGTTTATATTTTGGCTAAAAATCTCGAAAAATTAGTGTCCTTGATTTCAGTTATGACCTTTCCCCTTCCATACTATAGTCACAATTATATAATTAAAAAATTATTTTATATATTATTAAATTAACAACTTTTTTCTATATTATTAAATTCATATAAGCAATTTTAAAATAGAATTTACAAATCCCAAAAAAAAATAAAAATTATAATTAATTAATAAACAAAATTAATATTTCATCAGCAGTCATTCTACGAATCTGATTCCTAATATAAAATTTTCATTGATTAGATAGATGCATAAGAACCCATATCAATATGCTTTAGGGTAGAGATTATAGGCACATATATATGAGGATCTATGCCTATGTGTAGGGCAGAGGGAAGGAGCTTGTATGTGCTAGTTTTTGATAGGTATGGGCATGGGAGCACTTTTTCAGGTGGAGACCATCCAAGGGACCTTCATAGAGTGGTATCTCATATTATGATCATATGTAGGCCATACAATTATATAGGATGGGTGGCCACACTTCACTCAAATATTATTTTTAACAGAATTTCAATCAAATATAAGTATTGTCTGATAATTTTTACATTATCATTATTGAACGATTTTTTTATTTTTTTCTATTTAATAAATAAAAAATTTAATTATAAATTGTATTTATAATATTTATTTTATAAATACAAATGATTGCAAATTAAAAAAACAAAAAAAATACAAATTTACTAACCATTCTAAATTTAATATAACAATTATTATTTTAAATCAAATACAATTGTTTCAATTTAGCACTCCTATCAATCTCTCTATTCAACTTGGTCTAGTCTCTGTGTACACCTTGGGCCATTTTTAGTCTTAGTAATTAGACACGGTCCAGTCTCTGTGTGCACCTTGGGCCATTTCTAGTCTTAGTAATTAGACACGGGATGCGTTGTGTATACTTATGAACACGTCGAGTCTGGCACTCGTTGAGATAGATATATACGTATTTCACACAAAGGCTAATCCTCTGTTTTGACGTGTTGAACATATACCATACCCATGGAAAAAATATGGCGTTGCTCTCTTTAAAACCCTAAATCTGAAATACTCATTTCTCTTTTCTGTTGTTGTTTGTCTCAATCGAGTGTGTAGGTAAATATAAAACCATATGAAATTCTTGTTGCTTCCACATTAATTTTTTCATTGCATGGTCTCTCTAGCTCAATAATATTCTCCTCGTCAGGCTCAATCATTAAGTACAACATCATTGAATTAGCATAATGAATTTAGGCATTAGCCCCTTAACATTGCATGGATTTTTTGGCACCTAGAATCTCAAATTCAAACCTCATTCCACAATAGCCATGAAGAACTCAATAGAAACATGACCAACCCAATCTGTTAATGTCGGTGACCGAGACCTGAATAGTACCATCATCTTCCATAATACAAACTTTGCCAACTAGGCACAATAGCAAGAAAGAAACTGATTTTTGTAACCACAAGTGAACTTTGGTAAGAATGCCCCCATGCATACAAAGAAGAGCCAATAACATCAATTGGGGAAAATAAAGACGTCAATGCATGTGCTTGAAAGCGAGGGAGAAGAATAAAGTTAGAGCTAAAGCATTTCACCCACCAAAACTCAACCCACGTCCCAAACTGAGGTTGTCTACCAGGAAAAGGTTAACTCCACAAGGATACAATTAGATGACAATGAAGTATGAAAGAACCTGAACCCACCAACAAAGCACCCTAAACATATTCAAGATAGATAGAAACCCTCTCAACCACCCAAGCTTCGCTCAATAGTCATCCTTAAGGTTGTAGGTGACCCATCAAAGAAAACCAACAACCAGTAAAACCAAGCGAAAAAATGGAACATCCCCGAAACCATGGTATGAATAAGAGAAATTACAATTGTAATCATAGAAAAGGATCCAAAATAGCAGATAGATATCACATGACACTAGAAAGGGAAAATTCCATCTTGTAAGCATTGGTAAAGATATAAACAACAACCATCACTTTTCATGCACCAAACTCAACCCAAAATGTGTACATATTACCTAGATGAGACGTGGAGTCCCATAACTAGCATACCAGTTCAAATTTTCTCTTACCAATAGAGCCTTCCAAGCTTGAGGGAAAGTCCCATTCATTCGTCGATAAGCATGTTGTTGAGTGACAAATTCTTGAGAGCACAATTTTCCCATTGTCAATCTCTAACTAGTGCCATGAATTTCCTTTTCCTCCTTTCTCACTATAATTTATTGTTGAAACTTGTTTCCTCCCCATCCACTGTTGAGAGCACTATAAATGACATGAGATTTATCAACAACAAGACTATCATGAGAAGGTCCCTCTCCACATTAGGGGAATTTTGAAGTCTAAAATGGGCCTCCTAAGGAAAATGTACAATCAAATTTCACTTTATGAGAACCAATCATATTTTAGGATATGACATCATCCCTAATGGTTGAGGTGGCATTGCTTGAGTTAAAGGTACTTACTTGTCACATTCTCAATGGTGGATAAAAATTCATGGTTAACCATGGTAGTGCTCTAAGTACTTTTAAATTCAAAGTAAAGTACTCATAATAAATGTCACTTCACACTTTTTGAATAAAAATATATTATTGTCATTTCATATTTTTTTTGAAAGAAATAATGCATATCTCTATGCATTTATTACATTATATTACATTACATTATTTTTATACAGTATATTTATTATGTTATTATACAATTTAAATAATATAAATTTTAATTAATAGCATATAATATACTTAAGAATCTATAAATTTATATTTATATTTTATTTTAAGTTATTTAAGTATAAAGGGCAGATGTATTAGTTGTTAAATGATAATGAATTTTTATTGAAAAGCTCATTCTTATTTATAATCACATCAATGAAATTTTTTTATTAATTTTTTTTTGGTACAACTTTTGAATTGAATTTAACTATGGTTACATGGATTGTAAAGAAAAAGTGAATTAAAAATTCATAAATATTATTTTATTGGCTTTGATGTTATTTTATTATTTCCTTAGGAAACCCATTTTAGACCTCAAAATTACCCTAATGCATGCACAAATCTATCAAACATATCATCGTGTCATCCCTTCGTCAACTCCATTTCAATCGTATTAATGAATCAAATGCTTGAATTTACACTTGCTAGGGGTGTGTTGCCATGTCCCTAAACACATTAACCACATGGGGTATTGGAAACCCCCTCTTCCCCAAACTCTCAATTGTCACCCAATTCAAGATTCAATTTCCTCTAAATTACATAAATTATAATTTCTATTTTGTCTAAATTTATATTACATGTTACATCAATATTGAATTTAAATATTACATGTCTTCCTTTTATTGAATTGTAAAATATATTTTTTATAATAAAATAAAAAATATAATCTTTTATTATATATATATATATATATATATATATATATTTTGGTTATATTTTAATTTTTTATAAACACAATATTGTTGTTTTTCCCAAATACTATATATATATATATATATTTTTAATGGAATATTTTTAACATTTTTTTACTCATAAAAAAGATTAAAAATATTTGTCCAAAAATTTTAGAAATATTTATCAAAAAGATTTAACTTGATTTATTTTGTGAATAATTAGTTTGTGTAACTATTTAAATACATATTGTAATTATTCAATATATAACTTTATAAAATAGTTATATTACTATTTCTCTAAATATTTTTCTTCCTATTAAAAATATTTATCTAATTGAAATAATAATAAAAGGGCATTTCCAAATACTTTTTCTTGAAAAAGATTTTTATTTTGTTAAAATTTTATTTTTTATTTTTTAAATTATAATTTTTTTTAAATCTATAAAATAATAATGTTATTTAATTTTTATTTAACAAATTAATTTAAAAATTACAATTTATATAAAATTGTAAAAATATATATATTTATATTTTAAATTAATAATAATAATTTTTGAAATAATGTTTTTTTTTTAAATATAAATGTTGTAACACTTTTAATATTCATAAAATAAAATAAAATATTTGGTATCATCGTTCAATTTACTTTCGGCTGCTTAATTAAGACATGTTAATCATCATCGTCATAATAGTTCTTCTGGTTTCTTCTATAGTTAACTTTTTCATTGCGCGGTCTCTTTCCCTCAATAATATTCTCCTCTCTTAATTTCAATAATGTAAGGGTTCAATCATTAAGTACAACACCATTGAATTGGCATAATGAAATTAGACTTTATTGGACCAATCAAGTGATGATACTATTACTTAAATCATACAATTATTAGAATCGTAATTAATTGATATTTGTGGTCGTGGAAAGTAAATTAAGATGGCCCCCATTACGAAAAAGGCGCATAACCGCATTGAAATTTATTCGAAGGAAAAGAAAAAACTATCTCGTGACCCAAAAACGATTAACAATTCAAGACCCAAAAACTTAGAAACTTGTTATTTTATAAAACGTCACGCGATTGTTTAAGCCACCAAATTTTCTTTGAGACTTCAAATTGAAAAATGAAGATGTTAATTTAGAAAATAGAAAGGTTATCAATATGTGTGGAGTTATAGTTTTATTAAAGTATAGGTAATTAATTAGGAAGATTATAAACATTTGTAGAGTTATAGTTTCATTAATAAATTCTTACAGAGTATGTTAATGGTTAAATTTAATCAACATAGATTCATCTTAATTAAAGATCTAATACAAGTTGAGAGGGATCAAGTTTTCTCATTGCAAACTTCTTTAGAGTATAAAATACAATGTATTATTTTTCATTATTTAAATTTTATTTTTAAATGTTAAATGTAGTATATATATGACCAAATATATATCTTGTGTATTTTGTTCTAAGGGCCTTGTAAGAATAAGTTTTGGGTAAACACTTCGAAGGGTCTTGTAAGAATAAATTCTGGGTGAACACTTCACCCATCTTTAGGGGAAAGAAGCTTAACACATGATAGGAAGAGTGTTGGACCATAATATATAGATAAGAGGAAAAAAAAACCTAGTTGTTAAAGAGATGGAAAATTAGGAGAAAGTTTATAGATTGATTAAGTTAAAGAGATGATTGATTTATTTAAATTTAAAATCAAATTTAAAAATTAAATTATTTAACATTTATAAGTAAAAGAGATGATTGATTTATTTAAATTTAAAATAAAAATAAAAATAAAAATTAAATTATTTAATAGGTTTATTATAAGAGGGTTGTTAGAACCATAAAAGCCAATAAAAATATGAAGATTAAAAATATAGAAATTTTTTTTATTGAAACGAATTAAATTTAATTGGTCAAATTTCAAGAGAGTTGAGGGTTAAACAATCAAATTTAGTGGTAGCCCTATTATTATTTTATAATTATTAGATTTATAATATAATATAATATTGTAATAGAATTATATTAAATTTAATTGGTCAAATTTCAAGAGAGTTGAGGGTTAAACAATCAAATTTAGTCATAGCCCTATTATTATTTTATAATTATTAGATTTATAATATAATATAATCTTGTAATAGAATTATAGAATTAAATTCAAAAGATTAAGTTTGAATTATAATAAAAATAATAAATTTATTATCTGGATTCAAAATAGAGTCATCCAATGATTGAAATGGAAAAGAAATGAGATATCTAAAATGTTAAGATGGAAATTGAGTGGGGAATCTTGCACTAAATAAATTAGATATTGATGAGGAATTGATCATGAGAAGAGAAATATTAATTAAAGAAAGAATTTAAAGCAGGTTATGGGTAAGGGTGATGGTGAGTTTCCAGGAATGGTTCAATTCATAATCGTCATCTAGGTTAAAGTTATTAGGATGTTTTTCAATTTCTAGAGACTTTTTAATGACTCTAATGGAATGGTACGGGGCAGATGCTAAGATTTTAGAATTCTAGAATGAGAGTGCTCAACATTCTAGAAGTTTTAGACAATGTTGTAAACATACACACCTTGATACATAATGTATATGCAATTGACATTAAGATATTTTACATAACATGTACATTGAAACATTTTATAAGGCAAATTAAAATGAGTTTTTATTATTAACATATTTTTAAATATATGTTAATAGTAATTGGTATTAAATATTTTATAAATAACCAAATTATAAACATATTCATTTTTTTTTATTATAGGCAACATTAATTTTCTATTTAGAACATACTTTTTAACTTTTATTTCTATTTTAAAATGGGCCGATACATAGATAAATTTACACATTCTCTCATATTGGCAAATGGAATAAGCCTCCAATAGAATAAACCTCTACACTCAACAAGTACAAAATCTAGTGAGTGACACATTCTACGTGTGCATTAATAAAACTATAACTCCACAAATTTTTTTTTGCAAACTTGGTAGGACCTTTCATTTTTATTTTTTTATTTTTTTACTTCTTAATCATCAACATGTCCAAATACATCACCTCTAGAAAAGAATGGAACCTATGATAAATACCATAACAACTAGCATCATCAATATTTAACCTAATCCAAAAACATAACTCCACAAATATTAATTACCCACTACAATTTAAAATATATATATATATATATATCCCTACAATTTTTCAATAGGCCAAAACATGTCCAATGAACATAGGCACAACCCAAAGCAGTAACGGTGCCTGTGGCGTACTCAACCTCTGTACTAGCCTGCCTGTAGGTGTTATGGCAGTCTGCATTTCAACAACAACACTCTCTGTCGGAGGCAAAGGGTGACGCCCCGATTTGTGATCGTGATCCCGCCCCTCTTCTTTCGGCAACGCTGCCACAGCGCCACCAGTCACACTCTTCTTTTCCTCGCTCTCGCGAGCAGCACTCACCCTGCAAATGGGGCAGACGGAATGCTTTGAGAGCCACGCGTCAGCGCACTGTAAATGGAAGGCGGCGTGGCCGCATGCGGGGATCGCACGGCACCAGTCACCAATCTAGAAAGGCTCGAAGCTGTTGGTGTACATGCACTTAGACTAGCTGTGTTGGTCTTAGACTAGTTGTGTTGGTGTACATGCACCTAGATTAGCTTTAGTTAACTTACTGCTTTCATGTGATGTGCACTTGCTTAGTTAAGTTAACTCACTACTTGCATGTGGCACATGTACACATTAACATAAGATAAAGCACACTTAGCTTCAGTTAGCTTTAACTATCTATAGTTATTGCATGTACAACTAAGCTTAACTTAGTTGCTTTTATGTATTTATTCCAAAAACTAATATTGGAGAATAAATTTCATTCTTTTCTCAATTCTTGCTCGCTTCCTTCCTTCTCTTGCAAGCTTGTTCATTGTTTTGCAGATCTAAATCTTTGTATCTCAAAAATCTTACATGGTATCAGAGCACAGGGATTTGTAATCAGTGCACAAGCAATTTTATTTGCAGGTTCAGAAGATTGAAGCAACAACAAATAATGGAGTCTAAATTGGATTTTCCACAATCGTTAATTCTTACTCCATATAATTATTTCGAATGGAAGCCAAAGATTCAACTTCATCTCAGAAGTAGAGGCTTATTTCGAATAACCATGGAAACGGAAATTGAACCAACCTCGGCAATGGAGAAAACAAGATATTTCAATTGCATGGACGAGGCCTTCGGCATCCTATGTTTATCTATCTCTCCGGAATTGCTATTTCATGTTGAATCATGTTCAACTCCAAATGAAGTTTGGAAAATTTTGGAAGGATTTTTTGGAAAACGGGATGAAATGCAAGGTCACATTCTCGAAAATGAGTTAAACTCATTAGATCTGAGAAATTTTGAGAACATTCAATATTTTTTCACAAGGTATAAAGCCTTGTTGGTTCAACTAAAAGGATGCGGGATCGACAAATCCAAGCAAGAAAATCAGCTGATTCTTTCCATTTTATCAAAACTTGGTCCAGAGTATGCAGTATTCGTCTCTACATTCCACATAGTCAAATCTGCAACTGGTGCAACTTGGAAGATTCCCTCACTGGATTCTTTTATTCAATCTTTGATGCATGAGCAAGATAAGCTCATCAAAATGGGCACACTTAAAAATTCCAAAGCGCATGCACTTACTGTGCATGCAAAAGGAAAGGCAAATTCCAAAGACCATCAGAAAGGAAAATGGAAGAAGGATCCTGATCCAAGAAAGGGAGGAAATCCCAAACCCCCTGATGGATCATCTGCCTCAAAGGAAAGGAAAGGAACGAAAGGGAAATCAATGTGCAATTATTGCCACCATGGTTTTCATCCTGAATCTGCATGCATGAAGAAGACTATAGATCTTATGGTGTAAACACTCCAGCAACACAATCTTGGAGACCACATTCCTAAGAATGCCAAGAATACGTCTGGAGAAAAAGCACTAGATCCAAGAGGTAATGGGCATGCTTTGATTGCTCTTCATTCTGCACCGCAAGAATGGATCATCAATTCGGGAGCTTCACATCATATGGCTTCTTCAAAGGAATCCTTTTCTTCTCTACATGCATACTCAGGTCCTCCCATTCTCATGGGGGATAAATCTGCAGTTGCGGCAACTGGACAAGGAAGAGTGCAATTCGAAGATGGAAGTTTTGAAAATTCCTTGCATATTCCAAGGCTTTCTGTGAATCTTCTCTTAGTGTATCAGATGACACACACAGGCAGCGGAAGGAAAGTGGAATTTACCCTAGATTCTGTGAGCATTTAAGACATGCAAACCAACTTGAAGATTGCATCTGGCAAGGTAAATGATCAATCTCGTCTGTATACATTTTCTGATTTTGTTCCTCAATCAGATTATATTTTGCTACTTACGCATGCAAATGAAGAAAGTAGGATTTGGCACAAGAGATTTGGGCACTTGAATTTTAGATATATGCAACAGCTTAGTAAGCAAGGGATGGTCAAAGGATTGTCGACCATTGAATTTTCAGATGGTGTTTGTAATGGATGTGCTCTTGGAAACCATCCACAAGACAAATTCGAGAAGGGGCATGCATGGAGAGCCTCTTCACATTTGGAACTTCTACACAATGATCTCATGGGTCCATTTCCGGTGCTTCAATGAGCAAAGCAAGATATGTGTTGTCATTTATAGATGATTAGACTAGATTCACTTGGGTTTACTTCTTGAAACTCAAGTCTGAAGTTTTTCAACATCTAAATATTTTCAAAGCGCATGCGGAAAATTGGTCTGGAAAACGCATCAAGATACTTCGCATAGATAATGGGACGGAATATGTCAACAAAGATATAAATAATCTTTGTAATGAAGCAGGCATACAGTTGCAGCATATGGTTCCTTACACTCCACAGAAAAATGGCATGGCTGAAAGGAAAAATCGATCTTTGAAAGAGATGGCTAATTGCATGTTGCATGCAAGATCTCTTCTGTCGAAATTGTGGGTTGAAGTTATCAATTGTGCCGCATACATCCAGAACAGATCTCCTCATAAATCTGTTACTGGAAAAACACCTTTTGAGGCTTGGACTGGCATGCAACCTGAAGTTAGTCATTTCCGCATTTTTGGATCTCGAGCATGGGCCAGCATTCCTACAGAGAAGAGAAAGGCTTGGAGCCTCAAAGAAAAGAATGCATGTTTGTTGGATATTCTGATGAAGTCAAAGGGTACAGATTGCTTGATATCCACAGTGAAGAGCTCTTTATTGAAAGGAGTGTAAATTTTGACGAATATATTTTGCATGCACCAGCAGATGAACTTGTTACCAAGTTTCCATCACCACTCATTGATGTGTATGCAGATGAAACTTCATACCAACATTCTGATGAAGATGAGTCTTTTCCTGTGACTCCTGTTAGACCACCAGTTTTTGAACATCGAGATCATACTTTTGCATGTATTTCGAAAGATTCTTGACCACCTTTAACGCAAAAATGGTGCAGCATGAGTGATATCCTTGATGATCCTGCCTCTATCCCTCTATTTGAGGAAGATCCACAAGCACTCTTAGCTATAGAGCCATCCATGCCCATGCATGCTTATATTATGCATGGATCTGATCCACAAACTTATGCAGAAGCAAATGGGCATGCTGAATGGGAAGCCGCCATGGATGAGGAATATAACTCTCTCATTGAGAACCAGACTTGGGATTTGGTTCCGCTACCTTCCAATCTCAAACTTGTGAGATGCAAGTGGGTTTACCAGACCAAGAAAACATCAAATGGCCAAGTTAGTCGATATAAGGCACGATTGGTAGCAAAATATTTTCAGCAAGTACATGGTGTTGACTATGATGAGACTTTTGCTCCAGTGGCAAAAATGGATTCCATTCGGCTAGCTCTCTCCATTGCAGCAGCAAGAGGATGGGAGGTGCATCATATGGATGTGAATAATTCCTTTCTTCATGGTGATCTCAAGGAGGAAATCTACATCGAGCAGCCACAGGGATACATGCACAATTCATCTCTGGTATGCAAACTAAAGAAGTCTCTCTATGGCCTCAAGCAGGCACTTAGAGCATGGTATGCAAAGATGGATTCTTATTTGTTATCTCAAAATTTTGTACGCTACAAATCTGATTCCAATGTTTATTTTTTGAAGAAAATTTACTCCTTGTTGATCATAGTACTCTACGTAGATGATCTTTTGATAATAGGTAGTTCAGCTTCTGTCATTACTAATATTAAAACTGCATTGCATAAGCAGTTTTCTATGACATACATGGGCTTGCTAAATTTCTTCCTTGGACTAGAGATCTATCAGAGTGATTCTGGGATTACCATTTCTCAACCAAAGTATGCTAGAGATCTTTTGGCACGATTTCACATGTGTCTGCAAGTCAGCAGCCACACCTTTCTTATCAGGGATAAAGCTTGAGAATGGAAAAGACACACCATTGGTTGATTGCACATTGTACCACCAGCTTGTGGGAAGTCTTCTTTATCTCACTCACTCCCGTCCTGATCTCTCCTATGTTGTCGAAGTCGTTTCCAAATACATGCAGGAGCCACATGAGTTACACTGGAACACTACAAAGCGCATCCTTCGATATGTCCAGGGGACAATCACCTATGTGATTCATTATGCAGCCAATTGTTCTTTGAATCTCATTAGGTTCACAGATTCAGACTGGGCTGGCGACACCATTGATCGCAAGTCTACTTCCGGTTATGTACTTAGTTTGGGATCCGGCCCAATTTTTTGGTCAAGCAAGAAGCAGGCTTTCATTGCTTTATCATCAGCAGAGGCCGAGTATAGAGGAGCAGTCAATGCCACTATTCAGGAAATTTGGCTACAAAATTTCCTATCTGAGCTTGAGATCAGTGTCCATCATCCAACTGTCATCTGGTGCGATAATCAAAGTACGCTAAAGTTTTGCAGAGATCCAGTGCAGCGGCAGCGGACCAAACACATCGAGATCCACATGCACTTCATTAGAGAACTCATTCATGATGAGATCATCGATCTTCAGTACTTTCCTAGTTCCGAGCAGATTGCTGATATCTTCACCAAGACTTTCACTGAGCAGAAGTTTCGATTCCTGCGAGATAGTCTCGGGGTAAAGGACACGACTGCCTAACAGTTGTCTTTTCTCTACTTTTGCATTATATTTTGAGGGGGGGTTTTCTTCCCACTGGGTTTTCCATCTTTCCTCCTTTTTATGCATTGTATATGGGTCCCTAAAATGGCCGCGTTGCCAGGACTCATTCATTTTGCATCACACTCACCTAAGTTATGATTAAAGGGGAGTGTTTGTGTACATGCACTTAGACTAGCTGTGTTGGTCTTAGACTAGTTGTGTTGGTGTACATGCACCTAGATTAGCTTTAGTTAACTTACTGCTTGCATGTGATGTGCACATGATTAGTTAAGTTAACTCACTACTTGCATGTGGCACATGTACACATTAACATAAGATAAAGCACACTTAGCTTCAGTTAGCTTTAAATATCTATAGTTATTGCATGTACAACTAAGCTTAACTTAGTTGCTTTTATGTATTTATTCCAAAAACTAATATTGGAGAATAAATTTAATTCTTTTCTCAATTCTTGCTCGCTTCCTTCCTTCTCTTGCAAGCTTGTTCATTGTTTTGCAGATCTAGATCTTTGTATCTCAAAAATCTTACAGAAGCACACCGCACATGCGCACTCGCCCTCCCCACCTCCGCCCTTCGGAGTCCGCTTGTCTCCCTCTTTACGGAACTCGATGGTGGGCAACTGCTGTAGGTCAGCCGCCGAAAGGCCCTGCCGCTTGGAAAGATTTTTTTTCTCCTCTAATGGTCGTTGTCATCGCCTTTGTTGCAGAGAAAGGTACCAGACTAGCCAGAGATATACGCCCACCAAGGCCCCAATACTAGCACAGAACAGCAGCAAGCACTCCACCACCGCTAAAAACATGCTCTCCATAATTGCACACCTATTATGAAAAAAGCAGACCCCGAAACTAGAAATTTTCTAATGAAAGGATTTCTAAGAAGGCATAATAGAGCAGCAATATCTGAGATGGGAAGGGTAGCAACGAAGCCTTTAAAATATTGGTATTCCTACAAAACCAGAAAGACAAACAATGTGCGCCATGACCATGGCTGCTTCTAAGTTATCCTCACAGTCCCCAACCACTAAAACCAAAAATATATAATAATTGTCAAACAAGTCGGAATTATCACCGGATTTCAATGTTCCAAACATGACTTTTATCGAAATTTTGTGGCAAATCGAACACTCTCGCCCACTTCAATTTTGTGACCAATTTATTACCTACCATTAGACGCCACCTCAATATTTCGAGGATACCATATCTAAGTGGATAACTTCAATATACAAATTGACAACACCTCCAAATTTTTGAGAATAAAGTCTTGTGAGGATTGGATAATTTTCCTTTAGACCCAATAAAATTTCTAGCCATACAACACTAACTTTGAACACATTAAATATTCGAGATACTCGCAAGATTTTGTATGATATGATGGGTCCAAAAATTCTATTGAATGACATATATCCATTCTCAATGCTAAGATATCAAGTTGATGTATTATGTTCTACATAGAAATGATTCGTGTGCCAAATTTTTCTCTTTATAACTAAAAAGTTATAATTATTTAAAATAAAGTTCAGCCATGGGAGCCACCTTTTAGAATTTAACATTATTCATGTCTCTATAATGCCATTGAATTATTTATATGAAGGAGTCCCTTCCATGACCTTGAACTAAATCAACCTTTCTCTTCTTTTTTATAACTTTTATAATACTATTTTAGTATATTATAGGAGATGTTTTGTTTTTTAAATATTTTAATATTTATTTAAAAAAAATTATAATTCATTAAATATATTGAAAATTTCAATATTTTTAATTATATATATATAATTATCAAATTTATCAATAAAATAAAATAAAGTCATTTCACATTTAGAATATTAATATTCAGGAAAAATTACGTGTAATATAATAGATTATAATATTGTTATAAATTATAATAGCATTAAGTTAATAATATTATTTGATTCTCCTTCGATCGGGGTGCATGTAAGGAGATTGCCCTACTTGTGACTCACAACACGAGTGATATGATGGACATTGAAGGGGAAAGGTGTTCGTAGCAAGAGCACGACGTGTGTGACAGTGGCGAGGTTATGCGAGGAGGCGCAAGAGAGAGAAAGTTGGGTGGCAAGGCATGTCGAGCATTAATCAACTAGGTGTTGGGGGTTATTGTATGTTTTTTGCATGTGATTTGGTTGCAAAGTGGTGAGTTTCTAGGAGTTGAGGTTCTGTGGTCGTGCTCTTCTCTTGTTGAAAGTGCAGACAAAAGGTTCTAGTTTCGAACGAGTCGTGGTGCAAGCTTGATGGTGACGGTGATAGGGTATGTTTGGTCTCTTCCCTTTAACCAATGCCAGAGACACACTACAAATATGAATGTAGCTCATAAGATTAGTGTTATCTTTTGTAAATGGATGAATATGAGACTCGATATAATTCGCCTATTAAAAGGAAATATGGTTTCTTCCATTGTTTCTAAACCGGTTTCAGTTTTGTATGGCATTTTACTACTTCGAATGTGAATGTATGGCGTAGGACAAACTTCTTGTTTTTTCGGGAGGGGTATCCGTCATGGTTGGCATGTCTGGTTCTATATTTGGGTGATTTGGTTTCCATCTAGGATTTGTAGGATGTTGTTTCTAGTTCACTGTTACTCTGAATTTCGATATGGGATTTGGCCTCAAGTCCAGGCTGGTATTTCCTTCCACGGAAGGAAACCGACCCATCATGGGTGGTCTCGTTTCAACATGGTGCTAGAGAAATACATGCTTGTAGTGGGAGAAGAGATCATTGGCAAGGGGATGCCCGATTATACTATTCTTTTATGCGAAATGAACCTAATTTGATATGCTCCATTTTTTTGTTCTGTCTTAATGCACTAGGTGTTAGTAGGTTGAGAAGTTGGCCAGTCTGCAGCCGTGGGCTTCCAGTATGGCAGTGTCTCTCAACAATTGATCTGTGGTTCAGTGGGGTTTGGTGAATATGACTCGGACAACTGCAGTGAAAAAAGAAAAGGAGATAGGGGGGAGCAAGCATAGTTGTAAAGCGAATCCTTGGGAGGGAAGATGAGCCTCATCTACGTAAACGCCTAAATGAGCAGGTCAGAAATCACAGACCTAACATATTAATTTTGTGGTTCATGCTTATGCTACTGGCACTCTCGCCCATGTGAGATAAATGATTTTTTGTTGGGATGCATACCTTAACTAGTGCACAGAACGAGAAATTCAAGAGGAGGATTGGAGGATGTTGGTTTAGGACCCCAAAAACACTCATGGTAGGATTATGCAGTATAAAAAAATAATTCATCTTTACTGGATGATGAAGAATATAGTGACTAGGGAAATTATGAATTCAACTGGTTTCATTAAAACAGATCCAGGACTCTAGGAAATCTAGAAGGAATTCTAACTTGTCTAATTTAAAATTCAGCAGTAAAATGTTCGCTTGGGTCGTATTGAACGACACATCAGGTGCCTGCCTCAGTCAGATATTCTGGAACCCAGTGCAAAGGACATCACTCCAGTCAAGTCCTCAGAAGACTAGTTTCAGATGCTTTCCTTTGTTGTTATTGTTAAATTTTGATGTTGTATATGGCGTTAAGCAGTAATAATGTTCAAAGGTTAAGAGTGAACTGGGTTTAAGACATTCAAGACTATAAGGCTAAGTTTGACAGACTTAAGAACTTCATATTTTGGATGGCGTATAACACTTTCCGATGCCCAATAGACTTGGTTTCCCAACTAGGCAGGTTGAGGCCACAAAATGTCTATTATAGTTGTAACTATATATATATATATATATATATATATATATATATATATATATATATATATGTATATATGTATATATGTATGTATGTATGTATGTATGTATGTATGTATGTATGTATGTATGTATGTATACATCTCTGTATATATATATATATATATATATATATATATATATGTTAGAAAATAGTATTTTCTGTTATGTACCCATGTCCAATTATCATTATCTAAGGTTATTACTCTTAGTCATGTTTGAATGCTTACAATTTAGCTGAATTTTAGGTATTTATTTATTAATATTTTTATACCATTAAATTGCACATACAATCCATATTAAAATAGGGATGTACGCTTATATGAAAATTTTTATTGTATGGAAAATTTATGCTTTGATGGCGATTATACCGAGCTCTACAACTTGTGCACTCTATGGTTTCTCTATTCTCCATGCGTTTGACCACCACAACACCCAATATCCGCTAATGGCGCACTCATGGTGGGGGGAGGAGGAAACCATTCCTGCAAAAGCGTCCTCATCACTCACGCAAACAATCATGTAACATGAAGAATAGAAAAACCTTCCATGTTTAAGGCGACTTCCCAACCAACATCAAAAGAGGCCCAACACAACCAAAATACACATTAGAGTTATACCAGGATGTCAGACTCTCACTGCCACTAAAGGAAGAAGTACCTTTCTTCTTGAAACAACAAGTACCCATCTCTTGGAAACACCTCCTATGAAAATTGAGGCAATTGTGGAATACATGTGACTATATTCCATAACCTATAAATTCATGGGCCAGTGGCCTATGAAAAGGACTCTCATCACAGGGATAAAGAAGAACTAGATCCTCAAAGGAAACATGGAACTAAAATTTGGCTCTAAAGGATTTTTTTATGACAATATTTAACAACATAGATGATAAGGAACACATCTTCCAAGTGGGGTCATATTTCAGGAACTAAGTTGGCCTATTCATGAAGCTTGGGTTCCCAATTCAACTCAGAAAAAGAATACTTCTCTTTAGCACCGAAAGGAATCGTCTATACTCCCTTCCCAACATTATAGGGCCCTGACATGGAAAGAATATGAAACAATATTGGAAAATGTGTCTTGCTTTAAAATACAAAAAAAAAAAATCAACCAACCTATCCACACTTTATGATCTAGGTGGATATTGGTGGCCACCCACCTATTCCACTTGGGGCCCCATCATTGTCTCTTTTAGTTTTTCAATTTCCTTCATTTTAGCAAAATTTACTATTTTTAGTACTTTTTCGGGTCCTGAACTTCCGGAGCCATTTTGAGGCCCTAAACGACGGTTTTTGGAAAAATAGGGAGCAACATGCATTCATGTATTGATGTTTCTCACTCAAAAGTTTTATTCCTCGGATAGATCTTTCTAACAAGGTATGCTTCACATCAAACATAGATCATATGCCAAAGTTACGTCCCTAGGAAGTTGATGTACCAAATAACCCAAATGGGGCCCATAGTTTTGACGCTTCATCTCCTAGGGTTAGGTTTTTGGATGTTTAGGGTTTTCCATTATTTCTCAATAATAAATAGACCCTCGAGCCTCATTTTAACACAATTTAGAGGTTTGTAGCCACCACATCTCTTCTCATAGATTAGCTACCAACGCCCTAGCTAGTTTATTTCCATTATGTCTGTAAGCAAATTTAAGTTCTTTGATATTAATGAAATGAAGTGTTATTTTTGCTGCATATTTGTATTTATGCTTATATGTGTATTCTGTTGCATTCCTGCATAAATCCAAATCAGTGGTATCAAAGTCGTCTCCTTTTTCTTGATCCTTCTTTGCATGTCCCCAACGAGGTCGGGGTATGAGGAGTTAGGTCTTGATCTGGTTGAACCTTTGCAAGATCAGCCTCGCAAACCCCGACGTTCGCCCATGGGGGATAAAAAGAAAGATGAGGGAGCAAGAGATCCTATAAAAATATTGCTCAAAGAGGCCCTGGAAAAACAAAGGAATGTGATGATGGATAACTTTTCCGAGATCCCTCAACGACTACCCACCGAGCACATCTGCATCCAGCAGCTACTCTGGAGGCACGACTCCCTTTAAGGTACAAGTAAACTTTAACATTCCCATATTTGATGGCCAAATAGATGCAGATGTCATAGATATATGGTTGAATCTATTAGAAGGATATTTCTCGGTTCATGACTTTTCTGATCGAGAGAAGATTATTTTTGCACTCCTCAAAGCTACCCCCCATGTCAAGGACTAGTGGGAAAACTACTGTGAGAAAAAGGAAGAGACAGAACCCTCTTTGTTCTCAGTCATACCCACTTGGAATTATTTCCGAGACGCCATCAAAGAACAATACTATCCCGTAGGGAGCTATGAGGACAAGTACATACAATAGACCACGTTGCTGCAACAAAGGGATCAATATATGCATGAGTTGACGAATTTGTTCCATACCCTCCGCAAAAAGTTGAGTATCAAAGATTTAGAGAAACATTTGGTGCTAAAGTATCACAGTTGTCTACATAGATACATTCAGGAGGGAATCGATTTCCTCGACATCTCCTCTCTTGATATGACATACTAGTATGCTTCCAAGATTGAGCAGAAATTCAAACAAAAGACACGAGACTTTGGATCTGCAAATCAAAAGCAAGGGAACGGTGCCCCCGAAACGCAGAATAAAGGACAAATCCAAGGCATGGCAGCCCAAGAAAACCTGCCAAAGCTACAAGCAAAGAACAACACTGCGAAGCCAAAGAAGGACACATAAGAGTGGTGTGAGTTCCATAAGAGCTCCGCTCACAACACAAGTGAGTGTCGGGCCAGGAAGTCTCTAGTGGCCGAGATGAGGGCTTCTAAATCATATGCATGCTATGACTCTTTATCGGAACCTGACAAGGGGAATGACAAAGGGAAGGAGATTATTGATGCAGAGCGCAATGCCACCGTTGTCACTGCAAAGATCCAGAAGGAGGATTTGGAATATCTAGAGGAGGAGAAGCATCTCTTCCACTCCCAAATGTGGTTAAAGGGTTACCCACTATAGTTCATTATCGATAGTGGGAGCCAAAATAACCTCATTTGAGTAGAGGTCGTGAAGCGGTTGGGCTTGCTCACCACAACACACCCACAACCATACACCATCAGGTGGCTTTACGAAGGGCGAGATCTTCGCATCAGCTAGCAATGTTGCCTTCCCTACAACATGAAGCCCTTCACGGATGAGGTATTATGTGAAATTTCTCCTGTTGATGTTTGTGATGTATTATTAGGCCAACCATACTTGTGGAAGTGACATGTTGTGTATGAGTCCTGACCTCGCGTTATTATTGTTACTTTTGGTAATAAGTTGTACAGGATACCATAGGTACCAATGCCTGCCCCTATCGCTTTGGTTACTACAAAACAATGCAATAAGCCCATTTCAAAAAGTGGGAAATTTTTTTTCCTAATGATTTGCCCCTAGGGAAAGAAGAATATTGTAGCCACGACCTCCAAATAGGGCTCCTCTGCACGACAACAACAAATGGAAAAGGTCGTGGAGGAGTACGGGGACATCTTCACCTCATCCACAAGGGTGCTTGTGCATTGTCAAGTCAAGCACCACATTGATATGACCCCCAAGTGCGCTCCTACCCAATGGACTGATATATCTATGCTATGTTCTAGAGAACGATGAAATCAAGAGGCAGATTTAGGATTTGCTGAAGAAAGGTCACATCTGGATGAGTTCATCGCCCTGTGGGAGCCTGATCGTGTTGGTGCAGAAGAAGGATGGGACTTGGAGACTCTGTATTGACTATCGGGCGCTGAACAAGATCACTATCTGCAATAGGTACTCGATCCCATAGATTGATGACCTTTTGGACCAACTCAAAGGGGTGAAATATTTTAGTAAGATCAACTTGAAGTCTGGGTATCACCAGGTACCAATTGAACCCTCTGATGTGTGGAAGAATCCATTCAAAGCTAATGAGGGCCTTTTCAAATGGTTGGTCATGCCTTTCGGGTTGATGAATGCTTTCGCAACCTTCATGAGGTTGATGGACGACATCTTGCGGCCATTCACCAACTAATTTGTAGTGGTGTACTTGGATGACATTATGATCTTCAACCAGACTTGGGAAGAGTGCCTCCACCACATCTGGCATGTCCTCCAAAAACTGTGGCAACACAAGTTGTGTGCCAATTTGGAGAAGTTCACTTTTGGCATGAAGTAGGTTCATTATCAGGGATACATTATTGATGAAACAGGGTTGCATGTAGATCCAAGCAAGATCCAATTCATTTGAGATTGGCCAACCCCAACCACTCTAACAGAGCTTCGCAGCTTTCTGGATCTTGCTAGTTTCTACCGGAGGTTCGTGTTGGGATTGTATAATATCACTTGGCCCTTGAGTCAAGTCACCAATGGAGGAGCGAAAGAAAAATTCTTTTAGCTAGAATCTCAATAGAAGGCATTCGTAGAATTGAAAAATCGCCTTCGTTCTGCCCTAGTGCTCACATTACTAGACTTGCAACAACCATTTAAGATCGAGACAGATGCCTCTGACTATTCTATTGGGGCATTTCATACTCAATAGGGGCATCCAATGGCATAACACAGTGAGATATTGTCTAACACAGTATGAAAGTATCCCACTTAAGACAAAGAAATGTATTCCATTGTGCAGGCATGCCGCAAATGAAAGCATTACATTTTGGGGAAGGAAACGATCATCCACACAGACCATCGACCCGTGCAATTCATACAGACACAAGGGAAGTTGCAGACTGATTTCCATCAGAATTGATCCACATATATACAACAATTTCATTTGAACATCAAGTATAAGAAGGGTATTACCAATAATGTTGGAGACTGCCTCAGTCGACCACCTGTCGTGGCATTAACCACTATTCTCAACTCTTGTGGGCACGAGACATGTGATTGGTCACTTCTCTACAAGAGCGATCTAGAATTCGGCCACACATACAAGACACTCTTGGAGGGTATGAAAGTTCCAAATTTTCACCTCCAAGATGCACTACTATGTCACCTAGGACACCTTTGTGTTCCTTCAAGCGAGCGTTCTAAGATGATTTGGGAAGCTCACTACAGTCAATTCGCTGGGAATATTAGGGTCGATAAAACAGTAGCAGTATTGCAGAAGTATTTCTATTGGCTGAACCTTCGACATAATGTCGAGAAGTACATCATGTCATGCACTGCTTGCGTCATTTCCAAACCAACCATCAAGAAGAAAGGCCTCTATTCTCCGCTACCGACCCCTGGTCGACCTTGGGAATCCATATCCATTGATTACATGTCAAGACTTCCTTCTAATAGGCATGGAAATGACTGTGTTTTTCTGATCATCGACAAATTCTCGAAGATGGCCATTATGACCGCCTGCAAGAAGAATATCACAGCAAAATCCATTGCTAAACTCTTCTTTGAATGCATGTGGGTTAACTTTGGGATCCCACAGTCTATCATCTCAAACCGAAACAACAGGTTCCTCAACACATTTTGGTCCAGCCTTTGGTTAATGCTGGACACCAAGCTCACCAAGTCCACAGTTTCCATCCCCAAACTGATGGCCAAACAGAGGTCATCACCAGGATGATTGTACACATTTTGTGCATGTACAATTCAAAGCATCCGCGCACATGGGATGAGAGCCTACCCTATGTACAACATAGTTATAAACGGGCTCTCCACAGCTCAACCGACCACATCCCTATTCGGGTGGGCTTGGGATTCTAGCCACTATGTTCCATTGACGTAGCCATGCAATTTACGGCAACTCAGGGCGATTTGGCTCATGTCCAGTCTAAATCTGACAAAGAGAACAACTTCATTGAGTGCATTCAGCACATCTGCCAAAAGTTTCATGACATATTGGATAGATCCAATGCTAAGTACAAGCAATGACATGATCAACATCGGGTGCCACACAACTACCAAGTGGGCAACAAAGTGTGGTTACATTTACAGAAGGAGCGCCTCACTGGACGCCACCGCAAGCTTCTCCTGCCCCGATATGGGTCGTACACCATCAGCAAGGCTATAGGGAACAATGCCTTTGAGCTCAATATTCCACCATTCCTTTGTCTGCACCTAGTATTCAATGTGGACCGCCTTCAGCCCTACTTCCCACCTCTATTGGACACCTCTGACATTGCAGAACAACTCACACCAATAGAGTTAAAACTAGACTGCATGGAACATGCCATCGCATATTATATCATGGACACGCAAATAAAGAACACTCGCCAACAAAATATCCAGCCGTATCGGGTAGTCAAAGCTGGCCAACTCTTGCACCAAGGCAAGTGGTTCACGAGGGACCAAGTTCAGCAAAAGTTTCCTCTTCTCATGGAGGAACTCAACGCAATGGGGGCCATTACTTCCTAAGGGGGGAGGAATGATCCAGGTGGATATTGGTGTCCACCCACCTATTTCACTTGAGGCCCCACCATTGTCTCTTTCGGTTTTTCAGTTTCTTAATTATAGCACAATTTATTATTTCTAGCAGTTTTTCGAGACCTCAACTTCCAGAGCCGTTTTGAGGCCCTAAACGACGATTTTTGGAAAATATGGGAGCAAAATGGATCCATGGGTTGATTTTTTTCACTCAAAAGTTGTAGTCCTTGAATAGATCAAAGAGGTATGGTGCATGTCAAATACAGGTTGTATGCCAAAGTTATGTCCCTAGGAAGTTGATGTACCAATTTACCCAAACAGGGCCCATAGTTTTGGTGCTCCATATCCTAGGGTTAGGTTTTTGGATGTTTAGGGTTTTCCATTGTTTCTTAATAATAAATAGGCCCTTGAGCCTCATTGTAACACATTTCAGAGGCCTCTAGCCAACAAATCTCTTCTCAGAGATAAGTTATCAGTGCCCTAGCTAGTTTATTTCCATTTTCTCTGTAAGTAAAATTCAGTTCTTTGATATTAATTAAATGAAGTGTTATTTCCACTGCATCTTTGTATTTATGGTTATATGTGTAATTTGTTACATTCCTGCATAAATCTGGATCACTTTATCTTCTCGTTTATGAACCTAGTTGAACCTCTCTCATCCTCTCCCAACAAAAATAATCCTAAGTTGTGAAGATGAACTATAGGAACAACCCATTTACTATGAGAAAATACCCTTTTGATGCTGCAAACTCCACAAGTACAATGTTATGTATATTTTATTAATTATTAGTTAGATATAGTTATCTTAGGTTTTATTAAGTGAAAGGGCATGATCAAAGATCATGCCTCTTCGCCAAGGGACACCATAAGGCTATATTTAAAGCCTTGGTGATTCCCCATTGTAATCATCTTTCATCTTTTATCAATAATAATATCTACTTATAAAGTTTACCAGAGTTTTTACACTCCATTGGTATCAAAGCCATCGCTCTTCGGGATCTGTGTGATCACCCAGAATTAAGGAATTACAAGAAAATTCCAGAATTGTAGATTTTTTTAAAAACCAAGTGCTTGTGGGCAACAACATTTGTTTTTAAAAAAAGAAGGAAGAAATATATATATAATATATATATATTAATAAAATAAAGAGAGAAGGAAAGTTAACACAAAGTGGGAAATAAATTAAAAGAAAAAAAATATATATATATATACATATATATATATAAAAGAAAATAGTTCCAAAAGAAAAAGAAAAAGAAAAAGTAAAAAGAGATATCTATATATATAAAGAAATACGTACATGTGAAGACAAAGTAAAATTAAAAAGGAAGAGTAATTGCTCGTGGTTTACAAGCTCGTGGTTTTTGGGCCCATGGTAATTGCCCATGGTATTAAAACCCATTTTCCCTTTTCAAAACAACGTGCCTTTTCAAAACAAAGTGACTTTTAAAAACAACGTGACTTTTCAAGGTTAACAATCTTTTTCCCCATAATTATATATATATATATATATATATATATATATATATATAATTCAAATAATAAAATAATAATAATATTAATTATTATTATTATTTCAAAAAAAAAAAATTTAATTAATTAATTAATTTTAAAAAAAGAGAGGGAAAAACTGGCAGAAAAATATTCCCCACCTCATACACGTTCAATGTCTTCATCGATGTCCATGGCCGAATTCCAGAAGAAATTGGTGGATCTCGAGAAACAAATCAATAATAATTCTGAAGAATTTGGAAAAAGATTAATCGATCTTGAAGGTACAGTTGCAGGACACTCCAACGACATCAAAAAGGTTCATGATACGACAAATCAAATAGAAATACAAATGTGGCTGAATCATCACGAGGCCACAGAAAAGAATAACGAAGCAATGAACAAGATGACAGAACTCTTCAATAAGCTAAATCATAAGATAGATAAGTTAAGTCAGACACAATCCCCAATATTTCCTAATATGGAACAAAATCAAAAAAAAAATTCCGCAGATTCAGGGAACTCAGAAGAGCATCAGGAAAAGACTAATTCCCCACATCATCAAGAAGATAGTAATGCAGATTTTCAAAATAAGCAGCTTTGGAATGAATTTGCTAATCAATATCCCCTTCTTGTTCCACCATTAGCATATCAACGAAAAGCCAAAATCGAGCTACCCAAGTTTGATGGTAATGAAAAAAATAGCGTTGCATGGCTTAATAAAGCAGAAGAATATTTTGAGATTTATGAAATTACTAGTGATGACGAAAAAATTAAGCATGCTTTCATGAAAATGGAAGGAGAAGCATATAATTGGTATATGTGGTGGAAAAAGACGACGCTTGCTATCAGTTGGAGGAAATTTAAGGATGCATTCTTTAAAAGGTTTCAAGGCATAAAAGAAGAAATTTTTTTTCAACGTTTATCAAATTACACCAAAAAGGAGATGTGGATGAGTACACTCGAGAATGGGAGACCTTGGCAACACAAGCACCGGGATTGTCAGAATCTCGTCTAATCCAGTCTTTCATCTCAGGACTTAAAATCCATATACAAGAAGAGCTTGAACTTCATGAAATTACATCAGTAGAAGTAGCAAGGCAAAAAGCAAAAGATGCCGAAAAGAAATTTGAGAGGTTATCAAAAACAGAAAAAGTATATTTGAGACAAAGATTTCCTCCAACTGAATATATAGATGAAGAAGAAGAAAAATCTAATGTGCAAAAACAAAGAATGAGAGAGGGAAAGTGCAAGCGTTGCAGTGAAAATTGGGACCCTAAGCACAGATGTGCTAATGGAAAATCGAAAAATATATACAGTTGTGAAGCAACTAATGACGCTAACAATAACGATTCATATATAGAAGGATTAGAAGACAACTTAGAGTTCTCTCCAAAAGTGGATGGCGAAACTATTCCGCAAGTGTCATTATCAGCTATGACAGGCATATCACAACCTCAAACCCTAAGGTTAAGAGGACATATCAAGAACAACAACGTAATGGTTCTTGTCGACACTGGCAGTACCCACAATTTTCTAGATTCAACCATGGCAAAAAGACTTAACATCTTTACCTTCCCCATGCCTAATATGATGGTAATGGTGGCCGATGGTAAGAAGGTTGAGCAGGTAGGGAAATACCATAAAGTCAAACTACAGATAAAAAAATTTCATTTAGAATCTCCATTCTACACTGTTCCATTACGAGGAGTGGATGTGGTCTTAGGAATTCAATGGCTACAAACTTTGGGTACTTATTCTGCCAACCATCAAAAGCAGTTTATAAGTTTTAAGTGGAAAGGGAAGAAACATAGGTTGTATGGATTCCAAGCCCTAGAGGATCAAGTCATATCTTCCTCTCTAATGACAAAGATGATTCAAATAGGAGTGCCATCATCTAGAGTACAATGTCATCAGTTAGAAATGTTATCTTCAAAAGGGAGCCACGAAGAGTCACTAGAGGAACAAGGATTAGTTTGGACACACAAAAAAGCATTCCAGGATCTACCAATAAAAATACCTTCTAATAAGGAACATGAACATCCAATAGAAGTCAAGAAAGGACCTGACCCTGTCAATATCAAATCTTGTTGCTATCCACATCACCAAAAGATTGAACTCGAGAAGATGCTCCACAATATTTTTAAAATGTGGGAAGCAAGAGCTCGCCACTCGAGAAACCCAGGCATTCGTCAACATTGTCCATTATTACGTATGCTTTGAGGACAAATCATCTTTAAGAGAGGGGAAATGTTATGTATATTTTATTAATTATTAGTTAGATATAGTTATATTAGGTTTTATTAAGTGAAAGGGCATGATCAAAGATCATGCCTCTTCGCCAAGGGACACCATAAGGCTATATTTAAAGCCTTGGTGATCCTCATTTGTAGTCATATCTCATATCTCATATTTTATCAATAATAATATCTACTTATAAAGTTTACCAGAGTTTTTACACTCCATACAATCAATTCTTCAGAGATTTTCCAACCTCTCAAGCTCCTGCCACAACCCCAATTTCTCAAGACCAAGACGGGTTCATAAAGGTTGTAGCAAAAAATAAACTCAGCATACAAGGATGAAGCACTCACTTCTTTTTAGGTATACACATGTAATTTGTATCTTCTAAATTAAAGGAATTATCTAAATTTCTTTGGAAAAATTAAGAATTACCAATATTAGGGATGTTGCATTGGCCACTTTTATTTTTGAGAATTCCCTTTTAGTCTCTAAAACTCCATTGGAATTTTCAATCCTTCTTCAAAATATCTAAATTAAGTTGTATGATCTCATGAAATTTGATAATGAGAATCTTTATGAAATTTATTTGGTCCAAAAAGAAATTCAATGTCTACTTGTAAGTAATAGTACCTAGTAAATTCCTTATATTTTATCAATCATCTTTAATACCTTCCTTAGACACAATGTGACTAATAAATTTCCCCTCACCAACTCTAAAAATTGACTTTTTGTGGATTATGGATACCCCATATATTCAAAATATTTCAAAAACTTGACTAAGATGGGGAACATGTCCATTCCTCCATTTATGGAGCTTTAGGAAAATCGTCTTCATAAATTACAATTATATTAATCATTATATCATTACATGTATAGCTCGTGGGCTCCCTAAAATGTGGATCCAACAATCAACAAGCCAAATAACATCCTAAGGTATCCAATAATTCCTAATGGTGTTATAAAATGTCCCTTTTTCGTCCTCCTAGCTATAACCAAAGAATCTTTCCAACATAGACATCATACCTAACCTCATGAAGTTATGTAGCAATTTATCCATATTAGGAAGCATATAACTATCTTTGAGAAAAAAATTCAAATTTCTAAAGCTAACATCTAGAATAATTTGGTCATTCTTCTTTCTAATCAATGCCAAGTTAGCCACCCAGGATTAATCTCTCATAGAACCAATGATTTTAGCGTCTAAAATATTTAGTAACTCCTTTTACATTATATGTTCCAAATTTTTGTATGCTCATTTATGCTTTTCTCTGGAGGGTTTGTATCCATTCTTAAATGGAATAGTATGTCGAATAATGTATCCTTTATAATCCTTAAGATCATCATACGTCCATGAAAACATGTCCTTGAATTCCCGTATGAGGTCTTTAATTTCTCTTCTAGTATCCTTTTGATCGAGTATTGATATCTGCATTATATTCATTCTTACTGGTCTAACTTGGCTTATTGAGCATTTCACGTTAATAAAAGGTCTTCACCAATAAAATAGAATAAAACACTTGTAGATCTTATTACCTTTCAGTTGCATAACCTTTATTTCTTCATCATCTTCACCTTGCCATATTTTCCCACATTGAGGGAGTTCTTGCAAGTTGGTAAGAAACCTAACCAATTGTACAACATCATGAAACACATACTCATAATAAAACTATTTGGAATATAATGGTAGAATAAAACTTCATGATTTGAAATCACTTCTTCACATGGTTGAAGAGTCACCCTAATAATAGCTAATGCATCAACAAAATTGTTCTCATCCTTTGAGACAATATTAATAGAAAATTTGTCAAACAACTTTACTAAATCCCATATTTACTGTGAATTTAGATTAATAATAGTGGACCATATTGGTTTGTTTTTCTTCATTTAGGATTTCATGAATCGAATTGTGATTTCAAATATCACTATAAGATTCCAATTATGATTGAATCTTAGAATGAAATGAGCTTCATCTTGAATCTTCTCTAAATTGTATACATTACATATTCTATTTTGTGTCGATTTTTACCAAAAGTAATGTTAATATTAGACATAAAAATCACATATCACCCTTATTTTGAGTTGTAAAATTCACCCCAATATTTTTTAAATGGTTTTTTTTTAATCATAAATCATTAAAAATAAAAAATGGTTTTCCAAATAAAGGTTGTAAAATTCATCCCAATATTTTTTAAATTGACTTTTTTAATCATAACTCATTAAAAATAAAACATTGTATTCCAAATAAAGGATATGGGTTCATTTTTGTTTTTATTTTTGTAAATTTTTATTTTTTTTAAATATTAATATATTTCCTTTAAATTGATTTAATAATGTTCAAAAATATTATTAAGATGTTTTAAAGAGAAAAATTAAATGATAACATTTCCTTTGAATGGTTTAAATAATGTTTGAAAACATTATGCTTTTGTTTTCTAGCATATTTGTGACTTGTGGGACTATCTTGTGTTTTAATAAATGGTATTCTAAGGGTATATTATCTATCAAAATCAGTCACTAATTGCATCTAATCTGGTCCACACAAACCCTTAACATTTCTGGAATTTTCGCGATGTCTCCTCCCAACTTCTCATAGTTTTGAACATTGGTTTCCAAATAGAGAGAAACCTTGAAAATCCAATTAGGATACTAGGACGTAAGTTTTATATTAAAAGGATACAAGGGTGGGATTTTACCCTCTTATTTTCACATTTGTAATGAGACTATTTAATATAACCTCTTTAGGTGCATCCACATTTTTAACCACTACTTGAAGGAGCCCCTATGGATTTAGGTAAGGTTTTCACGTGAATTCAACCTTGTCCCAATGGTGAAAAATTCATTACTTTCCACCATTAAATCCAACCACTTTGGGCTTTAAAATTGAACAAAATGATGTGGGATTTGATTGACTAATGTGTGAATGGGCTATGAGACAATTTAATAACATCAATCCAGGTACAACCACACATTTGACCACTACCTCAATATGCCCATATGGATTTGAGCTAGGTTCTCATGGCACTTGAATCTTGCCCAATGAGTAAAAACTACTCACTTTCCACCATTGGACGGTCCAAGTACATTATACATGTTTAAAAACATTATTAAAATGTGTTAAAATATAATTTATCAGTAGGATTGGGTAGGTAGAAAGCTTGTTGATGAAAGATCCATTGTTTTCCATGGTTGCTAGCATTTCCAGAGCAAAAAAATATCATACAAGTAAATAAAGGCAGCCCAATGGATTAGGCACTAATCAGCCTCCCAGAGAATGCAAGTCTGAAGTTCTTGATGCCTTCAAGAAGGCACCATCCCCAAGTGAAGCCACTGTTAGCCACCTATAAAATTTGTCATATCAAATGGTGGCTAAAACATTTTTGGAGCCTTCAAGGAACACATTTTATTGCTAAAAAGTGTTATCTCTTGAAGACTTTTGAAGACCTCATGCCCTTGTCTAAAAAATTTCACTGTTGTTTCCCTTCAAAAATCAGAAATTCTACTAGATTTCATGAGAAAATACTGCTGCAAATCCCCTTTTTCCCCTTCCTCCACTCAGAAACTAACCTTCATTTTTACTCTCTTTTTCCCCATCATTTTCCTCTATTTTCCATTTTTCCTCATCTCCCCTTCATAAAATCCACCTTGCAGAGTTTAAAACCCACTTTTTTAACTCTGCGAAAACCCCCAAATCCATTGAAAAGACTTGTAAATTTTCATAAAAAATATGTTTTTTACCACAGGCTTAAGCCCCCTTGGGCTAAGTCTTAACCACTCCCCCACCATATGCCCATGGTGCTAAGACCAAGCGCTAACCCCTCTCAGCGCTAATCGCATCGAAAAATCCCAGCGCGCAAGTCTATTTGCCATGTTTCAAAAGTTCCGATGCGATTAAATCCCTTTTTTTTAAACCCCACCCCCTCTAAATTTTATTCCATATAGCCTGCACTCGGGACCAAGAGTTTAAGTCCCAAGGCGCTAATCGCATCGCAAAAGTCCAATGGGTAGCTTGAAATACCAAATACGAAGTTTCGATTGTGATTGTCCCTTTATTATATATGCCCCGGGCCTATTATCATTACATATAGACCAAGGCCCCGCAGTCGAGCGCCTATCCATTTCGTATATATAAACCCGCCCTAACGCATAAAACCTTTGTTTATATTAAATTTTTGGTTTTTTCATGTTATAAAGGGTTTCCGCCGATACAAGTTTTGAAGCAATCTCCGTCGTTGATCTTGAACCGATCAACGATCTGTGCTACATCGCATCGCAATTTTTTTTTGGGTGAATTCATTTCATTCCACCTCCAATCGGCGGTCTCCGATCCATCCTCCACCGTCGATCTGATCTGTAGATCGATGGCCTCAAAATCATCGCATTGGAGTTTCTCTATTGGCGTGTTTAAAATTTTTTATTCAAAATCGCCGATTGCGATCTCCCGACGCATCACCCACCATCGATCTGATCTGCGTATCGACGGTCTACTTTTAACGAATCGGATCTTTTTCATCAAGTGCATTTTAAAATTTGTTTTTCCCCGCTGATTTCGATCCTCTGATTGGATCTGGACCGTCCACGTGTCCAGATCGAACGGTCCCAGATCTTTCCCTCATGGTTTCATCGCCCTCCGCCTTCCACCAAGAGGATTTTAACGCATGATCCCCAGCGTTGATCTCTGTGCAATCAACGGTTCTGACTTATTTCTCCCTCTACCCTTATTTTAACCTCCATGAATAGATCTACACTATTGGATGACGCCATCCAACGGCCATGCATCTCCGCACACCCTCTGAAGCAGTAAAACCCAATAACGCAGGATTTTTTAATTAGTTTTGTATTTTGCAGGTGTATTAATGGTTTATCCATTATGTTAAAGAAAGGCCGAAGGCCGAGAATGACGATTCCTGTGCCTTTGATTCATCAAAAGAAACCATTCGCAGGGTTCAAACTCCACGTCTCGTCGATGCTTCATGGGCATTGATGCCTTGTGAGCCTTGCGCAACACTGCACATCAACAAGACACAGACAATAAAATAATTAAAAAGAGTATCAGTGTCAAAGACGAAATGCAGCAGAACAGAAGATTGAAGATAGTTTGGGGATTACGGCTAAGATAGATTATCAAAAGCCTAATCTTCCAAATTAAAACACAGTTAAAGAAAAATCATAAGTGTTTATCAGACAGAAAGGCCTCCACCGCCACACTAGAGGCAAATTGATTCCTCTTAGCTACCATAGTGCCACCTGTTGCCTCAAAGCATTCAAATAGAGGCCGAAGTTATTGATCAAAAGAAAATATTTGCCTTACGCAGCCAAAGATTTAATTCTACTAAGGGAACTTAATGCCAAAAATATCAGCAGATTTATTACATCCTGAAACAAAGCCTAATAGTCAATAAAAGCTCCCACCGAGCTTTAATCTTAATTGTAAAACATTTAATACAGAGGACACATATGTAAGCTTCTTAATCAAGCCCCTCAAAGGCCAATAAGTCATTACTCTATATTAATTTCCTTGGGAGATATTTTGTCATATCTCACCTCCTCATTTTTCTATAAATACTTCTGTAGAAAATGAGAAAATGTTGGTTGCTGAACTTTGAAATATACTTGAGCCAAGATTTCTACTTGTAAATAGTGTTCACTAGCTCTTGAAGCTCTGCTTGTGATAGATAAGTTAGTCTGGGAAGTGTAGATGATTGCTAAACTGAAGCATTAGACTTAAAGCTGTAACTGGTTTGAAGCATCAATACAAGCTGATTTATGGGATCCTGGTCTATATCGACGGTGATGTTTTTCTTATTGTAAATCGTTATTTTATTTTTGTTTTCACTTTGTCCATTTTCTCTTATAAAGAACAGCAAGCATAGAGTTAGGATTTACTGTATATCAGTACCCTTCTCTGACTGATAAGCTTTATCTAAATGTTTTCTTCCAAATCGTGTTATTTAGGAATGATTTAATTCAGTTTAAGCATAGGAATGCTGGCGTTCCCTCGTCGTATTGTCTTAGCTAAATGTTATTCTTAAATGTTATTTTCAGTTCATGTTAAGTAGAGAGAAACTAAGCAATATATGGTGTGCCCTGGTCCTAGTTTTATCCCCAAAGACTGTCTGAAAGTTTCCCTTGGAATGTGTTGAAAGCTGGATAGTTTCGAAGTACTTACCAGATCTTAGACCATTATTTGTTATCTTTGTGTTTGTCTTGAAAGTTACCAAGTAAAGCAGAGCTAGGAGAGGATTTGTGGTGAGCCCGGCCCGCTGGTTTCTTCTCCAACAGTAGCCTTCAAGTTCCCCTCTGTTTTTATATGTTTTTTATTGAAAGTATATCAAAGGCTGGCTAGTTTCGAAGTACTTACCAGATCCTGGATTTCTTTTATGTTTTTCTTAAGTGTTTTTCAAAGGTTGGCTAGTTTCAATGTACGTACCAGATCTTGGGCTGCTCTTTGTTCTTCATCTGTTTAAATTCCCCTTCTTTTTGTATCATTTCATTCCATAAATAAAACTTTAAAGAGATCCTTAGACATAGATGACTTGCCCCATGGACCACTCTTGCCCCTTGTTGTTTCAATTAAACCCTATTACGACTCCATAGCCCAATGGACTAAAACCTGCAATTATCTACCTTTTTGGCCAAACCTTGTTCTATTTTCTTGCAACTTCACACCTTTGAAACTCTTTTCATTTAGAACTTTCCCCTCAAATAATAATCATGCTCAACCATCCAAAACAAAACAAAACCCTCAGCCTTCATAACTAGCCTAATATCATTACCCGAAATTCAAAGACAAATCCATATTTGCACCTTATTGGAGAGATCCCTCTCCGAATTCAGGAGGGCTAGATCCTAGAATCCCAAAGTGGTTGAAACGGTGTTTCTCCCCACAGCCGGACTTTTTCCAATCTTGCTTATTACAGGGACCTAACATTTCTGGTGACTCCGCTGGGGAATATTTTTGAGTTCATAGTTGCTTGGCCAGCTTTATTGACTCTCTAGTTTTCCATACAACCACAGAAACTCAGAAGAACCCAGAATATTTCTAGATTGGTACATGTTGGTGGACCATAAAACATTTTACCTCCTTAGGAGCTAAAAATCTTCCACCTGGCAACTCCACACTCTGAAACTCCCAAAATACCAAATGACTCCACTGGTAGAAGACCTTGAACTGATTGACCAAACACGGTGACCTCTTTCCTGATTTACAAACATGATTCCAAGGATACAATGAAGATATGCCCCAATGAATAGAGATCATATTCCTGGGTTTCCACATAAGATGCCCCAGGTGAATTGGGATGACAACCTGCCTGTTTTTCAAGGTGAAAAGTTTGATGACCCTCTATTACATCTCATCAAATTTCATATACATGTATGGAGGTTGAAAGTAGAATGGCATGAAGACTGCATTATGAAAATGTTTATGTTAACATTAGAATAAAAGGCTAGGGACTGGTATGAATGCTTGAGATCTGGTAGTTTGTTTTCTTTAAAGGACCTTGAATATGTTTTTTATGAGAACTATAAAGAAAACACTACATCATTATCATGGGGTGAAATATATTATGATCCATCACAAAACATCACCAAACACATTATAGATAATGATGAAGCTTTGAAAG
The DNA here is from genome assembly GCA_034641835.2 of Pinus albicaulis. NCBI lineage: Eukaryota > Viridiplantae > Streptophyta > Pinopsida > Pinales > Pinaceae > Pinus > Pinus albicaulis. The sequence goes on from CM076582.1 coordinate 327,034,947, forward strand.
AAATGCATCCTGAAGATCTTTTAACAGCCATTCATGAGTTTAATATCTTATTGAAAAATTATAAGAATATAGATGAATCACTTGAGGAAGAAAACAAATAAGAAATAATGGACATTCCTCAAGATATCCTTGAGAACTCAAATATTGATTCATCATCCCTTATAGCTGAGGCTCAAGAACACATCCAGCCTCAAAATCAGTCTTCACAAGAGATAGAGAACTATTGTACTCCTATTCAAAGAAACATAGAAACATCTTCCCCTTTGATAGAAAAAGAGATAGATCAGACTATTAATAAACAGCCAGTTTCTAAAAAATTTTACAAAACAAATACTCTTGCCCATTCACATAGAGAGCTTTGTTGTATAGATTTAGAAAGTTCTTTTGTAGATCAGAATAAAGAAGAGACTGTTGATAACCCAGTATGTTTTATTGGTAGTATTACTTATATTGACGAGTTTCCTAACTTAGATCTATCTAGTGATGATGCTTCCCAAACAGAAGTTAATCTTGCAGGACCATCATTGTTGGGTGTGGAGCCTGATTATCTTGTTTACTTTGTATCACAACAATGGACCCCTGTACCTTAAAAGGGGTGGCAACTCTGCCCGTAATTAATCGCTGCCGTGGGGGTCCAGGGGGGGGCAGCATCGCTTTTCGAAGCCCCCCTATGGCGGGGGTTTCGGGGGCAGCACCTCCGAAGCTAAAAACAGATGTAAAATTGCCTTGTAAAAGTATCGTAATTTCTAGTCAATCTGGGCCTTTCATAGGCAGATGATATGATGGTATAAGTTATGTTTAGATTAGGGTTTTTTGCCCTAGAAGGCAACCCCTCACTTTTATGAGGGTATTGTATTGCGGTTGTGTATTACGTGTGTATTCTCAGAGCGAGAAACAGATAGGGAGACTGTGAGAGAGAACAGAGGATATTACAGTGGATCTGTTGCAGGTTTTGTCTCTTCAATTTTTGCTAGATAATAGAAAGGAAGGACTGGTTGTTCGGGGTGGACATAGCCCAAACTGGGTGAACCACATATATCTGTGTCTCCCTGGTTTTATATGTTTTGTGTGCTTGTATTTTTTGCATATTTTATGTGTTGCATTACTCCATAATATTTAATTTTCTAACAACTGGTATCAGATCTGAAGGTATATTTGGCTGATAAACTCGCAGGAAAGAAGGGTTTCCTGGTTCGAGTGGGAGCAATGGTGGAAGATGGTAAATTTAGGGTCGAGCAATTTAATGGCCAAAACTTCCCGCTATGGAAGATGCAGATGGAAGATTATCTGTATCAGAAAGATATGTACCTACCATTGAGTAGAAAAACAAAGAAGTTGGTGGCCATGACAGATGCGGAATGGAACATTCTCGATAGAAAGGAACTCATAACAGTACAGTTGTGCCTTGCGGCGTCAGTCGCCTTCAATATTTCAAAGGAAACAACAATAGAGAGTTTGATGCAAACGTTGGCGAAACTATATGAAAAACCCTTGGCCTCAAACAAGGTATTTCTTATGAAAAGACTATTTAATATGAAGATGTCGGAAGGTGGATCTGTTGCAGACTCTTTAAATGATTTCAATACAGTTACCAGTCAGTTAAGTTCTGTAGGGGTAAACTTTGATGATGAAGTTAGGGCTCTTTTATTTCTGTGCTCATTGCTAGAAAGATGGAATGGTTTAGTTATGGCCATTATCAACTCTGTCTCTAGATCTAGTACTTTAAAGTTTGATGATGTTGTTGGTGCTATCCTTAGCGAGGAAATGCGATAGAAAAGCTCTGGTGAGACATCGGGTAATTCTTTGAGTGCAGAGTCTAGGGGAAGAAGAATGGAAAGAGGAAAGAGCTCGGGTTTTCTCAGTAAATCAAGGAAAGGCAGATCCAAGTCCAGATTGGGGATAGTGTGCTGGAAATGCGGAAAGAGAGGACACTTAAAGAAAGATTGTAGATCTTGGAAGGGAAAACAAGGAGATGCACAACAAGAAAACAATCATGAAGAAAATGTGACAGGTGATGTGTTACAAGATGCTTTGATCCTTTCTTTCGAAAATGTTACTGATTCTTGGTTTGTAGATTCAGGGGCTTCATTCCATGCCACACCTGATAAGAAATATTTTCATGACTATGTTCAAGGAGATTTTGGACAAGTTCGTTTGGGTGATGATAAACTCTGTAAAATTTTTGGAATGGGTGAAGTTCTTGTAAAACAACAGAATGGAAACCAATGGCTACTAAAGGAGGTAAGGCATGTTCCATATCTGAAGAAAAATCTGATTTCAATAGGGAAGTTAGGCAGTGAAGGTTGTGTGACAACTTTCATAGATAAAACTTGGAAGGTCACCAAAGGAGCGCTGGTAATAGCAAAAGGTGAAAAGGTTGGTACATTGTATTTATGCAATGGTATTTATAACTCTGTTAATGCTTTAACTTCCAAAGGAGCAGATGCAGGATTATGGCATCATAGGCTCGAACACGTGAATGAGAAGGGAATGGAGATTCTTCACTCAAGAAATTTGTTGCCAGTTTTGAAGAATGTTGATTTGGATTTTTATGAAAATTGCATTTCTGGAAAACAAAAGAGAGTTAGATTTCTCAAAGTTGGGAAAGAAAAGAAGAGCGAAAAATTAGAGCTTGTGCATATAGATGTATGGGGACCTGCTCAGGTATCATCTCTCAGTGGCTCTCGTTATTATGTTACTTTTATTGATGATGCAACTAGAAAAACATGGATTTATTGTATTCAGAATAAACTTGATGTATTTGATACTTTCAAGAAATGGAAAGCTTTGGTTGAGATTGAGACATGAAAGAAGTTGAAGTGTCTCAGATCAGACAATGGAGGTGAATATTGCAGCAAAGAGTTTGATAGGTGTTGTTCAGAGCATGGAATTCACAGAGAGAAGACAGTTCCAAGAACACCACAAGAAAATGGTGTGTCAGAAAGAATGAACAGAACAATCATGGAGCGTGCAAGGTGCATGAGATTGCATGCAGGATTGCCTTTACAATTTTGGGCAGATGCTGTAGCTACTACTGTTTATCTAATAAACAGAGGGCCTTCAAGTTCCTTGGATGGTGCTATTTCAGAGGAAGCATGGACAAGTAAAAAGGTAAACTACTCTTTTTTAAAGCCTTTTGGTTGTGAGGCCTTTGTCCATATTAATAAATAAAATAGAACAAAGCTTGAGACAAAATCAAAGAAATGTACCTTTATTGGATATGGTGTTAATGATTTTGGTTATCACTTATATGATTATGAAAATCACAAAATCATTAGGAGCAGAGATGTAATATTCAATGAAAAGGTCTTGTATAAGAATCAGTTGCAGGAAAAGAAACAGGAAAAAGAAAGCTAGGAATACACAGTTCTTGATGAGATAATTGAAAAAGTAAAGGTGCCTGAAAATAATAATAATCAACAACCACAGCAGCAACAACCACCACAACAACAACAGGCACCTCAAACACCTGAAAGTGGTGTTAGAAGATCTACCAGGATGAGTATACCCCATGAACGATACTCTCCATTATATTATTTATTGTTGACTGATTCTAGTGAACCCGAATGTTATGAAGAATAAATGCAGGTTGAAAGCGGGAAGAAGTAGGAGCTAGCCATGGATGAAGAGATGGACTCCTTAATGCATAACCAGACTTGGGACTTAGTCAGGTTGCCTGCAGGTAAAACTACATTGCAGAATAAATGGGTTTACAGGTTGAAGGAAGAAGATGGACGAAAACAGAGGTACAAAGCTAGACTTGTGGTGAAGGGGTTTGCAGAGAAGAAAGGTATTGATTTTGATGAAATATTTTCTCCTGTTGTTAAAATGACTTCCATCAGAACTATTTTAAGTCTTGTAGTAGCGGAAGATTTACATCTTGAACAGTTAGATGTAAAGACAACATTTCTCCATGGAGATTTGGAGGAAGAGATATACATGCAGCAACCAGAAGGATATGAGGTAAAAGGGAAAGAAAAATTGGTGTGCAGGTTAAAGGAGAGCTTGTGTGGCTTAAAACAGGCTCCAAGGCAGTGGTATCTAAAATTTGACAAGTTTATGTCTGAACAAGGTTATACTAGATGTCACTCTGATCATTGTATTTATCTGAAAAGGAAAAATGATGGTAGTTATATTATATTGTTATTGTATGTAGATGACATACTTGTTGCAGGATCTAACATGCAGGAAATAAATGTGCTCAAAAGAAAATTAGCAAATTCATTTGCTATGAAGGATTTGGGAGCTGCAAAACAAATCCTTGGTATGAGGATAGCTAAAGACAAGAAAAATCGCAAATTAACACTGTCTCAGAATGAGTACATAGAAAAGGTGTTGAAAAGATTTAATATGCAGAATGCAAAACCAGTTAGTACACCTTTTGCTAGCCATTTCAAACTTCGTAAGGAGATGTGCCACAAAACCCAAGAAGAAATGGACTATATGTCTAAAGTTCCATATGCATCAGCAGTTGGAAGCTTAATGTATGCAATAGTTTGCACAAGGCCTGATATTGCACATGCAGTGGGAGTTGTAAGCAGGTACATGAATAATCCAGGAAAAGAACATTGGATGGCAGTAAAATGGATTCTTAGATATTTGAGAGGTACCACAAATCAAGCATTATGCTTTGGTGGTTCAAACATTGCTCTACAGGGATATGTTGATGTAGATATGGTAGGTGACAGAGATAACAGGAGGAGCACTACAGGATATGTATTTACTGTAGGTGGAATAACTGTCAGTTGGGTTTCAAAAATCCAAAGTGTTGTTGCACTTTCAACAACAGAAGCCGAGTATGTTGCTACTACAGAGGCTAGTAAAGAAATAATTTAGTTACAAAGGTTTATGGATGAATTGGGTAAGAAGCATGATATGGGCACGTTATACAATGATAGCGAAAGTGCCATTCATCTTGCAAAGAACTCAGAATTTCATTCGAGGACTAAACACATACATCTCAAGTACCATTTCATACGGTCAGTATTGGAAGATGGAGAGTTGAAGCTGGAAAAGATACACACTGGCCAAAATCCTGCAAATATGCTAACAAAAGTTGTAACCAGGGAGAAACTGAGAATGTGCTCAGTTTCAATTGGTCTTCAAGGATGACGATGAAGATGAGGAACAACCATGTCCAAAGAGGAGTCATTGTCCAACAAATGAAGCAACGGTGGAGTTGCTACAATCAGTCTCCAAGTGGGAGATTGTTGGGTGTGGAGCCTGATTATCTTGTTTACTTTGTATCATAGCAATGGACCCCTGTACCTTAAAAGGGGCGGCAATGCCGCCCGTAATTAATCGCTGCCGTGGGGGGTCCAGGGGGGGAAAAGTGCTTTTTGGAGCCCCCCCCTGGCAGGGGTTTCAGGGGTAGCGCCCCCAAAGCTAAAAACAGATGTAAAATTGCCTTGTAAAAGTATAGTAATTTCTAGTCAATCTGGGCCGTTCATAGGCAGATGTTTAGATTAGGGTTTTTTGCCCTGGAAGGCAACCCCTCGCTTTTATGAGGGTATTTTATTGCGGCTGTGTATTACGTGTGTATTCTCAGAGTAAGAAACAGATAGGGAGACTGTGAGAGAGAACAGAGAATATTCCAGTGGATTTTCTATACGTTTTGTTTCTTCAATTTTTGCTGGATAATAGAAAGGAAGGACTGGCTGTTCGAGGTGGACGTAGCCCAAACTAGGTGAACCACGTATATCTGTGTCTCTCTGGTTTTATGTGTTTTGAGTGCTTGTATTTTTCTCATATTGTATGTGTTGCATTGCTCCATAATATTTAATTTTATAACAATCATTAGCAGATTTATGGAAGGAAGATCAGTCCCTTCAAAGAAGTAATGAGCCAGTACAAACTATTTATGATACTGATGATGAAAGTTTTCAAAGCCTGGAAGTGAGTGAAGATTCATTGGATATTTTCTCTGCTTCATTTCAGATCATCAGTAATAGTTTACATGTGATTGGGAATCAACATACTTTCAACTCAAAGGATGAGGAGGAAAGAAACAAATAAATTTTTGAGCAAGTTATAACCAAGGAGCCTTCTCTTGAAAAAGAGGAAGCAATTGAACATACCCCTGCTCAAGAATATAATAACCTCCTCACAGAGTACAATCCACTGAACCAGAGTTTACCAAGACTACGAGAGGATAGCCCTGCAATATATGATGAGTCCTCCAGTTCAGATAATAATGAAGATGAGGAAGTTTGTCTTCCTCAAAAGAATCTTTGCCTTGATCTAGTGGAAAAGGAAGAAATGATCTTGGTTTAAACACATCTTCCAAATACTCTTAACCTGCCATTATTTCAAAATCCCTATGTCGATTTCCTGAAGACATCTGAAGAAGGGATAAAAGTTGCAGACAATAGTATATCACCAAGTGCAAAAATTTTCAAAGCTGTTGTCAAGAAACAGAAAGCATGGTAGTCGTCCTGCCTATCCAGCATGCTCAAAGAGTTGAGCAAGAAAGACTAGTCATGGAATCATTTGATTGACTGGATGTATTGGAAAAGGGAGTTTGTAAGTTAAAGATGTAAATATTCCAAGTTAAATTAGGTTAGGTAGGAATATCAATAAAGCTCAGTTTTGAGCATTTATTTAGTTTTTTTCTGCTTTGAAGAATACAAAAAAAAGAAAAATTAAGAAACAATGAAAGAAGGAAAAGAGGGCAGATTGTAAAAATAATAATGGTATAGACCCATACCAAAAAAGAGAAACAAATCTGAAAGTGTGCAAGCTTAAATGCCACTCCTGAAAGACACACTTCTATTTATTCAAATATCCTAATCTTGACTAATTAGTTTTAAATTTACTGCTGATAGGATTAGTCATTTCGATTTTCCAAACTGTTTAATCTTGGCTTATCAGTAGGTAGATTAGGCTAGAAATGAAAGATTCAAACATGCTCAAAATTTGAACCAGTCAACAAAGGAAAGACAACTCAAATAAGAGTCAAAACAGAGCTGAAAAAAGATGAAGGAAGTGCTTTGAACTTTCAGATCTCAAGCCTTCCATTTTGATTTAATTTTCTGCAAAATAATGTCTATGTGCAACTTGTTTTATGCCATAGATTAGCATCAAGTTAGATTGTTCAATCCTAACTTGTATGCTTTTAAATTTTTGTTGTAGAAATTAGAGAATAAAAATCTGTTAGACTGTTTAAACCTAACAGATTGATAGATTAGGTAGAGAATCATATGGACTCAACTGTTTAATCTGAGTTCATGGAGAAATAAGGAGTAGAATTAGATTAGTTTTTTTCTTTCAAAAGAATAAAATGTTGTGAATAGAGTTTGCCAATCCAAGTGCACTCTAAAGAAGAAAAAATTTTATATCAGTAGGATTGGGTAGGTAGAAATCTTGTTGATGAAAGATCCATTGTTTTCCATGGCTACTAGCATTTCCAGAGCAAAATAAGATCATACAAGTAAAGAAAGGCAGCCCAATGGATTAGCCACTGATCAGCCTCCCAGAGAATGCAAGTCTGAAGTTCTTGATGCCTTCAAGAAGGCACCATCCCCAAGTGGAGCCACTGTTAGGCACCTATAAAATTTGTCATATCAAATGGTGTCTAAAACATTTTTGGAGCCTTCAAGGAACAAATTTAATTGCTAAAAAGTGTTATTTCTTGAAGACTTTTGAAGACCTCATGCCCTTGTCTAAAAATCTTCACTGTTGTTTCCCTTCAAAACTCAGAAATTTTGCTAGATTTCATGAGAAAAGACTGTTGCAAATCCCCTTTCTCCCCTTCCTCCACTCAGAAACTAACCTTATTTTTTACTCTATTTTTCCCCATCATTTTCCTCTATTTTCCATTTTTCCTCATATCCCCTTCATAAAATCCACCTTGCAAAGTTTAAAACCCACTTTTTAACTCTGTTGAAACCCCCAAATCCATTGAAAAGACTTCGAAAATTTCATAAAAAATACGTTTTTTACCATAGGCTTAAGCCCCCTTGGGCTAAGTCTTAACCACTCCCCCACCATATGCCCATGGTGCTAAGACCAAGTGCTAACCCCTCTCAGCGCTAATCGCATCGCAAAATACCAACGCGCAAGTCTATTTGCCATGTTTCAAAAGTTCTGATGTGAGTAAATCCATTTTGTTTAAACCACGCCCCCTCCACTTTTTATTCCATATAGCCTGCACTCGGGACTAAGAGTTTAAGTCCCAAGGCGCTAATCGCATCGCAAAAGTCCAATGGGTAGATTGAAAGACCAAATCCGAAGTTCCAATTGCGATTGGCCCTTTATTATATACGCCCCGGGCCTATTATCATTCCATATAGACTAAGGCCCTGCAGTCGGGCGCCTATCCATTTAGTATATATAAACTCGCCCCGACGCATAAAACCTTTGTTTATATTAAATTTTGGGTTTTTTCATGCTATAAAGGGTTTCCTCCGATACAAGTTTTGAAGCAATCTCCGTCATTGATATTGAACCGATCAGCAATCTACGCTACATCGCATCGCAATTTTTTGTTGGGTGCATTCGTTTCATTCCACCTCCGATTGGCGGTCTCTGATCCATCCTCCACCATCGATCTGATCTGCAGATCGAAAACCTCAAAATCGTCGCATCGGAGTTTCTCTATTGGTGCGTTTAAAAAGTTTTATTCAAAACCATCGCTTGCAATCTCCCGACGCATCGCCTACCGTCGATCTGATCTGCAGATCGACGGTCTACTTTTAATCCCATCGGATCTTTTTCATCGGGTGTGTTTTTAACATTTGTTATTCCCCGCAGATTGCGATCCTCCGATTGGATCTGGACCGTCCACGTGTCCAGATCGGATGGTCCCAGATCTTTCCCTCATAGTTTCATCGCCCTCCGCCTTCCACCAAGAGGATTTTAACGCGTGATCCCCACCGTTGATCTCTGCGTGATCAACGACTCTGACTTATTTCTCCCTCTACCCTTATTTTAACCTCCACGAACAGATCTACACCGTTGGATGATGCCATCCAACGGCCACGCATCTCCCCACACCCTTTGAAGCAGTAAAACCCAATAGCGCAGGATTTTTTAATTAGTTTTGTATTTTGCAGGTGTATTAATGGTTTATCCATTATGTTAAAGGAAGGCCGAAGGTCGGGAATGACGATTCCCGTGCCTTTGATTCATCAAAAGAAACCATTCGCAGGGTTCAAACTCCACGTCTCGTCGATGCTTCATGGCCATTGATGCCTTGTGAGCTCTCCGCAACACTGCACATCAACAAGACACAGACAATAAAATAATTAAAAAGAGTATCAGTGTCAAAGACGAAATGCAGAAGAACAGAAGATTAAAGACAGTTTGGGGATTACGACTGAGATTGATTATCACAAGCCTAATATTCCAAATTAAAACACAGTTAAAGAAAAATCATAAGTGTTTATCAGACAGAAAGGGCTCCACTGCCACATATGAGGCAAATTGATTCCTCTTAGCTACCACAGTGCCACCTGTTGCCTCAAAGCATTCAAACAAAGGCCAAAGTTATTGATCAAAAGAAAATATTTGCCTCAGCACAGCCAAAGATTTAATTTTGCTAAGGGAACTTAATGCAAAAAATATCAGCAGAGTTATTACATCCTGAAACAAAGCCTAAAAGTCAATAAAAGCTCCCACCGAGCTTTAATCTTAATTGTAAAACATTTAATACAGAGGACACATATGTAAGCTTCTTCATCGAGCCCCTCAAAGGCCGAGAATTCATTACTCTATATTAATTTCCCTGGGAGATCTTTTATCATATCTCACCTCCTCATTCTTCTATAAATAATTCTGTAGAAAATGAGAAAATGTTGGTTGCTGAACTTTGAAATATACTTGAGCCGAGATTTCTACTTGTAAATAGTGTTCACTGGCTCTTGAAGCTCTGCTTTTGATAGATAAGTTAGTATGGGAAGTGTAGATGATTGCTAAACTGAAGCATTGGACTTAAAGCTGTAACTGGTTTGAAGCATCAATACAAGCTAATTTATGGGATCTTGGTCTATGTTGACGGTGATGTTTTTCTTATTGTAAATCGTTATTTTATTTCTGTTTTCACTTTGTCCATTTTCTCTTATAACGAACAACAAGCATAGAGTTAGGATTTACTGTATATCAGTACCCTTCTCTAACTGATAAGCTTTATCTAAATGTTTTCTTCCAAATCGTGTTATTTAGGAATGATTTAATTCAGTTTAAGCATAGGAATGTTGGCGTTCTCTCATCCTACTGTCTTAGCTAAATATTATTCTTAAATGTTATTTTTAGTTCATCTTAAGTAGAGAGAAACTAAGGAAGATATGGTGTGCCCTGGTCCTAGTTTTATCCCCAAAGACTGTCTGAAAGTTTCCCTTGGAATGTGTTGAAAGCTGGCTAGTTTCGAAGTACTTACCAGATCTTAGACCATTCTTTGTTATCTTTGTGTTTGTCTTGAAAGTTACCAAGTAAAGCAGAGCTAGGAGAGGATTTGTGGTGAGCTCGGCTCGCTGTTTTCTTCTCCAAGAATAGCCTTCAAGTTCCCCCTCTGTTTTTATATGTTTTCTATTGAAAGTATATCAAAGGCTGGCTAGTTTCGAAGTACTTACCAGATCCTGGATTGCTTTTATGTTTTTCTTAAGTGTTTGTCAAAGGCTGGCTAGTTTCAAAGTACTTACCAGATCTTGGGCTGCTCTTTGTTCTTCATTTGTTTAAATTCCCCTTCTTGTTGTATCATTTCATTCCATAAATCAAACTTTAAAGAGATCCTTAGACATAGATGATTTTCCCCATGGACCACTCTTGCCCCTTGTTGTTTCAATTAAACCCTATTACGACTCCATAGCCCAGTGGACTAAAACCTGCAATTATATACCTTTTTGGCCAAAGCTTGTTCTATTTTCTTGCAACTTCACACCTTTGAAACTCTTTGCATTTAGAACTTTCCCCTCAAATAATAATCATGCTCAACCATCCAAAACAAAACAAAACCCTCGGCCTTCATAACTAGCCTAATATTATTACCCGAAATTCAATGACAAATCCATCTTTGCACCTTATTGGGGAGATCCCTCTCCAAATTCAGGAGGGCTAGATCCTAGAATCCCAAAGTGGTTGAAACGGTGTTTCTCCCCGCAATCGGACTTTCGCCAATCTTGCTGATTACGGGGACCTAACAAGCTAGACGGGACATCCGAAAGACACACAGAAAGAGTCGCAGAGACGAGAGGAAGGTCCATAGAGCCAGTGGAGTCGAAATTGAGCTTGTAAGTTGCCTAATTGACCTCATGGAAGGGGAAATGGCTGTCATCATAGAGGGAAATGGGAGGGACATAGGACTGGACTCTGTCGCGGCCTCTTCAACAGTGAATTTTGTGCCTCCGAGGCATTTCATTGCAGGAGGGCGATGGAGAAGTGAGGGGAGAAGTGGAAAAAAGGAAAGAAGCTTCAAGTAGCAGAGCATGTGGGGAATGGAAACCGAGGAGCTCTGGACTAAAACCGGTGGAATGAACATAGGATTCCAAGCTACAAGAGAAGACTACTTGAGTTAAGGAGTTGGGTGCCATGAAATACCGGGAGAGGCAATAGGCTGGAAAAATGTAATAGCTCGAGGCAGGAGTTTTAATGCCGACAGCAGGTGAAAAACTGCAATATTTAATGGTGATCATACGGAGGCCATGTGCAACCATGTGGCTGAGCCATGTGCCTTGTGGAGGAGCCGCCACGTCCCATATCCTAACAATCACCCGCATCCACGGGGTGGTGGTAGCATTGTTATCTACCTATGCTCTGAAATATATTGATTTCATTTCCTCGTAATTGAGATCGACCTTTATTCTCGGTGGGCTGGATCTCTATCTGGAAAACCATCATTTATTCCGACTTTATGATTTTGATCTTATAATGGGGTTGGAAATTACGTTTTAGGATTTCGAGACTGATGTTTATGACGAGGATTTCCTACATGCATTAGAGTTGGTGAAGGTGGTGCATTAACTGGCACGTGTACCCAATTATCTGAACCTCGTTCTACATCTATCGATCCCGACATTTTGTCTAAATTTTTCTCATTGGGAAAAACGATTTCACCTGGTGTTGTGATTTCTAGGTGTCAACCTGTGCTGGATTCTAGTTTCACTGAGAATCACAGGAAGTCATCGCGTCCCTTTAAGCCTTTCAAACCTAATATTGATTACAGACTTCTCAACTTGGGAAGCGATGTGATGTGGGAAAGGGCAAAGAGTCTCTTCATTATGGGAATTTTGAGGTCTAAAATGGACCTCCTAAGGAAATTATAAAATAATAGTGGAAATGATAAAATAATATTTGATTACATCATCGAATTTTAGAGGGAAAAAATAGAAAACTACTTTTTCAACTCATATTTTCAACTTATCTCCCAAAGTTTTTACTCAAATTTCGAGTGGGAGTACTCGTTGAATGAAAAATTTAATTCCTCATTTGAGGACAACCCATGTTGCATACTTTTGATAGGGCATGCTACACAAAAAATGATAAATATATGAAAAATGTGATTGTAATCACGTTTTTTTTTTTTTAAATGTATTTCTCAATTTTTGTGTAGCAAGGTCCATCGAAAGTATGCAACATGGGTACTCCTTGGATGAGGAATTAAATTTTGCATCCAATGAGTACTCCTAATCGAAATTTGAGTAAAAAATTTGGGAGATAAGTTGAAAATACGAGTTGAAAAAGTAGTTTTATTATTTTATTATTTTTTAATCTTTCTACCCTTTTACATAAAAAATGGTGAATCATCCCCCATGGTTGACATCATCATCTTGAATCCTATTGCTTCTTATAAATTTTATTTTTGTTGTACATTTTACTTAGGTGGCCCATTTTAGACGTCAAAATTCCCGTAATATGTCGCGGGCTATCATGGGTAAATGACAATTTGAGAGATATAGCATGATTAACATGCAGGAGTGGCTCATGGGAGCTTGGCTGAAGCTCCCTAGATACGAGTCTAAGATAAGAAAACTTCCAAACGGGTGGCTTTTCTTTCACTTAATGAAGAATGAGGATGTGGCGAAAGTGTTGAGGAGGTCATGGGTGCATGGTAAGTGTTTTTTGGCACTTCATTACCACTCTGTTGATTTCCACCCCATTACGAACGCCCCGAAAAACCATCACCTGCGGGTGCGAATGCCAGGTTTGTCGATTCAATTCTGGTCCATTCAAGTACTAAATGCCATTGGGAATAGTATCAACTTCCACTGACTTGTTGATCTAAAGTGTGTTGGCTTGTATGGAAAGCGTGTGGCATGGATTCTTGTGGAAGTATCTTTTTCTAGGGGTTTACCAGCCAACATTGATCTGGAGTGGGATGGGATGATTTACTATCAATGCTTGGATTACTGGCAGACACCATTTTGCTTCCACCTCTGCCTTGAGACGGGACACTTGATGATATCCTGCATGAAATGGAGACCGAACCAAGCTGATGAGCATAAAAAGGTTGTACATGACGTGGACATCGGACGCGGGTGTTGCTACGGTACATTGCTTGTCAAATTTGCCAAAGTTTCCTCTGCCAACTTTGGGTAAGTCTTTTTTCCCCCACTCATCATTCTGATTGTCATAATAATGAGGTGGTAGTGGTTTGTGTTTCAATTCATATCGAGGGACATGGTTTTCCTATTGGGTTAGGTCTTCTGTCAGGTGGGGGTTGTCAGATGGGATTATCCGATTTTATCTCTGATCAAGCTTTGGGGGATGTTAGGATCCCTCTCCCCATTCCTAATCCATCATCGATTATGGGTCATCGCTTTGAGCCTTGTGACCATCCTTTGCAGCCATCACTGTTAGATTCCCGCCTGACTACTCCTACCCCCTCTTCACCTCTGGAGATGGAACGCATGTTATTGCCCCATAACTCAATTGGTAGCTACCTAGAACTATTGTTACTTGATCTAGATGAAAACCTTGCCCCACCTCCTGTGGACACTGGTAAAACCTCCTTGCTGTCCCTACACCTTAGCCCGTCCTATATTTCGAATGTAACCATTCGGAATGTGAAAGGTAGACCTCGGACCAAGAAGAAATATTTATCAACGTCTATCATGGAACTGGAATTTGAGTCGAGAAATTTTAGAGACGTTCCTATTACGTTGGCCATTAACAGGGTTATTAGAGCATTGAAACCCTCCAGTGCTGAGTCATGATGCATCTATGCTCTCTGAATTTAAGGGGTTTGGGGGTAGGCATAAATTTGTATATTTGAGGGAGTTCTTTCAGAATTTAAATCCTTCCTTGATCTTTATTCAAGAAACAATGCATATTGTTGATAGCTCCATATCCTGTTTTTGTGCCATGTACCCAACATGGCATATGGTGGCGCGTGACGTCGAGGGAAGATCGGGAGGAGAGATCGTGCTATGGGGTCCCCAATGTGCCAATATGAAGGCATTTGGATTTTTTGGAGGGATTGTTTTGACACGATTTCTAAGAGGTTATAAGCAAAGGGTTCATTTGATAAATTTATATGCCCCATACCAGGACATAATTAGCTTCTAGAACCGGATGGAGGGATGTGGTATTTTGATGTTGGATCAACTGATCATTGCCAAAGACTTTAACTATTCACTCCATGATGGGGAGACACTTGGGGAGATAGAGAGAGGTGTGACCCTACTGCCGGCATTCTTAGTGACATGTTCCAAAATTCTCATTTATGTGACATAAAATTGGAACATAATTGCCCTACATGTTATAACGAAAGGAAGGGATCAGAACTGATTGGAAAGTGGATTGGTAGGTTTCTGGTCAAGACTAATATTCTATCCGAGATGGGGGATTTATCATCTTGAGTTGAGGAGATCGTCATCTCTGACCATCGGCCTATAACAATGGAGTGGATATTTGAGAAGAGACCTCGAGGATACCCCTTCAAGTTCAATCAGGTATGGCTTGAGGATCCCTCTTTCAATAATGTGGTTAGGGTGTATATGAAATATCATAGCAAGAATGAGGATACTTCGGCCATGGAGCATTTATCTAACTCACTCAGGGGTTTAAAAAAGATTGTTCGTAGCTGGGAGAAAATAAAAATGAAACAACTGATTTCTAAGTTAAAAGGGTTCGTCATTGAAACAACACGGTTAATGAAGGAGTTGGAGGAGGAAAACCAATCAACTGAAAACTAGAATAGCCTCAAGGAAATCGAGAAAGAAAAAATAAATATTCTTCTTATTGATGAATAGTCATGGAGATTAAAGAGTTGAGCCACCTGGTTAAAAGAGGGTGAAAAAAATACCAAGTACTTTCATGCATTTACTACTGGGAGGAAAAATTAAAATGCGATATGGAAGATTGATGTCGGCAGAGTTTCTTTATACTCTATGGAGAGTATCCAAGTTGAGGCGGTAAAATATTTTGAGAGCTTATTCAAGGCACAGGGGATGACGGTGCATGAGGAACAGTTGTGGGTAGTGGGAGACTTCCTTATTATGTTTGAAGAGGGGGAATCACATAATTTCAAGAGAACAGTTAGCAAAGAGGAGGTTAGGACTGTATGGAAATCCTTCACGAAGGACAAGAGCCCAGGGCCAAATGGCTCGACCTTGGATTTCTTCCTCAATTTTTCTGACGTCTCCTTAAAAGATATAACATACATGGCGGAGGAAGCTAAAATTTGTTGTATGATACATGGGGCAATTAATAAAAAAATTCTTGCACTTATACCTAAGAAAAAATGAGCGTTATCACTCGATGATTTTAGGCCTATCTCACTGTGCAACACATTATATAAGATCATATCAAAGATAATTGTTGAAAGGATGAAGGTGGTTTTGTCTAGATTTATCACTCAAGAACAATTGGGGTTCTTGATGAACATAAGCATACATGACACAGTGGCTTCGACTCAAGAAATTATCCATAATATTCACAAAAGGAAACTAGATGCCACGGTGATGAAGGTTGACCTCAGCAAAGCATATGATAGGGTTGACTGGTGTTTTATGAGAATGGTTTTATATAATATTGTCTTAGACAGAACATAAATAAATTGGATAATGGGGTTTGTATGCAATACATCCATGGAAATTATTATCAATGTGGTGGAAACTAGGTTTTTTAAACCTCGGAGAGGACTGCGTGAAGGTTGTGCCCTATCACCCTTTTTTTTTATTTTGGTAATGGATGTGTTTAGTATAAAAATCAACAAAGCAGTGAGTTGTCGCACTATAAGGGGTATTAAGATCACTCACAGAAGGGAGATTACACACAGTCGCTTTGTTGATGATGTCTTGATGTTTGGGATGCTAATCAAAAGTGTCTAGATGGTATTTCATTAATTTTTTTCTAAATTCTGTACAGCTACTGGGATGCTGACAAATGCTGAAAAATATTGTATATATCATGCTGGGAGAGGCAGGGTATTATATAAATTTATCAGAACTCTTTTTGATTCCAGGACTGAGAGACTTGATAAGGGTTTCAAATACCTTGGTTTTCATATGAAGCCAAACAATTATCGAGTGGATGATTGGTTGTAGCTGTTGGAAAATTTTAAAAGAAGGAACCATGGGTGGACATTAATATGGTTGTCAAAAGGAGGCATATTAATCTTGGCACATGCGGTGTTACAACAATTCACGGTATATTGGGCTCATTTATATACTATACCGAAGAAAATCATCAATAATATTAGAAGTGTCAAGGCCAGTTTCATCTGGAACAGGGGCAGGGAGAAAGGGAAGTAACCCTTGGCAAGATGGGGGTTGATCTCAAAACCAAAGGAGATAGGGGGATGGGGTATTTTGGATCTTGAAACTTTTGGAAAGGCACTCCTCAAGAAATTGTTGTTGAGGGGTCTTAATTCCCATGGGATTTGGAATGATATCATTAGTTACAAGTACCTCGATGATGCGGGAGTGGAGGATCTATACATGAAGGGATGGAGGGATATCTCAGCGGGATATATCATATGGAATGGATTTAAATATAGCCGGGACCTGTTCTCAGAGAATCTACGATGGAAATTTGTTAGTGGTGCCAAAATTTTGATTGGTCACCTTGGTCTTCGTGGATCGACACATCCTTTTCTTATCAACAGATATTTGTTAAACCAACTAAAGGGGAATGGGATTTTGTATATTGGCCAAACCATTATGGAAAGTATTCAGGGAACACTGAGATGGAAGTCATCAGGATATATAGGACAACCTGAGAGTAGAGTAGGACAATTATACAAAATCCATGCGATGCCTGGGCATCAAATTTCAGAGAACAGGTGATTGGGTGACATGGGGAGGGATGATAAAGGATGGACAAATTAATGCTAGAAAAACTTATAAAATGTTGATTAAACAAAAACATAAACAAGATAGAAATTGTTGGTTTGGGGATTTCTCGAAGGTAAATGCATAGTCTAAGATGATCATCTTTACATGGTTAGTATGGATGGATAAGAACCTCACATGGGCAGATTTACAGAAGAAAGGGAAGATAGGGCTTGGCATTTACAGAATCTATATGAATGGAGATGAGGATAATCAACATTTATTCTACACATGCACTTTTTCCCAGAAGGTTCACAACAAATTATGTAAGTATTTCAAACTTTAGAATTTGGAACCTGAGAACAATAGCACACATCAAATGGTGGCTAAAGAAAGGCGAGACCCTTTGAAATATTCTGGTCATATATCACTGGTGTATATGGCGCTGCCGGAACGAATGGATTTTTGAGGAGGTGGATAGTAGTCCTTATAAGATTTGTCAAAAGATTATTCAGATATGCGAAAAGTTAAAAATTGAACAGAAGCCCCCATCTGACTTGTCAAAGAGAATCAGGGCTTTTGAAATTCATTACCCCACGTGATTCTTCAATGGAGCATCTCAACAATCAAGATGTGGTTGTGGGGCATGGTTGTTGATCACTCTGACATGCCATTACAAGATCTATTGGTATGGAGGTTTAGGGACTCATATGAAGGCATAAATATTGGCATTATGGGGGCTATTATGATTTTCTAATCAGTTATATCTGGAAAATTTGTGGGTTTTTGGTGACTCACAGGCCCTTTTGGAACATCTCAATAAGGGGACTTCTCTTAACCCAGGTTATCTAATTGCATGGCTAGACAAAAATCCAAAAGCTCAGATCATCCTTTTCGACCATTTACTTCAAGCATATATATAGGGAGAAAAAGACTCAAGGTGACACGTTATCAAAAAAAGGCTTGCAGGGGAATTTTGGGGAGATGCATTAGGAGTTGACCAACGCTGCTGGAGGTGGAGCAAGCAGCATGGTAATTTTTTTTTTTTGACATTGATGTAATGTGGAGATATAGGGACATTACAAACTTTTTATTTATGCTATCATTTTTCTTTTGCCTGTAGCTGGGTTTATTTTTATATGGATACATTACAACTTTTTTTTTTTGACACGGATGTAATGTGGAGAAATAGGGACATTACAAACTTTTTGTTTATGCTATATTTTTGCTTTTGCCTGTCGCTAAGTTTATTTTTATATGGATACATTACAACACTCAGTACTAAGACCCGTCAGCAGACTATTATGGATAAAAGATAGATGAGGAAAACTTGATGATAGGGACAAAAATGATGGAAAACTATGTATAATGAATGATTATCTTTGTAAAACACTATGAAGTATCGTGATGATTATTGATTCTTCTCTAGAACCAATTTTTATTTTTCTTAAATGAAACTGTTTATTTTTTGATATGTAACAATTTTTTGAATTACTTAAATTTTTATGCACTAATACTCAATATAAATCAGACGTTTTTTTCCACTAAAAAGTAAAGAGAAAACCATATGAAATTCTGGTTACCACTACACTTAGTTTTTTCAATGCGCTGTCTCTTTCCCTCAGTGATATTCTCCTCTCTTCATTTTAATAAAGTGAAGGCCCAATCATGAAGTGCAACACCATTGAATTAGCATAATGAAGTTAGGCTTTAATGAACCAATCAACTGATGATACTATTACTTAAATCATACAATTATTAGAATCGTAATTCTATAAATGTTAAAAATCAAATATGAGAGGCTGGACCAACATATTGCTAACCACATTCGAACTGACGTCCACTAATTTTCAAGGTAGAATCACATCCCGCTGACGTTTTGATAAGAATACTCACACACGTAACATTATTTGATACTTGTGGTCGTGGAAAATAAATTAAGATGGCCCCCATTACGAAAAACGCGCATAACCGCATTGAAATTTATTCAAAGGAAAAGAAAAACGATCTCGTGAGCGAATATACCCATCCCCACCCATTAGAGCTTAACATCAATATGCGAGAAACGTACATTCAGAAGATTATAGTGAGAAAGGTACATTCAGAATATGAACCAAATTAGCTTTGCAAAGTAGATTGAAATTGTCTTTTTCCTAACAAAATTGACCTTTTTTTTTTTTAACTAGTTTCAAACTTTAAAATTCAAAATATATGATATCCCCGTAATCAAAGTGACTTTTTTCTCCTTTGAATATGATCTAAAACTAGATATCGCAGTAATCAAAGTGACTTTCTCCTTTGAATATGATCTAAAACTATTATTAATGAAAAAATAATAATTTCTTATGGTAAAGAAACCGATTAACAATTCAAGACCCAAAAACTTAGAAACTTGTTATTTTATAAAACACCACCAGATTATTTAAGCGACCAACTACTTAGAATACATATATAACAATATGACGGCTAATAGAGTCTTCAAATTATATCAAGAAATACTAAGCTGTTAATTTGGACACTCGAAAGGTTATTAACATTTGTGGAGTTATAGTTTTATCCATAGTTATCAAGTTTAAATTGGAATGAGGTATGAAAAATTTTTATTCAATTTTTAAAAAATTTAATATCAGAAAAATTGGAAAAATTGGGGAAGTATACATTTTATAAATACTCAATTAAAATTCAGAAGTATGCATTTTATAAATACATAGTTTTTCTTTTTTTCTAAAAATGAAAAAGAAAACACACTGATTCTCCAACATTAATTCATCATTCTTAAAATATTACAAAAGTTTTTAGTTTAAAATAGTCCAAAAATACTAAAAAACAAAATGTATAAAATTTGTTAATATTATATAATAAACAAAAATATAATATAAATTTTTTATTTACAATAATAAAATCTCAAAAATTTAAAATATAAAAATTATATTTGAAATGATCTCCACATATCTAAAAATTTATTTTTAGAATATTAAATAATATCATATAAAACTAAAACTATTTACAAAATTTAAAATCATATAATTATATAATATAAATTTATTCAACAATAATAATAATATACTAATAATTTTTTTGAAGTTATAATCTATTAAAAATATATTTCTATTTTCTATAATCAACACCAATGCAATTTCCCTGAACACAGGCTCGTAATCACAATCTATTGGATTACTATTTCACAATGGAAAGGAACCTGGTATGGCTATTGTTAGAAAGAGTTTTTGAAAAAAAAGAAAGGAAAAAGGCAATGGCTATTTTTAGAAAGAGTTTTTGGGAAAATAAAAAAGCGAAACGAGTATTAGTAAACAAGTTATTTCCAATATTGCCGTACCTTATTTCACATTGAACATGCACCTGGTAGGGCTATGGTTCGAAATAAT
Source organism: Pinus albicaulis (assembly GCA_034641835.2). NCBI lineage: Eukaryota > Viridiplantae > Streptophyta > Pinopsida > Pinales > Pinaceae > Pinus > Pinus albicaulis. The sequence continues at coordinate 327,055,540 of CM076582.1, forward strand.
TTTGGCCAAAAACTAAATGAGAGTAAATAAATAAGTGATTTCCCAATATTACAGTACTTTATTTAAAATTTCGTAATTATGGTCCCATTAATGCAGTGTAATTATGGTTTCATTAATGTATTGGGGTAGTATATCTTAATGGTTGAATTTAAGTAGCATAGATCTATATTAATTATGGATTTAGTATAAATCGAGAGATCAATTTTTTTTTTACAAATTTCTTTAGAGTGTAAAATATAATATATTATTTTTTATTGTTTAAATTTTATTTTTAAATGCCAAATAGAATATATAAATGATCAAATAAAAAAATTTATCATAAAAATTATTTTTTTATGATATATACATATTTTTTTTTAAATAATATAATGTTGTTGAGAACTTCTCAAACTGTGTATAGGAAGAATGCTAAACCAAAATATATGGATAGGAAAAAAATCTAAGCTTTAGCGATGAAAAATTAAGGGTTGATTAAGTCAAAGAGAAAAATACTAATTAAAGAGATGGAAAAATAAAAGAATAATAAGTAAAAGAGATGATTGATGGGGCATATGCCATGTAAATTTTTTCTATACATGCAAAAAAGTTTGATTTTTTTCTTAGAAAAAACGCTATTGTATTACCGGCATTGCTTCCTTTTAGAATAAATCTTGATTCTTTGTGTTTATAGTTAGAATATCCTCAGAGAATTTTTAATCACAGATCGGGTGTTTGCCAAGAAAATGATAAAATTAACTCACCATATTTTTAAACCACAATTTTTTGAAGATTCACCAACTGCAACGTGCAATACTTCATTCATTCATTAATTGCTAGCCGAGAAAGGATGAATATTAGCTCCGGGGAGAAAAATCGTTCTTCCGAGCTAAAATTTGTTTGACCAAAGTTTGCCACTGTAACACTCAGCTTACATAAACTTACCCTTTGTAAAAAAAAAAAATTAACTTTATCACGCATACAATCAGCATTTAATTATGGCATATAATATCTGATCTTGATTATGTACACCACTCTTGTTTTATGGTTCTCGGTACAACATCATGTGATTAGTTGTACGTAGGGTTATGTTCACAACTGTTATTAAGTTTCCCTTTCTCATTATGGCACGCATGATTTAAATGTTTCACCGACTATAATGTAATGGTTTGTTTTGATTAATCGTTCCACAATCATATCTATTAAATGTCAACATTGGAATTTGGGTTTGGATGATGTGGACCCGCCACATGGCTTGCTGATCACCGTCGATCCTGTCTTGATCGCACGGCCATGAGGGCTAGGGTTTTACAATGACCCCGGCACTCTCAACCGTTTTCGCCTCATTGTTTCTTTCTGCGATGGAAGTTTAGAGGCGGTGCTCCGCCAGGCTGCTTGGCCGGTTTCTAGATTTCTCTGGCGTTAATGCAACTCGGCGGCCAAGGCTCGCTCAGGCTCAGGTGATCATCTCCGAAACCGCTTAGTTTTCCCCGGTGTTTCTTTTCCTTGCGGCGTCTGGGGTTTTTATGGAAGTCTATGAGTTTTCTGTGATAAACTTACGCCGAAACCCTCCGTTCGTGGTTCTTAGGGTTCTTTGCTCTAAACTAATCTGGATGCTTGGGGTTTCGATCAATGGAGGTTCGAAGTTTTCAGAGGAAGCCTTCCAAGCGGGTTCCACAGGTAAAAACCCCGGAACGAGAATAACCTTATCTCAGCTCCATACTCAATCTAATCTGCCACAGTATTCACGTTTTTTTGTTTAGATTCAGTTTCAGAATTGTTATCTGTACAGCTAATGTTTTTATTGTTTTCTTATGGCAGGTTTTCGAGTTACATCGTGCCGGCTCGGGTTCCCCGTCGTTACTTCTGAGTTTGCGCCCAGCATGCAGGAAAACCCCCCCACCGCCTGCGTCTCACAGGTATTTAGCTCAACAGGGTCAAACCCTTGGCGAGGTTTTTGTTACATATGCGTAGTGAATTGGGTCGGGTTCGCCCAGGGAATGTCTGATTTGTTCATCTACACCGTGCAGGGCAGTTTTCTGGCTTGGTTTTCTTTGAGCCATTTGAGGCCTCGAGCCCCCTGTTGTGTAATTAACTTTTACTCCTATTCTGGAATGTCCTGGGGAAAACTGTCTCAGTTTTCAAGCTGTCTCAGCTTATGTATAAATCAAGTTAAACTATAGTCGTTTTATATTGGTACTCCTGGTTAAGTTTTGTACAGTGCGGAGAATGTCAACATTCCCAGTTTTATATTGCTGAATAATTACTCCTAAAGGTCTTGTTTACCATAAGGCTATATTTTCATATAATTGTTTATTAAGGTGACTGTGATAGTTCTGTTCTCAGATTCGGTACGAGTTGTGATATTGGCATTTCAATTCTTGTGCACTGTCTGGTCTTATTTCTGTGTTTCAGTTATAAATATTTATCTCCTTCGGTACTGCTTATGAGTTTACACATGGGTGCAAGTTTATATTTCTGTGTTGCTGCCTTCAGGGCATCGTGTTTTATGAGACTGCTACTGATATTTTCATTTCTTACTAATTAGTTAGTCACGGCGACCGGACCGCCTCACAAGCCCGTGTATTCTACCCAGTGGAGAGCGACCAACCTTTTAGCCCAGATCTCTGGGCAGAAGGGTTAACAGTTCTCCTGAATGCTATCTGGGTTTGTTTTCCACTAAAAATGCCCTACAGGACTGCTACAGTAACCAAGAAGTTTGACTGTAAATATTTTCTCAGGTGTTGTTACCAACTATCTTTCTTTCATGGAATTAACCTGTCTCTATGCATGTAATAATAAAGGAATTGAACGAAGAGAATTACTCAGTAACCATTTACTCTATTAATGCTGTAATTCTTGTCTCTTCTATTTACTGTCTAAGGCGAAATATTGTTTCCTTTTCGGCCTGTTGTAGGTTCTCGTTTCTATACTGCTCAGAAACGACTTATGAAATTCCTTCCCTTCAACCTTACTGTATTAACATTAGAAGCAAGATTTTCTTTCCAGGGTTCAGAACTTAATTTTCCTAGCAGCAGCATATTTTTGCAAAAAATTTAGGAAAGAAAACAATATACATATTACTGTTTGCTCAAAACAAGAAACAACTTTCTGTTTACTCAAAACAAGAAATATATTACTGTTTACTCAAAACAAGAATCATATTACTGTTTACTCAAAACAAGAAACATATTACTGTTTACTCTCTACTCATCTGAAAATTCCGAATTCAAATGATGGTAGTGATGTGCCTCCCTTCCATGAGCTGTCGAACAGTTTCGCAGCTTCCCCCCATGCAACAAGTCTGGCTCTGAATTTATCAGAGTACTGGACAGAAACGTAGGACAATCTGGTCCAGTTCTTCCATCATAGGGAAAGAAAAACAGGAAGTACTGGGGAGATCACGGGACAACCGGTCCAATCTCTAACCCAGTGCACCCTCTGCTCTGAAACATCTTTTCAGCTTCACAGAGTTTTCTCTTCCTTCCTCCACAGATCCAACCCCCCATTCTCTCTTGGATTTTCCATTTATCCAGAGTTTCATGGGTAACTGTGGGAACTGTTTTTCCAACTAACCCAGATCTTGATTTACATTTTTACTTTTACCATCATTATTACTCATGAAACTAATTCACAGTAAATTTTATCAATGTAAAATGTAATTTTGTTCCAATATTCTACTGGAATAAACATCAGTCCTAATTTACTTTAATCAAAATAGTATAACCATTAGTTCCACTAAACCAATGGTTACAGCTACAATAGAGAGAATCAAACTTTGCCCATCTATCTCCTTCTTGTCACTCGGATTTTAGGAACAGTTGCTGGAGTTGAGGATGAATGTAAGACTGGTAGAAAAAAAGAAGAAGAAATGAGTGAGTGAAATTAATTCATGGGTTTGATGTTAATGGAAGGCTTGTATGATAGTTTGAGATACATTATTTTGGCCAATTATAATTATCATAAAACATCTTGATGAATATGTAAAGGTGTGAAATATTCTATTTATATGAATGAATTCCTTACTATTAATAATTTAATAGAAAATTAAGTCTGGTTAATTCAGTTTTACTACACTATCTCAATTCTTAGAAAGCATACACAATTGCATAATAAGTACAATTACAAATAAGTTTATACTTAAATATGAATACAATGTCTGGTTCACCAATCATTGATGGTTTTGGAACCACTAAACCTATTATACATGCAATAGTACCAAAAATTACTATTGGAAAAATATAGTGATTAGATGCATGTGAACTTTTAATGATTAGAACTACTTAATATGTATTCAAAATAGGTGTTGTCTAACTATTAGAAAAAATCGTTGTTTTTAGCTAGAATGTAACAAGAAAATCTCTAACTACATTATAATTTATTGTTATTTAAAATTAATTAGAAAAAAATCTTAAAAAAATATCTCATCTATTAATTAGATTATTTAAAATATGATATAACGATATTTGAAAATGTTTTTTTTTAATTAACTTTCATAAAACTATATATTATAAATTTATATATATATATATCAAACTTAAATTTAACAATTTGGTTGATTATGAAAATTAAAATATAACTTTTTCAATTTAAGAATCCTATCTTCATATGTCTAGTCATAGTAACGATAACTAGTGGTTTTCTTCCTCGTAATTTGACTTCAGCACTAATCGTACTCTTAAAACCTCTAATAAATCAATTAAAAAGGTCATAGTAAATTTCTAGCTGTGTCGGGTCATAGTAACGGTAACTAGCAGTTCTGTTCCTCGTAATTTGACTTCCAGCACTAATCGTACCCTTACAACCTCTAGTGAAATCAAATCAATCAAAATTTCATCTCTGGAGTAGGGAGATGGTTGCTCAATCGCGAGATTTCAAATCAATACAACCTTTCACTTTTGATATGGTTACATTTTTAAATTTCAACAAAGATTGTAAGAGAGTTTCAAGTTGGAATGGGGTTGTCTATCAAACAATTCATCCATTCATATTTGGATTTCTCTGTTTAATGACAAATTATGTAATCTGATTAAATTTTTCATTCAAATTGTAATTTCAAAAGCCATGAATTTTGTTAAAGTAGGTTTTAAACCATGATATTAAAGTTTAAAGTTTTGAAAATGTAGCAATTTCAATTAGAATAAAATTCTATATAACTTAGAAAATGAGGAAATTTGATTGTACATTAAACTACACAAACATGGACCATAATAAATTGTGGCCAGAAATGTAGCAATTCTAATTTGAGCAAAATTCTATTTAACCGAGATAATAAGGAAACTTGATTGTACATTAAAATACCCATGAGCCACAACAAATTGTGCAACATCAACATGGGCCACAACAAATTGTGGCTAGAAATGTAGCAATTCCAACTTGAGCAAAATTCTTATGAGGAAACTTGATTGTACATTAAAATACACATACAAGGACATAGGCCACAACAAATTGTTGAGAGAAGAATGTGAATTTAGTTATTTAAAATGTGTTTTCAAATTTATTTATAAGTTTATTGCTTGAAAATATCTAAAGCATTTGAATTTTGTAATTTATAAAATTCAAAGATAGAATTCCAATAAATCCTTACTAAACCAAAAACAAAAAAATTTAATATAGGAAAAAATTTAAATATGTTCCAAAATTGACGAGAGAACAAAACTCACCAAAATACCCTAAATTTATTGCAAAATTAACTTAGAGAAAAACTTAAAAGGATGAATTCCTACTCTACTATGTTTATATTTTGGTTAAAAATATCAAAAAATTAGTGTCCTTGATTTCAGTTGTAACCTTTCCCTTTCCATACTAATAATCACAATTATGTGACTAAAAAAATATTTTATATATTATTAAATTAACAATTTTTTTCTATATTATTAAATTCATATAAACAATTTTAAAATAAAATTTACAAATCCCAATAAAAACTAAAAATTATAATTAATTAATAAACAAAATTAATATTTCCATTATTTAAATTGGTGAAATTTGTAAAAAACCATTAAAATCTGATTCCTAAGATAAAATTTTCATTGATTAGATAGATGCATAAGAACCCATATCAATATGCTTTAGGGTAGAGATTATAGGCACATATATACGAGGATCTATGCCTATGTGTAGGGCAGAGGGAAGGAGCTTGTATGTGCTAGTTTTTGATAGGTATGGGCATGGGAGCACTTCGTCGTGGAGACCATCCAAGGGACCTTCATAGAGTGGTATCCCATATTATGATCATATGTAGGCCATACAATTATATAGGATGGGTGGCCACACTTCACTCAAATATTATTTTTAACAGAATTTCAATCCTATTGAATTTCAATCAAATATAAGTATTGTCAGATAATTTTTACATTACCATTATTTAACGATTTTTGTATTTTTTCTATTTAATAAATAAAAAATTTAATTATAAATTGTATTTATAATATTTATTTGATAAATACATATGATTGCAAATTAAAAAAACAAAAAAATACAAATTTACTAACCATTCTAAATTTAATATAACAATTATTATTTTAAATCAAATACAATTGTTTCAATTTAGCACTCCTATCAATCTCTTTATTCAACTTGGTCCAGTCCCTGTGCGTATCTTGGGCCATTGTTAGTCTTAGTAATTAGACACGGTCCAGTCTCTCTGTGCACCTTGGGCCATTTCTAGTCTTAGTAATTAGACATGGGATATGTTGTGTATACTTATGAACACGTCGAGTCTGGCACTCATTGAGATAGATATATACGTATTTCACACAAAGGCTAATCCTCTATTTTGACGTGTTAAACATATACCATACCCACGGAAAAAATATGTCATTTCTCTCTTTAAAACCCTAAATCTGAAATACTCATTTCTCTTTTCTATTTTCGTTTGTCTCAATCGAGTGCATAGGTAAAGATAAAACCATATGAAATTCTTGTTGCTTCCACATTAATTTTTTCATTGTGCGGTCTCTCTACCTTAATAATATTATTCTGGTCAGGCTCAATCATTAAGTACAACATCATTGAATCAGCATAATGAATTTAGGCTTTAGCCCCTTAACACTGCATGGATTTTTTGGCACGTAGAATCTCAAATTCAAACCTCATTCCAAAATAGCCATGAAGAACCCAATAGAAACATGACCAACCCAATCTATTAATGTCGGTGACTGAGACTGAATAGTACCATGACCTTCCATAATACAAACTTTGCCAACTAAGCACAACAGCAAGAAAGAAACTGATTTTTGCAACCACCACTGAACTTTGGTAAGAATGCCCCCATGCATACAAAGAGGACCCAATAACACCAATTGAGGAAAATAAAGACATGAATGCATGTGCTTGAAAGCGAAGGAGAAGACTAAAGCTAGAGCTAAAGCATTTCACCCACCAAAACTCAAGCCAACTCCCAAACTGAGGTTGTCTACCAGGAAAAGGTTAACTCTAGAAGGACACAATTAGATGACAATGAAGTATGAAAGAACCTGAACCCACCAACAGAGCGCACTAAACATATTCAAGATAGAGAGAAACCCACTCAACCACCCAAACTTCGCTCAATAGCTATCCTTTAGGTGGTAGGTGACCCATCATAGAAAACCAACAACTAGTAAAACCAAGCAAAAAAATGGAACATCCCCAAAACCACGGTATGAATAAGAGAAATTGCAATTGGAATTAGAGAAAAGGATCCAAAATAGCAGATAGATATCACATGACACTAGAAAGGGAAAATTTCATCTTGTAAGCATTGGTAAAGATATAAACAACAACCGTCGCTTTTCATGCACCAAAATCAACCCAAAATGTCTACATATTACCTAGATGAGACGTGGAGTCCCATAACTAGCATACCAGTTCAAATTTTCTCTTACCAATAGAGCCTTCCAAGCTTGAGGGAAAGTCCCATTCATTCATCGATAAGCATGTTGTTGAGTGACAAATTCTTGAGAGCAACAATTTCCCCATGCTCAATCTGTACCCAGTTCCATGAATTTCCTTTTCCTCATTTTTCACTATAATTTATTGTTGAAACTTGTTTATTCCCCATCCACTGTTGAGAGCACTGTAAATGGCTTGAGATTTATCAACAACAAGACCATCATGAGAAGGTCCCTCTCCACATTAGGGGAATTTTGAGGTCTAAAATGGGCCTCCTAAAGAAAATGTACAATCAAATTTCACTTTATGAGAACCAATCATATTTTAGGGGATGACATCATCCCTAATGGTTGAGGTGGCATTGCTTGAGTTAAAGGTACTTACTTGTCACATTCTCAATGGTGGATAAAAAATCATGGTTAACCATGGCAATGCTCTAAGTACTTTTAAAGTAAAAGTAAAGTACTCATAATAAATGTCACTTCAGAATTTTTGAATAAAAATATATTATTGTCATTTCATATTTTTTTGAAAGAAACAATGCATATCCCTATGCATTTATTACATTATTTTACATTACATTATTTTTATATAGTATATTAATTACATGTTATTATACAATTTAAATAATATAAATTTTAATTAATAACATATAATATAATTAAAAATTTATAAATTTATATTTATATTTTATTTTAAGTTATTTAAGTACAAAGGGAAGATGCATTAGTTGTCCAACGATAGTGAATTTTTCTTGAAAAACTCATTCTTATTTATAATCACATCAATGCAATGTTTTTGTTAATTTTATTTTGGTACAACTTTTGAATTGAATTTAACTATGGTTACATGGATTGTGGTGCAAAAAGTGAATTAAAAATTCATAAATATTATTTTATTGGTTTAGATATTATTTTATTATTTCCTTAGGAAGCCCATTTTAGACCTCAAAATTCCCCTAATGCATGCACCAATCTATCAAACAGATCATCGTGTCATCCCTTAGTCAACTCCATTTCAATCATATTAATGAATCAAATGCTTGAATTTACACTTGCTAGGGGTGTATTGCCACGTCCCTCAACACATTAACCACATGGGGTAGAGGCAACCCCCTCTTCCCCAAACTCTCAATTGTCACCCAATTCAAGATTCAATTTCCTCTAAATTACATAAATTATAACTTCTATTTTGTCTGAATTTATATTACATGTTACATCAATATTGAATTTAAATATTACATGTCTTCCTTTTATTGAATTGTAATATATATATATATATAAAATAAAATAAAATAAATATATTATTTTATTATCTATCTATATATAGATAGATATAGATATATATTTATATATTTTGGTTATATTTTAATATTTTATAAACACAATATTGTAGTTTTTCCCAAATACTATAATTTTTTTTTTTGGAATATTTTTAACATTTTACTTTTTTACTCTTAAAAAATATTAAAAATATTTGTCCAAAAATTTTCTCCAAAAATTTTAGAAATATTGATCAAAAAGGTTTAACTTGATTTATTTTGTGAATAATTAGTTTGCCTAACTATCTACATATTACAATTATTCATTTTATAACTTTATAAAATAGTTATATTACCAATTCTCTAAATATTTTTCTTCTTATTAAAATATTTATCTAATTGAAATAATAATAAAAAGCATTTCCAAATAAGAATTTTATTGGTTAAATTTTTTATTTTTTATTTTTTAAATTATATTTTTTTTAAATCTATAAAATAATAATGTTATTTAATTTTTATTTAACAAATTAATTCAAAAATGGTAAAAATATATATATTTATATTTTAAATTAATAATAATAATTTTTGAAATAATGTTTTTTTAAAATACAAATGTTATTGATACTAAATTATATAAAATTATTAACTTTAAATTATATTTAAATATAATTAAACAAAAAATATTTGAGAATTATAATTAAAACTTAATAAAATTTTACAAAATCTTTTTCAATTTCTTATTCGAGTTAAATTAGCCGTTTTTTCAACAGCTAGAAGAGCTATCCTTTTCTATTTTAATAGGTTTCTTAGACAAATTTCTTATCTTGTCATGATGATGAACCACACTTGCTGGTTCAAAACGCGCCGACAAAAATTTCTCACATGTGATTTTAACCAAAAATTTCTTATACACAATATAAATGTTATAAAACTTTTAATATTCATAAAACGCGCCGACAAAAATTTCTCATATGTGATTTTAACCAAAACTTTCTTATACACAATATAAATGTTATAAAACTTTTAATATTCATAAAATAAAATAAAATCTTTGATATCATCGTTCAATTTACTTTGAGATGCTTAATTAAGACATGTTAATCATCATCGTCATAACAGTGCTTCTTGTTTCTTCTACAGTTAAGTTTTTCATTGCGCGGTCTCTTTCCCTCAATAATATTCTCCTCTCTTCATTTCAATAAAGTGAGGGTTCAATCATTAAGTACAACACCATTGAATTGGCATAATGAAATTAGACTATATTGGACCAATCAAGTGATGATACTATTACTTAAATCAAACAATTGTTAGAATCGTAATTAATTGATATTTGTGGTCGTGGAAAGTAAATTAAGATGGCCCCCATTACGAAAAAGGCCCATAACCGCATTGAAATTTATTCGAAGCAAAAGGGTAAAAACTATCTCGTGACCCAAAAACGATTAACAATTCAAGACCCAAAAACTTAGAAATTTGTTATTTTATAAAACGGCACGTGATTATTTAATTATTAAATTTTCTTTGAGACTTCAAATTGAAATATTAAGCAGTTAATTTAGAAAATAGAAAGGTTATCAATATCTGCGGAGTTATAGTTTTATTAATGTATTGGGTAGTTAATTGAGAAGGTTATCAACCTTTGTAGAGTTATAGTTTCAATAATACATTCTTACATGATATGTTAATGGTTAAATTTAACCAACATAGATTCATCTTAATTAAAGATCTAATATAAATTGAGAAGGACCAACTTTTCTCATTGCAAACTTCTTTAGAGTATAAAATACAATGTGTTATTTTTCACTATTTAAATTGTATTTTTAAATGTTAATTATAGTATATATATGACCAAATATATATCTTGTATATTTTGTTCTAAGGGCCTTGTAAGAATAAGTTTTGGGTGAACATTTCAAAGGGGTAAGAATAAATTCTGGGTGAACACTTCACCCATCTTTAGGGGAAAGAAGCTTAACACATGATAGGAAGAGTGTTGGACCATAATATATAGATAAGGGGAAAAAAAAAACCTAGCCGTTAAAGAGATGGAAAATTAGGAGAAACTTGATAGATTGATTAAGTCAAAGAGATGATTGATTTATTTAAATTTAAAATCAAATTATTTAATAAACAAAACTAGTCGTTAGAGAGATGGAAAATTAAAGTAACATTTATAAGTAAAAAAGATTATTTATTTATTTAAATTTAAAATAAAAATAAAAATGAAAATAAAATTATTTAATATGTTTATTATAAGAGGGTTGTTAGAACTATAAAAGCGAATAAAAAGATGAAGATTAAAAATATAGAGTTTTTTTATTAAAATGAATTAAATTTATTTGGTCAAATTTTAAGAGAGTTCAGGGTTAAACAATCAAATTTAGTCCTAGCCCTATTATTATTTTATAATTATTAGATTTACAATATAATATAATATTGTAATAGAATTATAGAATTAAATTCAAAAGATTAAGTTTGAATTATAATAAAAATAATAAATTTATTATTTCGAGTCAAAATAGAGTCATTCAATGATTAAAATGGAAAAGAAATGAGATATCTAAAATGTTAAGATGGAAATTGAGTGGGGAATCTTGCACTAAATTAATTAGATATTGATGAGGAATTGATCATGAGAAGAGAAATATTAATTAAAGAAAGAATTTAAAGCGGGTTAAGGGTAAGGGGGATGGTGAGTTTCTAGGAATGGTTTAATTCATAATCGTTAGGTTAAATTTATTAAAATCTTTTTCAATTTCCAGAGACTCTTTAATGACTCTGATGGAATGGTATGGGGCAGATGTTAAGATTTTAGATTTGTAGAATGAGAGTGCTCAACATTCTAGAAGTTCTAGACAATGTTGTAAACATACACACCTTGATATATAATGTATATGCAATTGACATTAAGATATTTTACATAACATGTCCATTGAAACATTTTATAAGGCAAATTAAAATGAATTTTTATTATTAACATATTTTTAAATATATTTTAATAGTAATTAGTATTAAATATTTTATAAATAACCAAATTATAAACATATTCATTTTATTTTTATTATAGGCAACATTAATTTTCTATTTAGAACATATTTTTTAACTTTTATTTTTATTTTAAAATGGGGGATGGATAGATAAACTTACACATTCTCTCATATTGGAAAATGGAATAAGCCTCCAATAGAATAAACCTCTACACTCAACAAGTACAAAATCTAGTGAGTGACACATACTACATGTGCATTAATAAAATTATAACTCCACAAATATTTCTTTTGCAAATTTGGTAGGACCTTTCATTTTTCTTTTCTTTTTTTCTCTTTTTATTTTTTTACTTCTTAATCATCAACATGTCCAAATACATCACCTCTAGAAAGGAATCGAACATGTGATAAGTGACATAACACCCAGCGTCAACAATATTTAACCTAAACCAAATAAACCAAAAAAACATAATTCCAAAGGTATTAATTACCCACTACAATTTAAAAAATATATATATATCCCTACAATTTGTTCAATAGGCCAAAACATGTCCAATGAACATAGGCACAACCCAAAGCAGTAACGGTGCCCGTGGCGTACTCAACCTCTGTACTAGCCTGTAGGCGTTATGGCAGTCGGCATTTCAACAACGACACTCTCTGCCGGAGGCAAAGGGCGACGCCCCGATTTCTTCCGGCAACGCCGCCGCAGCGCCACCAGTCACACTCTTCTTTTCCTCGCGCTCGCAAGCAGCACTAGCCCTGCAAATGGGGCAGACGGAACGCTTTGAGAGCCACGCATCAGCGCACTGCACATGGAAGGCGGCGTGGCCGCATGCGGGGATCACGCGGCACCAGTCACCGATCTGGAAAGGCTCGAAGTACACCGCACATGCGCACTTGCCCTCTCCACCTCCGCCCTCCGGAGTCGGTTTGTCTCCCTCTTTCCGGAACTCGATGGTGGGCAACCGCTGTAGGTCAGCCGCCGAAAGGCCCTGCCGCTTGGAAAGCTTTTTATTCTCCGCTAATGGCCGCTGCCGTCGCCTTTGGTGCAGAGAAACGTACCAGACTAGACAGAGATACACGGCCACCAAAGCCCCAATACCAGCACAGAACAGCAGCAAGCACTCCACCACCGCTAAAAACATGCTCTCCATAATTGCACACCTATTATGAAAAAAGGAGACCTCGAAACCAGAAAATTTCTAATGAAAGGATTATAAAGCAGGTATCATAGAGCAGCAAGATCTGAGATGGGAAGGACAGCAACGAAGCCTTTAAAATATTGGTATTGCTACAAAACCAGACAGACAAACGATGTGCGCCATGACCATGGCTGCTGCTATTACTTTGCTCAAGTTATCTCCACACTCCCCAGCCACCAATACTAATAATTTATAATAATCGTCAAACAAGTCCGAATTGTCACCGGATTTCAATGTTCCAAACACGACTTTTATCGAATTTTTGTGGCAAATTGAACACTCTCGCTCACTTCAATTTTCTGACCAAACTTTTACTTACCATTAGACGCCACCTCAATATTCCGAGGATACAACATCTAAGTGGGTAACTTCAATATACAAATTGACAACACCTCCAAAATTTTGAGAATAAAGTCTTGTGAGGATTGGATAATTTTCCTTTAGACCCATTAAAATTTCTAGCCATACAACACTAATGTTGAACACATTAAATATTCGAGATACTCGCAAGCTTTTCTATGATATGATGGGTCTAAAAAAGCTATTGAATGACATATATCCATTATTATTGTTAAGATGTCAAGTTGATTTATAATGTTCAACATTGAAATGATTCGTGTGCCAAATTTTTCCCTTTATAACTAAAAAGTTATTATTATTTGAAATAAAGTTCACCCATGGGAGCCACCTTTTAGAATTTAACATGATTCATGTCTCTATAATGCCATTGAATTATTTATATGAAGGCGTCTCTTCCATGAGTTTGAACTAAATCAACTTTTCTCTTCTTTTTTATAACTTTTATAATACTATTTTAGTATATTATATTAGATGTTTTGTTTTTTTAAATATTTAAATATTTATTTATAAATTTTTATAATTCATTAATTTATATTGAAGAATTTCAATATTTTCAATTATATATATATATATATATATATTAAATTTATCAATAAAATAAAGTTATTTCACATTTATAATATAATATTTAGGAAAAATTACTTGTAATATAATAGATTATAATATTGTTATAATCATAGGAAATTTTAGGAGACAATATTCGTAGATGAGCTAATTTTCCATGCTTTTTCCAAAAAAATAGATTCGCCAATTCCTATTTTTTCCTAAAAATTATTCATCTAAATTTTATAAGAAACAAATATTTTACCTTACAAATCGCTAAAACTTTATAGAGACTATATAAAATCATTAGAAGTTTGAATATTTTTACTAAAATATCACCAAGCATATTATAGTTTGCATATTATGGATTAGTAAGATTCGCCAAGGTTTCTAATCTTTAATATAAATTTCCATCCTTAAAATTTTCCCTAGTTATAATAACATTAATTTAGTAATATTATTTGATTTTCCCTCGATCAGGGTGCATGTAAGGAGATTATCCCACTTGTGACTCACGACAAGAGTTATTTGATGGACATTGAAGTGGGAAGGTGTTTGTGGCAAGAGCGCGACGTGTGTGACAGTGGCGAGGTTATGCGAGGAGGCGCAGGAGAGAGCAACTTGAGTGGCAAGGCATGTCGAGCATTAATCAGCTAGGTGTTGGAGGTTATTGTTTGTTTGTTGCATGAAATTTGGTTGTGAAGTGGTGAGTTTTCAGGAGTTGAGGTTCAGTGGTCATGCTCCTCTCTTGCGGAAAGGGCGGAAGAAAGGCTCTAGTTGCGGACGAATCCTTGTGCAACCTTCATGGTGAAAGTGATAGGATATGTTGGGTCTCTTCCCTTTAACCAATGCCAAAGACACACTGAAAATATGAATGTAGCTCGTAACATTAGTTTTATCTCTTGTAAATGGATGAATGTGAGACTCAATGTAATTCGTCTGTTAAAAGGAAATATGGTTTCTTTCATTGTTTCTAAACTGATTTCAGTTTTGTATGGCATTTTACTACTTCAAATGGGAATGTATGGCATAGGACGAACTTCTTGTTTTTTCAGGAGGGGTATCCGTCATGGTTTGCATGTCTGGTTCTATATTTTGGTGATTTGGTTTCCATCTAGGATCTATAGGATGTTCTTTCTGGTTCACTGTTACTCTTAATTTCGATATGGGATTTGGCCTCAAGGGCAGGCTGGTATTTCCTTCCATGGAAGGAAACCAACCCATCATGGGTGGTCTCGTTTCAACGTGGTGTAAGAGAAAGACATGCTTGTAGTGGGAGAAGAGACCATTAGCAAAGGGAAGGCCCAGTTATGTTGTGCTTTTATGCGAACTGAACCTAATATGATATGCTCCATTTTTTTTCTCTATGTTAATACACCAGCTGTTAGTAGGTTGAGAAGCCGACCATTCTGCATCTGTGGACTTCTATTCTGGCGGTGTCGCTCAACGATTAGTATGTGGTTCAGCGGGGTTTGGTGAATATGACTCGACCAAATGAAATGAAAAAATAAAATTAGACAAGGGGGAGCAAGCACAGTCGTAAAGCAACTCCTTGGGAGGTAAGATGAGCCTCCTCCATGCAAACGCATAAACAAGCATGTCAAAAATTGCAGACCCGACATATTAATGTTGCGGTCCATGCTTATGTTACTTGCACTCCCACCCAGGTGAGACAAATGACTTTTGGCTGGGATGCATACCTCAACTAGTTCGTAGAATAGGAAATTCAGGAGGAGGATTGGAGGTTGTTGGTTTAGGACCCCAACAACACTCACGGTAGGATTACGCAGTATAAACAAATAATTCATCTTTACTGGATGATGAATAACATAGTCACCAGGGAAATTATGAATTCAATTGGTTTCATTAAAACATATCCACGACTCCAGAAAATCCAAAAGGAATTCCAACTTGTCAAGTTTAAAATTCAGCAGCAAAATGTCTTCTTGGGTCGTATTAAATAGCACATCAGTTGCCTACCTAAGTCAGAGATTCTGGAATCTAGTGCGAAGGACCTGACTCCAGTGGAGTCATCAGAGGACTAGTTTTAGATGATTTCCTTTGTTGTTGTTGTTAAATTTTGATGTTCTATATGTCGTTAAGTAGTACTAATGTGAATAGGTTAAGAGTGAAATGGGTTTCAAACATTCAATCCTTTAAGGCTAATTTTGACAGATTTAAGAACTTCATATTTTGGATGGTGTATAATGCTTTCCGATGGCCAATAGACCTGGTCTCCCAACTGGGCAGGTTGAGGCCACATAATGTCTATTTTGGCTGTTTTTTATGAATGAGTGAATGAAATATCCTAATAAGATTGTATATATATATATAGATTCTCTATATACCAATGTTAGAAAATAGTATTTTCTATTATGTATCCATGTCCAATTATCATTATCTAAGGTTATTACTCTTAGTCATGTTTGAATGCTTACAATTAAGCTGAATTTTAGGTATTTATTTATTATTTTTTCTATACCATTAAATTGCATATACAATCCATATTAAATTAGGGATATACTCTTATATGAAAATTTGTATTGTATGGAAAAGTTGTACTTTGATGGCAATGATACCGAGCTCTACAACTTGTGTACTCTAGGGTTTCTCTATGCTCCCTGCGTTCTACCAGCCCAACACCCAATCTCCACTACTAGAGCACCCATGGTGGGGGGGAGGAGGAAACCACTCCTTCAAAAGCGTCCTCATCACAAAGGCAAACAATCATGTAACATGAAGAATAGAAAAACTTCCATGTTTAAAGCGACTTCCCAACCCACATCAAAAGAGGCCCAACGCAAAAAAAGATACACGTTAGAGCTATACCAGGATGTCAAAATCTCACTGCCACTAAAGGAAGAAGTGTCTTTCTTCTCGAAACAACAAATACCCATCTCTTGGAAATACCTCATATGAAAATTGAGGCAATTGTGGAATAAATGTGAGAATATTCCATAACCTATAAATTCATGGGCTAGTGGCCTATGAAAAGGAATCTCATTAGGGGTATAAAGAAGAACTCGATACTCAAAGGAAACATGGAACTAAAATTTGGCTCTAACGGATTTTTTATGACAATATTTAACAACATAGAGGACAAGGACCGCATCTTCCAAGTGGGGTCATATTTCATGAACTCATTCGACCTATTCATGAAGTTTGGGTTCCCAATTCAACCCAGAAAAAGAATACTTCTCTTTAGCACCCATACTGATTCATTTGTACTCCCTTCCCCAACAAGATTAGGGCCCTTACATGGAAATAATAGGAAACACTATTGGAAAATGTGTCATGCTTTCAAATACAAAAAAACTCAACCAACATACTTTATATGTTTGTTTATGCACCTAGTTGAACCTCTCTCATCCTCTCTCAGAAAAAATAATGCTAATTTGTGAAGATGAACTCTAGGAAGAACCCATTAAATATGAGAAAATACCCTTTTGATTCCACAAATTCAATAAATACAACCACTTCTTCAAATATTTTCTGACCTCTCAAGCTCCTGCTACAACCCCAATTGCTCAAGACCAATATGGGTTCATAAAGGTTGTAGCCACAAATAAATTTAGCATACAAGGAATCAACCCCACTTCTTTGTAGGTATATACATGAAATTTATATCCTCTAAATTAAAAGAATTATCTAAATTTATTTGGAAAATTTAAGAATTACCAATATTAGGGATGTTGCATTGGCCTCTTTGATTTTCAAGAATTCCCTTTTAGTCTCTAAAACTCCATTGGAATTTTCAATCCTTCTTCAACATCTCTAAATTAAGTTGTATGATCTCATGAAATTTGAGTGTTACACCAATTTTTTGGTCATCTAACTCATTATCATTAGATGAACCCAAGTACACCATGTAAGACCAATTTTACCCTAAGTAAAATTGCTTTCACCATGTCAAATAACATTTGTCCATATTTCCTGGTCATATTTAACCCAAAACAAGGAAATTAATTAATTAAATAATTATTTATTTAATTATTTCCTAGGAATAAATTATTTAAACCATTATTCAATAATATTCCTAGTTAAATTTGACTAAATCATTTTTAAATAATTAAATAAATCATTATTTATTTAATTATATCCCCATCATCTCCCTAAAATAATAAATACATCATTTATTTATTTATTGTTTATAAATAAAGGAATTGACCCAAGTCAAAAGACCTTTTCCCTCCAACAAATATAATAAAATATTCCTAAGGGGTGGTTCTAGAATTTGATTAATAATATTTTATTCATGCACTGAGTTATAGAACACCCCAATATTTTGTTATAAATAGAAGGGTTTTCCCCATTCATTAGTCACCTTCATTGCATTAGATCACACTGGATCTACTCTTGGTCACCATTTTCCATTTTTTTCTTTGTGAGATCCCATTGAGTTCTATGTTTGTCAAGGTTTTCTACCACAATAAGAGAGAGGAATTTTAGATCTGAAACACCGAGGACTTTCAAGAACCCATCCAATTGAGGAGAACCGGAAAACACCTTTCTTGTTTTCCTCTCAGGTGCCCCATTCTTTAATATAATATAAAACATTCTTTTAAACACATTGTTCTTGTCTTGTCTATTGGATGCATGGAGCCATATTATATTTTATCTACTTAATGTCTTTTGTGCTTAGATCTAGATTTGTGCAGCAGACTTAAAGATATTTTGCAGCCATAATCGATGTTAGGGCTATTTGTTATGTGTAGCTAAAGTGATATTTTACGACAAAAGATTCATACTAACAATTGGCGACTCCACATGGGTTTTATTTTACGATCGCTATCATTTTATCTATTCCTGCATATCTAGTTGTTTCAGACCCTAGGGTTTCTCTTCCATTTTCTGTTTTTCTTATTTTTATGGTGCTTTCCACCTCTAAAACCCTCAAACGGTCAAATTTTTAACTTTCGTGTGTTTCTGGCCTTATTGCGCAAGTGACAGACATCGGCCGTAGCTGAGACGACAAATTTTTCTGAAATCTGCCGCTGAGAGAGCCGAATCTGCAGGTCGCACTTATCGGCCCAAAAAGTGCGACCTAAGCCTGAGGACACACTTTTCTGCCCCAAACCTGTGACCTAGATTGAAAATAGGTCAGAAGATGCGACCTGCACTTTTTCTGGGTTTGTCTAAAGCTTTTGTCAGGGTTTTCCAGCCTCTTTCTTCGCCCGTTTAGACCTGTTTCTAATCTGTTTCACTCAATTAAGTGGGAAACTTTCCCTTTAGGGCTCTAGTACCCTCCACTTTTGGTGGGAGAGTTTTTTTGTTTCAGAAGTCTGAATTTCTAGAGTTTCAGCCTTATTGCTTTCAGATTTGATACCTCAGTTTTAGATCTCTTTAGATCAGCTCTTCCCCCTTTCAAATCACCTCATATAGTTTTGTTTGGGTTCATTTCTAGGGCCGCCTCATTGTCCCTTCTATTTTTAGCTGATCTCCTCCTTTTTAGCAGCAACCTTGCCTCTGCCTCTTTGTTGTTCTTTGCACCTATTTTCAGCAGATTTCCCCTTTAGATCCCCGTCCCTCCCAACCTTAGATCTATTGGCCTCTTTTTAGCGTGCTTTGCTTAGTTTTTCCCTCTTTTAGACTAGTTTTGAGAGACCCGCCTTCTTGGGTTAGATTGATGCATTGGTAGCTGTTAATTTTCTGTTCTTTTCGTCTTATTTACGACAGATTTATTTTCAGTTACGCAGCACACTTTTTCTTTTACTCTCAAAACATCTGGGTTTAAACAATTAAAATTAACGCACACCACACACTGACCCTAAGTGAAGAAGATCCTGGTTAACACCGCCTGGAAAAGACTTTAAAATCAATTGACACTGCACCTCTCTGCCCCTGTTTCGACATTGATCTCACTTGATTTTACCCCCCCTGCCCCTGTCGGTTTTCTTCTTCACATCATCATTGCGCCTCCAAGGCGTTTGTCCCGGAGACTTCTTAGCCTTCATCCTCAATTTCCGGTTGGTCGACTTCCTCCTTCCCGTCATCATCAAGTAAGTCTTCCCCCGAGTCCGCACTCCGAATCTTCCTCTGATTGTTCGGGTTCTCCCCCTACTCCTGGTTCCCCACCTATTACCTTCACCATGTCTAGTTCCAGACCTAGCCCTAACCCCAGTTCTACTGCTGGGTCCGTTTCCAGTGGAACCCCTTCAGGACCTACCTCGACTGCCCCATTACTCCCTTATATGGCCGGCCTCACTCTCCCCTACTTCAATCAGCTGATCAATGATCCTATTCGCCACAATGTCAGTTGGCCTACTATGCCAACCAAGCTCCCCTCCGACATTCCCAAGTTCGAAGGCCTTGCTAGTGAAGATCCCTCCAACCATATCTGATCTTTCCACATGTGGTGTTCCTCCAATTCCATCATCAATGACTCCATTCGTCTTCGATTTTTCCAACGCACGCTTACCGGTGAAGCTTCTAAATGGTATGTTGATCAAGCCACCTCTTCCCATACCACCTTTGTGACCATTACCCAAACCTTTTTATCTTATTTCCAGATCCCTCTCCGATACGACATTGGTATTGAGCTCTTAACTTCTTTTCATCAATCCTCTTCGACCCACCTTTCCACTCATGTCCAAGAATGGCGATGAAGACAGAGCCTATGTCGCACCCCCCCCCCCTTTGAAGATCGGGTTTACATGGACTGGTTCCTTCGCTCTCTCTTACCTCCCATTGGCAAAGATGTCGCCTCCCATTTTCCCCAAACCGAAGAAGCCACCCTCCAAATCACCTTGAAATATGACCTTATCTATGCCCAATATGGTTATGTTTATACCGTCCCTCCTGACCTCCCCAAGCTTGGTGGACCTAATGCC
Source organism: Pinus albicaulis (assembly GCA_034641835.2). Classification (NCBI taxonomy): domain Eukaryota; kingdom Viridiplantae; phylum Streptophyta; class Pinopsida; order Pinales; family Pinaceae; genus Pinus; species Pinus albicaulis. Next base: position 327,076,577 of record CM076582.1, read on the forward strand.
TCGGAGGCATCTCACTCTGCCGACGGTATCGTTGGAGCCCTGTCCCATACCTCTCCCCAGCCTCTTCCGGGTTTCCCTCCAGGGGGGGCCAGCCCCTCCAGCAATTTTTCCCCTCCAAGTAGCATGTATCCAGGATACGACATGCCTCCTCCTTTTTCCCACCCTCCTGCTTACCTCAATGTTGCCCCTTCTACTCCTTATCCGTATCCACAACCTAGTGTCCCAGCTCCTCCAGCATTCGAGCCTCCCACTCCTTTGCCTTTTCCACCCCCGCAACCGCAATTACTACCCCCTCCAGGGCAAGTCTTTGCACAGCAGGGGGCACCTAATTTTCTTCCTTCTCAAAGAAAGTGAAAAGGCAACCAATCCGCTTCTGGTAACCGGGAACCCAATCCTTCCAGTATCGACCCTACCACTACCAACCAGCCACAGGGCTCTCAGCCCAAGCTGGACAGGCCACTTCGCACCAATAAGCCCTGTTCGTGTTGCGGTGTTTATGGTCACTACACTCACGATTGTCCCTTATTACCACAAATGCGGCAGATGCGGGAGTCTCAGGCCACCATACGGGGACAACACTCCTCCCCTGCTGTCCCTCCCACCTCAGTTACTTCTCAACCCGTTGTGTTTACCGATCCTTTCCCTCAACAAGGATTCGTGGCCACTCAACCCCCTCATGCCCCGACAACCACTGAACCTTCCCCTTCTGGTTCATCTGATTACCAGATTCTCATGATGGCCTCTGACCCACCTCTCACAGTTGACCTTAACCTTCAAACTCAGTCCCGCCAGTATTCCACACCTCCCATTCTGTCTGTCTCCGAGTCTCCATCTTCAGGTCCTACAGAGCCTCTATCGACACCCAATGGTTCCTTGCAACTCCCTTTGCCCAAAGATGAGGTTCATCCCAAGACTCCTAAGGGACCATTACGCCGAAATGATGCCTTTGGTCGGGCTGCCCATTCATACAGCATAGTAGATGATCTGGCGCAATCTCCTGCTGCCATTTCAACAATGGAACTCCTCCAGTCATGTCCTTCCCAAAAGAGGGCTCTTCTATCTATCGTGGGCGCTGTAGATCCTGCTGATGACCAATTGATTGTTTTTGACACCCGTTAGTCAGACCATCCCCCTCTTCCTCTTTCAATTGCTTTCCAAATCCCCATCAAAATCCGAAATGCCAATGTTGCTCGGTGTATTATTGACGAGGGGGCATCTACCTGCGTAATGTCCGCTTCGGCTTGGAAACAACTCGGATCCCCTGAGCTGGCCCCTTCCACAATCACCCTTCGTGCGTGGGATGGCCATGCCTCCCAGCCCATTGGCCTATTCCGTAATTGTCCTATCACCCTTGCAGGCAAGACTGTTTGTGTCGACGTTGAAGTTATTGACGCCCCTCTTGACTACAACATTCTCTTGGGGCGTAGTTACACGTAAGCCATGTCTGTTGTCCCATCCGTAGTCCACCGCAAGATGTTCTTTCCTCATAATGGCAAGATTGTCACCATTGACCAGTTGACCTACCATGAACCAAAATCTCAGACCTCCCCTGAGTCCACCATCTCTATTTTCACCAATAAACCAACTGTTGATTCTTTTACCAGTGTTTCCCCTGGCGTCTATAAAGACTCCTCCTTGCTTGGAACCTTTTTAGGCCTTCCTCCCGTACCCGATTCTAGCATGGCGAATGTTTGCATGATGCAATCTTCTTGGGCTGACCTTGCACAACCCATCTTGGCTAGTAAGCAAACTCACCCTCACCCAACTCCACCAGCTCCTAGCCCTTCGCCCCCACTAGCCCACCTTCTTCCTTTGGAATCTCCTTCCCCGAACATTCCTCCTGGCCATTTCCCTACTGGTCAGATTCCTTTCCTTGCTCCCCCTCCTGGCGCTCATTCCGTCCCTATCTTGGCTACCCTATCCCTCCCCAACTTGACCTTGGGTATACCCGTCTAGTACCTAGACCCCCCAGCCCCTACCCTACTTGGCCAACCCAAACCTTATCTTGTTTTGACCTCGGTTCAAACGATACCCATGGCTTCTCCCATTGCACCTGTACCTCAGTCCCCTCATTAGGAACCACCGCCTATGGCAACCATGTCAGGTGCCACTAGCCAAGCTCGCAGGGGGGCATCCAAGGACAAAGCCACCCCGACAACATATGCCCCTCCTCGACCTCCAAAGCATCCCATCCAGTGTGCTTTGTGAGATGTTGTCGGACATGCTACCCATACTTGCCCTGAATTACCACATCTCAAAACCATGGTCAATGAGACGTTTCGCAAATCTGCTCTTCCTGAAGTCTCTGTCACCATACCTGATTCTCTTCCTAAACTTAAACACTTGCGCACCAATAAACCTTGTTCTTTGTGCGATTTCCATGGACATTACACCCATCTTTGCTCCCGCCTTGACGAGTATCGCGCTTCTCTAGCCGCATATCGCCAATTCGAAGCCGCGCTTGCCCGTCATCATTCTTCCCTACCACCAGACCCCAAGTCTCCCCTGATTACCATTCCTCATCCTATACTGACATGCCCGAAACTTCAGCCACTATTTTCTCCCTCTCCTCATCCCCGCATTTCCCGGCACCCGACCCCTTAATGCCTTCCCCCGCCGGTTCGATCAACCACTCATTTGTTCGCTCCGCTGTCACCCCTCATGCCGACACACACGTGAGCCATCCCCCTCCAAATCAGGTGTCTCATATTTCTACCTCCTCAGATACTCCTCTTCCTCCCACCCTTCCCATCTTTCAGACCGATGAAGACATCATGGAAGCCATGAGCGCACCTGATTTTCCGTGGGACGATATGCACCATTGTGCATACTTCCTACCACACCAGTCCCATGACCAACATGCCCTTGAATCTAAAGACTTCATTCTCGATAAAGTTGATTGGTTCAAAAACCCCATCCCTGCACCTGACGCTTTCGAAGAAGGCAATATGGCTAATATCTCTCCTACCATCAAAATAGACATTTCTGTCAAACCAGGTATTGAAGAACATATCACCATGGGTGCCCAATGCACTCCGAAAGAAATTGAAGCCTACACCAAACTCTTCAAATAATTCCGTGATATTTTCGCTTGGTCCTACTCAGAAATGCCCAGACTCGATCCTGCCATTGTCGAACATCACATCGACACATGGCCTGATGCCATTCCGGTCCATCAAAAGTTGAGACCCATTCATCCTTCTAGACGCGAAGCCATCAAAGCTAAAATCGATAAGCTCCGGCAGGCTAGTTTCATTTACCCCATCGAATATACCACTTGGGTGTCTAACCCAGTTCCCACCCTCAAAAAACAAGGCACCATTCTTGTTTGCACCGACTTTCGCGATCTTAACAAAGCTTGTCCCAAAGACAACTTCCCCACACCATTTATTGACCAAATCATAGATGAGTGTGCGGGGCACGAGATTCTCTCCTTTATGGATGGCTTCTCTGGATACAACCAAATTGTTATCCATCGTGCTGATCAACTTAAAATCGAGTTCATTAGTCCGTGAGGCACTTTCGCATATCGAGTCATGCCATTTGGCCTTAAAAACGCCGGCACCACCTTTCCACAAGCCATGTCTCATTGTTTCCATGACATAGCCCATATTATCCTTGCCTATTTAGATGACCTTACTGCACATTCTAAACATCGGGCGCAACACCTTCATGACCTGCGTACCATTTTTCTCCGATGCCGTAAGTATAACATTCACCTTAACCCATTGAAATGTGTCTTCTGTGTTCCTGTCGGTCGTCTCCTTGACTTCATCGTGTCAAAAGACGGGATAACTCTCGACCCTTTGAAGGTTCAAGCCATTCTTGAACTTCCTATGCCTCATACCTTACGCCAGCTACAAAGTCTTCAAGGCAAAGCTAATTTTCTTCGCCGATTTGTTCCTGACTACGCCACTACTGCACATGTTTTTCTTAGACTTCTTCGATCTCACACCCCTTTTGTCTGGGATACGTACACTCAAGAGTATTTTGACGCCCTCAAGCATGCTCTCATATCCGCTCCCTTGATCCGTCCCCCTGACTTTGACCGAGATTTCATCCTATACATCTCCGCTTCCACCTATTCGGTTGCTGGTGTCCTTATCTAGGAGGATGATAATGGTATCGAACATGTGATCTATTATGTCAGTAAGAACATTGTCGGTCCACCTGTGTCCTACTCGCATGAAGAAAAATTAGCACTAGCTGTCGTGTTCTCGGTCCAAAAACTGCGTCATTATATCCTCATGCGTTCCACCAAGGTTGTGACTAATTCCAAACCCATGGCTTTCCTATTGAGTCGCCGCATCCTCAATGGGAAGTACGCCCGTTGGGTCGTTATCCTCCAAGAATTCAACCTTGAATTTGTCACCCCAAAAAGTAAGAAAGGTTTAGTGCTCGCTGAACTCATTTCTGATTTGCCTACCAGGACGCAAGATACTCCAATTAATGATGCTCTTCATGATGAACATTTGTTTGCCATCACCACCGACGATCCTTGGTACGGTGACATCCTTACTTACTTGCGAACCCAAAAGTTCGCCCTTGATCTTGATCGTGATGCTCGACGACGTATCCGACACAAAGCCTCTCGCTACCTTCTAATCGGCGATGACCTTTATCGTCGTGGAGTAGATAATGTCCTTCGTTGTTGCCTCACACACGCTGAAGCCAAGCAAGTCCTCAATGCCTGTCATAGCGACGCTTGTGGTGGCCACCTCTCCGGCCTTGCCACCGCCCAAAAAATCATGCGTGCCGGGTATTTTTGGCCTTCTCTCTTCAGTGATTGCATTGAAGCAGTCAAACACTGTTCCAATTGCCAACATTTCACCCCCAAGGCGTGAGCTCCTCCCCCTCCTCTCCATCCTATCGTCACCGCCGGCCTTTTTGTAAATTGGCCATCGACTTTATGGAATGTCGACCTCCATGTACTAGTAACCACAAATATATCATCGCGGCGGTTGACTATTTCACTAAATGGGCCGAAGCTATGCCAACGTTTAACAATACAACAGCCATTGCAGCCCTCTTTTTCTTTAACCATGTCATTGTTCGATTTAGAGTTCCAAAACAGTTAGTCTCGGACCACGGCCGACATTTCGAAGATCATATTTGGCAGGAGCTATCCTCCCTATTGGGTTTCGAGCACCAATATTCATCTCCTTATTACCCCCAAGGTAATGGCCAAGTTAAAGCGGTCAACAAAATTCTTAAGACCATTCTTCAACGAACGGTGAATAAGAAAAAACCAATTGGCATCTCATGCTCTTCCCTGCTTTGTGGGCTTATCATACTTCTATTAAAACTGCCACCGTTTTCACTCCTTTCCACCTTGTCTTTGGCGAGGAGGCAGTCTTACCAATCGAATGTGAAATCCCTTCCCTTCATTTAGTCGCCGAACTTCTCCCTGATACCCAACCTCTAGAACAACAACTTATCATGCTCGAGCGCGCCTCTAAAGACCATCGTGTTGCACTACAAACTCTCGAAGCGACCAAAAAGCGCACCAAAGCTCAGTATGACCGAAAATTCCACCCTCGTACCTTTCATGAAGGTGACCTTGTTCTAGTATATGACCAAGCCCACGATACCCTCGGTCATGGGAAGTTCGACTCATTATGGCTAGGTCCTTACATTATCAGTAAAGACCTTGGTAAGGGGGCATATCTTTTAGAGGACTTTGAAGGCCACATCCTTCCTAATCCTTGCAATGCACTCTATCTTAAGAGATATTACCCTTAGCATTTCCCATTCGAAATGCATGTTCTATTTTCTTCTAGATAGCAAGCACCTGTTTGTTTTTCATTTCGCTACTTCACCAGGACACCTGTTGTCCACGAAGCCTTACTTCACCTCCCCTCAAAATCAGATTTTCTCACTTACAAAACATGTCATTTGGGGCACCACCTTGCCTCCATACTCATTCCTGTTTGTGTCAATTTCCGTCATGAGATACCATTTTGTACTCATGTTTTTTATGATCCCCTTTGGGTCACCCCCCATTTCATTATCATCACTATTGTCCGTCTGTTCGTCACTCTACTATTTTCCCTCGTGCCTTAGTTGAGGTTCCCTTATTGCCTCACCTATGGCAAACCTACTTTTGTCGACATCAGCTCATTTACTCCAGAAGCCAAGTCTAGGGGGCAGTGTACCTTGGATCGAGCTCTTCTCAGCATGATCATGATCTATACACTTGATGGTCCAGTGATGCAGCAACAAATATTCGTGATTCCCAGGCGTGTGTGAAATGTCTCAACCCTAATGAGGGGGTGGACCTACAGGTAGCCCCCCACATGCCTGTATTACTTCTTCATTTCCACCCTTGATGTAGCTCCTCTCATTTGATGATATATGCTTCAACCGCTTGCAGCGCCTCTTCGATTTTCATGTATCAGTCAGATTTTGCGAGCCCTTCCCCATGTGTAGGGGGCATTTGGGTGTATTTGTATCTCCTGTACTAAAATCTTCTTGTATAAGTCTTGACGGTTATTCTAGGCATCGTATGTATGTGGGATTCACCATTTTATTTCTCTGGCTCATGTTTAAGCCAGCACATGCTTCATTATTGCGTTTCGTGGTTTTCTGGGCTCCTTATTCTATGTACTATTGTCTTGGCGGGCATAGGTATGCCTCCCCCGCTGCCTTTAACACTAGTACCACTTCATCACCAAGAGACTTGTTGCACCTGTAAGTCTCGTCTCCTCCAGGTCTAGTCATTTAGCACATTAAGACTACCTTACATTCCTCTCTCTCACTTCCTTCTTGATACCTAGTGATTGAGTTCTTACAACGTACTTCAGTCATACGATTCGCTCCTAACACTCATACGTTGGGGGGCAATCTGTTACACCAATTTTTTGGTCATCTAACTCATTATCATTAGATGAACCTAAGTACACCATGTAAGACCAATTTTACCCTAAGTAAAATTGCTTTCACCATGTCAAATAACATTTGTCCATATTTCCTGGTCATATTTAACCCAAATCAAGGAAATTAATTAAATAAATCATTATTTATTTAATTATTTCCCAGGAATAAATTATTTAAACCATTATTCAATAATATTCCTAGTTAAATTTGACTAAATCATTTTTAAATAATTAAATAAATCATTATTTATTTAATTATATCCCCATCATCTCCCTAAAATAATAAATAAATCATTTACTTATTTATTGTTTATAAATAAAGGAATTGACCCAAGTCAAAAGACCTTTTCCCTCCAACAAATATAATAAAATATTCCTAAGGGGTGGTTAATAATATTTTATTCATGCACTGAGTTCTAGATTACCCCAATATTTTGTTATAAATAGAAGGGTTTTCCCCATTCATTAGTCACCTTCATTGCATTAGATCACATTGGATCTACTCTTGGTCACCATTTTCCATTTTTTGCTTTGTGAGCTCCCATTGAGTTCTATGTTTGTCAGGGTTTTCTACCACAATAAGAGAGAGGAATTTTAGATCTAAAATGTTGAGGACTTTCAAGAACCCATCCCATTGAGGAGAACCGGAAAACACCTTTCTTTTTTTCCTCTCAGGTGCCCCATTCTTTAATATAATATAAAACATTCTTTTAAACACATTGTTCTTGTCTTGTCTATTGGATGCATGGAGCCATATTATATTTTATCTGCTTAATGTCTTTTGTGCTTAGATCTAGATTTGTGTAGCAGAATTAAAGATATTTTGCAGCCATAATCGATTTTAGGGCTATTTGTTATGCATAGCTAAAGTGATCTTTTACGATGAAAGATTCATACTAACATTGAGAATGAGATTATTTATGAAATTTATTTGGTCAGAAATAAATGCAATGTCTAGTTGTAGGTAATAGTACCTAGTAAATTCCTTCTATTTTTATGGATCAACTTTAATACCTTCCTTAGACACGATGTGACTAAGAAATTTCACCTCACCAGCTCTAAAAATTGACTTTTTGTGGATTAGGGATACCCCATATATTCAAAATATTTCAAAAACGTGACTAAGATGGGAAAAATTTCAATTCCTCCATTTATGGAGATTTAGGAAAATCGTCTTGATTAATTACAATGATATTAATCATTATATCATTACATGTATAGCTTGTGGGCTCCCTAAAATGTGGATCCAACAATCAACAAGCCAAATAAAATCCTAAGGTATCCAAGAATTCCTAATGGTGTTATAAAATTTGTCTTTTTTTGGTCCTCCTCATTATAAGGTCATAGCTATAACCAAAGAAGCTCTCCAATATAGACATCGTACCTAACCTCATGAAATTATGTAGCAATTTATCCATATTAGGAAGCATATAACTATCTTTGAGAGAAAAATTGTTCAAATTTCTAAAGTTAACATCTAGAATAATTTGACCATTCTTCTTTCTAGTCAACACCAAGTTAACCACCCATGATGTCTGTCTCATATAACCAATCATTTCAGCCTCTAAAATATTTGGTAACTCCTTTTGCATTGTATGTTCCAAGTTTGTGTTTGCTCATTTATGCTTTTCTCTATAAGGTTTGGATCCATCCTTAAATGGAATAGTATGTTGAATAATGTATCCTTTATAATCCTTAAGATCATCATAAGTCCATGAAAACATGTCCTTGCATTCCCGTATGACGTATTTAATTTCTCTTTTTTTTCTCACAAAACCATCTTTTCCAATCCATCTCAGCTTCTAGTATTGTTTTGATCTAGTATTGATATCTACATTATATTCATTCTTACTTGTCTCCCTTGGCTTCTTTATAATTTCAAGTTAATAAAAGGTCTTCACGAATAGAATAAAACACTTGCGGATCTTATTATCTTTCAGTTGCATAACCTTTATTCCTTCATCATATTCACCTTGCCATATTTTCTCACATTGAGGGAATTCTTGCAAGTTAGTAAGATACCTAAACAATTGTACAACATCATGAAACACTTACTCATAATCAAATTATTTGGAATATAAGGGTAGAAGAAAACTTCATGATTTGAAATCATTTCTTCACATGGTTGAAGAGTCACCCTAATAATAGATAATTCATCAACAAAAATTTTCTCATCCTTTGAGAAAATATTAATAGAATATTTATCAAACAACTTTACTATATCCCATATTTATAGTGAATTTAGATACGTAATAGTGGACCATTTTTGTTTGTTTTTCTTCATTTAGGATCTCATGAATCGAATTGTGATTTCAAATATCACTGTAAGGTCTTAGAATGAAATGAGCTTCATCTTGAATCTTCTCTAAATTGCATACATCACATATTATATTGTGTGTCGACTTTTACCAAAAGTAATGTTAGTATTAGGCATAAAAATCACATATCACCCTTATGTTGAGTTGTAAAATTCACCCCCATTATTTTTTTAATTTATTTTTTTAATCATAACTCATTAAAAATAAAAATTTGTATTCCAAAAAAGGATATTGTTTAATTTTTGTTTTTATTTTTGTAATTTTTTATCTTTAAATTTTTTTAAAATATTTCCTTGAAATTTATTTATTAATGTCCAAAAATGTTATTAAGATGTTTTAAAGAGAAAAATTTAATAATAACTTTTCCTTTGAGTGCTTTAAATAATGTTTGGAAACATTATGTTTTTGTTTTCTAGTATATTTGTGACTTGTGGGACTATCTTGTGCTTTAAAAAATTTTAGTCTAAGGGTGTATGAGCTATCAAAATCACTTACTAATTGCATCCAATATAGTCCACACAAACCCTTAACATTTCAAGAATTTTCGCGATGTCTCATCCCACCTTCTATTAGTTTTTAACATTGACTTCCAAATAGAGAGAAACCTTGAATATCCAATTAGGATACTAGGATGTAAGTTTTATATATAAAGGATACAAGGGTGGGATTTTACCCTATTATTTGCACATGGGTAATGAGACTATTTACTATAACCTCTTTAGGTGCATCCGCACATTTAACCACTACTTTGATTACAAGGCCGACCCAAATGCTTATTAAAAAGAGACTTTTCCATCTCTATTTTTTTTTTCCACAAAAAACCATCTTCCCTAGCAATTTTTTTCTTAGTTAAGATTTCTTGTTTCACAATGTGGTTTAAAGTTATGTATTAATTATATATATATATATATATATATATATATATATATATATATATATATATATATATATATATATATATATATATATATATATAATATATATATATATATATATATATATATATATATATATATATATAATTTCCCTTTTAAAAATCTTCACAAGTTCTATAATGTTATGTAAACATCCACTATCTTTAAAGAGGAAAAAGTTTCCTTTCCAAAATAGAGTTTGAGGTTAAATAGCTTGCAAAAGGGAAATGTAAGGTAATGAAGGAATACTAAAGAAATATTAAGAATTGGTAGGTTTATTCAGATTCCTTATAGATACAAATTTTTTAATTTAATGATAAAGTGTGATTTTACCTAAACTTTAAACAAAAAACTCATTTTTCCTATTTTTAAAATATATGATAAAAATAATCCTTTATTATTGGACCATTATTATTATCCCTCTTTTAGCTACGTTATATGCAATTATTCTAAAACACAAGATCAAAAATTATTTAACACTAAAGTTAAAGTAAGGAGTTATCATTCAACTATGGACCACCTTATTATGCTCATGATCATTACAAAGGACTGTCACAATAATAAACCCAATTTATTGCTTCACTAAATTTAGAAAAACAATTGATGTAGTTCCTATAACAAACATTTGGAATAGATTAGCAAAGGTATGTTCATTTTCACTTGAGAGCTACTATGATAAGGCTACATGAGAACACTATGGCCAAGTTTATGATTAGTGAGAGTTGGTTCGAAGAAATTAATTATAATAGAGTTAAGCAAGTTAGTCCCTTATAACTTACCATTTTTAGCATATACATCAACAATTTATATGGTTTCTTGGAAGAATCATGATGTATTGACATGTCTCTATGTAGAATAGTCAACATCACTCTACATGTTCACAATATTGTTTTCATGCTAACAATATTGTTTTATATTCTAACAAACAACTAAATTTCTTAAGGGAATTTTTTTCTTTAGTGAGGGCATGACTATTAACACATAAAACATAAATATTATGATGGTGAAATCGAAAAAGATCAATTATTGGAGGAATTGACTTCATACAAATATCTAGGAATTAATAACCACCACAAAAAAAAATGAAACTATAACATTGAGAAAATGATAAATGGTCGGTGGAAAGCTTATTATGGAATCAAAAGTAGTAAGTCAGTGGAATCATGGCTTTGGGAGAAGAATAATCTCCCCTTTGAGATTGTTGTCATTCTTTTAATGTTGTATCATTGTGAAGTTCACGATGGTAACATCTATAAACACTCACAGAGAAAGAAAAAGAAAACCCAAAAATGTTATAAAAAATTATAACCTTAATATTATTATACCCTCCTTGTAGAAGCAATATTTTTCCCGTTGAGGACATACCTTTTGTTGAAATTTCCAATGAGAAATATTTAAAATGACATCAAAATGGATTCTATTTTTTTTCCCTTGATTAAATTAGAAGGAAATTGTAATTCCACATCACATGACATATTGTACTAGTTAACTGAGTCAGGAAGAATTAGTTAGCTCAGTCAACTCGAGTTGACGATCAAAATAGAGGCATGTAGAGTTTTCTCTAAGTTTTAGGGGGTCTAGTTACAGTTTATTTTGAGTTGTAATTATTTAGCTTAATTATTTGAGTTAAAATTAGTTTAACTGATTCTAACTGATGGAGGAACTAGTGAATTAAATATTTTTTAATTCACATGTAGTGATCAATTAGATAACTCATAATTCACTATAAATAACTAATGCATGTTAGTTCCGATGAATACCCAGTTGCGATTGGAGTTAAAGGGAAGTGTACTATCATTTGTATAACTAGAAAATTGTACAGGTGGTGCATGGATTCAGTAGAAGGCCTTATATGTATTGAGAAATCATTAATTGGGAATTACCTAATTAATAGGGGCTCAGTTTCCCTAAGGATTATGCAAGCACGACAGGGCATCCAAAGGAAAGAAATTGGTGAAGTATTGAACCAAACATGCCTAACATAGAGTGAGATTGCCAGAGGTTGTGTAGAGAGCTCTTAAGCCTGAGAGAAACATTGTATTGTTTCATATTCTTAACTTATGCAATATACAAATATCAGGGTTTTAAGTTTAGGCTTTCCCTAGATAAATCTTTGCGTTGTGAGATTGAAATTATTTCTCTTTCTTATTCATGTCATTATGCGATCGTAATTGGTTTCTGTAATTTTTAGAGTAGATTCAAGAATTTTGTTTTAGCATATTGCAAGATTAGTTGAATCTATGCGGATTTTATACATAGTATCAAAGAAATTTCTTGGTTAGAGTTGGGGAGAAATTTTTTTTTTTCATTTTTTTGCAGGAATTTTTTTGGGTGGCGAGTTTGCAAAGAAGATCTGTAAATTTTGGTGAAATTTTTTCAAGAATAGACAATATATCTGGATTCCTTGCGAAAAATTTCCCAAATTCAAAAAACCAATCAGTCGAATCAGATTTTGGATGAGGGAGATATCGCCAATTTAAAATCATCTATTTTTTCAGAAAATTTTGTCGTGGTAGGACAATCATAACACAAATCTAAGCTTCCAGATTGTCCAAATTCACAAATGGGTTATTTTTCTAATACTTACAAAGAATCTTTCTTCCATCACAATATTGAAATACCGTGGCTACAATGTGATTTTTAGAAAAATAAAAATTTTCCTTAGACACATCTCCACGGAACAAATGAAACAGATCAATGTGTGAGTCAAGAACCTGTATGCAGTTGAGGTACCAGATTCATGCAAAGCCTTGAGAAGAAATGAAAAGGTTAAATAATTGGTGGTTGAGAGGGAGCATGAATTACCTTTGAACATGAAGCTTAACAAGAAGCCTCAACAAGTTGTGGAGCATCCACAATTAGAGAAGCAAAGAGGAGATTGAGTGGAGGCGTCCACTCAAGCAGAGACCTCCAGTAGGGGGGAATTTTGAACCAAGTGGGAAGAGGGAGAACATGCAGCCATACCTCTAGGAGAGAGGTGGGGCGATGTAAAGAAATAGTCCCAAGGGTGAAGAATGTTTGGAAGGGTCCATTGAGATGTTTTGACTCGTGGATCATTACCTTGATACAGGGGCCCAAAGTACATAGTAGTAGTATGGGTTATTGGCAATGATGCAATAAGATGACATAGTGACAAATGCAGAGACTACCAGCAGTCAGATACTAGGGAGCAAAAACAAGAGTTGGTAGCAATGCAGATGACACAGTGCAAAGTCAGTAGCAGCGCAGATTTTTCAATAGAAAATGTAGTAGCTAGTAGAAGTCAGAGACTATGGTGACAAATGCATCATACTGATCAAAGTATATTAAGTTTAGTTTATTTTCATTTTCGGAAGTTGCAGTGGTAAAAACACCAGAGAGAAGTTTTGCATGCAGAACATTCCAAAGGTACCATATCAGGATAGAGTTGAATTGCTTTCTTATTGAGAGGGAGTGTTGAAATTTGCAACAAGAAATATTGAAAATGGCATCAAAATGGATTATAATTTAATTTTCCCTTAAGTAAATTACAAGGAAATTGTAATTCCACATCACATGACGTCTTGTACTAGTTAAGTGAGTCAAGAAGACTTAGTTCACTTAGTCAATTCGAGTTGAGGGTAAAACTAGAGGCATGTAGATTTCTCTCTAAGTTTTAGGGGGTCAAGTTAAATTTTATTTTAAGTTGAAATTATTTAACTTAATTATTTGAGTTAAAATCAATTTAACTAGTTCTAATTGATGGAGGAACTAGTGAGAGGCCTAGTCAATTAAATCCAATTTAATTCACATGCAGTGATCAATCAAATAACTGATAATTCACTATAAATAATTGATGCAAGTTAGTTCTGAGGAAGACCTAGTTGAGATTGGAGTTAAAGGGAAGTGTATTATCAGTTGTATAATTAGAAAAATGTACATGTGGTGCATGGAGTAAGCAGAAGACCTTAGATGTATTGTGAAATCATTAATTGGAAATTTCCTAATTAATAGGGGCTCAATTGCCCTTGGGATTGTGAAAGAAATGTAGGGCATCCAAAGGAAAGAATTTGGTTAAGTATTGAACAAAATAGGTCTAGGATAGCGTGAGATAGTCAGAGATAGTGCAGACAACTCTCAAGCTTGAGAAAATCGTTGTATTGTTTCATATTTTTGACTTATGCAATATACAGATAGGGAGGATTTTAGCTGATGCTTTCCCCAGATAAATCTTTGCGTTGTGAGATTGCAATTTTTTCTCTTTCTTGTTCATGTTGTTGTGAAACCAGCTCCAAAAATAGAAGAAAAGAGATATCAATGCCTTATAAATAAGCCATTTCGAGGGGGAAACCTCCAATACGTTACACGAATGAACAATTCTTTGACGATACAAATGAAAAAACCTCCTTTCTATATTTCAGAGTCCATGGGGCCACAATGTAATCCTAGCCGACCTAACAATAATAATGTAAGGGCACATTAATAACAATATCGGGATTACAGGGGTACAAGAATAACAATAAGGGGGTTACACTAACATAATAAGGGAATACACTATTAATATAGGGACTTAACAAATGTGATTATGCGGTCGTAATTTGTTTCCGCAATTTGTAGAGTAGATTCAAGTATTTTATTTTAGCATATTACAAGGTAAATTGAATCTATGTGGATTTTATACACCTTTAACTTAATACTTAATGTACAAAAACAAATTAAACAACATGGAATACATGAAGCTTCCTAAATTTGCTTCAAAATCTAGTCAAGATTGCTTGTATCTCAAATAAAATTGATGTAAAAAAGGAAAAATTTAACTATTGTATTAAATTATCAAAGAAGTGATGACCTTATTAATCAAAAATAATATTAAAAATATTATGATATTGAAATCTCAAAATATTATAATAATAAATTTCCTCACTTCCCATTTTTATCTCGACTTCCCACTTCTATTTTGTATAATTACTATAGAAATAATGATAACCTCTATTGAATCTGCAAGCTCGAAGCCCTTAGCTCCAATGACTATCAAGATTTTTCAGACATGGAAATCCTCTAGGATGTAGCCAGTTAGGGTCCTAACCCTAGACATACTAGGGGAAGACGGAATTAGTCCCTGAACTCCATCACCCTCCATCTGGAGATGATAACTCTTCTTGGTAGGGTCTTGAACAAGAAGCATGAAGACAATAATGATCATCTCTTCCTTCAATGAAATCAAGTGGGTGCAACGATATCAATGCTCCTATTTGGCTAGTTTGGATGCCCGATTAGCTCACCTTGAAAGTCACCTATTTGACTAGTTTGGATGCTCGATTAACTCACCTTGACAATCATCTTCCGTATGAACTTAAACCTCTTACTCTTACAAATACAAATACCCCTCTAGTGAATTATTGAGACTCTTGATATCATGATATGCCTTCTAACAATTAGTTTTCTTCTCTATATGGTTCAATAAATAGTAGTTTTAGTAATATTTAATAGCTATTATTTTTATTTTATTTAATTGATATATGTATGAAATTTTAAAATAATTCAAACACAATTGAAAAGAAAATTAATAATAATAACCTCTATTAACACACCGTTACAAATTTTACAATATATACATATGTAAAGACATGTCGTCATCATGAAAGTACAATCGTACGAAAGAATCATTCGCTTCATAAAAGCCACTCCTTTTTAAGCGGAGTTCAAAATATCAAAATACACAAAGAACACAAATCTGCCTTTTCTTTTCCTTTTAAAACATCTCTTCTAACTTTCACGTGCAACATGATCGTATCTAGATGCTTCGATCACTTATGGCATCTCAACCTTAATCTTCCATGTATATTTTCTTATTCACTTCATTGTTCTTTGTCCAAAAGGGGATAAAACCATATTTTTTGCGAGAGATTTCCAGACGGGTGCATTCCTATGTAATATTGCTTACTCATAATAAGCAATAATATATATTTTTTAAATAATGATTTTATGATTACAAATATTAGTTTTGAATTTTTATTAGTTAATTTGAATTTTAATAAATTAATATTCCATTTAATATTTTTATGATAATAATTGATTTCACAAGAATTAAAACTGTACATGGTAGATTCATAATTTATTTTTTCGTTCACTTCGTCACAATCACGGATTGAAATGATAAATTCTAATATTTTTATTCATAAAATATTATGGAAGTAAATGAAAAATATTGAAACGATTGTGTAAAAGGATATAAATTTTAAATTGAAAATAACAACTCGAATGACAGAAAAAATGAATAGAATAATGATAATGTAATTAAAACATTGAAAAGAACCAGGAAAATTGATGAATTTAACTTGGCTAATTGGATTTTTATTTTATATATTATTTTATTGTTCTACTTATTATATATTTAATATTATTATTATTTATTAATTATATTTTTATAGTGTAAGTGTTAGTTTGATTGGAGTTTAGTTAATAGGAAATTATATGGTCATTTCTCCCCCAACCTTTTTAGGGTTAGGCTGTGAACTCTACCTCTGTGGATAGTTTTACCCGCAAGGATCACCAATATCTATGAACCATAATTAAAAAAAAATTATATTCGAATCACAATTATAAATCAATCATATGCTTATCTATGAATCACAATTATAAATCAATCATATTCTTATGTATAAATAACAATTATATATGTGTTGATTTTGAAGAGTCATCTAAATTGTAATTTTTTACTTCACTTTTCTTATTAAATTATATATATTTTTTAGTTTTAATGTATTTGATGCAATAATTTATTATTCATATTATTGTAATAATGATTTATTAATTCGTCTATAGGCATATATATTTTAACTTTGGGTGAATGTCGATCGCAGGAATTTCATTTGTTTTTCTATCAAAAGCCATGATTGATCGTTCTCTGAATATTTTTCGTCTAATAACTTAACCTATGGTTGCGATGGGAGGGAGTGCAATAAGTTGTGGAAACGTTACAAGTTCAAAACCCAAGCCACGTTAAGGTTGATCAAGCGTTTCGATACCCAAAACAAGAATGCCATTTAAAAGATTAAGGACAACAACGTTGTCTGGTATTGCTTTTCATTTTACAAATAGAAAACTTTATTCCAAATAAAGCATATGGATATATTATTGTTTTCATTTTTGTAAGTTTGTTTTTTTATTTTTAATATTTTTTCCTTTAGATTCCTTTAATAATATTTGATATTATTAAAATCCTTAGAGATTTTTCAATCACAGATCGGTTTTTTACCAAAATTATGATAAAATTAAATCACCAGATTCTTAAACCACAATTTTTAGAATATTCACCAACTACAACGTGCAAGACTTCATTGATTAATTAAATGCTAGCAGTGAAAGGATGAATCTTAGTTCTTGATTAATTAAATGCTAGCAGTGAAAGGATGAATCTTAGTTCTTGCAAAGCAACATCGTTCTCCCAAAACTAAAATTTGTTTGACTAAAGTTTGCTACAACATAGAGAATCAACCTCTGCCCATCTATCTCCTCTGGTCACTAGGCTTTGCCCATCTATCTCCCTCTCGTCACTGGGCTTTTAGGAACCGTTGCTGGAGTTGAGGATGACCGTTAGGCTCTGCCCATCTATCTCCCTCTCGTCACTGGGCTTTTAGGAACCGTTGCTGGAGTTGAGGATGAAGGTAAGATTGCTAGTGGAAAAAAAAATAAATGAGTAGGTGTAATTAGTTTATGGGTTTGATGTCAATGGAAGGTTTGTATGATATCTTGAGATAAATTATTTTGGCAAATTATAGTTGCCATAAAACTTGCAACTACTGTGTTAAAAATATAAATTTTGATCAATATGTAAAGATGTTAAAATTTTGATGAAAATGCAAAAATGTCAAATTTTCTATTTACATAAATGAACTCCTCATCATTAACAATTTAATAGAAAAATTATTCATGGTTAATTGAATTTTACTACACTATTTCAATTCTTAGAAAGCATTCACAATTGCACAATAAGTATATCTACACATAAGTTTATACTTAAATATGAATACAATGTCTTTTAGTAATGATTAGATGCATGTGAACTTTTAAAGATTAGAATGACTAAATATGTACTGAAAATAAGTGTAGACTAACTAATAGACAAAATCGTTATTTTTTTGTTGAAATATAACAATATAATTTTTAACTATATTATAATTTATTATTATTTAACCAAAAAAATCTTTAAAAAATATCTCATCTATTAGTTAAATTACCTTAAAATATGACATTATTAATATTCTCGGATTAATTTTTAAAAGACATTTTGAATATCAAATATTTTATTTTAAATATTCTAACATGTTATATGTTTTTGTTAACCAACTCTCATATAATTATATACTATCCATTTAAAAAAAATAATACATAGAAAAAAACTTAAATTTAACAATTTGGTTAAGTACAACATTTTCAATTTAAAAATCCTATGGCGCACGATAACACGATTTTCTTACAATGTTTGGTCATAGTAACTGTAACTAGCACTTTTCTTCCTCGTAATTTGAACTGTACCATTAAAACCTCAAGTGAAATCAATTAAAATTTCATCTCCGCAGTGGGGAGATGGTTGTTCAATTAATCCAAAAAAATCTATTAAAATTGGATTAGCGAGATTTCAAATTAATACAAACTTTCACTTCTGATATGGTTATATTTTTAAATTCCAACCAATATTGTGAGAGTGTTTGAAGTTGGGATGGTGTTTTCCATCAACAATTCATTCACCCATGGATTGTTATATTTAATAACAAATTCTGTAATCTGGTTAAATCTCCCATTCAAATTGTAATTTTGGTGATTTAATTTCTTCAAAACCATAATTATCTATGAATCATGTTAAAAGCTAGTTTTAAACAGTGATATCAGAGATTTGAAAATGCACTACACGACATGGGCAACAACAAAATGCGGCCAAAAACCTGAAATTTCTCCAGCTAAAATTATCTAGTAAACACCAGAAGCTTTGGAGAAACAACTAATACCTTTGGCAAACAAATGGGAAATTCACCTAGTTCAAGTCAAAAAGTTCATTATTTATTTATTTTTAAATATATTGTTAGCGTGGGAGTAGCTATTAATATATTGTTAACTAGACAAAGAATCATTTGGTAAAAGGAAAACGATAAAGGTTATTTTTTTGGAATTTGGATAAAGGTTATTTTTTTGGAATTTGGTTGTAAGATTGTGAATTTAGTTATTTAAAATGTGTTTTCAAATTTATTTATAGGTTTATTTTTTGAAAATATTTAAAATATTTAAATTTTGTCATTTATAAAATTAAAAGATACAATTTCAATAAATCCTTGCTAAACCCAAAACAAATTTTACCACAACAAAACCTAGATTTAATATAGGAAAAACTTTAAATTTGTTACAAAATTGACAAGGGAACAAAATTCCTCAAAAAAACAACCTAAAATTTGAAACCTTGAAAACCCTATATTAATTGCAAAATTGACTCAATAAAAAAAAATCCTAAAATTGACTCCTAAAAAAAAACCTAAAAAGGTGATTGCATGGTATGTTTAGATTTTCGTTAAGAATTTCTAGAAATTAGTGTCCTTGATTTCAATTGTGGCCTTTCCCCTCCCATAAGGGCCATCTCAAGTCACAATTATATGATTATAAATTTATTTTATATATTATTAAATATAGAAAATATTTTTCTATATTATTAAATGCATATAAGTGATTTTAAAATAAAGTTTACAAATCTCCAGAAAGATTAAAAATTGAAATTAATTAATGAACAAAATTAATATTTCCATTATTTAAATCGGTGAAAATTTTAAAATATATATAAATTCATATCCATTAAACATCACTCACTTAAATATTATCTTTAACATAATTTAAGTCATATATAAGCATTGTCATAAAATTTCTACATCACCATGATTGATCAATTTTTATATTTCTTTCCATCTAATAGATAAGAATTTTAATTATAAATTGTTCTTATAATATTTATTTGATAGATGCATATGATTGCAAATTATACATAAAAAAAGCACAAATATATTGAACATTCTAAATTTAATATAACAATTATTATTTCAAATCAATCTACATTTTTTTCAATTTAGCACTCCTATTGACGCCTTTGTGCAACTGGAGTAATTTTTAATCTTAGTAATTGGACACCGGATACATTTTGTATACTTATGAACACGTCGAGTTTGGCGCTCGTATGTTTTGACATGTTAAACATATACGATACCCAAAAAAAAATATCTCTCACCTTAAAATCCTAAATCTGAACTACTCATTTCTCTTTTCTATTGTTCTTGGTCTCGAAGGGTGTGTAGGTAAAGAGAAACCAGGGCCTCTTTATGCACAGAAAGTTGGAGGGACCTACAAGATTTTCTAGCCATGGAGGTTTTGGACATGGAGAGGCACAGAGAGCCGAGGGACCTGCAAGATTTTCTAGCCATTGTACTGTGAAGTCTGGTTGGGAAGTTTGTTGTAATGGCACTGAATACTGATGTTACTCGTGGATGAGATATCGCTCTTATCCCTCATCTGAGCACCCTCCGCAACCTACAGACATGGTTTAAAATGTGCACATAGTGTTCTAGGCGCACGTAGTGAGTTATCTTTGGTGGGAGTATTTGGATTCTTACGACTTACTCCATAATCCTGAAGCATATTGGTGATGAAAGAGCAATCATGCATTACTAGTAATGGGATATGATTTTGAAAGTGTTCAAGCTAGAGAAGGTTGTGGATGACTCTGAAAATCCCTCAGAGGTCCTATTAAATTATTCCAGGTGGTGGTCACTACCCCCTATAACCAGAACCTACAAGAGTATGAAGGTCCAACAATGCGACAAGTGGTGGAACATGAGGTTCTTCTTTTGTTGTTGTTATGCACAGTGACCCTCTGACAGGGTTTCCCTTCCCGTTCTTTTCCTTGTCGTTCAGAGTATGATGGTATAGCTGGGATCTACGTTCTATCTGATGATTTTTCTGATATGTCTTCTCGGGATTGCCTGGGTTTACATCTTAGATCTTTCACTCTCTGACGGTTTTATTGTCTCTAGTGTATTTCTCTGGTTTTTCTGATGGGAGTGATTGGAATCCGGGGTCGGATTACATTCAAATTCTTGGGCCAGGTACTGTGGCTCACAGCGGCAGTGGATAATAGTTCTATATGAAAAACCATTTCATCCTTTCTCGATAGGGATGCAACATTTACTTTGTTTTCATCTCCCTATATTCTTGGTACAATAGATCAGATAGTTGGTGGGTTTTGGGGCTTGTCATTAGGTGGTGGTAGTGTTGTTTTTTTTTCCCTAAATAAGACTATTTCTATTATATGGCACATAAATTACAGTTCGAAAATTTCCCGCCGAAGTTGATATGCTAGCCAATTTCAGCAGGTGTAGAGTTCAAAATCACAAAAAAAGGACTTCCCCAGTTGGGGAAACCAGTCCATAGATTGCTGACCCAAGTGGGGAAAAAAACATTTACAAAAATTATCCAAGAAGTTATCATACTGTGCAGGTGCAAGAAAAACATGAAAACAAATAAGTGAAACCTAGCTGAGGTAGGAAACCTCTCGAAATAGATTCTGAAGTGACGAGACATGGTACTGGTCATGTGGAGGAGGCTCTTCAACTATGACGCAGCCATAGTCATCAAAGGAGTCCTCTCCTTTATTCGACAGCTGCACTGTGGGCTCAAGCATTGTGGGAGAATTCATCCTTGTGTCCATAGTCCTGTCATCTGCTGCTAAGTTGTCGCTCCCTTCACTATAGGAGGAACGCGTGGCTGATTTGGTAGGCAGGGCCTCTGATTTCCTGGAATGCTGAGGGTAGGGCGAGGAAATGTTGAATTTTCTGTGACGTTTTTGAGGGCCAGAGCCAGTAGAGCTAGACGGGACATCCGAAAGACACACAGAAAGAGTCGCAGAGACAAGAGGAAGGTCCAGAGAGCCAGTGGAGTCGAAATTGAGCTGGTAAGTTGCTTGGTTGACCTCATGGAAGGGGAAATGGGAGGGACAGAGGGACTGGACTCTGTCGTGGCTTCTTCAACAGCGCATTCTGTGCCTCCGAGGCATTTCATTGCAGGAGGGCGATGGAGAAGCGAGGGGAGAAGTGGAAATAAGGCAGGAAGCCTCAAGCAGCAGAGCATGTGGGGAATGGATGCAGAGGAGCTCTGGAATAAAATCGGTGGAATGAATAGAGGATTCCAAGCTACAAGAGAAGACTACAGGAGTTAAGGAGTTGGGTGCCATGAAATACCAGAAGAGGCAATAGGCTAGACAAATGTAATAGCTCAAGGCAAGAGGTTTAATGCCAACAACATGTGAACAACTGTAATGTTTAATGGCGATCAGACGGAGGCCATGCGCAGCCATGTGGCTGAGCCATGTGCCTTGCAGAGGAGCCGCCATGTCCCATATCCTAAAAATCACCAACATCCGGGGGGTTGTGGTAGTATTTTTATCTACCTATGCTTTGAAATATATTGATTTCATTTCCTCATAAATGAGATCGACCTTTATTCTCGGTGGGCCAGATCTCTATCTGGAAGACCATAATTTATTTCGAATTTATGCTTTTGATCTTATGATGTGGTTGGAAATTACGTTTGAGGATTTCGAGACTAATGTCTATGACAAGGATTTCTTACATGCATTAGAGTTCGTGAAGGTGGTGCATTAACTGGCATGCGTACCCAATTATCTGAACCTCGTTCTACCTCTATCGATCCCAGCATTTCATCTAAAGTTTTCTCGTCGGGAAAAACGACTTCACCTGGTGCTGTGATTTATGGGTGTCGACTTGTGCTAGATTATGGTTTCACTGAGAATCATAGGAAGTCATCATGTCCCTTTAAGCCTTTCAAACCTAATATTGATTGCATGCTTCTCAACTTTGGAAGTGATGTGATGTGGGAAAGGGCAAAGAGTCTCTTCATTAGGGTAATTTTGAGGTCTAAAATGGACCTCCTAAGGAAATTATAAAATAATAGTGGAAATAATAAAATAATATTTGATTACATCATCAATTTTTAGAGGGAAAAAATAAAAAAACTACATTTTCAACTCATATTTTCAACTTATCTCCCAAATTTTTACACAAATTTCAAGTGGGAGTACTCGTTGAATGAAAAATTTAATTCCTCATCTGAGGACAACCCATGTTGCATACTTTCGATGGGTCATGCTACACGATAAATGAGAAATACATGAAAAATCCGATTGTAATCTTGTTTTTTTTAATATATTTCTCATTTTTCGTATAGCAAGGTCAATCGAAAGTATGCAACATGGGTACTCCTTGGATGAGGAATTAAATTTTTTATCCAACAAGTAATCCCGATCGAAATTTGAGTAAAAACTTTGGGAGATAAGTTGAAAATACGAGTTGAAAAAGTAGTTTTATTATTTTATTATTTTTTAATATCTCTACCCTTTTTACTTAAAAAATGGTGAATCATCCCCCATGGTTGACATCATCATCTTGAATCCTATTGGTTCTTATAAAGTTTATTTTTGTTGTACATTTTACTTAGGAGGCCCATTTTAGACATCAAAATTCCCCCAATGTATCGCGGGCTATCATGGGTAAATAGTAGTTTGAGAGATATAGCATGATTAACATGCACGAGTGGCTCATGGGAGCTTGGATGAAGCTCCTTGGATACGAGCCTAAGATAAGAAAACTAACAAACGAGTGGCTCTGCTTTCACTTTATGAAGAATGAGGATGTGGCGAAAGTGTTGAGGAGGTCATGGGTGCATGGTAGGCGTTTTTTGGCACTTCATCGCTGCTCTCTTGATTTCCACCCCATTACCAATGCCCCGAAAAACCATCACTTGTGGGTGCGAATGCCAGGTTTGTCGATTCAATTCTGGTCCATTCAAGTACTAAATGCCATTGGGAACAATATTGGCTCCTGTCGACTTGTCGATCCAAAGTGTGTTGGCTTGTATGACAAAAGTGTGGCATGGATTCTTCTGGAAGTATCCTTTTCTAGCGATTTACCAGCCAACATTGATCTGGAGTGGGACGGGACGATTTACTGTTAGTGCTTGGATTACTGGAAGACACCATTTCGATGCCACCTCTGCCATGAGACGAGACACTTGATTATATCTTGCATGAAATGGAGACCGTACTGAGCTGCTAGGCATAAAAAGGTTGTACATGACGTGGCGACATCGGACGTCGGTGCTGATATGATACATTGTGTGTCGAATTTGCTGAAGTTTCCTCCACCAACTTCGGGTAAGTCATTTTTTACCCCACTCATCATTATGATTGTCATAATAATGAGGTGGCGGTGGTTTGTGAGTCAATTCCTATCGAGGGACATGGTTTGCATATTGGGTTAGGTCTTATTTCGGGCATGGGTTGTTAGATGCGATTAACTGATTTTATCTGTGATCAAGCTTTGGGGGATGTTAGGATCCCTCTCCCCATTTCTAATCCATTGCCGATTTTGGGTTGTCACTCTGAGCCTCACGACCATCCTTTGCAGTAATCACTGTTATATTCCTTCCTGACTACTCCTACCCCATCTTCACCTTTGGAGATGGAACACATGTTATCACCCCATAATTCAATTGGCAGCTACCTGGAACTATTGTTACTTGATCTAGATGCAAACCTTGCCCCACTTCCTGTGGACACTAGTAAACCCTCCTCACCGTCCCTGCACCTTAGCGCGTCCTATGTTGTGAATGTAACCATTCGGAATGTGAAAGGTAGACCTCGAACCAAGAAGAAATATTTATCAGCGTCTGTCATGGAACTGGAATTTGAGTCGAGAAATTTTAGAGACGTTCCTATTACATTGGCCATTAACAGGGTTCTTAGAGCATTTGAAACCCTCTAGTACTGAGTCATGATGCGTCTATGCTCTCTAAATCTAAAGGGGTTGGGGGTAGGGATAAATTTATATCTTTAAGGGAGTTCTTTTAGAGTTTAAATCCTTCCTTGATCTTTATTCGAGAAACAATGCATATTGTTGATTGCTCTATATCCTGTTTTTGTGCCATGTACCCAACATGGCATATGGTGGCCCGTGACACCAAGGGAAGATTGGGAGGAGAGATCGTGCTATGGGTCCCCGATGGGCCAATATGAAGGAATTTGGATTTTTTGGAAGGATTATTTTGACGGGATTTCTGAGAGGTTATATGAAAAGGGTTCATTTGATAAATTTATATGCCCCATACCAAGACATAATTAGTTTCTAGAACTGGATGGAGGGATGTGGTATTCTGATGTTGGATCCACTGATCATTGTCGAAGACTTTAACTGTTCATTCCATGATGGGGATACTTGGGGAGATAGAGGGAGGTGTGATCCTACTCCCGACATTCTTAGTGACATGTTCCAAAATTCACAGTTATGTCACATAAAATTGGAACATAATTTCCCTACATGGAATAATGAAAGGAAGGGATCGAAACTCATTGGAAAGAGGATTGGTAGGTTTTTAGTCAAGACTAATCTTCCATCCCAGATGGGGGATTTATCATCTCGACCTGAGGATATCGTCATCTTTGACCATCGGCGTATAACAATGTAGTGGATATTTGAGAAGAGACCTGGAGGATACCCTTTCAAGTTCAATAAGGTATGGCTTGAGGATCCCTCTTTCAATGATGTGGTTAGGGTGTATATGAAATATCATAGCAGGAATCAGGATACCTTGGCCATGGAGCATTTATCTAAATCACTTAGGAGTTTAAAAAATATTGTTCGCAACTGGGAGAAAATAAAAAAGAAACAATTGATTTCTAAGTTAAAAGGGTTTGTCATTGAAACAACACGGTTAATGAAGGAGTTGGAGGAGGGAAACCAATCAGCTGAAAACTGGAATAGGCTTGAGGAAATTGAGAAAGAAAAAAGAAATATTCTTCTTATCGATGAACAGTCATGGAGATTAAATTGTTGAGCCACTTGGTTAAAAAAGGGTGAAAAAAATACCAAATACTTTCATGCATTTGCTACTAGGAGGAAAAATTAAAATGCGATATGGAAGATTGATGTTGATAGAGTTTCTTTATACTCTATGGAGAGTATCCAAGTTGAGGTGGTTAAATATTCTGAGAGCTTATTCAAGGCACGAGGGACGATGGTGCATGTGGAACAGTTCTGGGCGGTGGGATACTTCCTTGTTATGTCTGAAGAGGGGGGAATTACAGAATTTCAAGAGAACAATTAGCAATGAGGAGGTTAGGACTGTATGGAAATCCTTCACGACAGAAAAGAGCCCGGGCCCAAATGGCTGGACCCCGGATTTCTTCCTCCTTTTTTCTAAAGTATCCTTACAAGATATAACATACATGGTGGAGGAAGCTAAAATTTCGAGTATGATACATGGGGAGATTAATTCAACAATTCTTGCACTTATACCTAAGAAAAAAGGGGCATTATCATTCGATGATTTTAGGCCTATCTCACTGTGCAACACATTATATAAGATCATATCAAAGATAATTGTTCAAAGGATGAAGGTGGTTTTTTCTAGATTTATCACTCAAGAAAAATCGGGGTTCTTGAAGAACATAAGCATACATGACACCGTGGCTTTGACTTAAGAAATTATCCATACTATTCACACAAGGAAACTGGATGCCACGGTGATGAAGGTTGACCTCAACAAAGCATATGACAGGATTGACTAGTGTTTTATGAGAATGGTTTTATATAATATTGTCTTATATAGAACATAAATAAATTGGATAATGGGGTTTGTATGCAATACATCGATGAAAATTATTATCAATGGGGTGGCAACTAGGTTTTTTAAACTTGGGAGAGGACTGCATCAAGGTTGTGCCCTATCACCCTTGCTTTTAATTTTGGTAATGGATGCATTTAGTATAAAAATCAACAATGGAGTGAATTGTGGCACTATAAGGGGTATTAATATCACTCACAGAAGGGAGATTACACACAGTCGTTTTGTTGATGATGTCTTGATGTTTGGGATTCTAATCAAAAGTGTCTAGCTGGTATTTCATGAAACTTTTTCTAAATTCTGTATAGCTACTGGGATGCTGGCAAATGCTGAAAAATATTGTATATATCATGTCGGGAGAGGCAAGGTTTTATATGAATTTATCGGAACTCTTTTTAATTCCAGGACTGAGAAACTTGATAAGGGTTTCAAATACCTTGGTTTTCATATGAGGCCAAATAATTACCGACTGGATGATTCATTGCGGTTGTTGGACAAATTTAAAAGAAGGATCCATGGGTGGACATTAATATGGTTGTAAAAAGGAGTCAGATTAATCTTGGCACATGCGGTGTTACGAAAATTCACGGTATACTGGGCTCAGTTATATACTATGCCAAAGAAAATCATAAATAAGATTAGAAGTGTCATGGCCAATTTCATCTGGAACAGGGGCAGGGAGAAAGGGAAATATCCCTTGCCAGATGGGAGTTGATCTAGAAACCAAAGGAGATAGGGGGATGGGGTATTCTGTATCTTAAAATCGTTGTTGAGGGGTCTTAATTCCCATGGGATTTGGAATGATATCATTAGGTACATGTACCTGGATGATGCGGGAGTGGAGGATCTATACATGAAGGGATGGAGGGAGGTCTCAATAGGATCTATCGTATGGAATGGATTTAAATATAGCTTGGAACTGTTCTCAGAGAATCTACAATGGAAATTTGGTAGTGGTGCCAAAATTCTGATTGGTCACCCCAGTCTTCGTGGATCGACACATCCTTTTCTTATCAACTGAGATGGAAGTCGTCAGGTCAATTGGATATACAAGACAACCTAAGAGCACAGTGGGACAATTATACAAAATCCATGCGATGCCTGGGCATAAAATTTCATAGAACAGGTGATCGGGTGACATGCGGAGGGATTATAAAGGATGGACAAATTAACGCCAGAAAAACTTATAAAATGTTGATTAAACAAAAACATAATCAAGATAGAAATTGTTGTTTTGGGGATATCTCGAAGATAAATGCACAGTCTAAGATGATCATCTTTACATGGTTAGTATGGATGGATAAGAACCTCACATGGGTAGATTTACAGAAGAAAGGGAAGATACGGCTTGGCATTTACAGAATCTATATTAATGGAGATGAGGATAATCAACATTTATTCTACACATGCACTTTTTCCCAGAAGGTTCTCAACGAATTATGTAAGTATTTCAAACTTCAGAATTTGGAACCTGGGAACAGTGGCACACATCAAATGGTGGTTAAAGAAAGGAAAGACCCTTAGAAATATTCCAGTCATATATCAATGGTGTATATGGTGCTGCCGGAACAAATGGATTTTTGAGGAGGTGGATAGTAGTCCTGAAAAGACTTGTCAAAAGATTATTCAGATATGGGAAAAGTTAAAAATTCAACAGAATCCCCCATCTGACTTGTCGAAGAGAATTGGGCCTTTTGAAATTCATTACCCCGTGGGATTCTTCGATGGAGAATCTCAAAAATCAAGATGTGGTTGTGGGGCATGGTTGATGATCACTCCGACATGCCATTACAAGATCTATTGGTATGGAGGTTTAGGGACTAATATGGGGGTAGAAATATTGGCATTATGGGAGCTATAATGGTTTTCTAATCAGTTATATCTAGAAAAATTGTGGGTTTTTGGTGACTCGCAGGCCCTTTTGGAACATCTGAATAAGGGGACTTCTCTTAACCCAGGTTATCTAATTGCATGGCTAGACAAAAATCAAAGAACTTAGATCATCCTTTTCCACCATTTACTTCAAGCATATCTATAAGGAGAAAAAGACTCAAGGTGACACGTTATCAAAAAAAAGGTGGATAAAAGATAGATGGGGAAAACTTGATGATAGGGACAAAAATGATGGAAAACTATGTATGATGAATGATTACCTTTCTAAAACACTGTGAAGTATCGTGATGATGATTGGTTCTTCTCTGGAACCAATTTGTATTTTTCTAAAGAAAAACTGTTTATTTTTTTATATGTAACCATTTTTTGAATTACTTAATTTTTTATGTACTGATACTCAATATAAATCAAACATTTTTTTCCACTAAAAAATAAAGAGAAAACCATATGAAATTCTGGTTGCTTCTACACATAATTTTTTCAATGTGCTCTCTTTCCCTCACTGATATTCTCCTCATTTCATTTCAATAAAGCCAGGGCCCAATCATTAAGTACAACACCATTGAATTAGCATAATGAAATTAGGCTTTAATGAACCAATCAACTGATGATACTATTCCTTAAATCATACAATTATTAGAATCGTAATTCTATAAATGTTAAAAATCAAATATGAGAGGATGGACATAAATTTGCACCAACATATTGCTAACCACATTCGAACTGACGTCCACTAATTTTCACGGTAGAATCAGATGCCGCTGACGTTTTGATAAGAATACTCACACACGTAACATTATTTGATACTTGTGGCTGTGCAAAATAAATTAAAATGGCCCCCATTAAGAAAAGGGCGAATAACCGCATTGAAATTTATTCAAGGGAAAAGAAAAACGATCTCGTGAGCGAATATACCCATCCCCACCCATTAGAGCTTAACATCAATATGCGTGAAACATACATTCAGAAGATTATAGTGAGAAAGGTACATTCAGAATATGAACCAAATTAGCCTTGCAAAGTAGATTGAAATTGCCTTTTTCCTTAAATTTTGTTTCGAAAAATGAAGTAACTTTTTTTAAACTAGTTTCAAACTTTAAAATTCAAAATATATTATATCCCCGTAATTAAAGTATGATCTAAAACTATTAATAATGAAAAATAATAATTTCTTATGGTAAAGAAACCGATTAACAATTCAAGACCCAAAAACTTAGAAACTTATTATTTTATAAAAGACCACCAGATTATTTAAGCGACCAAATACTTAGAATACACATATAACAATATAACGACTAATAGAGTCTTCAAATTATATTAAGAAATACTAAGCTGTTAATTTGGACACTAAAAGATTATTAATATTTGTGGAGTTATAGTTTTATTTATAGTTATCAAGTTCAAATTGGAATTAGATATGAAAAATTTTTATTCAATATTTTAAAAATTAATATTGGAAAAATGGAAAAAATTGGGGAGTATACATTTTATAAATATTCAATTAAAATTCAAAAGTATATATTTTATAAATATATAGTTTTTCTTTTTTTCTAGAAATGAAAAAGAAAACACACTAATTCTCCAACATTAATTCATAATTCTTAAAATATTACAGAAATTTATAGTTTAAAATAATCCAAAAATACTAAAAAAACAGAATGTATCAATTTTGTTAATATTATAAAATAGACAAAAATATAATATAAAATTTGTTATTTACAATAACAAAATCTCAAAAATCTAAGATATAAAAATTATATTTAAAGTGATCTCCACATATCTAAAAATTTATTTTTAAAATATTAAATAATATCATGTAAAACTAAAACTATTTACAAACTATAAAATCATATAATTATATAATATAATTCTATTTTCTATACTCAACACCAATGCAATTTCCGTGAACACAGGCTCGTAATCACAATCTATTGGATTACTATTTCACAATGGAAAGGAACCTGGTATGGCTGTTGTTAGAAAGAGTTTTCAGCAAAATAAAATAAAATAAAATAAGCCAATGGCGATTGTTAGAAAAAGCCAAACGAGTATTAGTAAACAAGTTATTTGCCGTACCTTATTTCACATTGAACATGCACCTGGTAGGGCTATGGTTCGAAATAATTTTGGCCAAAAACTAAATGAGAGTTAATAAATAAGTGATTTCCCAATATTACAGTACGGTATCTAAAACTTCGTAATTATGGTTCCTTAATGCATTCTAATTATGGTTTCATTAATGTACTGGGACAGTATATGTTAATGGTTGAATTTAAGTAGCATAGATTCATATTAATTACGGATTTAGTATGAGTTGAGAAAGATCAACTTTCTATAAGTGCAAATTTTTTTAGAGTGTAAAATATAATATATTATTTTTTATTGTTTAAATTTTAATTTTGAATGCTAAATAGAATATATATAGGACCAAATAAAAACTTTAACTATAAAAATTAATTTTTTCATGATATATACATATTTTTTTTTAAATGATAGAATGTTGTTGAGAATTTTTCGAACTGTGTATTTTGTTAGAAGAACTATGTCAGAATAAGTTTTGGGTGAAAGCTCGACCCATCTATGTAAGAATAAGTTTTGGGTGAAAGCTCGACCCATCTTTTACAAGAAGCTTAACTGATGATCGGAAGAATGCTAGACCAGAATATATGAATAGGAAAAAAAATATAGGCTTTAGAAATGAAAAATTAAAGATTGATTAAGTCAAAGAGAAAACTACTAGTTAGAAAGATGGAAAAATAAAGAAACAATAAGTGAAAGAGATGAATGCTTAGGAATATGCCATGTAAATTTTTGCTATATATGAAAAAAATTGATTTTTTTCTTGGAGAAAAACACTATTGTATTACCCGCAACGTTGCTTCCTTTTAGAATAAATCATGGTTCTTTGTGTTTATATTTAGGGGATCCTCAGAGATTTTTTAATCACAGATCGGGTATTTGCCAAAACAATGATAAAATTAAATCACCATATTTTTAAACCACAATTTTTTGAAGATTCACCAACTGCAACGTGCAATACTTCATTCATCATTAATTGCTAGCAGAGAAAGGATGAATATTAGCTCTTGGAAGAAACGTGCAATACTTCATTCATTCATTAATTGCTAGCAGAGAAAGGATGAATATTAGCACTTGGGGAGAAACATCGTTCTTCCGAGCTAAAATTTGTTTGACTAAAGATTGCTACAACAGAGAGAATCAAACTTTGCCCATCTATCTCCTTCTTGTCATTCGGCTTTTAGGAACCGTTGCTGGAGTTGAGGATGAATGTAAGACTCGTAGAAAAAAGAAGAAGAAATGAGTGGGTGCAATTAGTTTATGGGTTTTATGTCAATGGAAGGCTTGTATTATAGTTTGAGATACACTATTTTGGTCAATTATAATTGTCATAAAACTTGTATTAAAAATATTTGATCAATATGCAAAGATGTCAAATTTTGATAAATGTGCAAAGAGGTGCAATATTCTATTTATATGAATGAATTTCTCACTATTAATAATTTAATAGAAAAATTAAGTCTGGTTAATTCAATTTTATTACACTATCTCAATTCTCAGAAAGCATAGACAATTGCATACTAAGTACAATTACGAATAATTTTATGCTTAAATATGAATGCAATGTCTCGTTCACCAATCATTGATGGTTTTGGAACCACTAAACCTATTGTACATGCAATAGTACCAAAAATTACTATTGGAAAAATATAGTGATTAGATGTATGTGAACTTTTAATGATTAGAACCACTTGATATGTACTTAAAATAGGTGTTGTCTAACTATTAGAAAAAATCGTTGTTTTTAGCTAGAATGTAACAATAAAATCTCATAGGTTCTCTATGAACCACATTTACAGAGAACTCAATATGAGGGCTGATAAATTGTCTAAGATTGGTCTCGAACAGCCATATGGATGCATCTCGGTTCTTCACTTCGGCAATCTAAGTTGGTGGTTTCTTACTCTTACCCCTTATAACATCTGTGTTTTAACAGTAAGCTTCTTTTTTTTGGTTGATACATTTTGTGAATCTGCTACTGGGGCTCTATCAAGTGAGGCTGACCTCCGGATGTGTCAACTTGGCCTTCAGGGTTGCTACATTAGTTTGAATACTTCCTTGTGTTGATGTTTTATTATTTTTGGTTGGCTCTCATTCTCACCTGTGCGGGCCTAATCAGTTCCCTGTCTAGCGTGCCTGATGTATCTGTCTCTAATAGCTATGGTTTCCTAAGGTGCAGTTTTTCAAGCGAGCCTGAATCCTATCAAGCGAGCCTGGTTTCTTTCTGCAGCTGCCATGACTTTCTGCACCTAGCAAGTCACCTGCCTGGAACCTGGTCTTCAACCTGATCTTACTTGCCTCATCAAGCGAGGCAGACCATGGGTTTTTTCTCCAAGATTTGATGAGATTTGGATGGGATGATTTCACTCTTACTGCCTGTTCCCATTTCCTTTTGTCTGTAACCTCTGGATGCGGATGAGTATTTGTTTCTGTTTCCTTTTTGGCTTGTAATGGGGTAGATTTATCTGTTTGCGACGAGGTATCTAATTGGTAAAGATTCCCGGAGTCAGATAGATGATCCGGATGCCTTATCTGTTTATGATATATATGTACCCTATGCTATATGGATTGTTTTTTCTATTTCATAATATGAGCGTTTTTTCTCTTGTGAAAATAAAATAAAATCTCTAGCTACATTATAATTTATTGTTATTTAAAATTAATTAGAAAAAAATCTTAAAAAAATATCTCATCTATTAATTAGATTACTTAAAATATAATATAATGACATTTGAAGATGTTTTTCTTAACTAATTCTCATATAATTATATATATATATATATATATATATATATATATATATAACTTAAATTTAACAATTTCGTTGATTATGAAAATTAAAATATAACTTTCTCAATTTAAGAATCCTATCTTGTTATGTTGTGTCAGGTCATAGTAAATTTCTTCATGTATGTAGTCATAGTAACGATAACTCGTAGTTTTCTTCCTCGTAATTTGAGTTCAGCACTAATCGTACCCTTAAAACCTCTAATAAATCAATTAAAAAGGACATAGTAAATTTCTAGCTGTGTCGGGTCATAGTAACGGTAACTAGCGGTTTTGTTCCTCGTAATTTGACATCCAGCACTAATCGGACCCTTACAACCTCTAGTGAAATCAAATCAATTAAAATTTCATCTCCGGAGTAGGGAGATGGTTGCTCAATCGTGAGATTTCAAATCAATACAACCTTTCACTTTTGATATTGTTACATTTTTAAATTTCAACAAAGATTGTAATAGAGTTTCTAAGTTGGGAATGGGGTTGTCTATCAAACAATTCATCCATTCATATTTGGATTTCTTTGTTTAATGGATTTCTTTGTTTAATGACAAATTATGTAATGTGATTAAATTTCTCATTCAAATTGTAATTTCAAAAGCCATGAATTTTGTCGAAGTAAGTTTTAAACCATGATATTAGAGTTTAGATTTTTGAGAATGTAGCAATTTCAATTAGAACACAATTATACATGACTCAGAAAATGAGGAAATTTGATTGTACATTAAACTACACAGACATGGACCATAACAAATTGTGGTCAGAAATGTAGCAATTCTAACTTGAGCAAAATTTTACCTGACAAAGAAAATAAGGAAACTTGATTGTACATTAAAATACCCATGGGCCACAACAAATTGTGCAACATGAACATGGGCTACAACAAACTGTGGCTAGAAATGTAGCAATTCCAACTTGAGAAAAATTCTAATGGGGAAACTTGATTGTACATTAAAATACACATACAAGGACATGGGCCACAACAAACTGTTGGGAGAAACTTGTAGTCCCACACTGAAATTGGTTGTAAGAATGTGAATTTAGTTATTTAAAATGTGTTTTCAAATTTATTTATAAGTTTATTGTTTGAAAATATCTAAAGCATTTGAATTTTGTCATTTATAAAATTCAAAGATACAATTCCAATAAATCTTTACTAAACCAAAACAAATAAATTTAATATAGGAAAAACTTTAAATATGTTGCAAAATTGATGAGGGAACAAAATTCACCAAAAGAAAAACCCAAATTTGAAATCGGACAACCCTAAATTTATTGCACTTAAATAAAAACCTAAAAGGATGAATGCCTACTCTACTATGTTTATATTTTGGTTAAAAGTCTCGAAAAATTAGCGTCCTTGATTTTAGTTGTGACCTTACCCCTTCCATACTAATAGTCACAATTATATAATTAAAAAAATATTTTATATATTATTAAATTAACAATTTTTTTCCATATTATTAAATTCATATAAGCAATTTTAAAATAGAATTTACAAAAAATTATAATTAATTAATAAACAAAATTAATATTTCCATTATTTAAATTGGTGAAATTTGTAAAAAACCTTTAAATTCATGAGCAGTCATTCTACGAATCTGATTCCTAATATAAGATTTTCATTGATTAGATAGATTCATAAGAACCCATATCAATATGTTTTAGGGTAGATATTATAGGCACATATATATGACGATATATGCCTATGTGTAGGGCAAAGGGAAGGAGCTTGTATGTGCTAGTTTTTGATAGGTATGGGCATGGGAGCACTTCGTCAGGTAGAGACCATCCAAGGGACCTTCATATATAGGTATCCCATATTATGATCATATGTAGGGCATACAATTATATAGGATGGGTGGCCACACTTCACTCAAATATTATTTTTAACAGAATTTCAATCAAATATAAGTATTGTCACATAATTTTTAAATTATCATTATTGAAATTTTTTTATATTTTTTTCTATTCAATAAATAAAAAATTAAATTATAAATTGTATTTATAATATTTATTTGATAAATACAAATGATTGCAAATCAAAAAAACAAAAAAAATACAAATTTACTAACCATTTTAAATTTAATATAACAATTATTATTTTACATCAAATACAATTGTTTCAATTTAGTACTCCTATCAATCTCTCTATTCAACTTGGTCCAGTATCTGTGTGCACCTTGGGCTATTGTTAGTCTTAGTAATTAGACACGGTCCAGACTCCAGTCTCTCTGTGCACCTTGGGCCATTGCTAGTCTTAGTAATTAGACACGAGATACGTTGTGTATACTTATGAACACGTCGAGTCTGTTACTCGTTGAGATAGATATATACGTATTTCACACAAAGGCTAATCCTTTGTTTTGATGTGTTGAACATATACCATACCCACGGAAAAAATATGGCGTTGCTCTCTTTAAAACCCTAAATCTGAAATACTTATTTCTCTTTTCTATTGTTGTTTGTCTCAATCGGGTGTGTAGGTAAAGATAAA
This sequence comes from Pinus albicaulis, assembly GCA_034641835.2. Taxonomy (NCBI): domain Eukaryota; kingdom Viridiplantae; phylum Streptophyta; class Pinopsida; order Pinales; family Pinaceae; genus Pinus; species Pinus albicaulis. Next base: position 327,112,623 of record CM076582.1, read on the forward strand.
ACCATATGAAATTCTTGTTGCTTCCACATTAATTTTTTCATTGCGTGGTTTCTCTACCTCAATAATATTCTCCTCGTCAGGCTCAATCATTAAGTACAAAATCATTAAATTAGCATAATGAATTTAGGCTTTAGCCCCTTAACATTGCATGGATTTTTTGGCACCTAGAATCTCAAATTCAAACCTCATTCCAAAATAGCCATGAAGAACTCAATAGAAACATGACCAACCCAATCTATTAATGTCGGTGACCGAGACCTGAATAGTACCATGACCTCCCATAATACAAACTTTGCCAACTAAGCACAATAGCAAGAAAGAAACTGATTTTTGTAACCACCACTGAACTTTGGTAAGAATGACCCCATGCATACAAAGAAGAGCCAATAACACCAATTGGGGAAATTAAAGACATCAATGCATGTGCTTGAAGCGAGGGAGAAGACTAAAGCTAGAGCTAAAGCATTTCACCCACCAAAACTCAACCCACGTCTGAAACTGAGGTTTTCTACCAAGAAAAGGTTAACTCCACAAGGACACAATTAGATGACAATGAAGTATGAAAGAACCTGAACCCACCAATAGAGCACCCTAAACATATTCAAGATAGAGAGAAACCCTCTCAACCACCCAAGCTTCGCTCAATAGCCATCCTTTAGGTGGTAGGTGACCCATCACAGAAAACCAACAACCAGTAAAACCAAGCGAAAAAATGGAACATCCCCGAAACCACGGTATGAATAAGAGAAATTACAATTGGAATAAGAGAAAAGGATCCAAAATAGCAGATAGATATCACATGACACTAGAAAGGAAAATGCCATCTTGTAAGCATTGGTAAAGATATAAACAACAACCATCACTTTTCATGCACCAAACTCAACCCAAAATGTGTACATATTACCTAGATGAGACGTGGAGTCCCATAACTAGCATACCAGTTCAAATTTTCTCTTACCAATAGAGCCTTCCAAGCTTGAGGGAAAGTCCCATTCATTTGTCGATAAGCATGTTGTTGAGTGACAAATTCTTGAGAGCACAATTTCCCCATGGTCAACCTCTAACCAGTGCCATGAATTTCCTTTTCCTCCTTTTTCAATATAATTTATTGTTGAAACTTGTTTCCTCCCCATCCACTGTTGAGAGCACTGTAAATGACTTGAGATTTATCAACAACAAGACCATCATGAGAAGGTCCCTCTCCACATTAGGGGAATTTTGAGGTCTAAAATGGGCCTCCTAAGGAAAATGTACAATCAAATTTCACTTTTTAAGAACCAATCATATTTTATGAGATGACATCATCCCTAATGGTTGAGGTGGCATTGCTTGAGTTAAAGGTACTTACTTTTCACATTCTCAATGGTGGATAAAAATTCATGGGTAACCATAGTATTGCTCTAAGTACTTTTAAAGTCAAAGTAAAGTACTCATAATAAATGTCACTTCACACCTTTTGAATAAAAATATATTATTGTCATTTCATATTTTTTTGAAAGAAATAATGCATATCCCTATGCATTTATTACATTACATTATATTACATTATTTTTATACAGTATATTAATTATATGTTATTATACAATTTAAATAATATAAATTTTAATTAATAGCATATAATATAATTAAGAATCTATAAATTTATATTTATATTTTATTTTAAGTTATTTAAGTATAAAGGGCAGATGCATTAGTTGTTAAATCATAATGAATTTTTATTGAAAAACTCATTCTTATTTATAATCACATCAATGCAATTTTTTTATTAATTTTATTTTGGTACAACTTTTGAATTGAATTTAACTATGGTTACATGGATTGTGGTGCAAAAGTGAATTAAAAATTCATAAATATTATTTTATTGGTTTAGATATTATTTTATTATTTCCTTAGAAGCCCATTTTAGACCTCAAAATTCCCCTAATGCATGCACCAATCTATCAAACATATCATCGTGTCATCCCTTCGTCAACTCCATTTCAATCATATTAATGAATCAAATGCTTGAATTTACACTTGCTAGGGGTGTGTTGCCATGTCCCTTGACACATTAACCACATGGGGTAGTGGCAACCCCTTCTTCCCCAAACTCTCAATTGTCACCCAATTCAAGATTCAATTTCCTCTAAATTACATAAATTATAATTTCTATTTTGTCTAAATTTATATTACATGTTACATCAATATTGAATTTAAATATTACATATCTTCCTTTTATTGAATTGTAAAATATTTTTTTTATAATAAAATAAAAAATATAATCTTTTATTATATATATATATATATATATATATATATATATATATATATATATATATATATATATAGGTTATATTTAAATTTTTAATAAACACAATATTGTAGTTTTTCCCAAATACTATAATTAAATTTTTTTTTTAAAGGAATATTTTTAACATTTTATTTTTTTACTCTTAAAAAATATTAAAAATATTTGTCCAAAATTTTTAGAAATATTTATCAAAAAGGTTTAACTTATTTATTTTGTGAATAATTAGTTTGCATAACTTTGTAATTATTCAATTTATAACTTTGTAAAATAGTTATATTACTAATTCTCTAAATATATTTCTTCCTATTAAAAATATTTATCTAATTGAAATATTAATAAAAAGCATTTCCAAATACTTTTTCTTGAAAAATATTTTTATTTTGTTAAACTTTTATTTTTTATTTTTTAAATTATAATTTTTTTTAAATCTATAAAATAATAATGTTATTTAATTTTTATTTAACAAATTAATTTCAAAATTACAATTTATTTAAAAATTGTAAAAATATATATATTTATATTTTAAATTAATAATAATTTTTGAAATAGTGTTTTTTTAAAATATAAATGTTGTAACACTTTTAATATTCATAAAATAAAATAAAATATTTGTATCATCGTTCAATTTACTTTCAGATGCTTAATTAAAACATGTTAATCATCATCGTCATAATAGTTCTTCTTGTTTCTTCTACCATTAACTTTTTCATTGCGCGGTCTCTTTCCCTCACTAATATTCTCCTCTCTTCATTTCAATAAAGTGAGGGTTCAATCATTCAGTACAGCACCATTGAATGCATAATGAAATTATTATACTTCAATGGACCAATCAAGTGATGATACTATTATTAGAATCGTAATTAATTGATATTAGGATCATACAATTATTAGAATCGTAATTAATTGATATTTGTGGTCGTGGAAAGTAAATCAAGATGGCCCCCACTACGGAGAAGCCGCATAACCGCATTGAAATTTATTCGAAGCAAAAGAAAAAACTATCTCGTGATCCAAAAACGATTAACAATTCAAGACCAAAAAACTTAGAAACCTGTTATTTTATAAAACATCACGCGATTATTTAAGCCACCAAATTTTCTTTTAGACTTTCAAATTGAAATATTAGGCGGTTAACGTAGAAAATACAAAGGTTATCAATATATGTGGAGTTATGGTTTTATTAATGTATTGGGTAGTTAATTAAGACAGTTATTAACATTTGTAGAGTTATAGTTTCATTAATGTATTTTTGGAAGATATGTTAATGGTTAAAATTAACCAACATATATCCATCTTAATTAAAAATCTAATATAAGTTGAGAGGGATCAACTTTTCTCATTGCAAACTTTTTTAGAGTATAAAATACAATGTGTTATTTTTCATTGTTTAAATTGTATTTTTAAATGCTAAATATAGTATATATATGACCAAACATATATCTTGTGTATTTTGTTCTAAGGACCTTGTAAGAATAAATTTTGGGTGAACACTTCGAAGGGCCTTGTAAGAATAAGTTCCGGGTGAACACTTCAGCCATTTTTAGAAGAAAGAAGCTTAACACATGATAGGAAGAGTGTTGGACCATAATATATAGATAAAGGGGAAAACAAAACCTAGCCCTTAAAGAGATGGAAAATTAGGAGAAAGTTGATAGATTGATTAAGTCAAAGAAATGATCGATTTATTTAAATTTAAAATCAAATTTAAAAATTAAATTATTTAATAAACAAAACTAGTCGTTAGAGAGATGGAAAATTAAGATAACCTTTATAAGTAAAAGAGATGATTGATTTATTTAAATTTAAAATAAAAATAAAATTATTTAATATGTTTATTATAAGAGGGTTGTTATGAAGATTAAAAATATAGAGTTTTTTATTGAAAATAATTAAATTTAATTGGTCAAATTTCAAGAGAGTTGAGGGTTAAACAATCAAATTTAGTCCTAGCCCTATTATTATTTTATAATTATTAGATTTATAATATAATATAATCTTGTAATAGAATTATAGAATTAAATTCGAAAGATTAAGTTTGAATTATAATAAAAATAATAAATTTATGATTTTGAGTCAAAATGGAGTCATCCAACGATTGAAATGGAAAAGACATGAGATATCTAAAATGTTAAGATGGAAATTGAGTGGGGAATCTTGCACTAAATTAATTAGATATTGATGAGGAATTGATCATGAGAAGAGAAATATTAATCAAAGAAAGAATTTAAAGCTGGTTAAGGGTAAGGGGGATGGTGAGTTTCCAGGAATGGTTTAATTCATAATTGTCATCTAGGTTAAAGTTATTAGGATGTTTTTCAATTTCCAGAGACTCTTTAATGACCCTGATGGAATGGTATGGTGTCGATGCTAAGATTTTAGATTTGTAGAATGAGAGTGCTCAACATTCTAGAAGTTCTAGACAACGTTGTAAACATACACGCCTTGATATATAATGTATATGCAATTGACATTAAGATATTTTACATAACATGTACGTTGAAACATTTTATAAGGCAAATTAAAAAGAGTTTTTATTATTAACATATTTTTAAATATATGTTAATAGTAATTGATATTAAATATTTTATAAATAACCAAATTATAAACATATTCATTATTTTTGTTATAGGCAACATTAATTTTCTATTTAGAACATAATTTTTAACTTTTATTTTTATTTTAAAATGGATGGATGGATAGATAAATTTACACATTCTCTCGTATTGGCAAATGGAATAAGCCTCCAATAGAATAAACCTCTAGACTCAACAAGTACAAAATCTAGTGAGCCACCTTTTAGAATTTAACATTGTTCATGTCTCTATAATTCCATTGAATTATTTATATGAAGGAGTCCCTTCCATGACCTTCAACTAAATCAAATTTTCTCTCTTTTTTTTTTATAACTTTTATAATACTATTTTAGTATATTATAGGAGATGTTTTGTTTTTTAAATATTTTAATATTTATTTTAAAAAATTATAATTCATTAAATATATTGAAAATTTCAATATTTTCAATTATATGTATATATAATTATTAAATTGATCAATAAAATAAAATAAACTCATTTCACATTTATAATATTAATATTTAGGAAAAATTACTTGTAATATAATAGATTATAATATTGTTATAAATTATAATAGCATTATGTTAATAATATTATTTGATTCTCCTTCGATCGGGGTTCATGTAAGGAGATTGTTCTACTTGTGACTCACGACATGAGTGATATGATGGACATAGAAGTGGAAAGGTGTTCATGGCAAGAGCACGACGTGTGTGACAGTGGCGAGGTTATGCGAGGAGGCACAGGAGAGAGCAAGTTGGGCGGCAAGGAATGTCGAGCATTAATCAGCTAGGTGTTGGGGGTTATTGTTTGTTTGTTGCATGTGATTTGGTTTCAAAGTGGTGAGTTTCTAGGAGTTGAGGTTCTGTGGTCGTGCTCTTCTCTTGTGGAAAGTGTAGACAAAAGGTTCTAGTTGCGGACGAGTCATGGTGCAAGCTTGATGGTGATGGTGATAGGGTATGTTTGGTCTCTTCCCTCTAACCAATGCTAGAGACACACTGCAAATATGAATGTAGCTCGTAAGATTAGTGTTATCTCTTGTAAATGGGTGAATGTGAGACTCAATGTAATTCGCCTGTTAAAAGGAAATATGGTTTCTTCCGTTGTTTCTAAATCGGTTTCAGTTTTATATGGCATTTTACTACTTCGAATGGGAATGTATGTCGTAGGACAGACTTCTTGTTTTTTCGGGAGGGGTATCCGTCATGGTTGACATGTCTGGTTCTATATTTGGGTGATTTGGTTTCCATATAGGATTTGTAGGATGTTGTTTCTTGTTCATTGTTACTCTGAATTTCGATATGGGATTTGGCCTCAAGTCCAGGCTAGTATTTCCTTTCACGAAAGGAAACCGACCCATCATGGGTGGTCTCGTTTCAACATGGTGCTAGAGAAATACATGCTTGTAGTGGGAGAAGAGATGATTGGCAAGGGGACGCCCGATTATACTATGATTTTATGCAGAATGAACCTAATTTCATATGCTCCATTTTTTTTCTGTATTAATGCGCCAGGTGTTAGTAGGTTGAGAAGTCGGCCAGTATGTAGCCGTGGGCTTCCAGTATGGCAGTGTCTCTCAACAATTGGTCTGTGGTTCAGTGGGGTTTGGTGAATATGACTCGAACAACCGCAGTGAAAATGAAAAGGAGACAGGGGGATTAAGCATAGTCATAAAGTGAATCCTTGGGAGGGAAGATGAGCCTCATCTACATAAACGCCTAAATGAGCAGGTCAGAAATCATAGACCCAACATATTAATGTTGTGGTTCTTGCTTATGCTACTGGCACTCTCATCCATGTGAGACAAATGATTTTTGGTTGGGATGCATACCTTAACCAGTGCACAGAATGGGAAATTCAAGAGGAGGATTGGAGGTTGTTGGTTTAGGACCCCAACAACACTCATGGTAGGATTATGCAGTATAAAAAGATAATTCATCTTTGCTGGATGATGAAGAATATAGTGACTAGGGCAATTATGAATTCAACTGGTTTCATTAAAACAGATCCAGTACTCTAGCAAATCTAGAAGTAATTCTAACTTGTCTAATTTAAAATTTAGCAGTAAAATGTTCGCTTGGGTCGTATTGAATGACACATCAGGTGCCCGCCTCAGTCAAAGATTATGGAACCCAGTGCAAAGGACCTCACTTAAGTCTTCAGATGCTTTCCTTTGTTGTTGTTGTTAAATTTTGATGTTGTATATGTTGTTAAGCATTATAATAATTATAGGTTAAGAGTGAACTGGGTTTTAGAAATTCAAGGCTATAAGGCTAAGTTTGACAGACTTAAGAATTTCATATTTTGGATGGCGTATAACACTTTCCGATGGCTAATAGACCTGGTTTCCCAACTGGGCAGGTTGAGGCCATAAAATTTCTATTCTGGTTGTAACCTATTTTTTATGAATGACTGAATGAAAGATCCTACTAAGCTTACTATATATATATATATATATATATATATATATATGTATATGTTATAAAATAGTATTTTCTATTATGTACCCATGTCAAATTATCATTATCTAAGGTTATTACTCTTAGTCATGTTTGAATGCTTACAATTTAGCTGAATTTTAGGTATTTATTTATTATTATTTTTATACCATTAAATTGCATATACAATCCATATTAAAATAGGGATATACGCTTATATGAAAATTTTTATTGTATGGAAAATTTGTGCTTTGATGGCGATTATACCGAGCTCTACAACTTGTGCATTCTATGGTTTGTCTATGCTCCGTGCATTCGACCACTGCAACACCCAATCTCTGCTAATGGCGCACCCATGGTGGGGGGAGGAGGAAACCATTCCTGCAAAAGCGTCCTCATCACTCACGCAAAAAATCATGTAACATGAAGAATAGAAAAACCTTCCATGTTTAAGGTGACTTCCCAACCCACATCAAAAGAGGCCCAACACAACCAAAATACACGTTAGAGTTATACCAAGATGTCATACTCTCACTGCCACTAAAGGAAGAAGTACCTTTCTTCTTGAAACAACAAATACCCATCTCTTGGAAATACCTCCTATGAAAATTGAGGCAATTGAGGAATACATGTGACTACATTCCATAACCTATAAATTCATGGGCCAGTGGCCTATGAAAAGGACTCTCATCAGAGGGATAAAGAAGAACTTGATCCTCAAAGGAAACATGGAACTAAAATTTGGCTCTAACGGATATTTTATGACAATATTTAACAACATAGAAGATAAGGACCACATCTTCCAAGTGGGGTCATATTTCATGAACTAAGTTGGCCTATTCATGAAGCTTGGGTTCCCAAATTCAACCTAGAAAAAGAATACTTCTCTTTAGCACCCATAGGAATCGTCTATACTCCCTTCCCAAAAATATAGGGCCCTGACATGGAAAGAATATGAAACAATATTGGAAAATGTGTCTTTCTTTAAAATACAAAAAAACTCAACCAACACACTTTATGATCTAGGTGGATATTGCTGGCCACACGCCTATTCCACTTGGGGCCCCATCATTGTCTCTTTCAGTTTTTTAGTTTCCTTCATTTTAGCACAATCTACTATTTTTAGTATTTTTTTGGGTCCTGAACTTCTGGAGCCATTTTGAGGCCCTAAACAACGGTTTTTGGAAAAATAGGGAGCAACATGGGTCCATGTATTGATTTTTCTCACTCAAAAGTTTTATTCCTTGGATAGATATTTATAACAAGGTATGGTGCACGTCAAACAGAGATCATATGCCAAAGTTACGTCCATGGGAATTTGATGTACCAAATAACCCAAACGGGGCCCATAGTTTTGCTGCTTCATCTCCTAGGGTTAGGTTTTTGGATGTTTAGGGTTTTCCATTGTTTCTAAATAATAAATAGACCCTTGAGCCTCATTGTAACACAGTTTAGAGGCCTTTAGCCACCACATCTCTTCTCAGAGATTAGCTACCAATGCCCTAGCTAGTTTACTTCCGTTCTGTTTGTAAGCAAATTTAAGTTCTTTGATATTAATGAAATGAAGTGTTGTTTTTTCTGCATATTTGTATTTATGCTTATATGTGTATTCTTTTGCGTTCCTGCATAAATCCAGATCAGTGGTATCCGAGCCGTCTATTTTTTATCGATCCTTCTTTTCATGTCCCCAACGAGGTTGGGGTATAAGGAGCTAGGTCTCGATCTGGCTGAACCTTTGCAAGATCAGCCTCGCAAACCTCGACGGCCGCCCATGGGGGATAAAAAGAAAGGTGAGGGAGCAAGAGATCCTATCAAAATATTGCTCAAAGTGGCCCTCAAAAAACAAAGGAACGCGATGATGGATAACTTTTCCTAGATCCTTCAACGACTGCCCACTGATGGCGCATCTGCATCTAGCAGCCACTCTGGAGGCGCGACTCCCTTTAAGGTACAAGTAAACTTTGACATTCCCATATTTGAGGGCCAAATAGATGCATATGTCATAGATATATGGTTGAATCTATTAGAAGGATATTTCTCGGTTCATGACCTTTCTGACCAGGAGAAGATTATTTTTGCACTCCTCAAAGCTACCCCTCATGTCAAGGACTAGTGGGAAAAATATTGTGAGAAAAAGGAAGAGACATAACCCTCTCTGTTCTCGGTTGTACCCACTTGGAATTATTTCTGAGACGCCATCAAGGAACAATACTATCCCGTAACGAGCTATGAAGAAAAGTACATAAAATGGACCACACTGCTGCAGCAAAGGGATCAATATATGCATGAGTTGACGAATCTGTTCCATACCCTCCGCAAAAAGTTGGGTATCAAAGATTCAGAGAAACATTTGGTGCTAAAGTATCACAGTTGTCTACACAGATACATTCAAGCGGAAATGGATTTCCTTGACATCTCCTCTCTTGGTATTACATACCGATATGCTTCCAAGATTGAGCAGAAATTCAAACAGAAGACTCAAGACTTTGGATCTGCAAATCAAAAGTAAGGGAACGGTGCCACCAAACCGCAGAATAAAGGACAAAGCCAAGGCATGGCAGCCTAAGAAAAACTGCCAAAGCCATAAGAAAATAATAACACCGCGAAGCCAAATAAGGACACATAAGAGTGGTGTGAGTTCCATAAGAGCTCCATGCACAACACAAGTGAGTATCGGGCCAGGAAGTCGCTAGTGGCTGAGATGAGGGCTTCTCAATCAGATGCATGCTATGACTCTTAATGAGAACTTGACAAGGGGAATGACAGAGGGAAGGAGATTATTGATGCTGAGCCCAACGCCACCATTTTCACTGCAAAGATCCAGAAGGAGGATCTGGAAGATCCAGAGGAGGAGAAGCATCTCTTCCACTCCCAAATGTGGGTAGAGGGTTGCCCCCTATAGTTCATTATCGACAGTGGGAGCCAAAATAACCTCATTTGAGTAGAGGTCGTGAAGAGGTTGGGCTTGCTAACCACAACACACCCACAACCATACACCATCGGGTGGCTTCACCAAGGACGAGATCTCCGCGTTAGCGAGCAATGTTGCTTTCCCAACAACACGAAGCCCTTCACGGATGAGGTATTATGTGACATTGCTTCTGTTGATGTTTGTGGTGTATTATTAGGCCAACCATATTGGTGGAAGTGACATGTTGTGTATGAGTCCCGACCTCGCGTTTTTATTGTTAATTTGGGCAATAAGTTGTATAGGATAGCAGAGGTATCACTGCCTGCCCCTATCACTTTGGTTACTACAAAACAATGCAGTAAGCTCATTTCAAAAACCGGGAAATTTTTTTTCCTGATGATTCGCCCCTAGGGCAAGAAGAATACTGTAGCCACGACCTCCAAATAGGGCTCCTCAGCACGACAACAACAAATGGAAAAGGTCGTGGAGGAGTACAGGGACATATTCACCTCACCCACAGGGGTGCCTTTGCATTGTCAGTTCAAGCACCCCATTGATATGACCCCCAGGTGCGCCGCTACCCAATGGACTAATCTATCTACGCTCTATTTTGGAGAACAATGAAATCAAGAGGTAGATTCAGGAGTTGCTGAAGAAAGGTCACATCTGGCTGAGTTCATCGCCCTGTGGGAGCCTGATCGTGTTGGTGCAGAAGAAGGACGGGACTTGGAGACTCTATATTGACTATCAGGCACTGAACAAGATCACTATCCGCAAGAGGTACCCGATCCCACATATTCATGACCTTCTGGACCAACTCAAAGGGGCGAAATATTTCAGTAAGATCGACTTGAAGTCTGGGTATCACTAGGTACCAATCAAACCCTCTGATGTGTGGAAGACTCCATTCAAAGCCAATGAGGGCCTTTTCGAATGGTTGTTCATACCTTTCAGGTTGATGAATGCTTCCGAAACCTTCATGAGGTTGATGGACGACATCTTACAATCATTCACCAACTCATTTATAGTGGTGTACTTGGATGGCATTATGATCTTCAACCAGACTTGGGAAGAGCACCTCCACCAAATCTGGCATGTCCTCTAAACACTGTGGCAACACAAGTTGTGTGCCAATTTGGAGAAGTTCACTTTGGGCATGACCTAGGTTCATTATTTGGGATACATTATTGATGAAAGAGGGTTGCATGTGGACCCAAACAAGATCCAATTCATTTAGGATTGGCCAACCCCCAACCACTCTAACAGAGCTTCACAAATTTCTGGGTCTTGCTAGTTTCTACTAGAGGTTCGTGTTTGGATTGTCTCATATCACTTGGCCCTTGAGTCAAGTCACCAAGGGAGGAGCGAAAGAAAAATTATTTTGGCTGGAATCTCAACAGAAGGCATTCATAGAATTGAAACATCACCTCCGTTCTTCCTGAGTGGTCACATTACTAGACCTGCAACAACCATTTGAGATTGAGACAGATGCCTCTGACTATGCTACTGGGGCAGTTCATACTCAATAGGGGCATCCAGTGGCATAAAACAGTGAGATATTGTCTGACATAGTCTGCAAGTATCCCACTTAAGACAAAGAAATGTATTCCATTGTGCAAGCATGCCGTCAATGAAAGCATTACATTTTGGGGAAGGAAACGATCATCCACACAGACCATTGACCCCTATATTTCATACAGACAAAAGGGAAGTTGTAGACTGATCACCATCAGAATTGATCCACATATCTACAACAGTTTCATTTGACATCAAGTATAAGAAGGGCATTACCAATAATGTTGGAGACTACCTCAGTCGACCACCAATCGTGGCGTTAACCACCGTTCTCAACTCTTGTGGGCACGAGACATGTGATTGGTCGCTTCTCTACAAGAGCGACCTAGAATTCGGCCACACATACAAGACACTCTTGGAGGGTATGCAAGTTTCAAATTTTCACCTCCAAGATGCACTACTATGTCACCTAGGACACCTTTGTGTTCCTTCAAGTGAGCATTCCAAGATGATTTGGGAAGCTCACTACAATAAATTCGTTGGGAATATTGGGGTCGATAAAATAGTGGAAGTACTACAGAAGTATTTCTATTGGCCGAACCTTCGACATAATGTCGGGAAGTACATCAGATCCTATACTGCTTGCGTCATTGCCAAATCGACCATCAAGAAGAAAGGCCTCTATACTCCGCTACTGAGCCCTAGTCGACCTTGAGAATCCATATCCATGGATTACATGTGAGGACTTCCTTCTACTAAGCATGGAAACGACTGTGTTTTTCTGGTCATCGACATATTCTCAAAGATGGCCATTATGGCCGCCTGTAAGAAGAATATCATAGCAAAATCCATTGCTAAACTCTTCTTTGAATGAGTGTGGGTGAACTTTGGGATCCCATTGTCTATCATCTCAAATCTGGACAACAGGTTCCTACGCACATTTTGGTCTAGCCTCTGGTCAATGCTAGACACCAAGCTCACCAAGTCCACAGCTTTCCATCCCCAAACTGATGGCCAGACAAAGGTCATCAACAGGATGATTGTACACATTTTTCTCATGTACAATTCAAAGCATCCATGCACATGGGAGGAGAGCCTCCCCTATGTGCAACATAGTTATAACCGGGCTCTACACAGTTCAACCGACCACAACCCCATTCGGGTGGGCCTGGGATTCTAGCCACTATGTTCCATTGATGTAGCCATGCCATTTGTGGAAACTCAGGCTGATTTAGCTCATGTCCAGTCTAAAGTTGAGAAAGAGAACAAATTCATCGAGCGCATTCATCACATCCTCCAAAAGTTTCATGACATATTGGGTAGAGCCAATACTAAGTACACGCAACGACATGATCAACATCGACTGCCACACAACTACCGGGTGGGAAACAAAGTGTGGTTACATTTACAGAAGGAGCACCACAATGGATGCCACCGCAAGCTTCTCCCGCTCCGATATGGGTCATACACCATCAACAAGGCTGCAGGGAACAATGCCTTCGAGCTTAGTATTCCACCATTCCTTCGTCTGCACCTATCAGTCAATGTGGACCGCCTTCGAACCTACTTCCCATGTCTATTGGGCACCTCTGACATTGCAGAACAACTCACACCAATAGAGTTAAACCCAGACTGCATGGAACAAGCCATCACAGATTGTATCATGGACATGCAAATCAAGAAGACTCACGAACAAAATATCCAAATGTATCGGGTTGTCAAAGCTAACCAACTCTTGCACCAAGGCAAGTGGTTCACGAGGGACCAAGTTCAGCAGAATTTTCCTCTTATCACGGAGGAACTCAATGCAATGGGGACCATTACTTCCTAAGGGGGGAGGAATGATCGAGGTGGATATTTGTGTCCACCTGCCTATTTCACTTGAGGGCCCACCATTGTCTCTTTCAGTTTTTCAGTTTCCTTAATTATAGCACAATTAACTATTTCTAGCAGTTTTTTGAGTCAACTTCCAGAGCCGTTTTGAGGCCCTAAACAACGGTTTTTGGAAAATATGGGAGCAACATGGTTCCATGGGTTGATTTTTCACTCAAAATTTGTAGCCCTCGAATAGATCAAAGAGGTATGGTGCATGTCAAACAGAGATGGTATGCCAAAGTTACGTCCCCGGGAAGTTGATGTACCAATTTACCCAAACGGGGCCCATAGTTTTGGTGCTCCATATCCTAGGGTTATTTTTTTGGATGTTTAGGGTTTTCTAATGTTTCTCAATAATAAATAGAGCCTCAAGCCTCATTGTAACACATTTTAGAGGCCTCTATCCATGAAATCTCTTCTTAGAGATAAGTTACCAGTGCCCTAGCTAGTTTATTTCCATTCTTTCTGTAAGTAAAATTCATTTCTTTGATATTAATAAAATGAATTGTTATTTCCACTGCATCTTTGTATTTATGGTTATATGTGTATTTTGTTACGTTCCTTCATAAATCTGGATCACTTTATCTTCTCGTTTATGCACCTAGTTGAACCTCTCTCATCCTCTCCCAACAAAAATAATGCTAAGTTGCGCAGATGAACTATAGGAACAACCCATTTAATATGATAAAATACCCTTTTGATGCCGCAAACTCCACAAGTAAAATCACTTCTTCAGAGATTTTCCAACCTCTCAAGCTCCTGCTACAACCCCAATTTCTCAAGACCAAAACGGGTTCATAAAGGTTGTAGCCAAAAATAAACTCAGCATACAAGGAACGAGCACCCACTTCTTTGTAGGTATACACATGAAATTTGTATCTTCTAAATTAAAGCAGTTATCTAAATTTCTTTGGAAAAATTAAGAATTACCAATATTAGGGATGTTTCATTGGCCACTTTTATTTTCAAGAATTCCCTTTTAGTCTCTAAAACTCCATTGGAATTTTCAATCCTTCTTGAACATCTCTATATGAAGTTGTATGATCTCATGAAATTTGATAATCAGAATCTTTACAAAATTTATTTGGTCCAAAAATAAATTCAATGTCTACTTGTAAGTAACAGTACCTAGTAAATTCCATATATTTTATCGATCATCTTTAATACCTTCCTTAGACACAATGTGACTAATAAATTTCCCCTCACCAACTCTAAAACTTGACTTTTTGTGGATTATGGATACTCCATATATTAAAAATATTTCAAAAACTTGACTAAGATGGGGAACATGTCCATTCCTCCATTTATGGAGCTTTAGGAAAATTGTTTTCATACATTACAATTATATTAATCATTATATCATTACATGTATAGCTCGTGGGCTTCCTAAAATGTGGATCCAACAATCAACAAGCCAAATAACATCCTAAGGTATCCAATAATTCCTAATGGTGTTATAAAATGTCTTTTTTTAGTCCTACTACCTATAACCAAAGAAGCTCCCCAACATAGACATCGTACCTAGCCTCATGAAATTATGTAGCAATTTATCCATATTAGGAAGCATATAACTATATTTGAGAACAAAAATTCAAATTTCTAAAGTTAACATCTAGAATAATTTGGTCATTCTTCTTTCTAATCAATGCCAAGTTAGCCACCCATGATGAATCTCTCATAGAACCAATGATTTTAGTGTCTAAAATATTTAGTAACTCCTTTTAAATTATATGTTCCAAGTTTGTGTATGCTCATTTATGCTTTTCTCTGGAGGGTTTGGATGCATCCTTAAATGGAATAGTATGTCGAATAATGTATCCTTTATAATCCTTAAGATCATCATACGTCCATGAAAACATGTCCTTGAATTCCCATATGAGGTCTTTAATTTCTCTTATTTTCTCACAAAACAACCTTTTCCAATGCATCTGAGCTTCTAGTATCCTTTTGATCGAGTATTGATATCCACATTATATTAATTCTTACTTGTCTCCCTTGGCTTATTGAGCATTTCATGTTAATAAAAGGTCTTCACCAATAGAATAAAACACTTGTGGATCTTATTACCTTTCAGTTGCATAACCTTTATTGCTTCATAATCTTCACCTTTCCATATTTTCCCACATTGAAGGAGTTCTTGCAAGTTGGCAAGAAACCTAACCAACTGTACAACATCGTGAAACATGTACTCATAATCAAACTATTTGGAATATAAGGGTAGAATAAAAATTCATGACTTGAAATCACTTCTTCACATGGTTGAAGAGTTGCCCTAATAATAGCTAATGCATCAACGAAATTGTTCTCACCCTTTGAGACAATATTAATAGAAAATTCGTTAAACAACTTTACTAAATCCCATATTTACTGTGAATTTAGATTAATAATACTAGACCATATTGCTTTGTTTTTCTTCATTTAGGATTTCATGAACCGAATTGTGATTTCAAATATCACTATAAGATGCCAATTATGATTGCATCTTAGAATGAAATGAGCTTCATCTTTAATCTTCTCTAAATTGTATACATTACATATTCTATTTTGTGTTGACTTTTACCAAAAGTAATGTTAGTACTAGGCATAAAAATCACATATCACCCTTATTCCAAATAAAGGTTGTAAAATTCATCCCAATATTTTTAAAATTGTTATTTTTAATCATAACTCATTAAAAATAAAACTTTGTATTGCAAATAAAGGATATGGTTTCATTTTTGTTTTTATTTTTGTAAATTTTTATTTTTTTAAATGTTAATATATTTCTTTTAAATTGATTTAATAATGTTCAAAAATATTATTAAGATGTTTGAAAACATTATGTTTTTGTTTTCTAGTATATTTATGACTTGTGGGACTATCTTGTGTTTTAATAAATGGTATTCTAAGGGCATATGATCTATCAAAATTAGTTGCTAATTGCATCTAACCTGGTCCACACAAACCCTTAACATTTCTGGAATTTTCGCGATGTCTCCTCCCAACTTCTCGTAATTTTGAACATTGGTTTCCAAATAGAGAGGAACCTTGAAAATACAATTAGGATACTAGGACGTAATTTTTATATTAAAAGGATACAAGGGTGGGATTTTACCCTCTTATTTTCACATTTGTAATGAGACTATTTAATATAGCCTCTTTAGGTGCATCCACATATTTAACCACTACTTGAAGGAGCCCCTATGGATTTAGGTAAGGTTGTCACATGAATTCAACCTTGTCCCAATGGTGAAAAAATCATTACTTTCCACCATTAAATCCAACCACTTTGGGCTTTAAAATTGAACGACATGAGGTGGGATTAGATCGACTAATGTGTGAATGGGCTATGAGACCATTTAATAACATCAATCTAGGTATAACCACACATTTTACCACTACCTCAATATGCTCATATGGATTTGAGCTTGGTTCTCATTGCACTTTAATCTTGCCCAATGAGTAAAAACTACTCACTTTCCACCATTGGACGGTCCAACTACATTATACATGTTTAAAAACATTATTAAAATGTACTAAAATATAATTTGTTTAACATATTTGAAAGAGTTTTTTATTTTTATTTTTTTAATAAAAAACCATTTTAAAATTGAATAAGTCTTTACTTTCAATTCATTTATTTTTTATTTAATTTATAATTTTTTATAATTTTAGATTTATTATTTTTAAGTGGAAGATAATATGACAGGATATCATTACTCTTGTTATTTTATATGGATGTAAAGTTTAGGGATGTGATATTTTTAAAGAATCATTAAAAAACACAAATCAAATCCAAAAGAATTTTATAACTAAAATCTAAAAATTTAAGGCGATATACCCTATCTTTATACTTAATGGACAAGAACAAGATAAATATCATGGAAGACAACAATTCCCTAGATTGTTTCAAACTCTAGCCAAAACCCCCTGTACCTGAAGTGAGGATGAGATAAATATGTGAAGTCCTAGTTAAATTATTATAGAATTGAAAGATATTTTTTTAAGTAGAATAATGATAATATTACAAACATTATTTATATAAATTTAAGGATAAATTGTGGTGCAACAATAACTTAGACGATAATATAAAATTAAGATACCATAAGAAGACAATAAAAGGAAATTTAATCTCGTAGAATAATGATAATATTATAAATTTTATTACATATAAAGTTAACGATAAATTCTAGTGTAACAATAAGTTAAATGTTAAAATAAAATTAAGATATCATAAGAGGGAGATCTCATAGTATAAAATATAAAAAATATCTTTTTATTTGTTTAGAGAATAAATTCAACATTGCAAAAATAAGAACAAATTATCATTATCTCCATATTGAAATTGGGAATCGGACAATTCTAGAATTCCATGGGTTGAAAGAATAAGTCATCTTTGTGAAACTAAGAATGTTGAAGATAAAAAACATGTTGTTTAAAATCTCTTTTGTATATTCAAATTAGATCTTAATTTCAAAATATTATAGCAATACCAATCATCTTAACCTTCTAAGATATGGGGCTAATTTTTTTTTTAGGGAATATAAATAATTTTTTTCAAAAATTCAAGTAATCCCTTACATTTTTTAAAATGTAATAAACCAAATAAAATATTTTTAAAACTTAGCCACAACCACCATTTTAAATATATTATTAAAAAATATAAATATAAAATAAATTAAAAACAAACAAATATGATTTAGGGGTAGCTCAATTGACAAGCCCGTGTTATATAAAATTTATGTGCACGATGAAGGTTTCATGATGAATCTCGTTGAATGCTAAACCTACATACGAGGACAATGCATTTATACCTAGAAGTATAGTGATACTAGACATAGTCAACCACATATCATGTAAGCACAAGCCCGACCAGAATCCTTATTAAAAAGAGAATTTTCCACCTTTAATTTTTTTTATTCTACAAAAGTCCCTTCTTCCCTAACAATTTTTTTCTTAGTTAAGCTTCCTGGTTTCATAATGTGGTTTTGAGTTATGTATTTTATTTTTTTTATACATCTTTTTAATATATATATCTATATATATTTATATATATTAAACATTATAATTTTTATTTTAAAAAACTTCACAAGTTTTTTAATGTTATGGAAAACATTCACTAGAAAAAAGTTTCCTTTTTAAAATAGAGTTTGAGGTTAAATAGCTTGTAAAAGGGAAATGTAAGGTTGTGAAGGAATACTAAAGAAATCCTAAGAATTGGAAGGTTTATTCTCATTTATTATAGATACAAAATTTTCAATTTAATGATAAAGTGTGATTTGATCTAAACTTTGAACTCAAAACTCATTTTTCCTATTTTTAAAATAGATGATAAAAATATTGCTTTTATTATTGGACCATTATTATTATCCCTCTTTTAGCTAGGTTAAACGGAATTATTCTAAAACACAAGATCAAAAAATCAATGAAAAATAGTTAACACTGAAGTCAAATTAAGGAATTATCATTCAACTACGGACCACCTTATTATGCTCATGATCATTACAAAGGTCTGTCACAATAATAAACCCAATTTATTGCTTCACTAAATTTAGAAAAATAATTGATGTAGTTCTTAGAAGAAACATTTGGAATATATTAGAAAAGGTGTGTTCATTTTCACTTGAGAGCTACTATGATAAGGCTACATGAGAACACTATGGCCAAGTTTATCGCTATTGGGGGTTGGTTCGAAGAAATTAATTATAGTAGAGTTAATCAAGTTATTCCCTTATACCTTACCATTTTAGCATATATATATATATCAACAAGTTATATGGTTTCTTGGAAGAATCATGATGTGTTGACATGTCTCTATGTAGAATTGTCAACATCACTCTACATGTTGACAATATTGTTGCCATGCTAACAATATTGTTTTATATGCTAACAAAAAACTAAAGCTTCTTAAGGGATTTTTTTCTTTAGTGAGGGCATGACTATTAACAAATAAAAACTAAATATTTTGATGGTGAAATGCAAAAATATCACTTATTGGAGGAATTGACTTCATACAAATATGTAGGAATTAATAACCACCACAAAAACAAATGAAACTATAACATTGAGAAAATGATAAATGGTCTGTGGAAATATTACTATGGAATCAAAAGTAGTATGTTAGTGGAATTATGTCTTTGGGATAAGAATAATCTCCACTTTTAGACTCTTGTCATTCTTTTAATCTTGTATCATTGCAAAGTTCGATGGTAACATCTCTAAACACTCATGGAGAAAGATAAAGAAAATCCAAAAATGTTATCACAAAAATAACCTTAATATTATTATATCCTCCTTGTAGAAGCAAATATTTTCCCATTTAGGACATACATTTTGTTGAAATTTGCAACAAGAAATATTGAAAATGACATCACAAGGGATTCTAATTTAATTTTCCCTTTATTAAATTAGAAGGAAATTGTAATTCCACGTCACATGACATCTTATACTAGTTAACTGAGCCACAAAGACTTATTTAGCTCAGTCAATTCAAGTTGAGGGTCAAACTAGAGGCATGTAGAGTTGACTCTAAGTTTTATGGGGTCCACTTATAGTTTATTTTGAGTTGTAATTATTTAACTTAATTATTTGAGTTAAAATCAGATTAACTAGTTCTAAGTGATGGAGGATCTTGTGAGAGGTCTAGTGAATTAAATATGATTTAACTCTCATGCAATGATCAATCGGATAACTGATAATTCACTATAAATAGTTGATGCATGTTAGTTCTAATGAAGACCCAGGTGAGATTAGAGTTAAAGGTAAGTGTACTATCATTTGTATAATTAGAAAATTGTACAGGTGGTGCATGGAGTCAGAATAAGGCCTTAGATGTATTGAGAAATCGTTAATTGGGAATTTCCTAATTAATAGGGGCTCAATTTCCCTAAGGATTAAGCAAGAAAGACATGGCATCCACAGTCAAGAAATTTTTTAATTATTGAACCAAACAAGCCTAACAGAGAGTGAGACTTTCAGAGGTTGTGCAAAGAGCTCTTAATCCCGAGAGATGCATTGTATTGTTTCATATTCTTGAATTATGAAATATATAGATATCGGGGTTTTTAGTTGAGGCTTTCCCCAAATAAATCTTTGTGTTGTGAGATTTAAATTTTTTCTCTTTCCTATTCATGTGATTATGGGATCGTAATTGGTTTCTGCAATTTTTAGAGTAGATTCAAGTATTTTCTTTTAGCATATTGCAAGATCAGTTGAATGTTATGTGGATTTTATACATGATATTAGAGCACTTTCTTGGGCAGAGTTGATGATAATTTTTTTTTCAATTTTTTTTCAGGAATTTTTTGGGGGGTGAGTTTGCATAGAAGATCTATAAAAATTTTGGTGCAAAATTTTCAAAAACAAACAGGATATCTCAATTCCTTGCGAAAATATACCCAAATTCAAAAAACCAATCGGCCGAATCAGAGTCCGAATGAGGGAGATATCTATGATTTAAAATTAGCTCTTTTTTCATAAAATTTTGTGATGGCACGATAGTTATAACGTGAATCAAAGTTTCCAGAGTGTCCAAATTCACAGATTTGTTCTTTTTTCCAGGACTTACGAAGAATTTGGTTTCTATCACGGTATTGAAATACTGTGGCTACGATGTGATTTTTTGAAAATGAAATGTGTTCCTTAGACACATCTCCAGGAGACAAATGAAACAGATCAGTGTGCAAGTTAAGAACTTGTATGCACTTGAGGTACCATATGCATGCAAAGCCTTAAAAAGAAAGGAAAAGGTTAAATTCTTGATGGTTGAGAAGGAGCATGAACTACCTCTGAACATGCAACCTTAGAAGAAGCCTCAACAAGTTGTGGAGCATCAACAATTAGAGAAACAAAGAGGAGAATGAGTGGAGGCATGAACTCAAGAAGAGACCCCAGCTAGTAGGGGCAATTTTTAGCCAAGTGCCCAGAGGGAGCACATGCAACCATACCTCCAGGAGAGAGGTAGGGTGATCTAAAGAAATAGTCCCAAGAGTGCAGAAATTTGGGAAGGGTCCATTGAGATGTTTTGACTCATGGATAATTACCTTGATATAGGGGCCCATAATACATAGTAGCACAATGGATCAGTATGGATAATAATATGAGAGAATGATAGATGTAGAGACTAGTAGTAGTCAGATACTGGGGATCACAAAGAAGAGTTGGCAACAATGCAGATGGAATAGTGCAAAGTTAGTAGCAATGCAGATTTCTCAATAAACAGTGCAATAGTTAGTAGAAGTTAGAGATTATGGTGATAGATGCATCATATTTCTCACAGTAGATCAAGTTTGGTTGATTTTAAGTTTCAGAAGTTGCAGTAGTAACAACACCATAAGGAATTTTTGCATGCATAACATTACAAAGGTACCATATCAGGATAGAGTTGAATTCGTTTCTTGTTGAGAGGGAGTGCTTAAATTTGCAACAAGAAATATTGAAAATGACATTAAAAGGGATTCTAATTTAATTTTCCCTTAATCAAATTAGAATGAAATTGTAATTCCACATCACATGACGTCTTGTTTGAGTTAATTAAGTCAGGAAGACTTAGTTAGCTCATTCAATTCGAGTTAAGGGTCAAACTAGAGGCATGTAGAGTTCTGTTTAAGTTTTAGGGAGTCCAATTATAGTTTATTTTAAGTTGTAATTATTTAACTTAATTATTTGAGTTAAATTCAATTTAACTAGTTCTAACTGATGAAGGGACTAGTGAGAGGTCCAGTGAATTAAATTCGATTTAATTCATATGAAATGATCAGTCAGATAACTGATAATTCTCTATAAATAGTTGATGCATGTCAATTCTGAGGAAGACCTAGTTGAGATTGGAGTTAAAGGGAATTATATTGTCAGTTGTATAATTAGAAAATGGTACATGTGGTGCATGGAGTCACCAGAAGGCCTTAGATGTATTGAAAAATGATTAATTGTGAATTTCCTAATTAATAGGGGTTCAATTTCCCTTGGGATTGTGAAAGAAAAGAAGGGCAACTAGAGGAAAGAAATGGGTTAAGTATTGAACCAAACAGGCCTAGGATAGTGTGAGATAGTCAAAGATAGTACAGAGAGCTATCAAGCCTCAGAAAATCATTGTATTGTTTCATATTTTTTACTTATGCAATAGACAGATACGGGGGATTTTACCTGAGCTTTCCCCAAATAAATCTGTGTTGTGAGATTGAAATTTTTTCTCTTTCTTGTTCATGTGATTATGTGATCGTAATTGATTTCCGCAATATGTAGAGTAGATTAAAGTATTTTTTTTAGCATATTACAAGATCAGTTGAATCTATGTGGATTTTCTACACCTTTAACTAGATACTTAATTTACAAAAATAAGTTAAACAACATGGAAGACATGAAGCTTCCTAAATTTGCTTCAAAATCTTGTCAAAATTGCTTATATCGATGTAAAAATGGAAAAATGTAATTATTTTATTAAATTATTAAAGAAGTGATCACCTTATAAAATAAAAGTAATATTAAAAACATCATGATATCTAAATTTCAAAATATTATAATAATAAATTTCCTCAGTTCCCATTTCTATCTAGACTTCCCACTTCTATTTTGTATAATTAATATAGAAATAATAATAACGTCTATTGAATCCGTAAGCTCGAAGCCCTTAGCTCCAATGACTATCAAGCTTTTTCAGACTTGGAAATCCTCTAGGATGTAGCCAGTTATGGTCCTAACCCTAAACATACCAGGGGAAGATGGAATTAGTGCTTCAACTTCGTCACCTCCATTTGGAGATGATAACGCTTCTTGGTAGGGTCTTGAACAAGAAGTATGAAGACAATAATGATATCATCTCTTCCTTGAATGAAATCAAGTGGGTACAAAGATATCAACTCTCCTATTTAGCTAGTTTGGATGCCTGATTAGCTCACCTTGAAAGTCATCTTCAGTGTGAACTTAAACCTCTTACTCTTACAAATACAAATACCCCTCTAGTGAGTTATTGAGACTCTTGATATCATGATATACCTTGTAACAATTAGTTTTATTCTCTATATAATTTAATAATACTCCTCTAGTGAATTATTGAGACTCTTGATATCATAATATGCATTATAACAATTAATTTTATTCTCTATATAATTCAATAAATAATGGTTTTGGTAATATTTAATAACTATTATTTTTATTTTATTTAATTGGTATATGTTTGAAAGTTTAAAATAATGCAAACGTAATTGA
This sequence comes from Pinus albicaulis, assembly GCA_034641835.2. Taxonomy (NCBI): domain Eukaryota; kingdom Viridiplantae; phylum Streptophyta; class Pinopsida; order Pinales; family Pinaceae; genus Pinus; species Pinus albicaulis. Next base: position 327,136,410 of record CM076582.1, read on the forward strand.
AAAGAAAAATTGATAATAATAACCTCAATTAACATATCAATATTAACATATCAACATTGACTTCCAATGACATGTTGTCAGCATGAAAGTACAATCGTACCAAAGAATCATTCGCTTCATAAAAGCCACTCCTTTTTAAGCGGAGTTCAAAATATCAAAATACACAAAGAACACATATCTCTCTTTTCTTTTCCTTTTAAAACATCTCTTCTCACGTTCACGTGCAACATGATTGTATCCAGATGCTTCGATCACTTATGCATCTCAACCTTAATCTTCCATGTCTATTTTCTTAGACACTTCCTTGTTCTTTGTCCAAAAGGGGATAAAACCATATTTTTTGCGAGAGATTTCGAGACGGGTGCATTCCAATGTAATATTGCTTATTCAAAATAAGCAATAATATATATTTTTTAAATAATGATTTTATGATTACAAATATTAGTCTTGAATTTTTATTAGTTAATTTAAATTTTAATAAATTAATATTCCATTTAATATTTTTATGATAATAATTAATTTCACAAGAATTAAAAGATTCATAATTTATTGTTTCGTTCACTTCGTCACAATCACGGATTGAAATGATAAATTCTCAGATTTTTATTCATTAAATATTATGGAGGTAAATGAAAAATATTGAAACGATTGTGTAAAAGGATATAAATTTTAAATTGAAAATAACAACTCGAATGACAGAAAAAATAAAAAATGAATAGAATAATGATAATATAATTAAAACATTGAAAAGAACATGGGTAATCGATGAATTTAACTTGGGTAATTGGATTTTATTTTATTTTATTATTAATTTATTGTTCTACTTATTATATATTTAAGTGTTAGTTTGATTGGAGTTTAGTTAATAGGAAATTATATGGTCATTTCTCCAACATTTTTAGGGTTAGGCTGTGAACTCTACCTGTGTGAATAGTTTCACCGGCAAGGATCACCAATATCTCTGAACCATATTAAAAACCAATTATGTTCGAATCACAATTATAAATCAATCATATGCTTATATATGAATCACAATTATAAATCAATCATATTCTTATATAAATCACAATTATATATGTGTTGATTTTGAAGAGTAATCTAAATTGTAATTTTGGACTTTATTTTTATTATTAAATTATATATATTTTTAAGTTTTAATGTATTTGATGCCATAATTTATTATTCATATTATCGTAATAATGATTTATTAATTCGTTATAGGCATATATATTTCATCTTTGGGTGGATGTCGATTGCAGGAATTTCATTTGTTTTTCTATCAAAAGCCATGATTGATCGTTCTCTGAATATTTTTCGTCTAATAACTTAACCTATTGTTGCGATGGGAGGGAGTGCATAAAGTTGTGAAACGTTACAAGTTCAAAACCCAAGCCATTTAAAACAAGTTGGTCAAGCGTTTCAATACCCAAAACAAGAATGCCATTTAAAAGATTAACGACAGCAACGTTGTTTGGTATTGCTTTTCATTTTACAAATAAAAAGCTTTATTCCAAATTAAGCATATAAATATATATTATTTTCATTTCTGTAAGTTTGCTTTTTTGTTTTTAATATTTTTTCTCTTTAGATTGCTTTAATAATATTTGATATTGCTTTAATAATATTTGATATTATTAAAATCGTCAGGGATTTTTCAATCACAGATCGGATGTTTTCCAAGATTATGATAAAATTAAATCATCAGATTCTTAAATCACAATTTTTAGAATATTCACCAAATGCAACGTGCAAGACTTCATTAATTAATTAATTAAATGCTAGTAGAGAAAGGATGAATCTTAGCTCTTGCAAAGCAACATCGTTCTTCCAAAACTAAAATTCGTTTGACTAAAGTTTGCTACAGCATAGAGAATCAACCTTTCCCCATCTATCTCCTCTTGTCACTAGGCTTTGCCCATCTATCTCCCTCTCGTCACTGGGCTTTTAGGAACCGTTGCTGGAGTTGAGGATGAAGGTAAGATTGCTAGTGAAAAAAAAAAGAAATGAGTGGGTGTAAATAGTTTATGGGTTTGATGACCATGGAAGGCTTGTATGATAAATTGAGATAGATCATTTTGGCAAATTATAGTTGCCATAAAACTTATAATTATTGTGTTAAAAATAAAAATTTTGATCAATATGTAAAGATGTCAAAATTTTGATGAATATGTAAAAATGTCAATTTTTCTATTTACATGAATGAACTCTCTATAATTAACAATTTAAGGGAAAAACTACTCATGGTTAACTGAATTTTACTATAGTATCTCAATTCTTAAAAAACATTGACAATTGCACAATAAGTACACCTATAGATAAGTTTATACTTAAATATGAATGCAATGTCTTCTAGTAATAATTAGATGCATCTGAACTTTTAACAATTAGAACCATTAAATATGTACTTCAAATAAGTACAGCCTAACTAATAGACAAAATAATTGTTTTTTGTTGGAATAAAACAATATAATTTTTAACTATATTATAATTTATTGTTATTTAAAAAACATTTTTAGTATCAAATATTTTATTTGAAATGTTCCAACATATTATAATAATGAAATTTGAAGATGTTTTTGTTAACCCACTCCCATATAATTATATACTATACATTTAAATACATAGAAGAAACTTAAATTTAACAATTTGGTTAAGTATAACATTTTCAATTTAAGAATCCTATGGCGCACGATAACACGATTTTTCTTACAATGTTTGGTCATAGTAACTGTAACTAGCAATTTTCTTCCTCTTAATTTGAACTGTACCCTTAAAACTTCAAGTCAAATCAATTAAAATTTCATGTCCGTAGTGGGGGAGATGGTTGTTCAATTAATCCAAAAAAAATCTATTAAAATTGGATTAGCGAGATTTTAAATCAATACAAACTTTCACTTCTGATATGGTTATATTTTTAAATTCCAACCAATATTGTGAGAGATTTTGAAGTTGGGATGGTGTTTTCCATCAAACAATTCATTCACCCATGGATTGACACTACACGGACATGGGTCACAACAAAATGTGGCCAGAAACCTGAAATTTCTCCAGCTAAAATTATCTTGTAAACACCAGAAGCTCTGTACAAACAACTAATACCTTTCGCCAAAAAATGAGAAATTCACCTGGTTCAAGTAAAAAAGTTTATTATTTATTTATTTTGAAATATATTGTTAGCGTGGTAGTAGCGATTAATATCTTGTTAACTAGACAAAGAATCATTTGGTAAAGGAAAAATGATAAAAGTTATTTTTTTGAAATAAGGTTGTAAGATTGTGAATTTAGTTATTTGAAATGTGTTTTCAAATTTATTTATAGGTTTATTTTTTGAAAATATTTTAAGCATTTGAATTTTGTTATTTATAAAATTAAAAGATATAATTTCAATAAATCCTTACTAAACCCAAAACCAATTTTACCAAAACAAAACCAAGATTTAATATAGGAAAAACTTTAAATTTGTTGTAAAATTAACTAGAGAACAAAATTCACCAAAAAAAACAACCTAAAATATGAAACCTTGAAAACCATATATTAATTGCAAAATTGACTTAAACACAAAACCTAAAATTGACTAAAAAAAAACCTAAAAAGGTGATTGCATGATATGTTTAGATTTTCGCTAAAAATCTCTAGAAATTAGTGTCCTTGATTTCAGCTGTGGCCTTTCCCCTAAGGGCCATCTCAAGTCACAATTATATGATTATAAATTAATTAGTGAACAAAATTAATATTTCCATGATTTAAATTGGTGAAATTTTTAAAAAATATATAAATTCATATCCATTAAACATCACTCACTTAAATATTGTCTTTAAAAGAATTTAAGTCATATTATAAGCATTGTCATAAAATTTCTACATCACCATGATTGATCAATTATTATATTTCTTTCCATCTAATAGATAAGAATTTTAATTATAAATTGTTCTTATAATATTTATTTGATAGATGTATATAATTGCAAATTAAAAAAAAAAAAAAAACAAAACAAAACGCAAATATATTGAACATTCTAAATTTAATCTAACAAAAAATTATTATTTCAAATCAAAGTCCATTTTTTTCAATTTAGCACTCCTATCGATGCCTTTGTGCAACTGGAGCAATTGTTAGTCTTAGTAATTGGACACCAGATATGTTGTGTATACTTATGAACACGTCCAGTTTGGTGGTCGTATGTTTTGACATGTTAAACATATATGATACCCAAAAAAAAATATCTCTCTCTTTAAAATCCTAAACCTGAACTACTCATTTCTCTTTTCTATTGTTCTTGGTCTCAAAGGGTGTGTAAGTAAAGAGAAACCAGGGCCTCTTTATGCACAGAAAGTTGGAGGGACTTGCAAGATTTTCTAGCCATGGAGGTTTTGGACATGGTGAGGCGCAGAGAGCCGAGGGACCTGCAAGATTTTCTAGCCATTGTACTGTGAAGTCTGGTTGGGAAGTTTATTGTAATGGCATTGAATACTGATGTTACTCGTGGATGAGATATTGCTCTTATCCCTCATCTGCGCACCCTCCGCAACCTGCAGACAGGGTTTAAAATGTGCACATAGTGTTGTAGGCGCACGTAGTGAGATATCTTTGGTGGGAGTATTTGGATTCTTAGGACTTACTCCACAATCCCGAAGCATATTGGTGATGAGAGAGCAATCATGCATTACTGGTTATGTGATATGCTTTGCAAAGTGTTCAAGCTAGAGAAGGTTGTGGATGACTCTGAAAATGACTCAGAGGTCCCCGGAATTTATTCCAGGTGGTGGTCACTACCTCCTATAACCAAACCCTACAAGAGTATGAAGGTCCAACAAGGCGACAAGTGGTGGAACATCAGGTTCTTCTCTTGTTGTTGTTATGCACAGTGACTCTCTGACTGGGTTGCCCTTCTCGTTCTTTTCCTTGTGGTTCAGAGTATGATGGTATAACTGGGATCTACGTTCTATCTGACGATTTTCCTGATATGTTTTCTCGGGACTGCCTAGGTTTAATTCATAGATCTTTCACTCTCTGACGGTTTTATTGTCCCTGGTGTATTGCTCTGGTTTTTCCGATTGGAGTGATCGGATTTCGGGGTTGGATTACATTCAAATTCTTGGGCCAGATACTGTGGCTCACAGTGGCAGTGGATAACGGTTCTACCTGACAAACCCTTTCCTTATCCTTTCTCGATAGGGATGCAACATTTACTCTGTTTTTGTCTCCCTATACTCTTGGTACAACAGATCAGATACGTGGTGGGTTTTGGGGCTTGTCGTTAGGTGGTGGCAGTATTGTTTTTTTCCCTAAATACGACTATTTCTATTATATGGCACATAAAAATACAGTTCGAAACCTTCCTGCCAGAGTTGCTATGCTAGCTAATTCTGGCAGGTGTAGAGTTCAAAAGCACAGAAAAAACGACTTCCCCAGTTGGGGAAACTAGTCCATAGATTGCTGCCCTCCATTTACAAAAATTATCCAAGAAATTATCGTATTATGCAGAAACAAGAAAAACATGAAAACAAAAAGTGAAACCTAGTTGAGGTATGCTGTATTATCCTCGAATAATGACCAAGATGAGAGAAGATTCTCAGGATAAAAAGTACTGATATAGATATAAATCGCAAATTCTGTCGGCATCCATCATCGACCCGTACGAATGTCAGACTAGTGTCCCAGCTGTTATCTTCATCGACGCAGTCACAGATATTTTTTTTATTTTTTTATTTTTAAATCCGTCATGGATTGAGCCATATACATACTAATTCTAAAACCTTTTTGATTTTTTTATTTTCAAATCCATAATGGATTGAGCCATATACATATTAATTCTAAAACCAGGCAATTGATTCTGAACATGATCAACTTCCTTAATGCTCTTGGCTGTGCCTGGTTGGATTCTATCATCCATCTTTGCGTTGGGCATGGAAGATACGTATTCTTTGCCTTATATAGTTTGCATTGTGTTAATTTCTACTGAGAAAGAGAAGATGGAAGTGACCTTAAGGCAATGCCAGTGAGACGCTCGATTACTTATCATTTCGTGGTTCACTTGAGGTTGCATGAATGCGTAGTAATGGTGCGTGCTCAGAAAGGAACGAAAGCATCCATTGTTGGCCGATAGAACGGTACTATGGTCTCAAGGGTCTAACTACGAGCTCCAGCTCCAGCTCAAATGTATATGGGCTGTGAAAGTAAAAATTTAGTATTGCTTATGTGAACTTCCTCATATTCTCCTGGCACACGAGGTAATTAGGAAGGCCAAACGCAAACTTTGGTTTAAAAAGGACAAGAAAGGAGGAAAACTACAAATCAAGATAGGAACAAAAATGGAACCAGACTAATTCATTTTACTAGAAGCTAATTATATATATAGAATTTTGATTTTTAATAAGGTAATATAGTTTTGAATTTTATTAAGGTAATGAAAAAGGCCAGCTGCCTTTTTTTGAGAACAACAAAGTCAAACTTGGTTTGAATAGGACAAGAAAGAAAAAGAAAGGAGGAACAAAAATGGACCAATACAAATTCATTTTATTGGAAGTTAATAATATATATATATATATATTGGTTTAATTTTAATAAATTTAAGCAATACGTATAACAATACTTTATTGATAGTTTTGAAAAACAAAGTTTTTAGCATATCCAATGGTGTGCTTTTGATTTGTGATTTCAATTAAAAAAAATATTGAATAAATATGAGTGTTAAGTTACTTTAAGAAATACTAGTGTTAAATTAAAGGTTATATTTTTGATATAAAGATGATGTATAATTTTTCCTTTTCTTACATTAATTTTGATTAAAATTAATATTTACTTCACTGTAAATGTTATATTGTAAATATAAAAAAGAATCATTGAAATTAACTAAATTGTAACTTTATCATTATTATTAATTATAAGAGATTTTTGATTGGGTTGTTGGAATTCACGTCAATTAATGGGGAGACTATCACTCTTCCTACTCCCATAGCTTAGCTTTTAAGAGTGGGGGATGGCATGGATTTCTCACCCAATGCAATCATACATGTTAATTGATATTCATTCTTTTCACAATCATATGGAAACATTTCACTATGTATGCACATGATTGTCTGGTTATCTTCACCTTCACTTTCTTTTGTAGTTCCTATGATATTTCCCCACATAGGAAATATTTCCCTTGCCGCACATGATTTCTGGAGCTTAACTTTGCATGTTACAAATCCATGTTTTGCGATAATTATTGTGATTTGTCTCTGGTTTAGGGGAAAGCTCTATACCATGGTGATGGTTCTCTGGAAGTTGTATTCTAGGGCAGTCCTTAATCTAGGGATGTTGGCCTTCAGCACATGCGCCTCGTGTTGAACATCCGTGAGAGGAGCAGGACAACAACGACCACTAAGGAGGTGATCCCGAGGATGTTGGTGGTAGTTATTGAAGATGCTCAAGCAGGGGATAAAGTGATAAACAAAGGCTCGTCCCCAGTATGAAGCATTACCAAGCCTTGTGGGTTAGCCATTGCTATATAATTCTTTTTATTTCCAACCTCTACAACTCCTTAAAGTCTTTCAATTTGATAATTTTTACATGGTGGCTTCTAGTTCATGGTTTACATAGTGTCTTGGTTGTGTGCTCTGGAATTGGTGTTTTTGGTTTCTTATAGTTTTCGGACCTTGTCCAAAGTCCCTCCCTTTCCATTAACATGTTGTATCAAATTGGTAGAGTCCACTCTAGACCTCCCTCGAAATTAAGTCTTTATTGGGAATACTTTTTACTTTGTATTATATCTTATGGTATTCTTGATTTATCGGTATTCTAGGGGTCATCCTCACTCTAGCCTATTGTACCCCAACATACCATGCCCCACCAGAGGATTCACTTTCATGGAGGGTCTCATGGTAGAGGCCCTAAAGGCGAACTGCGAGCTTAATCCAAATATAAAAAAGATACATCTATTTTCCACTCCTTCAAAAATCGAAGAGGACATTTTCCAACTAGAAAAATTGACCGTTAATAATCACCAAGATTAATATAATTCAAAAACCCAAGACGGAGTAGGTAATTGGGTTGCTAACAAAATTCAATGTTTTTAAGCATCCACACATGAACTACAAAACCTAAATTATTGTTACAAATAACACAACCCTAGCAATTTGGTTTTGGCTACTATATTAAATTAATTCGAATAACTAAATCACAAAGTATAAACACAGAGTAATTTAAAGTTGCTCACAAGAACTCAGAATAAACTTAAAATATTTTTTATTCCTTTATAATGTTCTATTACAAAAAATAAATTCAGATTTGAGAGTGGAATCCTTGGAGTAGTTGCAATTCATATGCTATCACATAACGAGACAATAAAATAGCCAAAACACCTCGCTAACTCATACAATACTCAGTCACACTCTCTCCAAATCGTGTAACAAGAAAAGCCAAAGTTACAAAGTCTATTTTCTCCCTTGTTATAATAATTTATTCCTTACATTGTCAACCTTTTCGCATTCAAACTTAAATAAGTAATTTCCCATGTTTTTGAACTATTCACATTCCAGAACTAAATCACTTTGATTTCATGCGATTACATGGGAGGCTGAGAGTTGGTAACTTACATATAATTCTTGTACCACATCTAATAGTAGAGGCCTATAACAACAACTACCAGTTTGAGTCTGTAAGCAAATCCATGAAACGATAGTATCAAGACACGATCCTTGAAGAGTTAAAAATTGGCAAGTAATCACCGCTTTGATAAAATGTAGCTACAAGGGTAGCATCAACTATCAAATGGATTTATCAACAAGTAACATAATAGGAATGACATCAACTCAAAATAAATGGGGGTAGTAGCACTTGTTTTCCTACATTATGAACTTGAAGAGAAACTTGTTTTTGGTTAATGAGGATTGTTTGAGGCCAAGGATACTCTTGCATCAGATAGTCTTGGTAAGGAAATATGTGCTACCATCTCAGGTGGTAGTCCCTTTAGAGACTAAAGTAGCTCATAGGCATGCTAGCTCTTGCTCAATCACCCACGACTCATCTTCACATCCCTTATTTTTCCATTTAACCAAATACTATAGATACTCCCTTCAACAAGTCTTCTTTCCAACCATTGTCGCCCTAACTTCTTCCACCTTTTAAACATGTTTAATTGTTAGTTTTTCCTTCCACTCAGAAGTCATTCCTATCTCTTCACTATTTTATCCTTCATGGAACTCATATAGATCAATGACATTGAATATCGAACAAATATCTAAGTCTTGCTATGACTTTAGCTTGTAGCCATTTTATTTTTTTATTAAGGAATTCTACATGGGCCTATTTTCTTATATTTCAAATTGATGTAGGTAATCATGGAAAATATTTATTTCTGCAGATGCGCCATTACGAGTTCCCCTTCTGCAAAATATTTTCTCTTCTGTTCAAATCTAGTTTCTCCTTATACTAGTCATTACTTTGTTGCAATATTTTCTTTACTTGTTCATGCATTTCTTGCATGTTGTGCGAAACATCACTTGCATGAGCACTCTTCCTTTCCCTCAAATCTGGAAAATGTTTAAGGGAGAGAAAACCTTTTTTTGACCAGACATAACCAATCTAAAATTTACAGTTACCTATTGATATATTCACTAAGTCATTGTACACAAACTCTACCTATGCCAAGACCATATCCCAAAGGTTGGGATTTTTTCCACTCAAGGTTCCCAACAAATTTCCAAGAGTTGTGTTCACCACATCAGTCTGCCCACCTATCTGTAGATGAAGTTTGAACTATATAATTGTTTATATCCCATTTACTGATCCGGATTTATGCAGGAACGCAACAGAATAAACACATAACCATAAATACAGAGATGCAGCGGAAATAACACTTCATTTCATTAATATCAAAGAACTGAAATTTGCTTACAGACAGAATGGAAATAAAACTAGCTAGGGCACTGGTAGCTATCTCTGAGAAGAGATGTGGCGGCTATCGGCCTCTAAACTGCATTACAATGAGGCTCGAGGGCCTATTTATTATTGAGAAACAATGGAGAAACCTAAACATCCCAAAAACCTAACCCTAGGAGATGAAGCGCCAAAACTATGGGCCCCGTTTTGGTAAATTGGTGTTTCAACTTCCTAGGGACGTAACTTTGGCATACTATCTCCGTTTGATGCACATGATACCTCATTAGAAAGCTCTATCCGAGGACTACAGCTGTCGGGACAGGTGCTTTGATACCCAAAAAACGTCATTTAGGGCCTCAAAACGGCTCCGGAAGTTTAGGACCCGAAAAAATGCTAAAAATAGTAAGTTATGCCGAAACTGAAAAACTGAAAGAGACAATGGTGGGGGGCCAAGTGGAATAGGTGGGTGGCCACCAATATCCACTTGGATCATTCCTCCCCCCTTAGGAAGCAATGGTCCCCATTGCGTTAAGTTCCTCCATGAGATGAGGAAATTTCTGCTGAACTTGGTCCCTGGTGAACCACTTTCCTTGGTGCAGGAGTTGGCCATCTTTGACAACCCGATACAGTTGGATCCTCTGTTGGCGAGTGTTCTTAATTTGCATGTCCATGATACAATCTCTGGTGGCCTGTTCCATGCAGTCTGGGTTTAACTCTGTTGGTGTGAGTTGTTCTGCAATGTCCGAAGTGTCCAGTAGAGGTGGGAAGTAAGGACGAAGGCGATCCACATTGAAGACTGGGTGCGTACTCAAGGAATGGGGGAAATGACTCATTCAAAGCATTGTTCCCGCGCCTGTGATGGTGTGTGTACTCGCCCGTATCTTAGCTGCCAAGCTTGGGGTGAGGTCCAAGGAGGCGCTCCTTTCCGCAAATGCATCCGCATTGTCGCCCACCCTCGGGAAGTTGTGTGGCACCCGGTGTTGATCATGGCATTGCTTGTACTTGGCATTGGCTCTGTCCAATATATCATGAACCTGTTGACGGATGTGTTGAATGCGCTCAATGAAGCTACTTGCTTTGTCAACTTCAGACTGGACATGAGTTGAATTGGCCTGAGCAGCTGCAAATGGCATGGCTATGTCAATGGGACATAGTGGCTGGAATCCCAAGCCCACCTGAAAGGGGCTATGGCTGATTGAACTGTGGAGAGCCCGATTATAACTATGTTGTACATAAGTGAGGCTCTCATTCCATGTGCGTGGATGCTTTGAATTGCGTTGGCGCGTAATGTGTGCATCATCATGACCATCTCCCCACCGGGGCCATCTCGTTTGGGATGGTGTCAGGACTGGCGAGCTTTGTGTCCATCATTGACCGCAGGCCGGACCAAAATGTGGCCGAGGAACCCGTTTATCTCGATCCGATATGATGTGGATCGTGGGATCCAAAAGTGCACCCACACTCGTTCAAAGAAGAGTTTAGCAGTGGCTTTTGCTGTGATATTCTTCTTATAGGCTACCATGATGGCCATCTTTGATAATTTGTCGACGACCACGAAAGCACAGTCATTTCCCTTCTTAGTAGAAGGCAGGCCCGACATGTAATCCATGGAGATGGATTCCCAAGGTCAACCAGGGGTAGGTAGCGGAGTATATAGGCCTTGCTTCTTGATGGTTGGTTTGGCAATGGCACAAGAAATATACGATCTAATGCGCTTCTCGACATCCTTTCGAAGTTTCGGTCAATAGAAATACTTCTGTAGGATTGCTACTGTTTTCTCGACCCTGAAATGCCCAGCGACTCGATTGTAGTGTGCTTCCCATATCACCTTGGCACGCTCGCTTGAAGGAACACAAAGGTGTCCTAGGTGACATAAAAGTGCATCTTGGAGGTGAAAGCCCCCCAAGAGAGTGCCTCGTAAGTGTGGCCGACCCCGGGTCACTCTCACAGAAGCGCCAATCGAAGTCTCGTGCCCACAAGATTTGACCACGGTGGTCACGGCACGACCTGGGTGGTTGGTCAAGATATGTGGACCACTTCTGATGGTAATCATTCTGCAACTTCCCTTGTGTCTTTATGAACTATAGGGGCTGGTGGTCTGTGTGGATGATTGTTTCCTTCCCCAAAATGTAATGCTTCCATTGTCAACAAGCTTGCACAATGGAATATATTTCTTTGTCATAAGTGGGATACTTGCGAACTGTGTCAAACACTGTCTCACTGTGATATGCCACCGGGATGTCCCCGTTGGAGTAAGAACTGCCCCAATAGCATAGTCAGAGCCATCTCGTCTCGATCTCAATGGCCGCAAGTCTCGAAAGGTGAGCAATCGCAAGTGCACATAGACGATTTCTCAATTCTTTGAATCGTTGGAGGTTCCGACCAAAAGAATTTTGCTCTCGCTCCTCCCTTGGTGACTTGACTCAAGGGCCAAGTGATATGAGAGAATCCAAACACGAATCTACAGTAGAAATTAGCAAGACCCAGAAAGCTGTGAAGCTCTGTTATAGTGGTTGGGGCTGGCCAATCCCGAATGACTTGGATCTTGGCTGGATCCACATGCACCCCCCTTTCATCAATAATGTATCCCAGATACTGAACCCGGGTCATGCCAAACATGCACGTCTCCAAATTGGCACACAACTTGTGTTGTCGTAGTGTTTGGAGGACTTCTCGAATGTGGTGGAAGTGCTCTTCCCAAGTCTGGCTGAAGATAAGAATTTCATCCAAGTATACCACTACAAATGAGTTGGTGTATGGACGCAAGATTTCATCCATCAACCTCATGAAGGTTGCGGGAGAATTTGTCAATCCGAAAGGCATGACGAGCCATTCAAAAAGGCCCTCCTTGGCTTTGAAGGTAGTCTTCCACACATCAGAGGGTTCGATTGGTACCTCGTGATACCCAGACTTCAGGTCAATCTTGCTGAAATATTTTGCAACTTTGAGTTGGTCCATAAGGTCACCAATCCATGGGATTAGGTACCTATTCCAGAAAGTGATCTTGTTCAGCGCCCGATAGTCAATACATAGTCTCCACGTCCCATCCTTCTTCTGTACCAACACGATCGGCCTCCCACCTGGCGATGAACTTGGTCCGATGTGACCTTTCTCGCAATGCCTCCTCGAATCTCGCCTCTTGATTTCATCATTTTCCGTAATAGAGCATCGATAGATCGGTCCATTGGGTAGCGGTGCACTCCGGGGTCGCATCATCCCGTGCTTTGACTCCGGGCAAATATGTTAGGAACCCCGGCAGGTGAAGATGTCCCTGTACTCCTCCACGACCTTATCCATTTGTTGTTGTCGTGCAGAGGGGCCCTGTCTGGAGGTCGTGGCCACAGTCTTCTTCTTGCCCTGGGGGCGGATCATCAGGAAAACGAATGGTTTGGGAAATGAGCTTACTGCTTTGTTTTGCAGTAACCAAAGAGATAGTCGTAGGAGGTGGTACTTCTGGTATCCTATACAACTTATTTCCCAAAGTAATAATAACAGCACGAGGTCGAGACTCATACACAGCATGACGCTTACACAAGTATGGTTGTCCTAATAATACATCAGAAACATCAATAGGAGCAACGTCACATAATACCTCATCCGTGAAGGGCTTGATGCATAGGAAAGGCGGCACTGCTGGCTGACGCGGAGATCTCGTCCTCGGTGAAGCCACCCGATGGTGTATGGATGTGGGTGAGCTGTGGTCGGCAAGCCCAACCGCTTCACGGCGTCTGCTGAAATGAGGTTCTTTTGGCTCCCATTGTCGACAATGAACTGTACAGGGGAGCCCTTTACCCACATCTGGGAGTGGAAGAGACGTTCCTCCTCCTCTGGATCTTCCGGTTCCTCCTTCCGGACCTTTGTAGTGGCAACCGTGGCGTTGGGCTCCGCATCAATAATCTGTTTCCCTTTTTCATTCCCCTTTTCAGGTTCTGATTCGGAGTCGGAGCATGCATCTGACTCAGAAGCCCTCATCTCGGCCACTAGCGACTGCTTGGCCCGACACTCACTCGTGTTGTGAGTGGAGCTCTTATGGAACTCACACCACTTTCCCGTGTCCTTCTTTGGCTTTACGGTGTTGTTCTTTTCTTGTGGCTTTGACGGGTTGTCTTTAGCCGCCATGCTCTGTCCTTTGTTCTGCGGTTTGGAAGCACCTTTTCCCTGCTTTTGATTCGCAGATCCAAAGTCTCGCTTCTTCTGTTTGAATTTCTGCTCAATCTTGGCAGCATACCGGTATGCCGTACCAAGCGAGGAGATGTCGAGGAACTCCATTTCCTCCTGAATGTATCTGTGCAGACAACTGCGATTCTTTAGCACCAAATGTTTCTCTGAATCTTTGATACCCAACTTTGTGCGCAGGGTATGGAACAGATTCGTCAGCTCGTGCACATCTTGATCCCTTTGTTGTCGCAACGTGGTCCATTGTATGTACTTTTCCTCATAGCTCCCCACGGGATAGTACTGTTCCTTGACGGCGTCTCGGAAAGAATTCCAAGTTGGTACGGCCGAGAACAGAGAGGGTTCTGTCTGGTCCTTGTTCTCACAGTAGGTTTCCCACCAGTTCTTAACATGGGGGGTAGCTTTGAGGAGTGCAAAAATAATCTTCTCCCGGTCTGAAAAGTCATGAACAGAGAAATATCCTTCTAATAGATTCAACCATCTATCTACGGCATCTGCGTCTATTTGACCCTCAAATATGGGAATGTAAAAATTTACTTGTACCTTAAAGGGAGTCGCAACTCCAGAGTGGCTACTGGATGCAGATGCGCCGCCGGTGGGCAGCCGTTGAAGGATCTGAGCAAATTTATCCATCATCGCGTTCCTTTGTTTTTCGAGGGCCTCCTCGAGCAATATTTTGATAGGATCTCCTGCTCCCTCATCCTTCTTTTCATCCCCCATGGGCGTCCGTCGAGGTTTGCGAGGCTGATCTTGCAAAGGTTCCACCAGATCAAGCCCTAGCTCCTTATACCCCGACCTCGTTGGGGACATGCAAAGAAGGATCGAGAAAAAGCAGACCCCTCTGATACCACTGATCCGGATTTATGCAGGAACGCAACATAATAAACACATAACCATAAATACAGAGATGCAGCGGAAATAACACTTCATTTCATTAATATCAAAGAACTGAAATTTGCTTACAGACAGAATGGAAATAAAACTAGCTAGGGCGCTGGTAGCTATCTCTGAGAAGAGATGTGGCGGCTAAAGGCCTCTGAACTGAGTTACAATGAGGCTCGAGGGCCTATTTATTATTGAGAAAACAATGGAGAATCCTAAACATCCAAAAACCTAACCCTAGGAGATGAAGCGCCAAAACTATGGGCCCCGTTTGGGTAAATTGGTGTTTCAACTTCCCAGGGACGTAACTTTGGCATACTATCTCCGTTTGACGCACATGATACATCATTAGAAAGCTCTATCCGAGGACTACAGCTTTCGGGACAAATTTGATCATCAAATTCGCTAGTGAGCAGTTGAACGAGCTAGATGAGATCAGACAAGAAGCAATTTTAAGAACTGATCTAGTTCAATATCAAAGAGCTAAATGGCATGACAAGTACATCAAAGAAAAGAAGTTTCAAGAAGGAGATTGGGCATTGTTATTTGATTCCAAGTTTAAAGATTTTCAAGGAAAATTTCAGACTCATTGGCTTGGGCCATATGAGATTGACGAGATCTTTAGCAATGGAGCGGTAAGAATCAAGACCATTGATGAGTTTCAAACTCCTCTTATTGTGAATGGCCACAGATTGAAAGTTTATCATAAGCCACTCTCAAAAGAGGAATTTGTCAAAATGTTTCAAGAAAATTATGCAATCAGGCTGGTACAGAAGAATTCTTCTTCTCCACCAGCCTAGCTCTTGTTCTTTTCAGTTTAAAAAAAAATAAAAAATTGTATAAGCCTGAAAACCAATCACTGATTGGCAGTTTTATACAGAAAGTGTAGGGTGAAAATCAGGAACACCTGACACCCTATATTTTCCAAAAAAAAAATTTCTCTTTCATTTCACAAGTTTTGTGACCACCCACTCCATTCCATTCCACTTCATTTCACTCCACTTCATTCCATTTCACTTCATTTTATCTATTTCATTACATTTTACCAATAAAATTCTCTTTCATGACCATTTCCATTTAGTCAATTGTCATCCGTTCATTTCCATTCACCCAAATAATAGCTATGTCAGTTTCCGCAGCTGACATCTGTTTCCGCAGCTGACACCAGTTTCCGCAGCCAGAAGCAGATTCCGCAGCTACCACTCTGTTTTTTAAAAGAATGTACAACCAGATGTTATTTCCATAATCATGAAATCAAATGCAGGTATGAGGACCAATTATGAAGACATGGGGCATTCAAGATATCAATGAGGAGCAACTAATTGAAGACTAAGGAAAAATGGCAAGAATTCCAAGGTATGAGTAAAAATTTATTTCAAATGGCATTTAAAACACATTTTTATATAGTTATAAACCATAAGCTCCATTATGTGCAATGATTGTATTGACAAACTCCGTAACCACTCCATGATCTCTGTACAATCCTCCCACAATATTTGCATTCATTCTCAAACGGTCCCATAATTAAACCTCCGATCTTCACTCATACTCCGATATTCCACCTGTGACAATGAAACGTAGTTGATTTGACTACGGCTTCTTTCAACCGCATAAAATCCGTAGCCGTTGTATAAACGTGCTTACATTTATTCTGTAGCCACCAAATTTTAAAACACTGCCGGATGTGTTATACTCCTCCTATTGTTCTATTGATCTCACAGCCGCATTTCCGCCGTGCTCACGTAACCCTTCTCTGTTCCGATTCACCCCATTTCGTTCTCTGTTACGCTACAGTCTGTATACCCACTCTCTGATATCTACCTACAGTCATCGTGCTCATTTCCGTTCATTCAGCCGTCCTACTTCCATTGAACCCTCCTCACGCAGGCAAGTTTTTAAAGAGCAAAAAGAAGGATGGGTAAATTGTTGAGAGCAGAACCAGAGGGACCTAAATTCATGGAAGGATATCTGCAAGTCAGGGATATATTGAAGAAGGCAAAGTGGCTGTGGTTTATCCAAAAGTTTAGAGGCTACCATAAAGAGGTGACAAAAGCTTTTGCAAGGTCTTTCAATGGCCTGGAGGTAGAGATTGGAGACCTTAAGTTTACGGTGAATGAGGCATCTATAGCATCTGCCACAGAACTTCTTCAAGAGGGTGAACGTTGGTTTAAGAACAAAGCATTAGTGATGAAGCCTAGAGAGTGATTCTACATAACCCAGGTATGGACATAACTATTTTTAAAAGAGGAATTCCTGTTCATGCTTTGAAAGAGGAATGGGCTACTTTGCTGCTAGTTGTTCAAAAATTTATCACCTGTGAGGGCCGTTTTGGGTCAATGTATATGTACCATACCCGATTGTTGATGAATTTTATAGATAACCAGACCCTCAATCTGCCATACTTTTTATTAAATAGTTTGAAGAAGATGTCTGTGACTGTTCAGAAACATTTAGGGGATGTAGAACCACATCTATATCACCATGGTCTTGTGAAAATTTTGATTGAAAAATAGTTAAAAGAGAAGGACACATGGGAACAATTTTTGATTAGAAATTTCTTTGAGGAACCTCAAGAAATTCCTGAAGGTAGTACATCAAGAAGGAGTAGGAGAAAGAGAACAAATGATGAAATTCAAAGTACTCCTACTACTACAGTTGAAAGAACTAGTAGGGAAGAGAGACTGTCAAAAAGGAAGAAGAAAGAAACCAAGGGTAAAAAGCCAATAACATCAAAAGAGAGAAAAAGTATTAAGGCTATGCATCAAACCCTTTCTTCTGAAGAAGATCATCAAGTGTTATTTGAGAGACTAGTTCACCTTCAAGAACAATCATCTATGGCCAAGAAGAGAGGGAAAGGAAAACAAAAGCAAAAAGACAGTGGTCCACAGCGTATAAGAAGAAGTTCCAGGCTTAAGGGGAAGTTGAGGAAAACGCAAACGAAAGGACCCCATTTTATTGATTTGGGAGAAGAAACATCTAAACAATCCCCAGCTGGCCATAGTCCATCTCACTCTCAGTCAGACAGTGAACCTAGTTCATTTCATTCTCAGTCAGACATTGAACATAGTCCATCCCATTCCCAGCCAGACGTTGATATGAGCCCTTCTCAGCCAGATTTTGAAGACAACTCTCCTCCACGGCATTTTGGGGACAACCCAATAAAAACGACACCTGAGATAGACCCAAAGCAACAAGAAGTATATGATTATATAGAATCTTTAGAAAGAGCAGCTACGGGTCCCAGTACTTCGTCCACTCAGCCTCACACAGCACAAGATGATCTAGTCCAATCACTGAAACAAGAAGTCTTTGAGCTAGAGCTTTTAAATAGACACATTAAAAATGAAATTGAAACATTGAAGGAACAAGGCAAATTGGACAAGATCATTCATGATAATACCATGCTACATCTGGGACTATGGCAAAAGAAGAACAGGAAATTGAAGAAGAAATGCCAGAAGTTAAGCAGAGCACTAATTAATATCAAATTCAGATGCTTGATGAAAAAGCCCAGGATGTTAGCAGCACCAAGGAAGAGGAGGAGAGGACTGGATGTACTGGCTGAAGTGTCAAGGCATATGAATTGAAAAAGGATTATCAAAATTTTGGTTGCATGAGGACATGCAACACCTTCACAGTGGGGGTATGTTGAGTCTCAAATCTGCATCTTTTCCATACACCTTTCTATACCTTTTTCATTCACCTGAACCTTCCCAGTTGTCAATATCATTGTATATTAATTTCAAAAGAGCATCTAAAATGGTTTTTAACTATATTTTGTGTCTGCTGTTTGATTTAGATTTTTGCTCATTTAGCTGCGGAATCTTGCCACTTTCCGCAGCTGCTGCAACTTTCCGCAGCCATTTTGTGAAATTCTATGTTACAGGTGTCTTCAGGCAATTCGAGCCACATGGGCAAGTCGGAAATGATGTGGACATGGATCGTGTCCTATTGGCTCGGGCAAATTCACCTAAGGAGGCTGCAGTCAAAGGTGGCCAAGTGGAAGTCAACCGTAGAGTCCCACGATGACAGGACTCTGTTTCTCATCACATGGAGATTTGTATGACCGTTTCTAATTTATGGGAGACACATCAACACCTGTACACGGCTCCATAAGCCGAATCCAACATCCACTCTTCATAGATTTACTCCTCACCGTGGCCATGATGCTGGATCTCTGGATGTGATGGTTCACGTGTCTCTATCAACACAAACTTTAGGGAATTAGTTATATCACCTTTGTTATAAATAACGCGTTTTCATACGCATAATAGTTAGCCTCCATATAGCTCTGTAATGTAATTGCGTTGCCACTGTGCTGTAATATCATTTCTCTGTTATGACTGCATTTTAATATATAAGAAGACTCTGTTTCCAAGCGTAATTTGTATTTGAAGGCTGTTGCCCGAGGTCTGTGCAGAGGGCCCCTGCACACACTGAGGTTTTGCGCATTACTGTATAGTTTCTTGTTTTATTTCTTTAAGTTCATTGTGCCATAAGTCATTCACGTGTTTATACATTGCATCTTTCATGATATTTATGCTTCATCACTGTTCATAATCTTTCATGCTTTACATTTTACTTCTGTACATAATCTTTCATGTTTTATGTTATTGTTAACTGATCAGTGTTCTTGTTTCAGATTACAAATAGGCAGCCCGGGCATTTGCATATCTTTTGACTAATGACATGGAATCAATATTGTTCTGCTGCTAATTTAATTTTCTTAGTTTTTTGTTTAATTCCAGTACTGCTTTGTTTATTTCAGTCTTGCACATTTGTTTCAGTAGTAAGATTTAGATATATTAAATTGCTCATGTCATTTTCATTTACCTTCGAAAGCCACAGCTGGACTGATGGTGAGGGATTGAAGTATGAGTGTGTAGTTTGATATTAGTTTACTTTCTGCAAGTTAGATATATTAAATTTCTCATGTCATTTTCAGTTACCTCCGAAAGCCACAGCTGGACTGATGGTGAGGGATTGAAGTATGAGTGTGTAGTTTGATATTAGTTTACTTTATGCAAGTTAGATATATTAAATTGCTCATGTCATTTTCAGTTACCTCCGAAAGCCACAGCTGGACTGATGGTGAGGGATTGAAGTATGAGTGTGTAGTTTGATATTAGTTTCTTTTTCTGCAAATTAGATATCAGATTGCTCAAGTTGTTTATGGTTACCTCCGAAAGCCATAGCTGGACTAATGGTGAGGGATCGGAATATAAGTTGATGTAATTTGATTTAGATTTACTTTGTTGCAATTCTTGGATTTCTTTAAGCATAGTTTGTTTGACTAGAATAGTGATGCAATTTCATTTTCTTTGAAGAATTAATTTTGTCATTGTGTCTTTTAAAATTCTTTTGAAGTTTGGAAAATCATTAGAAGGACATCATTGTCTTGAATATTTGTCTCCATACTTGTCTTTTAGAATTTCATAAAAATTCAAAAATGAAAAAAAGTAAGAGATAGGTTATCTTGCACATATAGTGCGCCACACTTCATCAACTTACGAATCCCGAATTGATAAATTAATGTAGCAATTTAGGACACACTAAATTGACCAAACATATGCTATGAGTTAAATTTTCCATGGAAATTGGTTTTCTTTTGAGCTTTCAATATTTACTTAAACATTGTAAGATTTTTTTTTGTTTACACTAAAAATATTAGTGGCGAGGGGACCATGATCCCTGCCCTGTAGATGTGGGGCTTGGCTTCTTGAACCCTGGGCTTACTGATATTCATTACTCATAACATTATAGGGGTTTTATTTAAAAAATAAGATCACTCGTTACAATTGGTTTCTTGACCCATGGGCCTACTAATATTCCTTATCCAAAACATTATAAAGGTTTTATTTTAAAAATAAGATCAATCGTTACAATTTCCTAGTCATATCGATTCCTGATTGTATTTTTTTTTGTTACCATAAAAACATAATTCTTATTTGCTGGATAATACTTGACAAGTATGTTTTTTAGCATACATTGTTTAGCATGGTCCATTTACTGTTATTTCCAACTGTTCTTCTGCCATATATTCTCTAACTGTACTAAGTTTTAGAATAGGTACAGACCACACATATTACCAATATCAAGCACATCATAGTGGATGCGGATGTATGAACTATTGATCAGGGGTCAGTGAGGCCTTTATATGCACTTTTGAGTGTCGAGCCTAGTCTTGCTCCACATTCAAAATCATACATGGAGGTAATGGGCAAATCACCGCATCTCAGCGATCCAAAGGGAATGGGGAAAATCACTGCATCGACAGAGGCAGGGCTGAGCAGCGTAGGGGCCAAACGATAGAGAGGGAATTACAACAGCAAAAGAGCTAAAATAGAGCTAGACAAACCTTAAAAAGCTAGGACCTCACCTGTAGCTCTGATACAATGTTAAACACACGCATGGTATATGAGAAACTAAACACACACATGGGAAAGATAGGCATGAGTTACCCTTGTATTAATCATAGATGTACATTTATATTACAATGGTGTGACTCTTGGATTCATCTTCCAAGGTCACTTGGACTCCTTTGTGACTCTTCGCCTTCCACACCTACCCATAGAGGATTAGGTGTTCAACACTTATAAACCCATAGTGCCCATGCACCAAATATTACAACCCAAGACCAGAAAATTGTCATTATAAACCCAATCCAGAGGACCACCATTGCATAACCCAAATGAAAGGGAAAAACCCCAGAATAATGAGGTGTAAAACTCAGAAAAATTATCTAGGTTGAAGACCTTAGAGTCATAATAATTCGCAGCAACAAGCATAGTGAATAGGTAAAGAACATACCAGGTGAGGGGATGTGAACTCAACATTCTAACCTTCTCATGTGCGATAACTTGATCTACTCTACCTTCCCCTTGGACCGCTGAGATGCGGTGATTTTCCCATTACCTCCATGTATGATTTTGAATGTGGAGCAAGACTGGGCTCAACACTCACAGGTGCAGATGAAGGCCTCACTGACCCCTTATCAATAGTTCATACATCCGCATCCACTATGACGTTCTTGCATTTGATTCACAAATTCCTCTCCAATCTACGTGCTTTATAGGTGAAATGGCTCCCAAAGTGCCATTATTTTTCACCGTGTGTGTCTCACTTTCAACTTGATCCTCCAAAATTCCATTTGGAGTATGAAAATCATGCCTACTACTTTGTATGTACTTAAGAGTAGTCTTCATTGACTTCATTTCGTCAATTTTTCCTTCCACAGACCTCAGCAAGCCCTGAAAATATTTCCTATCTTCATTTCTTGATTTGACCAGTTCTCGACTAACATTAGCCACCTCAGATGCTACCATAGCAACAACTTTTGCAGCAGTTGCAGCTTCTGCAGTTGGACTTCGCTCTAGAGCCTTCTTCCACTCAGTTTCATCAACTTCAGAAGTTACTTGCCATATCCAAGCTTTCAATTTTGGAATAATTGCATTCTTGAACAACACACCGGCACCAGCATCCATTGCAGTGAGCAATACTACAGCAAAAATCATATTTGTCCAGTGAAAATGGGTTGGTTGAACCAAGAGGGTCGTCGATGTTGTAACTAGTGGAGCCACTGTATGCTACAACGTTTGAACTAGGGGTCTATTTTGTACAGTACTGGGAGGTGATGATCATGTATCTTGACTTTGAACAGTTTCTTTAGTTAGAAATTCATTAAAGGGAAGATCTGGTACACGCCGAAAAGCTTCATAAATCTCCTCCTTTGTTAAACATTTCCTCTCAAGAAATGAGCGCCGGTAGATGACTGGAGAACCACGTACTTTTGGATCAACTTGCAGCAGTTACCGACAGCAGCAAGATTGCACCCATTTTAACTTTGGGGTGGGAAAGGTTCAGACTTCAGGCTCATTCCACAACAACGCTCTACGATCTCTGTAGAACAAATTCTCACTAGCTTGCATCCACTTCATCAAGTAGTGACCTTGCTTTGGCATTCACAAAGAATCACAAAGAATCCGATTCTTGCTTGCTTGCGGCTACTCCATGAGGTTCTGAATCCGAAAGATCCAGTCCTGCATTACACAACTTTTTAAATGAAGAATTTCAAGTTGGTGCATGAACTCAATATGCTTGGGAAGCTTGATGATGCCGCAAGAACCTTGAGAGGAATCAATGTATTTGAAGGACAAAGCTCGCATATTCGTCATGCTCACAAAATTCCCCTCCTCCAGTTGAATAATACCCTCCGACGAATGTTCTTTAAGTGTTAATGATAGGTATTTCAAGAGGGTCAATCGTTTCAGATCTCGCCATTACAAGGCCTTGGCCTGTGAGATATATCCAATCTCAATCTCAAGAAAATAAATACATCTTCATAGTCACATTAGTGGCTCTCTTATCGTAGTTTGCCTTAGAAGGATTGTTACCATGCCATTGAGGAATCACATTTTGGAGCATACAAATCTACTAAAGTTATCAATCTTCTAACGTGAATTTATTGGGATCTTTAAGAAAATTCTTTGTATTAACATAGGACTGTTTATAAAACCCTTGAACTTCCTCTTATACCTTCACCATTTGAGTTGCTACACCCATTCACTTGTTAGCCCTGAGTTGTTTAAAAAAAAAAAAAAAAAACGGCTGAGATTGATTTTGCATTAGAGTTGTTGAACACTCTTATACATTCCACTATTGATAAGATCAGCAAAAGGACATTTTTTGACATTAAAAAATGCCTACAAAATGCACATGAGAAGATTTTTTTTTTGCAGCTTGTATCCTAGGTACAACAAGAAGAATTACAACAGTGGATTCATCATTCTAAACATATTCAGAGGGACTCCCATCAACAGAAATAATATAAAGATGCAGTCAATTCACATTCGGTTCCTTGTACAAGAGCAGATTTACATGCAAATGCAAAAATTTAGTCTGCACTTCCCAAGCCCATCATTAGACCTTAGGAAGAGCTTGTCCACAACAAGCACAGAACTGGTCTTAGATATGACAAGGAATTTTCCTTTCATATTTCAGACTACTACAAGCCCATCAAATTTCAGAGTGCCATATTTCTTCATGACAGTTCACCTGCAGGTATTCCAGATCCTGCTCCTCTTCCACAGCAACAACAACAACATATTGTGAAATGCCAACACTATGATCAAGTTGGCCATATGAAAGATCATTGCTTCGATCTTCACCCATGAAATAAATATGGTCAACACACCCATTCTTCACACAGATGCTTCAGAAACAAGCCTCCTGCAAGAACAAAGATTCACCTTGGATGGATCGCTTCTTGGCAATAGGCATCAACAGCCAAGAAGATGTTTAAGTCACATGTCAGAACTTGTTCTTGAATATTGAACAATATTGCAGTTGAGTTTTTGCCATCATCTCACCTTGTACCGTACAGGGGGGAAAATGGTGGTCATATAAAATCTTCGACACTACATCAAGAGAGCCTGAGCCACAATCTCTCATTCCATACTCATAGTTGTAGCCAGAGACACAACAGTTCAAGCGAGCCTGAGCCACAACCTATCATTCCAGATTCAGAGTTGTAGCCAGAGACACGGATGCCCATGAGGATGCCTTTGGTTGATGGACAACCTTAAACCATCTATGTGAGGTTGATATTCTTCCTCTTTCAGAACACTTCCTCTAGCGAAAGACTTTAGCTTCTTTCTAGCTTTAGAAGAGTTCCAGGAAATGCATCAAGCATTACAGTGTTGGTGGTCATCCTTAAACCATCATAGGTTGTAGAATTCCCTTCTTTTAAGTTGAAGGTCTCCCTCTTCAAATATGAGGGACAATTCCTCTACCAGAAGCCCATAGATTCTTGCCAGTTTTGGAAGAGTTCCGAGAACTGTAATAAGCATTGAGTTCCAATGTTGGTGGTCATCCTTAAACCACCTCTTTTTGCCAACATTTCAGAGAGTTGAATCAGTCTAAGTGCTGCCATGCATGTTTTGAAGATTTATATTACAACTCTCTTCTTGGACTCACACATACCCCCTCGGATTAAGGGGGGAATGTTGAACACCTAATCCTCTATGGGCAGGTGTGGAAGGTGAAGAGTCACAAAGGAGTCCAAGTGACCTTGGAAGATGAATCCAAGAGCCATACCATTGCATTATAAATGTACATCTATGGTGAATAATATGAGTATCTCATGCTTATCTTTCTATGCGTGTGTTTAGTTTCTCATACACCATGTGTGTGTTTAACGACAATTTTTGTCTGGATGCTTGCTGGTAGTAGTTAGAGGGTACAAGCTCTGTTCCAGTTTTGCATCTCTTTCTTTTTTTTTGGTTTTCTCACATATGGACTCTACTTGTCTTATTTTCTTTCCCCTTTGCACCATGCAATTGACCTTCCGCTTTGTATGCAACCCCAGTAGTTCGTCTTGCCAGGCTTATTAAATTTATTGCATCGCTTTCAATGACCATTTTGTCAGCAACGCTCAGTTTAGTTCTTTATCCAGAGTCTCAGCCACTCAGTCTTTTTGTAATAAGGGTGGCCCCGAATCAACTTATACTGATATTTATCCTTCCTTCTGGGGTCATGTGGGGTGTCCTGTTGGTTTTCTGTTAGGGTTGTGGGTTTTCAATTATGTTACTAGTGGTGACATCCTATTTCAAGGAGTTTTATTCCTATACCTGTTACAAGGGGGCTCATTCTGGTTCCTAAGGGGTTCATTCTTGTTACAAGGCGTCTTTGTTCTACTTTGCGGAAGTTTTGGTTGCTTCATTGGGTGTTTTATTGTTGTTAGGTTTTTTTTCTTTGGGTGCTCAGGGAATTCACTTCTCGTCATGGGAGTCTCTGGCCTCGACCTATTAAATTCTTGCAAGAGAATGGAAATATTTTAGCCATGCATTTTCTGTTGCGCGAGGAAAAGAAACTTCATATCGCCACCCTTCTAAATCGTTGGATGATGGGAAGGAGGAATGATGAAATGTATTGGCTTGCTAATTACAAGGATGTCAGTCCTGACAGTCCGGATCTCTTTCACTGTTGTTTCATTAAAACAATTATTTAAATTATGTTGCAATATACAGGTATCTCTAATTTCTATACAGGTGTTTCTCTAGCACTGGTCATGGACTTGCCCCGACATTGTCAGTCAATCCAATGGTCTGTATTGAAAAATAGTATGGTTAATGGCAAGGTAGCAAAAAAGGAGGCCAAAGATAAAGGCAAATAGAAACCGAGTAAGCCTACAGTGGGCCCTAGTAAGAGAGGAAGGAAGTTAGGTAAAGAGGTAATGGAAAACATTTTCGATGCCTACTCCATAGGTATTCTGCCACAAGCTAGATCACTTATCTCAGGTTGGGAACGAGATTGCAACACTAAGGAGGAAGGGAAAATATGAGTGGAAGAAATGGAATTTCTAAAGGATCCTGGTAACATGAGGAGCAGACTGTGATTATTCCAACAATCTATTCATACACATTGGACACTAAAATGTGTACTCGCTAAGATAATTATCAGCATTCAGGAAATTGGAGGGGACCTAAACGTTGCCTCCATTTTAAATGAGATAAGGAGAGACATTCAAGAAATTCACCTTGCACAACACCATAAAAATGTTATTCTGGGCCACATAGATTGACAACTCCAAAGCATGCATCAAGTGGACATGTCCGGTTCTAGTGTTAAGGACCCGACACCGATTGAGTCTTTGGATGATTGAGTTCCTCTCTTTTCTATTTTTTGACCATGCATATTTCGGGTAGCATTTACTTTTTTATGTTATTGTATGTAAGGAACAGTAAACTAGACATATCTGATAGTATACAGTTTAAACCTTTTCAGTATTGGTTGGCCTATAGCTCTTTAAGGTGACCAAAAGACAAATATGTTACTATGAGAAAGCAAATTTGATAGATAAGTAATGGATAACAAACATTTTAAAGAGTCACTTAGAGAAATTGTGTTAACAAGTGATGTTTAAGCAACAACTGAAATGTATTTGATAATAATACATGATTTTCATGCCAAGTTAATCAAATGAAGTAAAGAGATGTTTAAATAAAGTTGACATAGTACAAGAAGAGTAAATAAATAAAATCTATTTTGTTATAGTCTATGTTTAATGTCCATAATGGTGATTTTAATTTTAGAGAGTGAGATTAATTTCCAATTGGCTGATCTCTAGACATTCTAGGGAGATCAAATTAAATGAAATCTCTATTGGTTTCACTATATCTTTGGCCAAGTACCATTTATTGGTCGAGTATTGTAACATTAATTTGGCCTAGTATCCTAACATTTGTAATAATTCTGACTTCATGGGGCTAAAGATGGTACTTAGGCCAAAGAAATATTGAAACCATTGAAGATCCCATCGAATTTGATCTATGTAGAATATTGAGGGATAAACAGCAAAAACTTTATTAAAAAATGAAACAGGAATCTGCTTTTTGTTTTCTCTACTATGCAAAAATAGATATGCTGGACTGAAAATTTTTATGATTATGTTCATTCTGATGGCCTTGGATCATGGTTTCTGGGCATATGCCAGTCGACATATGATTTTCAGGAGGATATGTTGGACTGAAATGTTTTATGATTATGTTCATTCTGATGCCCTTAGATCATGCTTTCTCGGTTGATGCCAGTCCACATATGATTATGACAATGTACTTTTTATCTTAATTTAATATAAACAACTTTTCTTTCCTTTCTGAACCTAAATTTATAAATGTTATGCATTACAGTTGATGATAAATGGATCTACAAATGTTTTAATTATTTATCTTTGAAAGTTTATGTTTAGTTTATTTAAGGATTTATAAATGTAGTTTTCATTAGTTCTTATAACAAAGTTATCATAAATAGATTTATTATTGGTTTTTTTAAGTAACTCTTATACTAAAGTTATTATAAATAGATTTATTATTTGTTTTTCATTTATTTATCACAATTCTTTATAAATAGATTTAATGTGTTTATTTATGTGTAAAGGTTTATATTTTTTTAATTTAAATTTTTTGAAAATATAATTTTGAGAAGGTATTCTAGTTAAAATTCTGATTTTTGATAATAATATTTTTTGGGCATTTATATTTAAGTTTAGATAATCAAAATTTATTGAAATAGTGTAATGAGAGTCACTATATAAATAAATGATCAATTTTTTTTTAATCCACAACAAAATAAATAATTTAACAATAAACTTAAAAAAGAGATAATAGAGTAAAAATAAAATTATTAATAAATGGCTTAATACAGATCACATAGTTTTTATGTTAGAAATATTTATTTAAAATTTGGATATTAATATTTTAATAACATTTCTCATCTGCACACATTTAAACTAGCTTAAATCACATTTTTTAGAGTAAAAAGAAATTTGATCTCTCACAAAGTTTAGTGGATCTAGAATTAAAATAGAACTAATTCGGTTTAATTATTAGTTACAATTAGTAGTATTATTTTTATATAATTTTCACTAATAAAAATGTTTAGAATCCAATTTGTTAGCTGAGATTTCTTCTTTGTTAATTTTTAAATATTCTGCTTAATAATGAGTTTTTCTTACTATCTAGTATATTGATTTATTAATGTTATTTTCAATTGCATTTAACTAGCATTTATTTGACTACGCTACATCCATCTTCAGTCCAGATCTACCAAGTTTTTGGACTCTTGGATCTCGAATAAAAATGGATATAGGATAGTTTAATCTCCCCCTTGAATAGACTATATTCCACATGGATACCATGAGTTCTCAATACCATGGCTCATTTTTTTTTTATGTTGTTATTTTTATTTTTAGTTTTTAATTGTATTTTGAGTGTTAATTTTATTTTTTTAATTTATTTTATGTTAAGTGAGTTAAAATGTCTATATTAGATTATTTATTTATTTAATTTAATTTAATTTAATTAAAATTTTTCTTTTCTTTTATCTAAATTTCACTTAGTCAAATCTTTAAAAATTACATTACTACATGTCTCCCATGCTCAGCTTGAGAGGTCCTCTTAGGAGAGTAAATAAATTAAATTTAACATGAAACCAAGTGCAAAAGAAACTAGAAAAACTCATATTTAGTTGAAACACCTTGCTATTTATTTAATGTGATGGTGCAACATCATAATGGAAGACCTTATAAATTGAAAAATGGTTAAAGAAATACAACAAAAAAGCCTTCACATGGAATACCTTGTTATTTAATGCAATAGTTAAAACCCTTGTAAGTTGGTGAAACATCACTATGAAAAAACTTATAAATTGAAACATAATTAATGGAAGACAACAAATTCTTAAGAATCCAAAATCACTCTTGAGCCATATCTCTCTCTGGAACCAATAAGCAAGAAAGAAACTAATATTAATCCCAATTTTTAAATTAAATGAAATTGTAAAATTGTAATTTAAAAAAAACACTTAGTAGATAGAAATAGAATACATTAAATAATAATACCACTAGAAGAAAATTCATAAATTATGCATCACTTTAAATAAATTACATTAAATAAAAATATGATGAAAAATTATGCATTAAAAATTTCTTAAAAAACCATAAATTATCAAAATTATTGTTATTATTATTATTTAAACATATTAAACATTACCATACAAAATATTATAACATTTCTACCATAATAAATAGAGAACACATCTCACCTAAGAAAATCATCTCACCCTAAGAAAATCATGTTGATCGTGCTAACGTAAGGCTGGAGGGTGACGGTCAAGAAAAAGAAGAAAAAAAAAAGGATTCGTGGGTTGGAACGAGTTCGATGTATCCCCTGGTACCTTTGTGTTTATGGCTTTGGTCTCCCAAAGGAAAATAATAATAATATTTTTTTAATATACAAAATATTATAGATAGTATTTTAATGAATTAAATAAATAATAAATACTTTTTATGGTATAAAATACAAAATTTTAAATTAAAACTCGTAAATTAATGAAAATGTGATAAATATTAAATTATAAATTAGATTCAATCAATTGATTTGAAAAATTATATAAAAAAATAAAAATAAAAAAGATATTGTGGTCTTAAAAAATTAACTTTTTTTCATCTTTAAAAATTGTAATATATTATAAAATAAGCATATAAATTTGTCCATAGAAATGTTTTTTAATAAATTACAAAAATAATATATATTCACTAACATAGTGATGGGGATAGGGTGTATTATTAAGTTAACTTAAGTGGTATGGCTAAGAATCTCGTGATTTACATATACCGAACATGCATATCATTATAAATATCTTTGTCAGAATTGTGAATCCAGAAATATGTTAGATTTTATCATTTTTTTTTGTTTATGAAGCAAGGTTATCTAAAAATATTGTAGATTTGTTGAATTCATGATACTATGATAACCCATGGTATTGACCACTAGAATACTTATAAAAATTATATGTGACGAATTTTGCTATAAATTAGGATGTCTTAGGACTCCATTTCAAGTGAAATCACTCAAAAATACCCTTGTTAACATCTGCTAAAAAAATAGTAGAAAAGTATTACTCTAAAAACTGGAAATTCAAGAATTAGTAATCTAGTTAACCTACCAAATGCCTAACCTAATCAAGTGAAAATGCTATGGGGTAAATTATGTTATTAGCTTGAATTTTTTTAAGAATTGATATTGGTGGAGTAAAGTCAAAATAGGCTCGTTGACATGTGCTAAAAAATAGCAGAAAATTACTACTATTTTGCTACAAGAGACTCCGAGATATTCTAGATTTGTGAACTAGCAAACCAATCCAAATAGCTCAATGATGGGCATGATTTTTCAAATTTGTTCTATAGATGAATCATGCTTGATACTTTTTGAACAATAACCTATAAAAAAACTCATTTTAATCCTTTAACCAGTATGAAATACAAGAAACATAAATAGTAAATGCATAAATAAGAGATGCACGTGAAAAATACATTCAAAGAAAATAAATAAATTGTACAAGAGACCTGAGAGGCTCTTGGAATGGCTATGCCTAAGGACACTCATATTCCTATGAAAGAGACCAAGCTTTAGAAGCTAAAAATGGCACTAACCTTCATTATTTGAATCAATCCAAGTACATCCCTACTAGAAGTACATGCCCCTAGAGGAAAATTTGAATTGTACTTATACAAAATGATAAGGAAGCATTCTCCTTGAAAGGATGTCATTTTCCCTTCCAAAATCCCTCAAAAAGTGGATCTAGTTCCCAAGACTCGGAATCTCCATCAAATAACAAGGACCACATTCCTAGATTTTCTCAATCTGTGGAGCTCCAGAATTTGTCAACAATTTTAGGATATTTTTTTCATTTATTATCCAATCTTGGTCCATCATATAGTAGGAAGAAATTAACTATATTATCTCATTCGAAATTTACCCAATGTTCTCTCAATATTCTGCAAAATTTATGATATTGGCACATAATATGAAATTATCTATAAACCTTCCTAAGAACATATTAAAGCTAAGTATAGAAGGAGATATTTAATATAGCTTTTATGTGCCTAAGAAATTTTAGATGGGCCTTAATTTATGTGTAATTTGGAGGCCCATCACTAGTCCATTACTTCAAAGTGACTTGAGTAGACCTTAGCTTACTCTATATATAACACTTCCACCTCTTAAGTTTGTACAAACCCCATACTGATAATTAAATTTGGTAGCCTTGGGATTTACAACACTCTTGTTGCAATACTAAGGCTCATCAATAATCCAGAAATATCACCAACCACTAGAATACTTATGCCACACTTTTAAGTTTGTACGAACCCCAGGCTGATAATTAAACTTGGTAGCCTTGTGATTTATGAGACTTTTGTTTCAATACTAAAGCTCATCAATAATCCACAAATATCGCCAACTAGTAGAATACTTACAGGAAAAATGTAAGTTATAACATACCAGGTATTTTAAGTGGATGGGATTTCTACAACAATTTCATTTAATGATCAAGTATAACAAGGGAGACATAAACAAGTTTTCCGAAATGATTTCAAATCCACCCACATCAAATATCATAGATTTGGGATCTTTAATGCATATGGATCCATTCATCTATGATGCAAACATAGGAGAATATATAGAAGATGAGGACTTAAAGGAGGTTTTTCAATAGCTATAGAGTCAGAGTCATGTGGATAATGGAAATAAAATCATTGACTACAATATCTAGGATAGGTTACTCTACAAGTCAGACATGTCATGTGTTGCGAAAGGTGAGCAATTGAAACTGATTTGAGAGGCTCATTCCTCTAAGTTTGCAGGGCGCTTGGTATGGGGAAGAGAGTGGCCAACTTGCATAGGTATGTGTATTATTCCAAAATGCAAGAACATGTAGGTAGGTTCATAAGAGGATGCATGAGTTATTGTACAAATAAGCCTAGTAACATGAAACAGGGTCTATGTCATCTCATAGTTGTAACCATCCATCCTTGGTAAAGAATTTCCATGGAATTTGTGGGAGGTTTCACAACAATGAAGAAAGGGCATGACTACATGATTGTGGTAATTGATAGGTTCAATAAGATGTGGGTTTTGATGCCCTGTAAAAACAACGTCAATGGGAAAGGAGTACCAAACATTTTTTTTAGACAATTCTAGGTGTACTTTGGAATACCAAGGATAATTTTTTAGTCTGACACAATATTTATCACTATATTTTGGATGAAATTGTGGGGGAAAATTAACACAAATTTAAATAGGTTTAAAAAATTCCATCCTCATACAGATGGGCAAAGATAAGTGGTCAACGGAACGTAGGTGTATCTTCTGAGGGGTTACAATCATTCGAAGACCTAGGATGAAAAGCTTGTATGAATACATCACTCTTATAACAAATTAGTCCACTATTTTACAGGTATATCTATATTTGAATATTTTTTTGAATATTTTCCTCATTCAACTTTTGATATTGGATATGGGAAACAAGGAGTGAAAGAGGATCTTATAGGGGATGGTTTGAGGGTTGACAATTTATTGAGAAGTTTATGAAAATCCATATATAGGTACATAAGATAGTGTAAAATTCATACGATAAATATAAGGCCATGCATTATTAACACAAAATAGAGAATTCGCTCAAGGTGGGAGATAGAGTATGGTTACAACTGAACAAATAGAGGCTACAAGGTCTTGGTAATAATGTCAAGGCTCTAGGATATGGTCCCCTTGAGAGACTAGAGAAGGTGAGAGATAATTCCTATAGAATGATTCTACGCCCATTCAGATTCATATACTTAGTTTTAAATTTAGAGAATCTGAATTTTTATGAGCCTTCCATGCTAAATAATGAAAGGGAACATATCCTACCTCTTGTGGAGGATTTTGACACAAGATGCTCAAACAAAGTTGAAAAAATAAACATTTTTGTAGAAGATGTGTGAAACTAAAAGACAAGGGAAGCATGAACTTTCAAAAATTGGGTTAAAATTACAACTTCTAAGCAAGGCCAAATGGTACACTCGAGAGAAGGTGGAGGAAAATTTCCTCATGTCATTTAGTATAAAGTTTTGGGGACAAAAATCTTCCCAAAATAGCGAGTTGTGATCCATATTGGATCATTATATTTTTTTTCATCCATATCAATGATTTCAAAGTGAAAAAAGTGGAGCAGTTAGCTCACAAGACCCTTCTTTCCAGTAGAATATAGATTGGTAAATTAGGGTTTGAAATTTTCCGGGGGTATTTTGAGGCATCAGATGATTCTTCGTGGAAGTAATACTTACCTCTTTAGTGGCACACCATTTTTTCCATATTATACATATAAAATCTTCCCAAAAATATAATAATCACATCAATCAAAGTATTTATGCAAAGGTTATGCCACTTAGAAGTTGGTTCTTGTATTTTCATCTCCATAATATGTTTGGGTGCCACGTCAACCCCATAACTCATGAAAAACGGGCTAGCCATGTGATTATGATGAATAATTATATAAAATAGTTCATATTATATCTCTAGTTAAGAGTTGATGGAGTCAAACATAACCAGTAGTAGGCTATTGAATTGTGCTATAACTGATCGACTAGGAGGAAAAAGGGTTCCATTATTTCAATTGAATTGGTTCCATAGGAATGTAGAGCAGCTGAGATAGATAGGGAGAGTGCACACAAAGATGATTTTTTATTCTAGTATCTCACAGGACACATGCCTTACTTTTCTTTACTCACAACCATTTTCTACTTAGAGAAAGAGAACAAAGGAACCTCATCTTACGGTTGGGTTTTCTCTCAAAATGGTTTCGATGTATCAGATCCAACGATCCCTATATTTGGTTATCCCTAGATCCAACGATGAGGGATATGATTTTAGTGGTTAGGGTAACTACCTCGACTCGAAACACTGAGGCACAAGTCATTTGTTTCTCAATGCTGCTACGATGCAAGCTCTGCAAGTTTTTTGTTTATGACCCATCCTTCCGGTAGGTCGGTTAGTTTCCTACTATATCAATTAGTTTTTTATTCATGGATTTGGCTTTATTCATTGCATATTTAGTCTGGGTTATTATCCTACTAAACAACGACATGGAAATCCTTCAAGTGATTACATTGTTTGCAGACTTCTTTTCCCTGACAATTTGTTTCCCTAACATTGTTACAATTTTTTCTCAATGTCTCAGGTAGGTAAGGATGTTTCCAAAACCACTCAAATTATTTTTCTTCTGGTTCAGTGTTACATTTTGAACTAGGGAAACTCATAGCTCGATAATGGAAATTGCCCATTTTTCTTATCATAGTTATCTAAATGGTGTTGGCTCAAAATTAAATGGCCAAGGTTTTATTGGCAGGTAACCATGATATCTCCCTTGCTTCTTCTGAATGGATTTAATGATTCCATCCCTTATGCATGCCAGTCCAAGCAGGTAAGTTTGCGTGGTTTTTTTTATATTTTTCTTTTGGTTTACAAAGGTTTTTCCTTTGGCTGGAGTGCTTTTCTTATAAATATTTACTCACCGTCGATGCATGTTGTTGTGTTAGATACGAAGATGCTAGACTTCCGTGGCACTGTAGGTGCAATCCAAGTCCCTCAATGTGTTGTTCACGATTCTGGGTAAGCCATACCTTGTCCTTGGTTCACATTGTTCTCTTGCTTGTTTTCTGGAATTATCGATTCATGGCTTATTGAGGGTAAACCCTCTTCATGAATAGGTGTGGCATCTAGCCACTTGAGCTTGTTGCATGCCAGAGTCTCTCTATTATCTCTCGGCATGAAGGGTTTGGAACACTCTTTTTTATGTTAACAAAGATTCACTTCTCTGTTTTATATTCTTTCTTGGAATAGAGGGTCATATGTTGTTGTTTGCGACATTGTGTGAACATGCATAGTTCTTTTGAAATTTGATTTTTTACTATAGATGATGCACAACCCGAACTTGTACATGATGGTTCTATTTCAGTTGTAAACGACATCATTATTGTTTAGCCGGATTAATAAATACTTATATATTGCAGAATATTTTGTCATAGTATATAATGACATGCATCTTTCTTATCTTACAATTCCATTATGCTTCTCAAATTCAGTCTGTGTTTTGGTTCTATGTGTTGGTCATTTGATTTTCTATGCTATGAGTTTAATTTTCCATGGAGATTGTTTTTCTTTTAAGCTTTCAATATTTAATTAGATGTTGTAAGAGTTTTTTTGGTTTATATCATAAATATTATTGGCCAGGGTATCATGATCATTGTCTTGCAGATGTGGGGCTAGGCTTCTCCACCTGTGAGTTTGATGCTATTCTGACTCATAACATTATAAGGGTTTTATTTTAAAAATTAGATTGCTAGTTACAGTTCCCAAGTCATGTCGATTCATAATTCTATTTTTTTGGTTAACATAAAATTATAATTCTTTCTTTGCTGAATAATATCTGTCAAGTATGTTTTTCACCATAGCTTGTTTAGCATGGTCCATTTATTTTTATTTCCAACTATTCTTACACCCTATATTCTCTAGTTGTACTAATATTTAGAATAGGTACAGACCACATAGATTATCATAACCACAGAAAGTTTTAAGCAATAAATATATCTGTATTCACTTCTTTTACATCAATTTTCTTCATATGTATGCTAATTTTAGAGTTATCACCTCTTTTCAAAGTAGATGGAATTTAAAAATATCTCTAATTAACAGTAAACTAAATGTTACCTCCGTAGACAACTTAAAAAGAAATTATATTTCTGTGTGAATAAGTTAAACCAGTAAGTTCAATATACTTATCTTAGTTTCTGTTGATTAAATGATGGCACCGCCAAACCGTGAGGGAGGCAATCACGTCCTCTTCTCTCCCCGTGCTCTGCACCAGAGTTTAGATATTAGGTTTTCTTTTTCTGAAGTTATACCTCAGGACCCAAGTCCAGTCTACCCTTCTTCGGGTACAAACTTCCACTGGTAAACTACCAGCTCTGGACAACTCTGTTTTTTTCACAGTCTTACTGATGTGAAACCACTTTTCCATTATAGAACAGAGCCCCTTCCCCTTCTCAGTATTTCCTTCTATCCTCTTTGGGAGGGTAACTATCAGAAACTGCCTCTTCCTTTTACCCTGGAATTTGGGAATTCTTTAGCATGCAGTTAATAAATTACTCAATGTAATTTATTATTTATGAAATAAAATTCCAGTTTTTTTTTCACTTAATAAATTCAAATATATCAGTAAATTCTTCTAACATAAATTTATAATAAAATGGGGTGTTACATCTTCCCCCATTAGAGGCAATCATCGTCCCCAATGTTTACCTTCTTACTTAAAAATTTCAGGATATGTCTCTCGAACAGAGTTTTCATCCTCCCAGGTAGTCTCCTCTAGGCTAAAGTGCATCCATTGCACCTTCACTTGGGGGATGACTTGTCTCTAGAGCGTTATTTCTCTCTGATCGAGAATACGCTGAGGTTATACCATAAATTTTAAATCTAATTCTACCTAAAATCAATATATTTTTAATTAATTTAATTAATAACTCTTCTTTCCTCGAAGTCATAATGTAAGCATAACTTACATTTACATTCTGCCGGTGTATCACATGCTTGGGGTCATGTATGTATCACTTCAGTAAAGATACATGGAACACATTATGTACCAATATATGAGTAGGAAAAGGCAGTCGATAAGCCATTGGCCCTATCCTTTCCAAAATTTGGAAAGGCCAACAATATCTGGGAGCCAATTTGGCACAAGTATTCCACCTTAAGGTGATTTTATTGGGTTTAATTATTACATACACGTGGTCACCAACTTCGAATTCTCGAAAGCTTCTTCTCTTATCGGCATATACCTTCTACCTATCCTGGGCTGCCTTTATATTCTATCTAATTTTTCTTACCTCCCACTCCATTTCCTCCATCATGTTTAGTCCAAGCATTAGTTTTCATTCCGGACTACTCCAGTTTATGGGGGTCTGGCATTTTCTACCATACAATGCCTCAAAAGTAATCATCGTGAGATATTCCTGGTATCCATTTTTCTAGGCGAATTTGACCATATATAAATATTCTTCCCACATTGTGGGTTGCTGCATCACATACATGTGTAGCATGTATTATAATATCTAATTCATCCATTCAATCTGTCCATATGTTTGAGGATGGTAAGTTGTACTAAACTAGATACATGTCCCCAATATAGTAAATAGTGCTTTCAAGAAAGTTGAGGTGAACTTTACATCTCGATCTGAGATGAAAATTCTAGGAATGTTGTGCAGTCTAAATATCTCCCTCATGAAGATATCAACAATCTTACAGTCTTGTAAGTTGACTAAACATGTATGAAATGAGATACCTTGTTAAGTCTTTCCACAACAACTGTAATTGAATCATTGTGTCTTTTTCTTCTTAGTAGACTTGCAATGAAATCAAGAGATGTGACCTCCCACTTCCATTCGGGTACAGGTATGGGCTCAAGAAATCTCACTGGATGTTAGTGCTCCACCTTAACTTGATAACACTCTAAACACATGGTCAAATATTTAATAATGTTTTTACGCATTCCATGCCAAAAATAGTCCTTTTTAATGGTTGTTAGCATCTTTTGATACCCGGGGTGTCCAACATAGGCACTCTGATGATATTAATCCAAAATCAACTCCTTCAAGCTTATTTGGTTTGGAATACATATCTTCCTCGAAATACTAAGAGTTTTTTTATCATTAACTCTATAATTAGATTTCTTTCCTTGTTTTTTCGTTTCTTTTACTCGTTGACATAAGAATTGATATTCAAGATCTCTCTTTGATGACTCATTTATTTGTTCCTGAAACATAACAATAATAATAAATAAAAATAATTTTGATAAATTATAGTTTTTTAATGTATTTTTAATTCATGGTTTTTTTATGGTATTATTATTTAATGTAGCTTATTTATATTATGTATAATCTATGGCTTTTCTTATGGTATAATTATTTAATGCATCTTATTTAAACCAATGAATAATGTGTTTTTTTAAATTACAATTTTTCAATTTTACTAAATTTACTATTTGGGATTAATATTAGTTTATTTTGCTTGTTGGTTAAGAGATCTAGATTCCTACAAAGTTAACCACTGAAGTGGAAGACTTTTTTTTGTTGTCTTGTGTTAACCATTTTTCAATTTTAAGTTATTTCATAGTGATGCTGCATCAACTTCCAAGGGTCTTAACTATTGCATTACATAACAAGGTATTTCAACTAAAGGCTTTCTTTGTTGTATTTCTTTAACCATTTTTCAATTTATAAGATATTTCATAATGATGTTGCACCATCCCATTACATAACAAGATATTTCAACTAAATATGAGTTTTTTTCTAGTTTTTTTTGCAGGTATTTCTTCCACTTTTAAAAAGAAGGTTGTTACTCATGCCAATAGAATAGAAGACTCAATGATGAATCAAACTAGTACATTGTCCCTTTCTTCAAAAAATAATTTGATTGGTTTCATGTTAAATTTAATTTATATATTCGTCCCAGAGGACCTATAGAGCCAAGTATGATAGAGATGTAGTAATGTAATTTTTAACATTTTAACTAAGTCAAATTTAGATAAAAACAAAAATTAAATTAAATTAAAAAACTAAATAAAAAAATAGTCTAATGTAAACATTTTAGCTCACTCAAAATAAAAATAAATTAACAAAATAAAAATAACCGTCAAAATATAATTAAAAACTAAAAATAAAATAACACTATAAAAAAAAAAAGAGTTATGGTATCCAAAACCCATGGTATTCATGTGGAATATAGTCTTTTTAAACGAGAGAATAAACCAAACTAGATTCATCTTAACTTCGGATCCAAGTGTCGAGAGGGATCAAATCCCTTGATATGAAAACCTCTTTTAGAGTGAAAAGAAATTTGATTTCTCTCTGTACTTGATAGATAAGGAGTTGAGATGGATCTAGGGTAGTCAAATAAGTGCTAAGTAAATTATGTATTTGAAAGAAATTTGATTTCTCTTTGTACTTGTTAGATAAGAAGTTGAGATGGATCTAGGGTATTCAAATAAGTGCTAAGTAAATTATGTAATTGAAAATAACATTAATAAATCAATAGACTAAATAGTGAGAACCTCATTATTAAGTACAATGTTTAAAAACTAACAAAGAAGAAACCCCAACTAATAGAATGTATCTATATATCAAGTAAATAGAACATTTTTATTTGTGAATATTATATAAAAATAATAGTAGTAATTATAAATAATAATTAAACCAAGTTAGTTCTAGCTTAACTTTATTCTGTGTTAGCAAATCCTATGCTATAGATTTGTGAGTTCTGCTTTGTTAAGGAAAGATAGGAATCTTGGGCTAAATTAAGTACATCTGTTCTCTCTTCTTGGTTGCATGCCAGACATCGCTGAATGAGGTCTTTTGCTTCATTAGAAACTTTAGGATAAGCTGGTATGTCCATTCTATGTTCATTCATGATTTTTCCTTCCATTAGAGAACTCTCTTGTTTGGTCATGTCTAAAAGGTAGCTTTCCAAAAATCATCTAATAGAATAATACCCCAACTGACCAAACATCAATCTTTGATGATATGAGTAGTGTCTTCAAATCATAATGAATTACACTTTGTGGTCTTTTGTTTAGATAAAGAAGGGCTGAAAGTATTTGAATTATTATGGTCCTTGCCTCTTGCTTAGATAGACATGGTGTTACCTGCAAGACTGCATCGAGATATTTCCCTCACTCTAATGTACTATGTTGGATTATATATTTTATTTTATTTCCATTACTGCAATAATCCAACATAGTACATTGGAGTGAGGGAAATATCTCGATGTAGTCTTGCACATAACACCATGTTTATCTTAGCAAGA
The DNA here is from genome assembly GCA_034641835.2 of Pinus albicaulis. Classification (NCBI taxonomy): domain Eukaryota; kingdom Viridiplantae; phylum Streptophyta; class Pinopsida; order Pinales; family Pinaceae; genus Pinus; species Pinus albicaulis. The sequence goes on from CM076582.1 coordinate 327,176,567, forward strand.
GGCAAGGACCATAAAAATTCAAATACTTTCAACCCTTTTTTATTGAAAAAAAAGACCACGGAGTGTAATTCATTATGATTTGAAGCCTGGAAATGTCCTCTTTGATGAGGACAGTGTGGCAAAATTTATTGATTTTTGCCTCAGTAAAATGGTTTTGGATGATGTTGGTTCACGAGAAATTGAACTTATGTCTCAGGGTGCAGGGACATATTAGTATATGCCTCCTGAATTCTTTTAAATTAACAAGACAACACTCATATCATCAAAGGTTGATGTTCGGTCCATTGGGGTATTATTCTATCAGATGATTTTTGGAAAACTACCTTCTGGACATGATCAAACACAATAGAGTGTTCTAAGGGAAGAAACAATCATAAATGCACATAGAGTGGACATACCAACACATCCTAAAGTTTTTTATGAATTGAATAATTTCATTCAGCAATGCTTGACATGCAACCAAGAAGAAAGACCAGATGTACTTACCGTAGCCCAAGATTCCTATATTTCCTTAACGAATCGGAAATCACAAATCTATATTATAGGATTTGCTAACACAAAATAAAGTCTCTGACTCTTTAAGCGATTTCGTTATGTTGATAAAATCAATGAAATTTTTTTAACAGAGTTTCTATCAACTTCAGTTATCATTAGTATACATCTTAATTGGATTCTAGGGCAAGTTCGCCTATTTGCAGATGTAAATTCTCTAAATTGTTTTGGAGATGCATACATGAAAAAGGTAATATTTCCTCTCATTATTTTATGGGTAGCATTGTATGCTCAGGTAAGTGCACCTTATGTACTACGAAAAAAGTAGAGAATTACGTTCAAGAAATGCTTCGGTTTGAGGCAGGGGAGGAGAAAAACTTTGAAGTTGGTGAAGGGCTATGGGTTATATACCCAAGAATCAATGTCAAGGACATTCCCTTGTTTTATTTAGTGGAGAGGCGTTGATTCATTCTTTTGGGGATTATTTTATGTTATAAGCTCCAACATTCGATGAGAATTATGAGGGTATTTAGCAATATTTTAAGCAGTCAAAGGTAGCATGGTAGAGTATCCTGGAACAGGGAATAGAGATCCTATTTTTGAAAATATGACTTATGGTAGTAAAGTCCATATCTTAAGGAGATAGAGATGATGTCAAAGGAATCCCTCAGCAATTAAAGTAACATGGCACAGTTGGCAGAGAATTAGTTCCACATCACAAATATCATGGAGATATTAAGGTAAAAAATCGACAGTGGCAACTAGGTGGGTTATTATTCTTTCAGATTATTTTTGGAAAGCTACCTTTTGGACATCATCAAACACAAGAGAGTGTTCTGAGGGAAGTAACAATCATAAATTCACATATGATGGACTAAAATGTTTTATAATTATGTTCATTCTGATAGCCTTGGATCATGGTTTCTGGGATGATGCCAATCCACATATGATTATGACAATGTACTTTTTATCTTATCTTAATATAAACAACTTTTCTTTCCTTTCTTAAAAATAGATTACCTAAATTTATAAATGTTATGCATTACAGTTGATGATAAATAGATCTACAAATGTTTTAATTATTTATCTTTGAATATTTATCTTTGAAAGTTTATGTTTAGTTTATTTAAGGATTTATAACTGTAGTTTTCATTAGTTCTTATAAAAAAGTTATTAGAAGTAGATTTATTATTGGTTTTTTAAGTAAATCTTATAATAAAGTTATTATAAATAGATTTATTATTTGTTTTTCATTTATTTATCACAGTTCATTATAAATAGATTTACTGTGTTTGTTTATGTTTGAAGGTTTATATTTTTTATTAATTTAAATTTTTTGAAAATATAATTTTGAAAAGGTATTCTCTAAATTTTCTATTGAAAATTATGATTTTTCATAATAATATTTTTTGGGCATTTATATTTAAGTTTAGATAATCAGAATTTACTGGAATAGTGTAATGAGAGTCATTATTTAAATAAATGATATTTTTTTTTTAATCCACAACAAAATAAATAATTTAACCATAAACTTAAAAAAGAGATAATAAAGAATAAAATTATTAATAAATGGATTAATACAGATCACATGGCTGTTACGTTTGAAATATTGAAATAAATTTATTGGAATAAAAAATAATAATTAATATTTATTACGCTATAAAGAGTCACTATTTGAAAACAACTCTCCTAAATGCCAAGTGTACTATTATATATCATTGATTCAGATGTTAGATGATTCAAATGTTGTCTACCCTTCGATTAAAAACTGTTATTAATCAGTTACATTATCTCACCACTGCCACATTCAGAAATTTTGCAGTGTCACGCGTGAGCATTCAAAGATTCAATCAGGGGCCGTGAAGATTTAGCCCGGGCTTAATGACCATCACCTGCATCTATTAAGAGGTAGGTTTTACTGGTTGGTTAATCTTCTTGTTCATCTTATATTTTCTCAAAACTCTGTATGTGAAAGTTTCTTGGAAATAACACCTCACATCTCGAGTAACATCAACAATTTCGTGACAACAGGATCACCGTTTCTGTTAAGCTCAATGTCTTCTTCTACGATAGCTTCAAGCCTGGCTATGAAATGTTCGATATTGAAGCCGAATTTCTTGGCGGCTTATGCTTCCTCTTCTGCCAATATTTTACGCTTTTTCGTTACGATTCTTGAAATTTCCTGGTCTTTGTCCAGCAAATTCATCTTCTACACCCGTTTCCGTTTCTTCTTAGTCTTATGCAAATCTTTTTTATCATTTTTATTTTCAGGGTCGTCAACATTATTAGCTTTTGGCAGTGGTGCTTATTTTGCAATATGTGGATTGTGATGTATGATGCAGTGAAGCGTTTCTTCCCCTTGTTACATTGTTAATTTTGGTGAGTGTTTACTATGTTTTGGATGTTTTATTAAATATTAACTTCCCAGAACAGCGAGTTGTGTTCGTAGTTCCATTATGCTTCTCAAATTCAATTTGTGTTCTAGTTCTGTGAGTTGGCCATTTGAGATTCTATGCTATGAGTTCAAATTTTCCATGACAATTGGTTTTCTTTGAAGCTTTCAATATTTACTCAAATATTGTAAAAACAATTTTGGTTTACGCCATAAATATTAGTGGTGAGGGGACCATGATCCCTGCCCTACAGATGTGGGGCTTAGTTTCCTGACCCCTGGGCCTGCTGATATTCCTTACTCATAACATTATAAGGGTTTTATTTTAAAAATAAGATCACTCGTTACAATTGAATTCTTGACCCGTGGGCCTACTGATATTCCTTATCCATAACATTATAAGGGTTTTATTTTAAAAATAAGATCACTCGTTACAATTCCCAAGTCATATCGATTCCTAATTGTATTTTTTTTTGTTACCATAAAAATATAATTCTTTCTTTACTTGATAATATTTGTCAAGTATGCTTTTCAGCATAGATTGTTTAGCATGGTACATTTACTGTTATTTCCAACTTTTCTTGTGCCCTATATTCTCTAATTGTACTAAATTTTAGAATAGGTATAGACCACATAGATTACCAATATCATAACCATAGAAAGTTTTAAGCAATAAAAAATTATGTATTCACTTCTTTTAAAATGTTTTTCTTTATATCTGTTCTAATTTTAGAGCTATCACCTCTTTACAAAGTAGATGGAATTTAACCAAATCTCTAATTAACAATCTACTGAAAGTTACCTCTGCAGAAAACTTAAAAAAAAATTCTCTTTTTGTCTCAACAAGTTAAACCAGTAAGTTCAATATATTTATCTCGATTTCTCTTGATTCACTGTTCTTTTTCTGTCTCAACAAGGTAAACCAGTAAGTTCAATATACTTATCTCGATTTCTCTTGATTAACTGATGTCACTGCCCAACCATGAGAGAGGCAATCATGTCCTCTTCTTCCCCCTTGCCCAACCATGAGAGAGGCAATCATGTCCTCTTCTGCCCTCTTGCTCTGCACCAGATTTTTGATAGCAAGTTTTCCTTTTCTGAAGTTAGACCTCAGGACCCTAGTCCACTCTACCCTTCTTCAGGTACAGAGTTCCACTGGTAAACCGCCAACTCTGGAAAACTCTATTTTCTTCACAATCTTACTGATGTGAAACACCTTTTCCTTTCTAGAACAAAAGCCCTTCCCCTTCTCAGGATTTCATTTTTTCCCCTGGGGAGGGTAAGTGTTGAAAACATCCTCTTTCTTTTACTTTGGAATCTTGTTATTCTTTACCATACAGTTAATAAATTACTCAATGTAATTTCCTTCTTATGAAATAAAATTTCAGATTCTTTTCACTTAATAAATTTTAATGTATGAGTAAAAGTCGTTTAACATAAATTGAAAATAAAACGAGGTGTTACATGGTTCCTCCAAAAATGTCTCTATATCTAGAAATCATAGTGGATTCACTCATAGTGGATTTAAAATTTAATTGAATAGTTTTACAAAAAAGAAAAGAAAAAAAGTCTCAATTTGTTACCACAGGACCCAAAATCACAATTATGGACCTTAAACATAGACTATAACAAAATGGATTTTAGTTATTGACTCTTATTTTAATATATCAACTTTATTTAAAATCTGTTTACTTAATTTGGTTAATTTAAAACAATGGGCATGAAAATCATGAATTATTATAAAATAGATGTCACTTGTTGCGTAAACCTCACGAGTTAACAAAATTTCTCTCTGTGACTCCTTAAAATGTTTTTTAACCATTAAATATCTATCAAACTTGATTTCCCATAGTAACATATTTATTGGAGTAAAGGTTTATACTTTATAAAGCAATGTGTAGTATTAATTTAAATTTAGTCTATGAAAATAAAATTTTTATCTATGTTGTCACCTTAAGTTTAAGGATCCAAGTCTATTAAAATGCTTCACTAATATCAAAATCCATAGCACAAAACTATTTGAAAATCACCATTGTAATTGAATTTAAAATTCATTTTAATTTTTTAAAATAATATATAGTTTTTTAATTACGCTGTAAATCGTTTTTATTTGAAAACAACTTTGCTAAACAGCTACGTGTACCATTGTGTACCCTTGATATTCATGTTAGACGATTCAAATAATTTCTACCTTACAATTAAATTCTGTTATTTTTAATCAGTTACATAAAAAAATTAAGATGGTGAATAGTGGTTACAGTGAATGAAAAGGAAAACAAGAAGACTATGCGTGACTCTGAATGGGCCTGCGAACATCTCTTGGCAGCTCAAAGAGACATAGCAGACTATGCATGACTCTGAATGGGCCTGCAAACATCTCTAGGCGGCTCAAACAGATTTCATATACAACGCGCAGTCATTGAAAGATGTTTGTAGTGCACATGAGATACTTCTGTGGGTTTACTTTGTTTTTCAAATGGTAACAATTTTTATTTATAAATTCGCTATATTTTTTTTTATGAGGTTCTGCAAATTCGTCATATTTCTATGCGGTAGTTTTCAAGAACCCTATAGCATCAAGCTTTCATCAATAGGAAACTTTTTTTATGTGGATATGTCGTTTAATTTTTTGGATTTTTAAATCTGATTGACATAATAACTTTATTTATAAATTCGCCATATTTTTTTAATGAGGTTCTGCAAATTCGTCATATTTCTATGCGGTAATTTTCAAGAACCCTATAACAGCAAACTTTCATCAATAGGAATCTTTTTTATGTGGATATGTCGTTTAATTTTTTGGATTCTTAAATCTGATTGACATAATAACTTCTTATTAATGGCGAGTTATCCATTTGGCCGGCATGTAGTTGGAAAAGTAAATTCTCAATGGAATCCAAGGAATCAAATTCTTGGAAAGATCATAATTTCAGGTTTTTTTACAGAAGGAAAATAATGCTGTTTTTTATATCAAATATTAAAAAATAGTACATCATCTAAGCATTCCAGGTTATCTAAACATTCCAGGTTATCTAAGCATTGTTGCAGGATTGTGGTTCAATAATCAATTTAGATATCCTCAAAATCTCTGTGGGCATGGCCTAACTATGCTAGGCACCCAAATTTCTACTCGATTTTTATTGCCTAAGCTTCCTGAAAATAGGGCAGTTTTTGATAATCCTTATCCTATCAATAACTTTATTTATAAATTCGCCATTTTTTTAATGAGGTTCTGCAAATTCGTCATATTTCTATGCGGTAGTTTTCAAGAACCCTATACCATCAAACTTTCATCAATAGGAAACTTTTTTATGTGGATTTGTCGTTTGATTTTTTGGATTTTTAAATCTGATTGACATAATAACTTCTTATTAATGGCGAGTTATCCATTTGGCCGGCATGTAGTTGGAAAAGTAAATTCTCAATGGAATCCAAGGAATCAAAATTCTTGGAAAGAACATAATTTCAGGTTTTTTAAAAGAAGGAAAATAATGCTGCTTTTTTATATCAAATATTAAAAAACAGTAAATTCCAGGTTATCTAAGCATTGTTGCAAGATTGTGGTTAAATAATCAATTTAGATATCCTCAAAATTTTTGTGGGCATGGCCTAACCATGCTAGGCACCCAAATTTCTACTCGATTTTTATTGCCTCAAAGCTTCCTAAAAATATGGCAGTTTTGGATAATCCTTATCCTATCCTAGACCACCTCTGTGTTCTGTGTTTAGATCTTTTATGTTTGCATACTATTAGTATTTCAATAAAAGTAAAATTTAATATTATTATTTATGGAAAATCCAAATTTAATCATTAGTTCAAACATTCCAAGATTAAATCCAACAAAACAAAAAAGCAGTATTGTTATATAGGTAATTAAAACTATCTGGAAAATATATTCATTATTATTTACTGTAGATTAACGAGCATATATTATAATATATTATAAGAGTGTAGATTTTTATTCAAAGCATACTAGTATGAGTGTGTATGTTTCTATGATTAATCAAATTAATAATCGCCGCTGCCAAAGGCTCTAATTGTAATTCTTATTGATTTCTAGAGGTTCCTTTCTGCCTTTTAATTGTTGATATTGTTAAAGCTTCTTAAATTTTGTATAGTATATAGAGCAGTTAATCGAGTTATTGTTAATGATATTTATATTTAAAATAAATTTTTTATAGTTTTGGAATGCTTATAATAATCGCCCGCTGCCAAAGGCTCTAATTGTAATTCTGATTGATTTCTGGAGGTTTCTCTCTGCGTTTAATTGTTGATATTACTAAAGCTTCTGCATATTTTAGTAAATTTTTGTACTGTATATAGAGCAGTTAATCCAGTTGCTCGATTGTTTCACATTTCTTTGAAGGTCCAATTGAATTGATCCTGCTTGTATGCCATGCATAACATTTTGTATATTTGGATTTCAAGCAGACTTACTAAAAATTTTTAAAGCGATATATTATTTTTTTCTCTAAATTTCATTAAGCTGTAATAGATTTTATTTCCATTCATTCTAGGATAATGTTCAGATGAAATTTTGTTTGTGTTCTTAGGGTTTTTGAGGTTAAATACAGCTGTAATTATGAATGTTTAATGTGGAAGTCTTAATAGTTACATGATAAAAAGCTAAGGAAGCAACACTCACTTCCTTTGGCAATCCACTGAAAAATGCCTAGAATCTATTTAATGTCCAAAAAGGAATACAATGGATGTAGAATGGATTTATCTATCCCTGTGAGCATTATTTTGAAATTATGGAAGGGGCGAGCAACAACGGTGAGACATGGATGATGGGAGTAACTGTCATCACCGATATTACAGACTAAAACCGACACTTTGTATGCACGGTCTCCCATCGTTTTTGTTTTCCGTTAAATAATTGAAATAAAGTCAGTTAATATTAAATGTAGTTGATTGAGGTATGCTATGCTATTTTATTTTTAGTAATTTAAATTATATTTGTATGTATGGACAACATTGTAAATTTTTATTGTGTCCATGTCTGAGCCATTGGATCAAATGTTAGACGATTGAAACTCTTTAGGCCATTAGATCAACAAGTAAATAATTTTCTATATGTTTTTTATAATGTTATTTTTTTTTCTTTTTAATAAGTTAGATTGAATTTAGGTTTTGGTGACTTTGAAGTTAAAATGTTGTTATTAAAAAAATTTAATTGTTATAAATTAAAATAATGATTCAATAAACATCTTTAAATTTACAATAAAAAAAAATATTTCCAATATAAGAAGATTTTTAATCATGAATAATTACCATCAATATTATTAAGTTCTAAATAGATTTTTTACAATACCATGGGCCAATATCCACAAAAGAAAGATAGAAAGAGGGAGGGAGGGAAAGAGACAAGAGAAAAATCATAATACCATGGGCTAATACCATGCTTTATCAATACCATGGGCCATCTAGGCTTTCTATAATTATGTGGATCTATGCTTTTAATTATCAAGTTATAATTTGTTATGGATCTATGCTTTTAATTATTATGTTACAATACCATGAGTAAATGCCATAGCCATTGGGTTATAAATACCACATACTTATTTCAAAATCAAAATATTAAAAAAAAAATTTATTTTAATTTAATTTTATTACTTTTTAAATTAAATCTAAAAGAAAAAATGTTATAATTACTTTTGAGGTATATCTAAACTCACCATCCTCACCACTACTAAAATATTCCCATAGAGATTAAATCCACGTTTTAATAAATGGAAAACTAGAAAACTTTTATATATACAAATGTGAAATTTACATAATATATATAATGGTTCTTTTAGGTTTATTGTTGTTGTATTTTCTTTGATATGATTGATCCAAACTACAGGTTTAACAATTTTACAACCAATTATGTTTTTTTTTTTTTAATTTATATATTTTCTTAAATAAAAAAAAAAATTGGATTATATTTAAGAGAGAGAGAGAGAGAGAGAGAGAGAGAGAGAGATGGATTTGGAGGGGGAAAGTGAGGGAGGGAAGAAAAAATACATTGAGAGATATAGGTGGAGAGATAGAGAGAGTGATAAGGGAGAGATGAAGATGGAATGAGGAATAGAGGAGATGAGAGAATGGAGAGAAAGGGATATGATACATATAAGGAAAGAAGGGGAAGAGAGACATGGAGACATAGATATGGAGGGGGGAGAGAGGGGGAGAGAGTGTGTGCATGATGGGGGGAGAGACAGAGGGAGGTGGGAGAGAGGAAGGAAAAGAGATGGGACTTGAGAAATAGGGGGAGAGAGAGATGCAGTTCTAAAGGGGAAATATAGGGAGGGAACAAAAAAGACATTGAGAGATATAGGTAGAGAGGGAGAGGGATTGATAAGGGAGATATAAATATGGAAGGAGGGAGAGAGGAGACAAGGGAAGGGAGATAAAATGAGAGGATAGAGATAGGGAAAGAAGGGGAAGAGAGAGACAAGGAGACATAGATATGAAGGGGGGAGAAAGGGGGAGAGCGAGAAGGAGAGAAAGAGAGAGGTGGAGAGATAGAGGGCGTGAAAAGGGAGAGATGAATATGGAATGAGCGAGAGAGAAGATGAGGGAATGGAGAGAAAAGGAGATGATACAGATAGGGGAAAAAAGGGAAGAGAGAGACATGGATACATATATATGGAGGGGAGAGAGAGGGGGAGAGCGAGAAGGAGAGAGAGAGGGAGATACCGACAGAGTTGGAGGGTGGAGAGAGAGAGTGTGCGTGATGGGGGGAGAGACATAGGGAGGTGGGAGAGAAAGGGAGAGAGAGGAAAGAAAAGAGAGGGGACTTGAGAGAAAGGAGAGAGAGGGGGGAGAGAGAGAATACCATGTTTTATTAATACCATGGGACATCTAGGCTTTCGATAATTATGTTACGGATCTATGCCTTTAATTATTATGTTCCAATACCATGGGTCAATACCATAGCCATTGGGTTATAAATATCACATACTTATTTCAAAATCACAATATTTTAAAAATACTTTATTTTAATTTAATTTTATAACATTTTTTAATTAAATCTAAAAGAAAAAATGTCATAATTACTTTTGAGGTATACCTAAAGTCACCATCCTCACCACTACTAAAATATTCCCATAGAGATTAAATCCAGGTTTTAATAAATGGAAAATGAGAATACTTTTATATATAAAAATTTGAAATTTATATAATATATACAATATTATAAAGAACCACGATAGATGCATGTGCATGGTTCTTTTAAGTTTTTTTTTGTTGTATTTTCTTTGATATGATTGATCCAAAATACAAGTTTAAATGGGATCATATTTAAGAGAGAGAGAGAGAGAGAGAGAATAGAGTGGGGGAGAGAGAGGAAGGAAGAGAGAGAGGAGGAGGAGAGAGAGGGAGAGAAATGGATTTGGAGGGGGAAAGAGGGGGAAATAGGAAATGAGGGAATGGAGAGAAAAGTAGATGATACAGATAGGAAAAGAAGGGGAAGAGAGAGACATGGATACATATATATGGAGGGGGAAGAGAGGGGGAGAGCGAGAAGGAGAGAGAGGGAGATAGTGACAGAGTTGGAGGATGGAGAGAGAGAGTGTGTGCATGATGGGTGGAGAGACAGAGGGAGGTGGGAGAGAAGGGGAGAGAGAGGAAGGAAAAGAGATGGGACTTTAGAGAGAGGAGATAGAGGGGGGAGAGAGAGATGGAGTTGGAAAGGGGAAAGAGAGGGAGGGAACAACAAAGAAATTGAGAGATAGAGGTGGAGAGAGAGAGGGGGGGTGATAAGGGAGAGATAAAGGTAGAATGAGGGAGAGAGGAGACGAGAGAAGGGAGAGAAAAGGAGAGGATAGTGATAGGGAAAGAATGGGAAGATAGACACAAGGATACATATATATTAAGGGGGGAGAAAGGCAGAGAGTGAGAAGGAGAGAGAGGGAGATAGTGACAGAGTTGGAGGGTAGAGAGAGAGAGAGAGAGAGCATGTGATGGGGTGGGAGAGAAAGGGAGAGAGATGAAGGAAAAGAGAGGGGAATTGAGAGAGAGGAGAGAGAGAGGGGAGAGAGATGGAGTTGGAAGGGGGAAATAGAGGGAGCGTAGAAAAAGACATTGATAGGTATAGGTAGAGAGAGAGAGGGGTTGATAAGGGAGAGATGAATATGGAATGAGGGAGAGAGAGGATGGAAAAGAGAGGGTACTTGAGAGACAAGAAAGATAGAGAGAGAGAGGGGGAGGGGGGGGGAGGTGATAAGGGAGAGATGAATATGGAACGAGGGAGAGAGAGGAGGGAAAAGAGAGGGGACTTGAGAGAGAGAGAGAGAGTATGTTTTGTGGGTGATAAGGGGAGACATTGGGAGATAGAGATATAGATGGAGGGGGGTGAAAGGGAAGAAGTGGGAGGAAAAGAGAAGGAGTGAGGAAGAAATATAGATATGGAGATAGAGAGAAGGGGGGAGAGAGACGAAGGGAGATAGAGATATAGATGGAGAGAGAGAGAGAGAGAGTGTGTGTATGTTTTTGGGGTGAGAAGGAGAGACAAGGGGAGATAGGGATATAGATCGAGGGGGGAGAGAGGGAAGAAGAGAGAGGCAAAGAGAGAGAGAGAGAGAATGACATGTGTTTAGGGGGTTGAGATAGGGAGAAAAATAAATTTGATCATCTACTTTGGTTAAAATGGTCTAGTTTTACTGAATAGTAGTTGATGGATAGGTATGGATGTGTATTTGGAAATTGTAGCAAGCATGATTGTAGAGAGGGTACATTAGGATTGCAATTTTACCATCCTCAGTCTTGTTTCAAATGCACATTCTACACATTGTATTACTTCACTGGGCCTTGGGAGTATTTCATTGTTATTTATTTTTTTAATTGTTTTTCTTGGGTATTTCAAGTTATAGTTGGTTGGTGGTTTATTGGATTCCATGAATACTCAATGTCTTCAACCATGTAGAGGGTTTTTCACCATGTAAAGTGTTACAATAGTTTGTTGCAATTGTCAATAAAAATTGATGATATATACAAGAAGTTATACTACATATTAGAATTATGGCCACCACGAGATGTAAACCCTATACTATTGAGACGACAATGAAAAATACTAAAATACTCTATTGTTGTTAGTGTGAGTTCAATTCAAAACGTTTCTTTCCAATTTCTGAGATAATGTTCTCTGAGGAAACATTGGAGATATTAAACATCATCAAATGCACTACATTAGAGTTTCCCATCGAAGTTGTAGATTTTACACCAAAATTTATGAATAATTGGGAGCTGATGTCTGGCTCATTTTCATCTAATATGTGATGATCTCTGAAATTTGTGAGGTTGTGATGCAAATTTAGATTTGGAAAGATAACTATCATATTGTTCATGAGTTAATATTATTTTATTTAGCCTATCCAATGTCATGTACTACCTGTATTTTTTCAAAATCTATCAAATATTTGCTATTGGATCTTGAAAGACCATCTTCCAAGATTAAGATGCAATCTATGCTGGAAAGATTATAGAACCTATCAATTTGGCATAATGTAAGTGATTTCTTATACCTTGAATGTCATTTTTTACTAATTTGCATCTTCAATGATCTTTTATGTGTCACAATGTTTCTCTAATTTATGCTGCAAATATCAGTAATGCTAGTTTATTGGACTCAGAGGCCAAGTTTGAGGATACCAAGAAAAATCCATAGACACAAAACTACTAGAAAACTAGCACAATTAACCTAATCTGATTTAAATACCATTTTAGTTGCACACATAATGTAATGAAAACATTTAACTATTAATTTTATTTTTATTAATTTTTTTTATTAGTTAAAGTAAATTTGATTTGGTCAAGTACGTGTGGTTTTTGAGCTCATGGCATCGTGAAAACCCATGGTATTGACACATGGTATTAATGTGGAATACAACCTATATAAAGTTGGAATTAAACCAATCTAGATCCATATTAACTTTAGATTTACTGACTGTCGAAAGACATCAAATCTCTTCAAGAAAGATATTTGATCCATCTAAAGCATAGTAGATCAGAAGTTAAGATAGATGTAGGCTGCTATATATACTGAACATGCATCTCATTATACGAATCTTTATAAAAATTGTGAATCCAGGAATATGGTGGATTTTATCATTTGTTTTTGTTTTTTAAGCAAGGTTACCCAGAAATATGGTAGATTTGTTGAACATGCATCTCATTATACGAATCTTTATCAAAATTGTGAATCCAGGAATATGGTGGATTTTATCATTTTTTTTTGTTTTTTAAGCAATGTTACCCAGAAATATGGTAGATTTGTTGAATTCATGGTACCGTGATAACTCATGGTATTGACCCATGGTATTCATGTGATATATAGCCTATATAAAGGGGGAATTAAACCAACCTAGATCCATCTTAACTTTGGATTTACTCTAAGTGGCGAAAGGCATCAAATCTCTTAAATATCTTCAAGAAAGAGATTTGATCCCTCTAATGCTTGGTAGATTATAAGTTAAGATAGATGTAGGATGGTATATATACAGAACATGCATCTCGTTATACAAAACTTCGTCAGAATTGTGAATCTAGAAATATGGTAGATTTTATCATTTGTTTTTAGTTTTTAAGTTTATCAAAAAATATGGTACATTTGTTGACATCATGGTACCTTGATAATCCAGAAATATGGTCTCATGAATTGTTCAAGAAAGAGATTTTATCCCTTTAACGCTTGGTAGATCAGAAGTTAAGATAGATATAGACTGGAATATATAGTGAACATTCATCTCATTATAAAAATCAATTGAATACATGCATCTCATTATACAAATCAATTGTGAATCCAGAAATATGGTAAATTTTATCATTTCTTTTTGTTTTTTAAGCAAGGCTATCCAAAAATATGGTAGATTTGTTCACTTTGTTTGTTTTTTATTTATAAGCAAGGTTAAAATTGGAAATTTTTTAATGTTTTTTAGTATTTTTCAATATTTCCTTACACAAAGTATATTTTGAAATTAAGAAGACTTTATTTTTTTAGAATATATGAAATTAAAATGATATAATTTTTTTAGAATTTATTTTTTTGTTTGTCAAGTTGTCTAAGTTCAGGGTTGAGTTGTGGCTTGATAAACAAAAACCCATGGCATCTAAACTCTAAAAATTGTGAAGTTCATGGCCACATGACTTAACTTAACATTACACCCATAGATATATTAGTGAGCATATTTTTTTTTATAATTTATTAGAAAAATTTTCCATATACAATTTTTTATGCTTATTTTATAATTTGCTACAATATTTAGAGATGAAAAAGATAAATCTATTTCTTTAAATTTTATAAAAAATAATTTCCTAAAATCACAAAATAATTTTTTTTTTTAATATATTTTTTCAAATCAATTGATTAACTCTAATATATAATTTGATATTTATGTAAGTGTCATTGATTTACTAGTTTTAATTTAAAATTTTGTATTTTATACAGTAAGATTATTTATTATTCGTTTAACGATTTATTTTTTTTGTAAGTTTGGTAGGACTACATCTTTCTTCAACATGTCCAAATACATTACCGTGATCTAAGAAGAGTTGAATGTGTGATAAGTGTCCTAACAACCAGCTTCATCATCATTTAACTAAAACTCAACTAGCATGATTATTTAATGTAGCCTATTTAAATTATGTATAATCTATGACTTTTTCTATTGTATAATTATTTAATGTATCTTATTTAAACTATTGAATAGTGTTTTTTCAAATTACAATTTTATAATTTTACCAAATTTATTATTTGGGATTAATATTAAGAATCAAACTAGTACTATTGTCCCTTTCTTCAAAAAATAATTTGATTGGTTTCATGTTAAATTTAATTTCATTTATTTGTCCTAGAGGACATTTCTAGCCAAGTATGGTAAAGATGTAATGTAATTTTTAACATTTTGAATAAGTCAAATTTTCTTACATAAAAACAAAAGTTAAATTAAAATTAAATAAACTAAATAAATAAAAAAAATAGTCTAATAAAACATTTTAACTACCTTATAAAAATAAATTAACAAAATAAAAATAACCCTCAAAATATAATAAAATTCAAAAATAAAATAAATACTATAAAAACAAAATGAGTCATGGTATCCAAAAATCCATGGTATTCATGTGGAATATAATATTTTTAAAGGAGAGAATAAACCAACCTAGATTCATCTTAACTTCGGATCCAAGTGTCCAGAGGGATCAAATCTCTTGATATGAAAACCTCTTTTAAAGTGAAAAGAAATTTTATTTTTCTCTGTACTTGGTAGATAAGGAGTTGAGATGGATCTAGGGTAGTCAAATAAGTGCTAAGTAAATTATGTAATTGAAAGAAATTTGATTTCTCTCTGTACTTGGTAGATAAGCGATTGAGATGGATCTAGGGTAGTCAAATAAGTGCTAAGTAAATTATGTAATTGAAAATAACATTAATAAATCAATAGACTAAATAGTGAGAACCTCATTATTAAGTAGAATATTTAAAAGCTCAGAAAGAAGAAATCCCAACTAATAGAATGGATTTATATATCAAGTAAATAGAAATTTTTTATTTGTGAGTATTATATAAAAATAATCGTAGTAATTATAATTAATAATTAAACCAAGTTAGTTCTATATTAACTCTAGATCTACTAAGCTTTAAGAGGGGTCACAATTCTTTTTACTCTAAATCCGCAAATAAACAAAACATAAACTTTTAAAGATAGTTCAAATATTAACAACCCTTGGTTATCTAAACAAAAGACCACATAGTGTAATTCATTATGATTTGAAGCCTAGAAATATACTCTTTGATGAGGATGGTTTGGCAAAACTTACTTATTTTAGTCTCAGTAAAATAGTTTTGGATGATGTTGGTTCACAAGCAATTGAACTTACGTCTCAGGGTGCTTCGGTTCATTTTCTAGGATTGTATCGAGATCTTTCTCTCACTTCCTTCATGGTGCATAAGGTGAACTTCCTTGAGCATGCATGGCTACCCATAAAAGAATGAGAGGAAACATGGCCTTTTTCATGTATGCATCTCCAAAATCATTTAGAGAATTTACATCCGCAAACAAAAAGCCTTCCCCTAGAATCCACTTAAGATGTATACTTAATGATAACTGAAGTTGATAGAAACTCTATCAACAAAAGGTAGTTGATTCTATCAATAGAACTAAATCACTTAGAGAGTGAAAGACTTTATTCTGTGTTAGAAAATCTTATGCTATAGATTTGTGAGTTCTTCTTTGTTAAGGAAAGATAGGAATCTTGGGCTACATTAAGTACATCTGGTCTTTCCTCTTTGTTGCATGTCAGGCATCGCTGAATGAGGTCCTTTTCTTCATTAGAAACTTTAGGATGTGCTGGTATGTCCATTCTATGTTCATTCATTATTTTTCCTTCCATGGGAGCACTCTCTTGTGTTTGATCATGTCCAAAAGGTAGATTTGCAAAAATCATCTGACAGAATAATACCCCAACTGACCAAAAATTAACCTTTGACGATATGTGGTGTCTTGTTAATATCAAAGCATTCAGGAGGCAGATACCAATATTTCCCCACACCTTGAGACGTATGTTAAATTTCTCGTGAACCAACATCATCCATAACTATTTTAATGAGGAAAAAATCAGTAAATTTTTCCACACCATCCTCATCAAGGAGGACATTTCCAGGTTTCAAATCATAATGAATTACACTTTGTGGTCTTTTGTTTAGATAAATAGGGGCTGAAAGTATTTGAATTATTATGGTCCTTGCCTCTTGCTCAGATAGACATGGTGTTACCTGGAAGACTGCATCGAGATATTTCCCTCACTCTAATTTACTATGTTGGATTATATATTTTATTTTATTTCCATTAATGCAATAATCCAACATAGTACATTGCAGTGAGGGAAATATCTTGATGTAGTCTTGTAGGTAACACCATGTTTATTAAAGAAAGAGGCAAGGACCATAATAATTCAAATACTTGTAGCCCTTGTTTATTGAAACAAACTACGACAGAGTGTAATTCATTATTATTTGAACCCTGGAAATGTCCTCTTTGATGAGGATGGTGTGGAAAAATTTATTGATTTTGGTCTCAGTAAAATAGTTTTGGATGATGTTGGTTCACGAGAAATTGAACTTACATCTCAGGGTGTGGGGACATGTTGGTATATGCCTCCTGAATTCTTTTATATTAACAAGACACCACTCATATCATCAAAGGTTGATGTTTGGTCCATTGGGGTATTATTCTATTACATGATTTTTGGAAAACTACCTTTTGGACATGATCAAACACAATAGAGTGTTCTAAGGTTAGGAACAATCATAAATGCACATAGAGTGGACATACCAGCACATCCTAAAGTTTTTTATGAATCGAATAATTTCATTCAGCAATGCTTGACATGGAACAAAGAAGAAAGATTAGATGTACTTACCGTAGCCCAAGATTCCTATATTTACTTAACGAATCAAAAATCACAAATCTATATCATAAGATTTGCTAACACAGAATACATCATTTGAATCTTTAAGTGATTTCATTATGTTGATAGAATCAATGAAATTTTGTTAACAGAGTTTCTATCAACTTCAGTTATTATTAATATACATCTTAACTGGATTATAGGGCAAGGTTGTCTATTTGTGGATGTAAATTCTCTAAATTGTTTTGGAGATGCATACATGAAAAATGTCATGTTTCCTCTCATTCTTGTATGGTAGCCTTGTATGCTCAGGGAAGTGCACCTTATGTACTACGAAGGAAGTAGAAAATTCAGTTCGAGGAATGCTTTGGTTTGAGGCAGGGGAGGAGAACAACTTTGAGGTTGGTGAAGAGCTATGTGTTATATACCCAAGAATCAACGTCAAGGACATTCCCTTGTTTTATTTAGTGGAGAGGTGTTGATTCATTCTTTTCGGTATTATTTTATGGATAAGCTCCAACATTCAAATTGAATTATGAGGGTATTTAGCAACATTTTAAGCAGTCAAAGGTAACATGGTAGAGTATCCTGGAACAGGGAATAGAGATCCTATTTTCGAAAAGATAACTTATCGTAGTAAATTCCATATATTAAGGAGATAGAGATGATGTCAAAGGAACCCCTTAGTAGTTAAAGGAAAGGGGCACAATTGGCAGTGAATTAGTTCCACATCACAAAATATCATGCAGATATTAAGGCAAAAAATCGATAGTGGCAACTAGGTGGGGTATTATTCTATTAGATTATTTTTGGAAAGCTACCTTTTGGACATCATCAAACATAAGAGAGTGTTCTGAGGGAAGTAACAATCATAAATTCACATAGATTAGACATACCAGAATGTCCTAAAGTTTCTAATGAAGTGAAGGACTTAATTCAGTGATGCCTAACATGTAACCAAGAAGAAAGACAATATGTACTTACTGTAGCCCAAGATTCCTATACTTCCTTAACGAAGTGGAAATCAGAAATCTATATCATAGGATTTTCTAACACAGAATAAAGTCTCTAACTCTCTAAGTGATTTCGTTATGTTGATAGAATCAATGAACTTTTGTTAACATAGTTTCTATCAACTTTAGTTATCATTAGTATACATCTTAAGTGGATTATAGGGGAAGGTTTTCTATTTGTAGATGTAAATGCTCTAAATAATTTTTGAGATGCATACATAAAAAATCACATGTTTCTTGTCATTCTTGTATGGGTATCCTTGTATTCTCAGGGAAGTGCACCTTATGCACCATGAAGGAAGAAGATAATCCAGTTTGAGGAATGCTTCAGTTTGAGGTAGGGGAGGAGAACAACTTTGAAGTTAGTGAAAATATGTGTGTGATATACCCAAGAATCAATGCCAAGGACATTCACTTGTTTTACGTAGTGGAGAAGTGTTAATTCATTCTTTTGGGTATTATTTTATAGTATAAGCTCCAACATTCAATTAGAATTATGAGGGTACTTAGTAGCATTTTAAGTAGTCAAAGGTAAGATGGCAGAGTATCCTGGAACAGGGAATAGAGATCCTATTTTCGAAAATATGAATTATGGTAGTAAAGTCCAGATTTCAAGGAGATAGAGCTGAAGTCAAAGGAATCCCCCAATAGTTAAAGGAATAGGGTGCAGTTGGTAGAGAATTAGTTCCAAATCACAAAATTTCATGCAGATATTAAGGGAGAAAATTGACAGTGGCAATAAGGTGGCAGTTGGTCAATGAATAAAAATAAATTATAGATTTGTCTTCAACAAAATTCCATCAACTTTCAACCTATCACATAGCTATTCATCATCTACTACACCATTTTTTTAAAAAGGCATAACTTCTTCATCTGAAAACCGTTTTCAGAGCTGCTTTTTTAAATGGCCTAATTTTTTGATATCGTTCTATTGGACCATTTGGTTTCAGCCTTTTCATCTTCATGTAAAAAAATGGAAAGTGCATGTCTATTCTTAACAACACCAATTATTTCCAATGGCTATCCTACATGGTATAATTACGTAGAAGTAAACGGCTTTATAGAATAGCCACAGGAGAAGAATCTAAACCTACCTATGGAGATAAAGTTACTAAATGGGAAAATAAACAAGATCAAGCATGAGGGTTGATAGGAATGTCCATTCTTCAAGAGATTAGATTTCATATCCAAGAAATTGACTCTCCTGTTGAACCTATGAAAAATTTAAATATTGTTTTTGGCTTTAAAAATGAAATCAGAGCCCACTAGCTTGAAAATGAGTTGCCTACTTTGGACTCCAATAATTTCTCCTCAATTGAAGATTTTTTTTCCAAATTTAATACCCTTAGACTTCTTTTAGAAGGTTGTAAGGTCAAAAAGGAATATGGTAGCCTTATCTATTACATTCTTGCTAAGATTGGCCTTGCATACTCGGTATTTGTTTCCACCTTCCATTCAACTAGAGAAGCCCTCATTTCTCTAGGAACAACCTATATGTCCCCCTCTTTTGATGCCTTTTGCGATTATTTGTTAGGAGAACAAGAAAAAATCTCAAATCTTGGTATTATTAATAATAGAAACTCTTCTAAGAAAGCCTTAGCATCCTAACAACAACCATATCAAAAAAATCCTAAGAAGGAGCATCCTAAAAAGAATGGTCTAAACCAAACAATGGTTTTAAGCAATTTCAGCCGCAAACTGAAAAAGCAACTCAACAAACTGATAAGGAAAATAAAAACAAAGGGAAAAAGACATATAGACATTGCAACTTTTTTAATCATGATCGTCACATAGAGTCAAAAAATTTTAAGAAGATGGAAGTCTTGGAAGCAACAATGAAGAAGTAGAACATCAATTTGGAGAACTCTTAAACTTCATCTTCAGGAATGGCACTTTTTTCTTGTCGTTGTCAAGCATCAAAATCTGCTAATGCATTGAATTTATGTTCTTATTCTCATTCTCATGAGTGGCTCATTGCTTTTGGAGCCTCTTACCACATGACCAAAAATAAAGCCATGTTTTCTTCTTTAAATGACTTTAACACCAAAAACATTTATGTTGGTGATGATAGATATCCTAGTGTTGTAGGGTCTGGAACCATTCATATAGATAATGGTTAGTTTAATGAGGTATTATGTGTTCTTACCTTGTCCTGCAAACTTCTATCTATGTATTATATAACTCATTCAGGTGAAGGGAAAATAATATAATTTTGACCTCAGGATGTTGTAATTAAGGACCTAAGTGATCCAAGACATATTTTAGCTATTGGAATTACTGATGTCTCCACAAGGTTGTATAAATTTGACAACATTGGGTCATCATGTCTTCACTCTATTTTTTCTGCTCATAATGATGAAGTGAGCAAAATTTGGCATGAACGATTTAGTCACTTAAACTATCTCTCTCTTCAAACTATATGTAAAGAAAATATGGTGACAAGACTTCCTATGGTCTATTTCCAATATAGTGTTTGTTCTGGGTACTCAGAAAACATCATCAGGATAGTTTTGACAAACATGTCTCTTGGTATGCTTCAGCCCCTTTGTAGCTTGTGCACAGTGATTTATGTGGTCCACTTCCAATTGTTTCTTTCTCTGGCTACAAGTACCTAAATTTCATTGATGAGTTTTCCAGATGCACTTGGGTATACTTATTAAAACTCAATAGTGAGGTTGTTAAGATGTTCTTTGCATTTAAGGCCTTTGTTGAGAAACAATTTGGACATCACATTCTTAGCTTAAGATCTGACAATGGAGAAGAATATGCTAACAACAAATTTATCCACTATTGCACTAAGCATGGAATTCAATTGTAACATACTGGTTCATATACTCCACAACAAAATGGTGTAGCTGATAGGAAGAATGAAACTCTAAAGAAAATGGCTAATTGTATGCTTTAATCTAAATGAATTAGTCTTAATTTTTGGGTAGAAGAAATTAACTGTGCAAATTACATATTAAATCACATTCCTTCAAAGGTTTTAAGGAATATAAATCGAGAAGAAGTATAGAGCTCAATCAAACCATATGTAAGTCACTTTCTTGTTTTTGGAAGTGAAGCTTGGGCCCATATTCCAGATGCAAAAAATAAAGCCTTAGAACCTAAGAGTGAAAAATGCATTTTTATTGGATATTCTGAAGATGTCAAATGATATATACTTCTTCAACCAAAATCCAAAAATGTAATAATTAGAAGAGCTGTAAAGTTTGATGAAAATATATCGACTTCTGAGCTTAGTTCGGCAGGTGTGCCACCTTTGGCTTGCGAAGCTGATTCGGCATATGTGACACCTCTCTCTATATATTCTATTTTTGACAAAATTCCTTCTATTTTGGATGATGAAAATCCTCCTCCACCTCCTCAAGATCTTCCTTCATCTCTACAGCTTCCAAGATGGGTCTTCTCTACTCGGGATGCAGCAATTTCTCTTCCAGGGGACCCTGCAGATCAACGTCGTACATGTTATCAATTTAAAAGAGCCTCTTCCTTCCTGGCTCAAGTTCCTGAAAATCCTGATCCAAACACCTTTGAATAAGCTTCAGGTCATCTAGTTTGGGATGCAGTTATGAATGAAGAATGTCATTCCTCACTAGAAAACGATACCTTGGATCTTGTTCCTCTTCCAATGGGAGGAAAACTTGTCAGATGCAAATGGGTTTACAGAACAAAGTTTGGACTAGATGGAAAAGTGGATAAATATAAAACTCATCTTGCTGCTAAATGATTTTCACAAGTTGAAGGCATTGAATATATTGAATCCTTATCCCCCATTTCCAAAATGAATTCTATTTTCCTTGTTCTTTCCCTTGCTACCTCATTTAAATGTGAATTCAATCAGATGGATGTTAAATATGTCTTCTTACATGGGGATTTTCACAAAGAAATCTACATGGAACAACCCCCTGGCTTTATCCAAAATGACTATAGACTTGTTTTTTTCCTTAGGAAGTCTCTTTATGGTCTCAAACAAGACCCTCAGGCTTGGTATGCCAAAATGGATAGCTTTCTCTTAGATAATGGATTTTCTAGATGTCATTCTGACAACACTATCTACACCAAGAAAGTGAGAAAGTCCTTAATAATCCTTGTTCTTTATTTTGATGATATTATCCTCACTGGAAGTGATCCCAACCATATAATCCATGTGAATTCTAGCCTCAAAAATAAGTTTGAAATGACAGAAATAGGACACTTGCATTATTTCCGTGGTCTTCAAGTCTTGCAATCCAAAGAAGGTATTACCCTTTCTCAATCCAAGTATACCTATGACCTTCTTCGCCACTTTCACGTGGAATATTGTAAGCCATCCCCTTATCCATTTCAGTCTACAGTCAAGATTTTAGTCACTTGTACTACCCCTGAAGTTGATGGTACCTTATACCGTCAAGTTGTTGGTAAGCTTTTGTATCTAACCCATACCCATCCTGAACTTTCCTTTGTCGTTGGTCTTGTTGCTTAGTTTATGCACAAACTTCATCAAAGTCACTGGAAAATAGCTAAAATAATGCTTCGATATATTCAAGGTATAGTTAGTTTGGGATTCATTACTATGCAGGAGCATCTCATTTGTTTATTGGTTTCACTAATTCTAATTGGGCTCGTAATCCTTATGAGACACTAGAAGCATATGTTGAATGATTTTGGTATAATTTGCAAATATCTCCATATACTGCACTATCTAAAGATATTTTGAAAGCAACAATGATTAAAGGAATGAAACAATAATGGGTAGAGACACTTAATATAATGGGAAAATGGGACATCTATCAAGAAGAATATGATGACATTATTCCATTGTGTATGAGGTTCTCTCGAGGTAGTACACAAAGTAGACAAACCACATGGGATTCAATTACGAGGAATTATAAACAATCATGTGGCAGCGTGACCAGCGTAGAATTCGGAAATATTTTAGAAGATTTTAAAACTAATATCTTAGGCACCCTCACAACGTAGCTAGATGTCCTAGAAGCCAAGCAGAAGCAAGCTTTAGCAGAAAAAAACTTGGTTGTTTTTTTCCCATGCTGTTGGAAGAAGCACAAATAGCAGGAGTGTCCATTAGACATGGTCCAGACATGTTCCATTTGTACCAAGGACCATGCACTGACCATTTCCCTTCACTCCCAAGGCTTAAAGTGGTTTTTAAAGAGGCGGGAGAAGAAAAAGAACTGGTGTATCTAATGAATCAACACCAACAGTGGCAAGCATGACCAGGTATGTCACAAGACTTGTCTTAGCTATTTTCTCCTCCACAATTTAATCAACAGAACCCTAAAATAGAATGGCAAGGCCAATCACCTTTTTCTTTCTAGCCATCCCAATCATTTTCCATGCCTCCTTGGCCAACACAATCCCCTTTACGTAATAGTTTGTCAAATTTTCTTTTTTCTCCCCCTTACTAGCAAAACAATCCATACCAGTCCTAGTGGCCTGCTTCCACTTCAGAGAATACAAATTGGTGTCAAAACTGGCAGGGATCCCTCAGAATAAACAATTTACCTATGGGTGCAAGTTCTCAGAATCAACCCACATTACTAGCTCCATACCGAGTCCATCACAATCCTCGGCCTATTATGTCTCCTCAACTACCAGCTCAACCTAATCATAATCCTAATAACAGAACAATTAATCTAATACAAATTGTTTTGAACCCAAACCCCAAAACTGAAAGAAAGAAATGCAATGAACTTAGGCTGAGAGCAGGGCATGTTATTTCACCTAAAGAATATACGGCCCTACCACAACTTGAGTCTAAAATTCCAACAGTACCTAAATGATCAACTGTGACAAAAATAAATATAGAGTAGGGGAGGGACACAGTTGACCAAAAAGATCCTGAAAACCTTATTATTTCCTCTCCATTCCCTGAGAGATTAACACTACTTAAACTAATAATCTCTTCATATTTTGAACTCCTAGGGGAATTAAAAAATATTTTCATTAAAATTCCTCTCCTACAGGCTATACAAGACATCCTAATATATGCCAAAATAATTAAAGAACTATGCGGAAAAAAATAGGTGAGGAAAGAAAAGACTGTACCAACTGCTCATGTAGTGGGAGAACTGTCAGAGTTACTCTTGGGTAAAGAAACACCAATAAAATACAAGGATCCAGAAAACCCCATAGTCACAGTACATATCTTTGGCCACTTCTTTTAAAAAACATTAGTTTATTTGGGTGCGTTCATTAACATCTTAACTACAGAAACTTGTGAGAAGTTAGGTATAACAGCATTGGAACCCACATCTACCTTGCTGGAACTTGTTGAAAGATTTTTTATCAAACCAAAACACATATTATAGGACATATTGGTTTCTGTGGACTCTTGGGAAGACCCGACATAATTTTTAGTTATTAACTCAAAAACTAGGTTAGATGGACATCCCCTGATATTGGGACAACCTTGGTTAGTGACAGCCGATGCTTACATATGTTGTCAAACAGGAAACATGACCATTGGAGGAGATACCATAAATAATATATCCATATAACCCCCCTGCCAAACCAATTCTTCCCACTTTAAATATTCACAAAAAACCACATACATACTGGGAACAAAACATTCGTTCACCACTGACAATAGTTGAAGCAGTTGAATTCAAAGATCAAACTGAAGATGATGTAATCAATAATTCTTGATAACAAAGCACAGGAGGACCCCTTAGCAGAAATTGATGACCAACACAAACCCACAACTATTTTTTGCAACAACATGCCAATTGAAATTGAGCCAGGAAAATTTTTAAATATCAACGACAATATGGATAGTAACTAACAGCAAAATCTCGTTAAAATTTTACAAAAATATAAGGGAGAATTTTCTTGGGACTACCCAAACATGAAGTGTATAGATCCTCAACTATGCACACATCACAAGTATACTGAAAATAATGCTCAACCTATTCAGTAGCCTCATTGGAGGTTAAACCCACATTTGAAAGACATTGTAAAAGATGAATTACAAAATCTGCTAGATGTAAACTTCATTTATCCTATTTTAGACAATAAATGGGTCTCTCCTTTAGTAGTCGTTCCTAAAAATAATGGTAAGTGGCGAATCTGTGTGGATTACAGAGAACTAAATAAAGCAACACAGAAAGACCAGTTCCCATCCCTTTTGTTGATTAGGTCCTTGATACATTGGGAAGAAAGTGGTTCTTCTTTTTTCTTGATCGTTTCAGTGGTTACAATCAAATCCAGATAGCCCCTAAAGACCAAGATAAAATGACCTTTACCTGCCCCTAGGGTACATTCGCCTATAGGGTATTACCATTCATACTATGCCATTCCCCAAAAACATTTCAAAGGGCCATACTCAACATTTTTTTTTATTTAATAAATGAAGGGCTCGAGGCTTACATGGACAAATTTACTCCATATGGAGATGACTTTGATCATGCAGTACAAACACTAGAAAATTTATTGGAACAATGTAATGCTACCAGATTGTGTTTGAGCAAGGAAAAGTTTCACATGATGATGACCGAAGGAGTGATCCTAGGACACTACATCTCTGCAGTTGGAATACAGGTAGATCCGGCAAAGGTAGAGAAAATTCTTTTATTAGCCACACCTTGTACTCAGACAAAGGTACATAGTTTCCTTGGATATGTAGGGTACTACCATAGGTTTATAAATATTTTTTCACAAATAGTTCCACCCTTGTATGCATTAACTGGAAATGTTGAATTCCATTGGTCTGAAAAATGTGACACTTATTTTTTAGATTTGAATAAACTGGTCTCGACTGCACTAGTCTTACGTGGCCCCAATTGTGAGCTTCCCTCTCACATTTCCTCAGATGCATCCGATACAATGATAGGGTCAGCTCTCGGTAAAGAAGAGGAAAAGAAGCCCTACACTGTTTACTATATCAGCAAGAATATCACTCCTGCTAAATTAAACTATACATTAACTGAAAAGGAATTCTTGGCTGTCATTTATGATATTAATAAATTTAGACATTATATAACTGGCGATCAAGTATTCATGTATACCGATCACTGTGCCATTAATATTTAGCTAATAAACCTATTAAAAATGGAAGAGTGACTCGTTGGTTATTGATTTTACACGAGTTTTATATAACTATCAAGGACTGTCCAGGAAAGGAGAATGTATTTGTAGATTTCCTATATAGAGTTTCAAATTCAAATGACCCACTAGCAGTGGATGATCAATTCCCTGATGAGAATTTGTTTGTTGTAATAATAAAAACGTCATGGTACGCAGATGTAGTGAATTATCTGGCAATAGGAAAGCTGCCAAGACACTTGAAAACAAAGGAACATAAGCTAATTGTTCAACGCAGTGCTATATACTCCTGGATAGATGGATATATTTTCCATACAAGAGCTGATATGCATATATGTACATGCATCCAAGAAGACAAGATTTATGAAATCTTAAGGGCCTATCATGATGAACCAAGTGGCATCCATTTTGCAGATCGCAGGATGGGGTACAAAGTATTACAAATGGGCTACTATTGGCCTACAATTTTTAAAGATCCCAAGAAATATGTCCAAGCCTGCGATAGTTTCCAAAGAATGGGTCGCTCTGACCAGTTTAAAAAGATTCCATTGTAGCCACATTTTGTAGTAGAACCTTTAGAATGGTGGGCAATAAACATTGTTGGGTCATTCAACCTGCCATCGAATAAGAAGACCTACATAATGGTTGCCACAGATTATGTGACGAAGTGGGTAGAAATAATGGCTTTGTTGAGAGCTACAGAAGAATCTGTGATAAATTTTAGTTTTTACCTATTTGTGCGGTATGGATTATCGAGTGAAGTGATAACTAATGGAGGGGAACAATTTGTGAGAAATAAAATCACAACCACTCTAAAGAACCACCATTTAACCCATAGAGTCACCTCTCCCTACCACCCGCAGGCGAATGGGTGGGTCGAATGCACCAATAAATTCCTTGAGGCATTTCTCACTAAAATAGTCTCAACACATCACCGAGATTGGGCTACTACACTGTCATAGCCCTTATGGGCTTATCACACTACGTGGCGAAACACCACCAGATATTCTCTGTACCATCTGGTATCTGAAAAGGAACCAATTTTCCCTATTGAATTTGAAATAAATTCTCTGAGAATAACCCAGGAAGTGGGGTTGGATTTGACGGAGGCCCAAGTTAGAAGACTCCAACGAATAAATGAATTGGATGAATCATGACTACTTTCTTTACAACGCACTAAAATTATTCAACTACAATGAGCTAAGTGGCATGACAATGTCATAAAAAAGAATACAATCCAGAAAATAGATTGGACATTCCTTTATGACTTTAGATTCCAAGACTTCCCGAGTAAGTTACAAACAAGGTGGCTTGGGCCATACGAAATTCAAGAAGTGCACAGCAATGGTACCATTACCCTGACCACCATATATGGATCTCGCTCTGCCTTTCGAGTCAATGGACACCGGATGCGCCTCTATCATAAACCACTTATGAAAGATTCTTTCTGCCAGCATGTGCGTGATGATCCCACCATCAAAATTTTAGCTATAGGGCACGATGGCCCTATAGCTTTAAGTTCATAAAAATTTGTTATTTCCTCTTGTAAATATTGTATATATGTTTCCTGCAATTTATAGTTCTTCTCATCGTTTTACATAATAATTCCATCTCTTTTTCATTATTTTGATGCTCACAGCTGCATTCTTTTTCTTTTCTTTTTTCTTTCGTGTGTTTTGTTTTTCAATCCATTAACCAATTGTTGTTCAATCAAATTGAAAAATTGTCGTTCAATTAAAATGAATGGCTACATTTTTTAGTGTTTTTATTTCTGTTGTTCAAACCATTGAACAGTTGTTGTTCAATCGAATTAAACAATTTTTGTTCAATTGAATTGAACAGTTGTCGTTCAATTCAAATGAACAGTTTTTTTTTTCTGTTGCGTGAATTTACTTTTGTTGTTTAATCCATTGAACAATTGTTTTTCAATAAAATTGAACATCTGTCATTCAATTCAAATGAACGGATGTGTTTTTTTGTGTGTTTATTTTTGTTGTTCAAAGCATTGAACAATTGTTGTTCAATCGAATTGAACAACTATCATTCAATTCAAATGAACGACTATTTTTTTGTTGCGTGATTTTACTTTTGTTGTTCAAAACCATTGAACCGTTGTTGTTCGATTGAATTGAATAGCTGCCATGCAATCCAATTGAACAAACGATTTATTTTATAACATGTTTTTTTCTTTTTTCTTTTCTTTCTATATTTTCGTTTAATTTAGAATTTTTTTGTCTTTCGATGATTTATTTTCGAACATCCACTCTTCCTTTACACATTCTCACCATAAAACCATTTTAAGAAAAGGAATTGGCACCTAAAGAGGAGAAAAGTAGTGATATTACAAATATTATGATATTTTGAAATTTTGATGGAAATCTCTGCTTCGAGAGCTGACATGGTTTATCTCGATAATGAAGGGCTCGATATCTCCTATTCAGACGTATTATTACATAATTCATTTGTGTAGTCTTATGCTGGTATATATTTTTACACTCTCAAGTGGTAATTCTCTTTGGCATGAGGAAATAGGAATAAGAGTATTAATTGTATTGGCATTATTTTTACTTCTTACACCATCCCTAACTCTTAAGGAGTTAATGAGCCTCCCTCCATATATATATATATATATATATATATATATATATATATATATATATATTATGTCTATGTGAATTTTTTTTTTAAGAAGAGATAATAAGGGGTCTCATCACGAGCCAACCTACCACGATCATGAGGGTTTAACAGGTGACATTCCCACAATGGCCAACACACCATGGTAGTGACCTTCTCGATAGCCAAAACTACTTGAAGGACATAAGGTATCATCACGATCTGGCCTAACCACTCTGTTAAAATCACCATGAATGGAACTATGACTATCTAGCCACCACAACAACATAGTGGTTTCTCCATAAAACAAACAAAATGTCTACCTTTAAATAGAGTATTTTGGCTCATTTCAGGGTCTAAATAGCAACCTTGTCGAGGCTGTGGATGCCTGCTGGCAGCAATGGATCTCCTTGTGACATCGAAGTATTTTTATAACAATAGCCAATTACTTTTATATGGCCTATTTCCTATTGATCCATTTATGAAGATAAATGCACTACTTAAATAAGTGTTATCACTACCTACTCGCATAATTAGTTATGAGTGAATTATATTTTCATTCTGAATTAAGGGATGACAGCATCAATCATAATATGTCACCTCTCATACTTCCCTCATGCTATGCCATCAAAATAGGACATCTTGTTCATAATAATTGCTACTCTGCTTTTCTCCCCTTCTTTGTTCATTTCCACCTGATGTTCATTTGTGATGATTATGAACTTCTGAAATTTACTTCATGTGCATTCATGATTGTTACCATGTTTCCTCTTTTCTTGAGCTTTAAGGCCATGGATGCCCTTCTCCCATTGGAGGGGGTACAAATATTCATAATGAATAAGCATGCGAATTAACCATGCGACTCCCTTCTGATATGTTGATTGGATGAAAGAATCACTGCATTTAGGTCATGAAGCCACAATTTTAATAATATATTTTATAAAATTCGCATGCAATGTTTATGTTGTTTTAACTAATAGAGCCAAAGGAAACACACGCAGAAGGGTGAAGAAACCAGTTCTAAACACATAGTAGCCAAGGGTGGAAATTCTTTTCATAATGAACCAACAATTTTGCAAGCCTCAGAATTAGCTCGCACAATTCTCCAACAAGCTATCTAGATTCCATATCTACATAGACTACATGGGTTTAATATAGAAACAATAGTTGAATTATTGAAAAAACCTACAAGAAGGGGATACCATAGTCAAAGGAAGAATCATACCAGTCTCCGAAGAAATCATCGCTGAGGTCTCAGGACTTCCAATAGAAAGAGAAATATGGAATGATAAGAATTTACTTATACAAGAAGAAATTTCAGTGTACTAGGACCTAGGTGAGCCACTGGATCGAAAAGGGAAAGGTATTAATCTTGCATCCTTGCAACAACCTTGACAAGAACTGGCAGTATTCATTCAAATATATATCACATGCGACAAATGCCAGGATGTGGTAAAGTCCCATCAACTTAATCTATTAGCTATTCTCAAGTGAAAATTTTGAATTAATTTTCCCTTTTTCCTAAATTTTGTATTGCATGATATTGTTGTTCGGACTGGAAGACCTAAAAACCCTCAAGCAATTTTTAGTCACCATGGCTTGATTAAATTGATTATCATTCATGATTTAAAAAAACATCAGTTGACATGGGAAATATTTGTTAATCCTACCCTACCTGCCCTTAAAGAAAACCCCGGGAGAGAAAAAATTGAACTCCCTAGAATAGCCATACCCAGGAGAGCAAGAGGGATGAGAATCCATGTTTCAACTGCAGAACCAGAAAAATAGAGATAGCTTGAAAGGTAAAAACTATGGAAAAACACCTCTGTATTTCCAGATGATGTGGGACCATCCCATACACCACCTCTGAGCTCTCAAAATATGTCTTTATAAGACTGTGAGGAAGAAATGGATCAAGTACTAGAGAAAATGAGAACATCTTGGGAACCCATCTGAACAATCTAACGAATGTAGGGACCATTTGAACCAATATGCCTTTGCTAGCAGCTCTATCCATAATTAAATCCTACCTCCCCGTGATGAATTGTATGATTTGAGGGTTTTATCCCCCTTTGATAATGAATGGGTGAGTAGGGTAGACCAGATACAGAAAATATCTGAGTCTGGAAACCAGTCAGAGGATACTATTCTATTAGAATGGGACACAAGTATTGAGAAAGTTCCCTTGACACTTGAAGAAAATATTATTCCACCCAGTCAGGACATCTATGCTGAAAGAACCTCTTGGACACCTAAAGAAAACATCATTTATGATAAAATTAGAACTGTCACAACCGTTATTGACCCCAAATCCATTGCTACTCCTTCTCCTGCCAAAACCCCACCAAAAGAAAAAATAACAGAGATTAATTTAAGAAAAATGAATAAAAAATGTAGGAAATGGAGAAAAAAGGTAAAACAGTTAAGGAAATGGTTGGAAGAAGCAAACAAGGCTTGGAAGCCTAAGAAGGAATTAGCTACCATGGGAGCACAAATAGATTTTGTTACCCACACGGTAGATACTGCTAAACTCTCTGCACAGACTGATTTAATACTTATAGAAGACAAGGAGACTCAAACAGAGGTAACATCTCCCTACACTCCTTCGATAGAAAAAATTGTCAATCAGAAGCTTCACAACGAATTGACTCAAGTTCATCATGAATTCTCCCAATATAAGAAGAAAGTAGTACCCTTACAGGAAAATCAGGCACTAATAAAAAGAGTCAAAGAAATTTTTGGAACTTAAGACGAAACCTTTGCCTAACTAAGGGAAGAAAGGGGAAAAATGAAGAAGGTGCAATATAAATTGGAATAGGCTAAGAAACAAACCAATGTTGTTTGTTCTATTTACTCAGATGTATTGAGTTGCAAGGCACCGACCACTAATTATGCTTTATTCTTAGTGGAAATATATATGTTGCTAAAAATCAAGGCTGTCAAAGTAGGGAAAACCACTACTTTCAAAACCACTGAAGAGTTTGTCCAATGTTGTAACAATATTGATGAACAAATGCCGCACCCTTTTTGAAAATTGTATTTTCACAATTTATTTCTGGAAGAGGATATAGACAGTAACGCCAATCCCTTCATAGGGAACATTCAATTCCAAGCTTTTCGGTCCTTTGAAAAAAAATGATACTAGATGGGATAAGACCTACAATACCTTTCAGAAAAGATAACATGGATTATATCTATGGGTTAGAGGGGAACCTACCAAACCCCAATATTTGATTACTCAACATAAGAATTTTATGCAACGGAAAGAAGTGATAGATATATTGGGACGTATTCACAAGGATATTGTGTAGAATGGGTGGGTATAATTCTGGGATATTCCGGAAGAAGCATTATCAGCAGTCAAATAGAGATAGCAAGCCTCTACAAATAATGTTAAGAACAGAGAACCATTTGGGTATAGGAACTTTAAAGTTGTTGCTTCCCATTTTCTTCTGTACAATAACCTAATTTTGAACATGGGTCCTACATGGATAGGGTGCATATACAGATGTCCCGTCATATGGTAGCTTCCTAAAGACTATCGCCATGATTATGAGTTACCAGAGGGGCACAAAAACTTAGCATTTGCAAAGGTAAAACAAAAACATGGTTTTATACTTTACAAGGAAGAAGTGTATCCTTCATATTATTTAACCCAACTACACCTCAATCATCTGTTTGCATGAGGACAAGAAAAAAGGTAAGAAGGGGGGTATGTTGGACCAAGGAAAAGGTACATTTTACCCCTATATTTACCATGATTTTTCATTTACTTTTATATGCCTTTCCTATATCTTAACAATAAAGTAAAGGAAAATAATGCAAAATTAAGGTAGAATTAATTACTGATAAAAGTTCTGTTTAATAGCATAAAAAATGATTTTTTGCTATCTTTATTGATAGGGAATCAAAACAGCCAAATTTTTGGCCAGAATGACCAAGTAGCAACAGATAAGAAAAGAAAACGGAATCGTATCGGGACCTATGAATTAGCAGAAGATGTAGAGGCATGCCTATTCTTGGAGTATTTAGTTTATAGCCACAAAGCTGCAGGATCTCCTGATCCTGAGGAACTGTTACTCTATTTTATTTTTCCTTTAAGTTATAAAAGGCTGGAGGTTAAAGAGACAGAGGCGGTAGTTCATGTATTATAATTTTATTTTAATAAATGTATTCGGACATAATCATCGAGTTCGTGCTAATGTAATTTTGTGGGATAAAAACACAAACTTCTTCCATAAGGCCATGATATAGAGGAGACAACATAACCATATATTTTCCCTAAAGGACCTATGAGGAAATAGACCAGTCCAATGTAATGATATGAATACCATGTTAGTTAATCATTTTAGTAATATTCTAAAAGACCCTGATCAACATAGATCGAAAGCTATTGGGTGCATCACAAGAAACATACCCTCAATAGTTATCCAGGATCAAAATTTTATTAGGCAGCTTGGTCCTTGATTGGTAGGAACATATGGGAATTATTTGAGGAGTCTTGACGTTCATGATAGCTATATCCAGCCCTTAATTCCACCCTCATTTCTTTCATTCCGAAGCAAGAAAACTCAGATGTACCAGCATGTTTCCGGCTTATCGCCTTATGTAATGTAATTTACAAGATCTTATATACTATTATGGAAAATCATTTGAAACCTATCCTCCTGGACATAATTTCACGTGAGAAAATGGGCTTTGTAAGAGGCAAGAAAAATTTGAAACACACAATTACGGCATAGGAAGCTATACATTCTCTTCATACCCTTAAAGAAAAAGGTATGTTGATTAAACTTGATTTTTCTAAAGCTTATGACCATCTTAGCTAGAATTATCTTAAAGCTATTCTCCAGGACTTTGGCTTTGATGTAAGATGGATTTATTGGATAATGTCTTTTATCTCATCTCCTCACTATTCCATTCTTCTTAATGGAGTTCACTTCAATCCCTTTAATGTTACCCAAGGGCTAAGACAAGGAGATGCTCTCTCCCCATTTCTCTTTATCATTGCAGCTGAAGGCCTAGGTCCACCAACAGTTTGTATATGACATTATGATGTTTTGTCAATCTACCTTGAAGGAATATAAGGCTATCCTATCAATACTTAAAGAATTCTTGGAAGCCTTTGGGACCCTTATCAATAATGACAAATCAAATGTGTAGTCTTTTAATAATAATATATTGTCCCAACGCTTTCTTTCACGTAACTTGGGATTCAATATAGGATCTGTGCCTATGAAATATTTAGGAATCCCCTTGAGTCTGAGCTCCCTTCGTGTTTCTGGTTGGAAATATCTCCTTAACTGCATACAGGCCTAGCCTCAAAATTTGGCTTTCGGGGTGCTTAACACTCCGAGTCAGGTTGTCCTGTTAAGAGCAGTCTTACAATCCATTCCAACTTATCATCTCTCGAGACTGGAAGTGCCTAAAACTAGTTGTAATGATATTGTTAAGTCCCTATATTACTAGTATATAGTCCCTTATTGTTGTTATTGTAACCCCGTTATTGTTATTGTTGTACCTCTATAACCCCCATATTGTTATTATTGTGCCCTTAAATTATTATTGTTAGGTCGGCTAGGATTACATTGTGGTCCCATGGACTCCTATATATAGGAAGGAGGTTTTTGTCATTTGTATCATCCAAGAATTGTCATTCATGTAATGTATTGGAGGTTTCCCCCTCGAAGAGGCTTATTTCTAAGGCGTTGATATCTCTTTTCTTCTATTTTTGGAGTTGGTTTCACAACATTTGGTATCAAAGCTTTGGATTCTAGGGGTTTCCTTTGCTCCAAATAGGTCATCGTGGCATTTTCACTATCAAAATTTTTCTATGAACGCTCGAAAGCTGAAATTTTTTAAAGTGTGAAGCCGAAATCACGAGGAACATTGTTGCAAAAATTTTCACTATAATTGTTTTTCTACATAGATTCGGAAGTTTGAAATTTTTTAGAGCGCAAAGCCGAAATCACGAGGAACGAGTGTTGCATAATTTTAGATATTTTTTTCGCAATATTTTTCGAAGATATGGTCTGTGGAAGTTAGGACTTTTTCGAGGGCTGCAAATTTCATTTCAAAGACATGATCGTGGGAAAATCTTCACAACTATCTCTCTAAGCATCGGATTGAAATTATGTTAAAAGTGACGGCAAGTACACGGAAGGTAGTTTCCGATACTATCAATTTCGGATCCGAAGGACGAAGCGGTGACATGTGGAAAGTCATTCAATTTCACTCTCTTGAACCGGTCCATAATTTGGTCATCGTAAAAGATTGGGCACAAATTTGTCTTCAAGAATCCAAATTAGGTTAGTCTTGTGGCATTCGAAAAAAGGATTTAGAGGGCTACCTCGGTGCCAAATTTCAAATATTTTATATCCAAATCACGGATATAATTCGAGTTTAAATATTGAGCTCCTCAAAAGAAAAGAAAAAGGTGTGTATTTTTTTCCGAATTGCATAAGTCTTGTGTATTAGTTGTAAGTGATTCCAAGGGGCCTATTGAAGAATTTTTATCGGTATTGGGTTTTATAATGCCTCCAAAAAATAATTCTATACCCATTAAGCCCATAAAATATATACTATGACACATGAAGAGAAATAATTGCGAGTATGAGATATCAAAATTACCGTATCAAGTGCAACAAATTTCAATCTTACAAAGTGCGACCGAAGATGACATAGATGGTTTAAAAGAAAAAATTTTGAGGCTAATTTTTTATGGTTTTTAAGGATCAAATGAAATCTAATATGGATGATAAAGTAGTGGAAGATCACATCAAGCATCAACAACAAGTTCTTCAACTCTCAAAGGATAACCTAACTTTGGTGCAGAATCAAATGACACAACAGGAATATCAACATCACATCAAAAGAAGTTACGAATCAGTCACAAAAACAATAAATCGACAAGACGATCAATTTTAGAGTATCTCAGAAAGTGGAAGAACTTTCCTGCAGACGTTTCCACATGGGAGGATGAGAATTTTATACAAAAGCATCAAGAAATAATCAAGCATTGAGGACAACACTTGTTCGAAGGAGAGGGGCATGTTAAGTCCCTATATTACTAGTATAGTCCCTTATTTTTTGTTAGTGTAACTTACTTATTGTTATTGTTGTACCCCTGTAACCCCCATATTGTTATTAGTGTGCCCTTAAATTATTATTCTTAGGTCAGCTAGGAATACATTGTGGCCCCATGGACTCCTATATATAGAAAGGAGGTTTTGTCATTTGTATCATCCAAGAATTGTCATTCATGTAATGTATTGGAGGTTGCCCCCTCGAAGTGGCTTATTTCTAAGGCATTGATATCTCTTTTCTTCTATTTTTGGAGTTGGTTTCACAACAGATATGGTCAAGATGTTTAAAAAAATTCTTTGGAAGAGTTCCCAACAAGCCTGTAAATGGGCCCTTCTTTCATGGGATAAGCTTACGAAAATAAAGAGGACAAGAAGCTTGGGGTTAAGAGATCCATACTTGATGAATTGGATGATGGGAGCTAAAATCTGGTGGAGATGGTTATAGTGGGGTGGGGATCTATGGAAAGCAATCCATGAAATAAAATATGATATCCCTGATACTACAACGGGGAAAAATTAAAAGTGAAAATAACTGCGAAAGGATCCAACATTTGGAATTTGGTAGCCTTAAACAAATATCATATTCGTGAACATAGTTTTTGGGAAATCGGGGGAGGTAAAATTACCCATTTTTGGGAGGATTCTTGGCACCAAATGAAAAAAAATTTCGAGTCGAATTGATCTAAAGGGAGATCTTTCTATTCACCAATAGGCCGAAGACTAAGTCGGTAGCACATTTACGGAATGAGTAGACAAATCTTCAATGGAGGAAATGGAAATTAAAGGACCATTGGAAGAATGCTATAGAAACTACGTCAATGGGAGAACTATGAAAAAGAACTTAAAACCAGAAAAATTAATTGCGGCAACAGGAGAAGATATCTTGAGATAGGGATACTGCACCAAGGGCATGTTCACAATACAAAAGGGCTACTACATAAAATCTAATAATTTACACAACATAGTTGTTCCCCTTTGGAAAAAAATATGGTCGGCAAAACATTGGCCAAAAATTGAATATTTTTTATGGCTAGTTAATCATGGTAAAGTTCTTACCTGAGATCAGTTGTGGAAGAAATGGATGCATGGACCATCGACATGTATGTTGTGTAAGAATAATGAAGAAACTATCGAAATTTTTTTGAATAACAGTTGTGTAGCTGCGACCCTATGGCAAAAAATATCCTCCCTCTTTCAACAAACGAATCTAGATAAAAGGAGCATTAGGCATACTATTGAAATCTAGAGAAAAGGAGGGTACATAAGCGATGCCCTAAATAGAGCGTGGATACAATTTTAGATATACTTAACTTGAAACCCCAAATGTTGGCTCCGACATCGTGGAAACAAAAACCACCAGATAGAAACCCTCAATACAAATTCCAGGTTCCTTAGCAGGGGTTTGTGAAGATTAACTATGACGAAGCCTCTAAAGGCAACCCAAGGTCGGAGTAGGGAGAAGGAGGAATATTTCAAGATTCGAAGGGTTTAGTTTGAAAAAATATATGTGATGGACCTTGGTTTCACCATGAACAATGAAGCCGAACTTATGGAAGTAAAAACCCGGACTTGTAGATAGCCATGAAGAGAACGGTACCACATAATCATAGTGGAAGGGGACTAGAGCCACATAATGGCAGGGTTTTTGAAGAAGATGAAATAGGGGACGAGTGGGAGAAAATTAGCCCGAGCTAGATAATAGCACGCCTAATCCAAGGTATCGGTACAATCCTCCCATGCATAGGCTACCACATTTTGTCGCATGTTCGCGAGAGGAGGAAACAAAGTTTTCGATTTCTTGGAAAAGCTGAAAGTGCAGACTCATGAAGGACGACATTTGGACATTAACAGGGCTAAAATAGTT
Source organism: Pinus albicaulis (assembly GCA_034641835.2). Taxonomy (NCBI): domain Eukaryota; kingdom Viridiplantae; phylum Streptophyta; class Pinopsida; order Pinales; family Pinaceae; genus Pinus; species Pinus albicaulis. The sequence continues at coordinate 327,214,461 of CM076582.1, forward strand.
CGAGAGGGGAGAACTACGGTCTCTCTTGCTAATTGTGGATAGAGATAATGGGATTCTCGGGATCCCTAGAGTACAGGGCTGCCAAGTGGGAGATTGGAGCGAAGAGGTGCACAAGACACGTGGATACCACACAACAACTAGATGAGGGTATGCAAAAAAAAGGGTGGGTACTACGCTGCACTAACACTATAATGATTGGCAGAATGACGGTGGTTTCCAACTAACCATGTTAAAGTTTGCATGAGGGAAACAATGTCGGTGTGTTAAAGGAGCCATGAAGGTTGGTGAGGGAAATATGGCATTTCATCTCGGCAGTTTATGGAGGAAGGTAGAGTAGATAAAGGTATCACACATGAGCGAGGTTAGAATGTCGAGCTCACATCCCCTAACCTAGTATGTTCTTTATCTATTCACTATGCTTGTTTGCATGCGAATTATTACTACTCTAAGGTCTTCAACCTAGTTAATTTTTTTGAGTTTTATACTTCATTATTACGGGGGTTTTTTCCCTTTCATGCAGGGTTCTTCGGTGGTGGTCCTCTAGATTGGGTTTATAATGACAATTTTTACGAGTTGCAGGGTTGTAATATTTGGTGCATGGGCACTGTGGGTTTACAAGTGTTGAACACCTAATCCTCTATGGGCGTGTGTGGAAGGCGAAGAGTCACAAAGGAGTCCAAGTGACCATGGAAGATGAATCCAAGAGTCACACCATTGTAATATAAATGTACATCTATGATTAATGGAAGGGTAACTCATGCCTATCTTTCCTATGTGTGTGTTTAGTTTCTCATACACCATGTGTGTGTTTAACATGGTATCAAAGCTACAGGTGAGGTCCTGGCATTTTAAGGTTTTTCCAGCTCTATTTTAGCTTTTATGCTCTTGTAATTACCTCTCTATCGTTTGGCCTCTATGCTACTCAACCCTGCCTCTTGTCGATGCGGTGATTTGTCCCATTCCCTCGGGATAGTTGAGATGCGGTGATTTTTCCCATTACCTCCATATATGATTTTGAATGTGGATCAAGAGCGGGTTCAACACTTGCGGGGTGCGAGATGAAGGCCTCAATCGACCCACGACCAAGAGTTCATACATCTGCATCCACTTTGAAGTTCTTGGAATTTTATTTAGAAATTCCTCTCCAATGTATTTTCTTTATAGGTGAAATGGCTCCCAAAGTGCCATTACTTTTCACGATGTGTGTCTCACTTTCAACTCGATCCTCAAACATTCCATTTGTAGTATGAAAATCATGCCTACTACTTTGTATGTACCGAAGAGCAGTCTTCATTGACTTCATTTCGTCGATTTTTCCTTCCACAGACCTCGGCAGGCCCTCAAAATATTTCGTATCTTCAATTCTTGATTTGACCAATCTCGACTAACATTAGCCACCTTAGATGCTACCATAGAAGAAGCTTTTTGCGGTAGCTATAGCTACGCAGGGTGGACTTGGCTCTAGAGCCTTCTTCCACTCGGTTTCATCAACTTCGGAAGTTACTTGCCATATCCAAGCTTTCAATTTTGGAATAAATGCATTCTTGAACAACACACAAGCACGGCATCCATTGGAGTGAGCAATACTACAACAAAAATTATATGTGTCCGGTGAAAACGGGTTGGCTAAACCAAGAGGGCCATCGATGTTGTAACTAGTGGAGCCACTTGTATGCTTCAACATTTGAACTAGGGGGTCGAGTTTGTACGATCTTGGGAGGTGATGATTGTGTATCTTGACTTTGAACAGTTTCTTTAGCTAGAAATTCATTAAATGGGGGATCCGGTACGCACTAGAAAGCTTCATCAATATCCTCCTTTGTTAAACCTTTCCTCTCAAGAAATGAGTGCCGATGAGATGAGCTGGAGAACCACGTACTTTTGGATCGACTTGCATCGATTCATCGATAGTAGCAAAGGCGCACCCATTTTAACTTTGGGGCGAGGAAAGTTTTAGACTTCGAGGCTCATTCCACAACAACGCTCTGCGATCTCTACGAGAAACAATTCTCACTAGCATGCATCGACTTCATCAAGTGGTGACCTTGCTTTGGCATTCACAAAGAGTCACAAAGAATCCGAATCTTGCTCTCTTGCGGCTACTCCATGAGGTTCTGAAGCCAAAAGATCCGGTCCTATATTACACGACTTTTTAAATGAAGAATTTCAAGCCGGTGCATGAACTCAATGTGCTTGGGAAGCTTGAGGATGCTTTGCAAGAACCTTCGGAGGAATCAGTATATTTGAAGGACAGAGCTCGCATATTCATCATGCTCACAAAATTCCCCCTCCTGCAGTTGAATAACACCCTCTGACGAAGGTTCTTTAAGTGTTAATGATAGGTGTCGCAAGAGGGTCAATTGTTTCAAATCCTGCCTTTACAAGGCCTTGGCCTACTGAGCTATATCCGAGTCTCAATCTCAAGAAAATAAATACAACTTCATAGTCACATTAGTGGCTCTCTCATCGTAGTTCACCTTAGAAGGATTGTTACCACGCCATTGAGGAATCACATTTTGGAGCATACAAATCTACTAATGTTATCAATCTGCTAAGGTGAAGTTATTGGGATCGTTAAGGAAATTCGTTTTATTAACATAGGATTGTTTATAAAACCCTTGAACTTCCTCTTATACCTTCACCATTTGAGTTGTTACACCCATTCACTTGTTAGGCCTGAGTTGTTTAAGGTTGAAATTGATGATGCATTAGAGTTGTTGAACACTTTTATGCATTCCACCGTTGATAATATCAGCAAAAGCACCTTTTTTGACATTAAAAATTGCCTACAAAAATGCATAAGAGAATATTTATTTTTTGCGACTTGAATCCCGACTATAACAAGAATAATTAAAACGGTGGAGTCATCATTCTAAACACATTCGGAGGGACTCCAATCAACGAAATAATATAAAGTTGCGGTCTATTCACATTCGGTTCCTTGTACAAGAGCATATTTACATGCAAATGCGGCAATTAGTCTGCACTTCCCAAGCCCATCATCGGACCTTGGGAAGAGCTTGTCCACAAAAAATCATGGAGCTGGTCTTAGATATGACAAGGAATTGTCCTTTCATATTTTCGGACTACTTTGCGAGCCCATCAAATTTCGAGTGCGATTTCTTCATGACGAGTTCCTGCAGGCTATTCCGGATCCTCGCTCCTCTTCCACGGCAACAACAACGATAGATTGTGAAATTCCAAGGCTCGTGATCGAGTTTTCCATATGAAATATCATTGTTTTGATCTTCACCCATGAAAGAATTGTGGTCAGCACACCCATTCTTCACACAGATGCTTCAGAAATAAGCCTCTTGCAAGAACAAAGATTCACCTTGGATGGATCACTTCTTGGCAATGGGCATCAATAGCGAAGAAGATGTTTAAGTCGCTGTCGAGAACTTGTTCTTGAATATTGAACAATATTGCGGTTGAGTTTTCGCCATCATCTCACCTTGTACACGACGGGGGGGAAATGGTGGTCATCTACAAGCTTCGACGCTACATCAAGCGAGCCCGAGCCACGATCTCTCATTCCATACTCATAGTTGTAGCCGGAGACACAACGAGTTCAAGTGAGCCTAAGCCACAACCTATCGTTCTAGATTCAAAGTTGAAGCCCGGAGACATGGATTCCCATGAGCATGCCTTTGGTTGATGGAAAACCTTAAACCATCTATGTGAGGTTGATATTCTTCCTCTTTCAGAACACTTCCTCTAGCAGAAGACTTCAGCTTCTTGCTAGCTTTAGAAGAGTTCCAGGAAATGCATCAAGCATTCCAATGTTGGTAGTCATCCTTAAACCATCATAGGTTGTAGACTTCCCTTCTTTTAGGTTGAAGGTATCGATCTTCAAATATGAGGGACAATTCCTCTACCAGAAGCCCTTAGCTTCTTGCCAGTTTTGAAAGAGTTTCCGGAACTACAATCGACATTTAGTTCCGGTGTTGGTGGTCATCCTTAAACCACCTCTTTTGCTCAACATTTCGAAAGAGCTGAATCGGCCTAGATGTTGCCATGCATGCTTTGAAGATTTATATTATAACTCTCTTCTTGGACTCACACATATCCCCTCGGATTAAGAGGGGGGAATGTTGAACACCTAATACTCTATGGGCAGGTGTGGAAGGCGAAGAGCCACAAAGGAGTCCAAGTGACCTTGGAAGATGAATCCAAGAGTCACACCATTGTATTATAAATGTACATCTATGGTGAATAATATGAATATGTCATGCTTATTTTTCTATGTGTGTGTTTAGTTTCTCATACACCATGTATGTGTTTAACAACAAGTTCCATCTGGATGCTTGCTGGTAGTAGTTAGAGGGCATAGGCTCTGTTCCGAGTTTTGCATGTCTTTCTTTTTGTTTGGTTTGCTCAAATATGCACTCTGCTTGTCTTGTTTTCTTTCCCAATTGCACCATGCAATTGACCTTTCGCTCTGTATGCAACCCCCGTAGTTCGTCTTGCCAGGCTTATGAAATTTATTGCATGGCTTTCAATGACAATTTTTTTAGCAGTTCTTGGTTTAATTCTTTATCCAGAGTCTCACCCACTCAGTGTTTTTGGAATAAGGGTGGCCTCGACTCAACTTATACTGATATTTTTCCTTCCTTCTGGGGTCATGTGGGGTGTCCTGTTGGTTTTCCGTCGAGGTTGTGGGTTTTCAATTCTGTTACTAGTGGTGACATCCTATTTCAAGGATTTTTATTCTTATACCTGTTACAAGGGGGCTCATTCTGTTTCCTAATGGGTTCATTCTTGTTACAAGGGTCTTTGTTCTAGTTTGCAGAAGTTTTGGTTGCTTCGTTGGGTGTTTTATTGTCGTTAGGTTTTTTTTCTTTGGATGCTCGGGGGAATTAACTTCTCGTCATGGGAGTCTCTCGGCCTCGACCTATTAAATTCTTGCAAGAGAATGGAAATATTTTATCCATGCATTTTTACGTTGCATGAGGAAAAGAAACTTCATATCACCACCCTTCTAAATCGTTGGATGATGCGAAGGAGGAATGATGAAATGTATTGGCATCGCTAATTACAAGGATGTCGATCTCGACGATCAGGATCTCTTTCCATTTGTTGTTTCATTAAAACAATTATTGAAATTATGTTGCAATATACAGGTATCTCTAATTTCTATATAGGTGTTTCTCTAGCATTGGTCATACACTTGCCCCGACCTAGTCGGTCAAACCAACGGTACGTATTTCAAAAACGAGTATGGTTAATGGAAAGGCAGCAAAAAAGGAGGCCAAAGACAAAGGAAAATAGAAACGGAGTAAGCCTACAGTGGGCCCTAGTAAGAGAGGAAGGAAGTCAAGTAAAGAGATAATGGAAAACCTTTTCGATGCCTACTCCATAGGTATTCCGCCACAAGTTAGATCACTTATCTTAGGTTGGGAACAAGATTGCAACACTGAGGAAGGGGAAATACGAGAGGAAGCAATGGAATTTCCAAAGGATCTTGGTAACACGAGGAGCATACTATCATTATTCCAACAGTCTATTCATACACATTGGACACTAAAATGTGTACTCACTAAGATAATTATCAGCATTCCAGGAAATTAGAGGGGACCCACAAGTTACCTCCATTTTAAATGAGATAAGGAGAGACATTCAAGAAATTCACCTTGCATAGCACCATAAAAATGTTAGTCTAGGCCGCATAGATCGACAACTCCAAAGCATGCATCAAGTGGACATGTTCGGTTCTAGTGTTAAGGACCCGACACCGATTGAGTCTTTGGATGATTGAGTTCCTCTCTTTCCTATTTTTTTGACCATGCATATTTCAGGTAGCATTTAATTTTTTAAGTTATTGTATGTAAGGAAAAGTAAACTAGACATATACGATAGTATACGATTGAAACTTTTTTAGTATTGGTTGGCCTATAGCTCTTTAAGGTGACCAAAAGACCTCGTTTCCTACGAGAGGGTTGAGGTCTTCCAGTTTTATTATATGTAACCTTCTTTTCTCTTTTTTTGTTAATAGAAAATAGGAAGGATCTGCTAAACTTACGAAAAAAATTATATATGTTACTATGAGAAAAGAAAATTTGATAGATAAGTAATGGATAACAAACATTTTAAAAGAGTCACTTAGAGAAGTTGTGTTAACAAGTGATGTTTAAGCAACAACTGAAATCTATTTGATAATAATACATGATTTTCATGCCAAGTTAATCAAATTATGTAAAGAGATGTTTAAATAAAGTTGACATAGTACAAGAAGAGTAAATAACTAAAATCTATTTTGCTATAGTCTATGTTTAATGTCCATAATGGTGATTTTAATTTTTGAGAGTGAGATTAATTTCCAATTGGCTGATCTCTAGACATTCTAGGGAGATCGAATTAAATGAAATCTCTATTGGTTTCACTATATCTTTGGCCAAGTACCATTTATTGGATGAGTATCATAACATTAATTTGGCCTAATATCCTAACATTTGCAATAATTCTGACTTCATGGAGCTAAAGATGATACTTAGGCCAAAGAAACATTGAAACCATTGAAGATCCCATTGAATTTGATCTACGTAGAATATCGAGAGATCAACGGCAACAAATTTATTAAAAAATGAAATAGGAATCTGCTTCTTTTTCGCAATATTTAAACATCCTTGTTTTTGTTTTCTCTACTACTAAAAAATAGATCTGCTGGACTGAAATGTTTTATGATTATGTTCATTTTGATGGCCTTGGATCAGGGTTTCTTGGCATATGCCAGTCAACATATGATTTTCATAAGGATATGCTGGAGTTGAAATGTTTTATGATTATGTTCATTCTGATGGCCTTGGATCATGGTTTCTGGGATGATGCCAGTCACATATGATTATGACAATGTACTTTTTATCTTATCTCACATATGATTATGACAATGTACTTTTTATCTTATCTTAATATAAACAACGTTTCTTTCCTTTCTAAAAAATAGATTACCTAAATTTATAAATGTTATGCATTACGTTTGATGATAAATGGATCTACAAATGTTTTAATTATTTATCTTTGAAATTTTATGTTTAGTTTATTGAAGGATTTATAACTGTAGTTTTCATTAGTTCTTCTAACAAAGTTATTAGAAATAGATTTATGATTGTTTTTTTTTAACTCTTATAATAAAGTTATTATAAATAGATTTATTATTTGTTTTTCATTTATTTATCACAATTTATTATAAATAGATTTACTGTGTTTATTTATGTGTGAAGGTTTATATTTTTTTTAATTTAAATTTTTTTGAAAAATATAATTTTGAAAAGGTATTCTCTAAATTTTCTAGTGAAAATTCTGATTTTTTCATAATAATATTTTTGGGCATTTATATTTAAGTTTAGATAATCAGAATTTATTGAAATAGTGTAATGAGAGTTACTATATAAATAAATGATCAGTTTTTTTAAATTCACAACAAAATAAATAATTTAACCATAAACTTAAAAAAAATAATAGAGTAAAATAAAATTATTAATAAATGGCTTAATACATATTATATGGTTTTAATGTTTGAAATATTGAAATAAAGTTATTGGAATAAAAAATAAAAAATAATATTTATTTAAAATTTGGATATTAATATTTTAATAATATTTCTCATCTGCACACATTTAAACTAGCTTAGATCACATTTTTTTAGAGTAAAAAGAAATTTTATCTCTCTCAAAGCTTAGTGGATCTAGAATTAAGATAGAACTAATTTGGTTTAATTATTAGTTACAATTAGTAGTATTATTTTTATATAATTTTCACTAATAAAAATGTTCAGAATCCATTTTGTTAGCTGAGATTTCTTCTTTGTTAATTTTAAATATTATGCTTAATAATGAGATTTTCTTACTATTTAGTCTATTGATTTATTAATGTTATTTTCAATTGCATTTAACTATCTTTTATTTGACTAAGCTACATCCATCTTCGATCCGGATCTACCAAGTTACGGACCCTTGCATCTCAAATAAAGATGGATATAGGCTAGTTTAATCTCCCCTTTGAATAGACTATATTCCACATGGATACCATGGGTTCTAAATACCATGGCTCATTTTTTTTTCATGTTGTTATTTTTATTTTTAGTTTTTAATTATATTTTAAGGCTTAATTATATTTTGTTAATTTATTTTATGTTGAGTGAGTTAAAATGTTTACATTGGATTGTTTATTTATTTATTTAATTAATTTAATTTAATTTAGCTTTTTTTTTTCTTTTATATAAATTTCAATTAGTCAAATCGTTGAAAATTACATTACTAAGTCTCTACTATGCTCAGAGGTCCTCTCAGGGAGAGTAAATAAATTAAATTTAACATGAAACCAATGCATAAAAAAGAAACTAAAAAAAACTCATATTTAGTTGAAACACACTTGTTATTTATTTAATGTGATGGTGCAACATCATTATGGAAGACCTTATAAATTGAAAAGTGGTTAAAGAAATACAACAAAGAAAGTCTTCAAATGGAATACCTTGTTATTTAATGCAATAGTTAAAACCCTTGCAAGTTGGTGAAACATCACTATGAAAAAAATTATAAATTGAAACATAGTTAATGGAAGACAACAACTTCGTAAGAATCCAAAATCACTTTTGAGCCATATCTCTTCTACTTTGGAACCAATAAGCAAGAAAGAAACTAATATTAATCACAATTTCTAAATTAAGTAAAAGTGTAATTTAAAAAAAAAAACTCTATGAGTTGATAGAAATAGAATACATTAAATAATAATACCATGGAAGAAATCACGAGTTATGTATTGCTTTAAGAAAAATTATGCATTAAAAATCTCTTAAAAAACCATAAATTATCAAAATTATTGTTAGTTTATTATTATTATTATTATTATTATATAAAAATATTGAACACGACCCTACAAAATATTATAACATTTCTACCCTAATAGAATAAAGAACACATCTCACAATAAGAAAATCGTGTTGATCGTGCTAACGTAAGGCGGGAGGGTGACGGTCCAGAAAAAGAAGAAGCTTGTCACGGATCCGTTGAGAGGATTCGTGGGTTGTGCTCCAAGGCTTTGGAAGAGACCATCGACAAAGAAATGGTTGATGCCGATAGACGGGGGGAGGAAGTCATTCGTTGGAACAAGTTCGATGTAGGTGAGCTTTATTTCTTCTGTCATAGGCCCATAAATGCGTTCAAGCAGGAAATGCTTGCCGTTAGATTAAAGTTGTAGATAATTCTCGGTGTCGACATTTCCCTGTCGTCCGGGCACATTTATGGGCCTATGGCGAAGGAAATAAGTCTCCCTGTTCGATGTATCCCCTGGTACCTTTGTGTTTATGGCTTCGGTCTCCCAAAGGAAAATAATAATAATATTATTTTACTATACAAAATATTATAAATAGCATTTTAATAAGTTAAACAAATAATAAATATTTTTTATGGTATAAAATAGAAAATTTTAAATTAAAACTCGTAAATTAATGAGAGTTTGATAAATATTAAATTATAAATTAGACTTAATGAATTGATTTGAAAAAATATATAAAAAAAATAAAAATAAAAAATATATTGTGGTTCTAAGAAATTACTTTTATTAAATTTAAAGAAATAGATTTATTCTTTTTTTTCATTTCTCAAAATTGTAACATGTTATAAAAGCATACAAATTTGTCTATGGAAAATGTTTTTTTATAAATTACAAAAATATATATATATATATATGTTCACTAACATAGTGATGGGATGGGGTGTATTATTAAGATAACTTAAGTGGTATGGCTAATAATCTCGTGATTTTATATATACCGAACATGCATATCATTATAAATATGTTTGTCAGAATTATATGTTAGATTTTATCATTTGTTTTTGTTTACCAAGCAAGGTTATCCAAAAATATTGTAGATTTGTTGACTTCATGATACTATGATAACCCATGGTATTGACCACTAGAATACTTATGAAAATTATATGTGACGAATTATAAATTAGGATGTCTTAGGACTCCATTCCAAGTGAAATCACTCAAAAACACCCTTGTTAACATGTGCTTAAAAAAATAGTAGACAAGTATTACTCTAAAACTTGGAAATTCAAGAATTAGTGATCTAGTTAACCTACCAAATGCCTAACCCTAATCAAGTGAAAATTCTATGGGGTAAATTATGTTATTAAGTTGAATTTTTTTAAGAATTAATATTGGTGGAATAAACTCAAAATAGGCTCGTTAACATGTGCTAAAAAATAGCAGAAAATTACTACTATTTTGCTACAAGAGACTCCGAGATATTCTAGATTTGTGAACTAGCAAACCAATCCAAGTAGCTCAATGATGGGCATGATTTTTTCAAATTTGTTATAAAGATGAATCATGCTTGATATTTTTTTCAATAACCTATAAAAAAAATTCATTTTAATCCTTTAACCATTATGAACTACAACAGAGAAACATAAATAGAAAGTGCATAAATAAGAGATGCAAGTAGAAAAATACATTCAAAGAAAATAAATAAATTGTACAAGAGATCTGAGAGGTTCTTGGGATGAGCTAAGCCTAATGATACTCATATTCCTATGAAAGAAACCAAGCTTTAGAAGCTAAAAATGGCTCTCAACCTTCATTATTCGAATCAATCCAAGTACATCACTACTAGAAGTACATGCCCCTAGAGGAAAATTTGAATTGGTACTTATACAAAATGATAAGGAAGAATTCTCCTTGAAAGGATGTTGTTTTCCCTTCCAAAATCCTTCAAAAGGTGGATCTAGTTCCCAACATTCGGAATCTTCATTAAAAAAGAAGGACCACATTCCTAGATTTTCTCAATTTGTGGAGCTCCAGAATTTGTCAACAATTTCATGATATTTTTTGCATTTATTATCCAATCTTGGTCCATCATATAGTAGGGAGAAATTACCTATATTATCTCATTCAAAATTTACCCAATGTTCTCTCAATATTCTGCAAATTTATGATATTAGGCACATAATACGAAATTATCTATAAACCATCCTAAGAACATATTAAAGCTAAAAAAAATGTTATTAAGTGTGAAAGGACATATTTAATATAGCTTTTATGTGCCTAAGAAATTTTAGATGGGACTTAATTTATGTGTATTTTGGAGGCCCATCACTAGTCCATTACTTCAAAGTGACTTGAGTAGACCTTAGCTTACTATGTATATAACACTTCCACCTCTTATGTTTGTACGAACCCCATACTGAATAATTAAAGTTGGTAGCCTTGGGATTTACCACACTCTTTTTGCAATTCTAAGGCTCATCAATAATCCACAAATATCACCAACCAGTAGAATACTTACAGGCACACTCTTAAGTTTGTACGAACCCCAGGCTGATAATTAAACATGGTAGCCTTGTGATTTACGAGAATTTTGTTTCAATAACAAGGATCATCAATAATCCACAAATATTGCCAACCACTAGAATACTTAGAGGCACAAAGTAAGCTATAACATACCAGGTATTTTAAGTGGATGGGATTTCTACAACAATTTCATTTAATGATCAAGTATAATAAAGGGAGACATAAACAAGTTTTCCAAAATGCTTTCAAATCCATCCACATCAAATAACATAGATTTGGGATCTTTAATGCATATGGATCCATTCAACTATGATGCAAACATAAGGTAATATATAGAAGATGAGGACTTAAAGGAGGTTTTTCAACAGTTATAGAGTCAGAGTTGCGTGGATAATGGAAATAAAATCATTGACTACAATATCTAGGATAGGTTACTCTACAAGTCAAACATGTCATTTGTTGCAAAAAGTGAGCAATTGAAACTTATTTGAGAGGCTCATTCCTCTAAGTTTGCGGGGCGCTTGGTACAGGGAAGAGAGTGGCCAAATTGCATAGGTATTTGTATTATCCCAAAATGCAGGAACATGTGAGGTAGGTTCATAAGAGGATGCATGAGTTATTGTACAAATAAGCCTAGTAACATGAAACGAGGTCTATGTCATCTCATAGTTGTAACCACCCATCCTTGGTAAAGCATTTCCATGGAATTTGTGGGACATTTCACAACAATGAAAGAAAGGGCGTGACTACATAATTGTGGTAGTTGATAGGTTCAATAAGATGTGGGTTTTGATGCTCTGTAAAAACAACGTCAATGGGAAAGGATTAACAAACTTTTTTTATACAATTGTAGGGTGTACTTTGGGATACCAAGGATAATTTTTTAGTTCGACACAATATTCATCGATGAAATTTTGGACCATATTACGGGGGGAAAATTGACACAAATTTAGATAGGTTTAAAAACATTCCATCCTCATATAGTTGGGGAAAAAAATAAGTAATCATGAGAACATAGGTGTATCTTACGAGGGGTTACAACCATTCCAAAGACCTAAGATGAAAAATTTGTATGCATACATCACTCTTATAACAAATTAGTCCACAATTTTACGGGTGTATACGTATTTGAATATTTTTTTAGAATATTGTCCTCATTCAAATTTTGATATTGGATATGGGAAACAAGAAGGAGTAAAAGAGGATCTTATAGGGGATGCCTTGAGGGTTGAAAATTTTATTGAGAAGTTTTATGCAAATCCATATATAGGTACATAAGACGAGTGTAAAATTCATGCGAAAAAATATAAGGCCATGCATTATTAACAAAAAAATAGAGAATTCACTCAAGGTGGGAGATAGAGTATGGTTACGAGTTGAACAAAGAGAGGCTACAAGGTCTTGGTAATAATGCCAAGTCTCTAGGATATGGTCCCCTTGAGAGACTAGAGAAGGTGGGAGATAATTCCTATAGAATGATTCTACTCCCATACAACCTCATATACTCGATTATAAATTTAGAGAATCTAAATTTTTATGAGCCTTCCATGCTAAATCATGAAATGGAACATATCCTACCTTTTGTGGAGGATTTAACAGAAAGATCCTTAAACAAAGTTGAAAAAAATAAACTTTTTTTGTAGAAGATGTAGTGAAACTAAAAGACACGAGAAGCATGACCTTTGGAAAATTGGGTTAAAATTACAACTTCTAAGCAAGGCCAAATGGTACACTCGAGAGAAGGTGGAGGAAAAATTTCCTCTTGTCATTTGAGTATAAATTTTTGGGGACGAGAAATATTCCCAAAATAGCGAGTTGTGATCCATATTGGATCACTATATTGTTTTTCATCCATATCAATGATTTAAAAAGTGAAAAAAAAGTGGAGCAGGTTAGCTCGAGAAGACCTTTCTTTCTAGTAGAATATAGATTGGTAAAGTGGAGTTTGAGAAATTTCCGGGGCATGTTGTTTCGGGATTTAACACCCTCGAGGTTGGTTTAGGGATTCAACCTCCACGGAGGCGAGGCGTACTACTGTGAGAGACTCACGATGATGCTTTACGGTCATAAAAACGAAATAGAAGCGAGAATGAGAGTTTGCCGTTGGTCCCACTACGTTAGTATGAATCACGTGGAGTTCAAACTCTCTGCAACACGTCTGGCCTCTTTCACCTGAAAATACAAGAAGAAACCAGCACAAAGGACAAGTTGTACAAGATGTCTACTCTATATGTTAGTGGGATTCATATAAAACATTAAATAAATCTCATCATAAATGCTTGTATAACAAATATTCTTCATACATTAAAGCATACACTAACACGTTTAACCCACAGGAGCAGCATGATACTTGCGTATAAAAATAGTACGTACAAAAGTAAGTGGAGAGATCACACAGTCCTTCCAGGCCCTACCATGAGGCCAGGTGTCCGAATCCGTCCGACCCTTGCCTCGCTAAGACTCCTTCCGAGTGAGTGCACATACGAGATAACATATAGAAAGGATGTGTGTCTCCAAGGAAAGCAAGGGTTTCACGAGATGCAGAGCTGGGGAAAAGTCACCGAGGCAGGGGAATGAGACTTGGATAGGGGACGACGAGTGTAATAATAATAATTCTCTCTCCCCTTCGGCCATACATATGAGGTCCTTTATGGTCCCTCGAAAGTGGTTTCGAAGCAGTTGGAAAGCGGTTCGGCCACGAGGCTGAGGTAGTTGAACTACCGAGTAGCTATCAACCCGTAGCGGCGCGAAATTAAGGAAGATTTTATATATTTTTTAATCATTAAAAGTGGCATGCTGCGAGAAGAGTCTAGTGCACCATAGCGTGAGACACGCAGCGGAAAAACACGGGCGTAAAGTGGCGTGTGAAGGATTTTCAACTTGTTTTTAAGTGAATTTGTCCAGAATGCTCGTAGGAGATAGGGTGCCCACAAAAGCCATGTAGCAATCCTGAATCTTGACGAGGTGAGAAATGATGCCTGCACTGGATGCCTAATATATGAGGTCGGGAGAGTACATGATGGCACAGAAATGTGCTCATACTCATAGAAATAGAGCCCTCGAGGACAGAGGACTTCACGGATTTGACTGCACGAAAACCAATAGAAAGATCGATGAGAAGTCAACACATCTTTGGCGGGCATACCCATGCTTTCAGTCCCAAAAATACATCATATATATAGAAAGTACTTTGAGTAGATCCAACATGTATACAAGTATAAGCTGGCTGAAAGTACATGAGTGAATCATACGAGCAGGGCCGGAGGAAAGACAAATGCAGCCTCCGTGTCCAAAAGTCATCACTATGATGATGTTGAGCAAAAGATGTGAATTACACGGCGGAATGCTCTCGATCGATAGCTGAATCTCCGTGCCGGATCATAAGAGGCGGATCCAAACGGTACAATCACGCTGACTCGGGGATCAACATACTAGAGATGTTGCTTTAAAGTGCTGAAGCCACTTCGACATATAAAAGTAGAGCGCCCGGCAGCATGGCCCAAGAGCGTACGGCAGGTGGGCCGAAATGCTTGATGCAACCCAGAGGTCTTCTACCCAGATTTCACAAGCGGCACAATTCTACCTGGCAAGAGTCAAATGAGCTACGAAAAGTCGACCATGTGAGAAATCGTTGGATGCGGGCGATGATGACTCCCGATTAACCAACGAGACAACACGAATAATGATAATGAGTGTCTGAGTGCGGTACAATGCGACAAGTGTGAATGAATGAGTTGGTGAACAACGAAAGAATCTGATCGCAACCAGTAGGAATCCCCATGTCCGATGGCGAAAGAGTGCACCTTGCCCGGTAATTGCCGTACTAGAGTGCTGACAAAAGACTCTAGATCTTATTCCCCGGAAGCAGTAGTGTTCGGAGTCGATGGGAAAAGATGTGGCCGGAAAGGCGTGAGGCATCCCACATCTGGTCCCGGCGCGAGTGTAACGCGAGGCCAAGATTTTGGAAGGAATCGGACGAAGGAGAGTGATGGAACAAGAACGCACGTCATTCCAGACATGCAGATGGATGGCTTGGCGCGCTGGAAGAAACCCTGCGACCCCAGACCAACCAATGAAATGGCTGGCTTCTGAGAGGCGCAAATCACACAGGTAAGGGTCAAATGGAAATCCGAGTCTCGCCACGAATCCCAAGTGTGATAATGTGTGTCATCGACGTCGAAACCACGAAACACTACGTCAGACCCATGATGATCGAAATGCTTAGCACGAGGTCGCCTATCGACGATGGAAATAGGCGAAAGGTGCGGCTCTGGGTTTGCTCTGGAAGCAGGTATGCTGTAAGCATCAGTGGGTAAAGAGACAAACCCGCTAGAGCGAAAAGTCGGCGGAGCCTTCTCCGTGACCGCGCACGAGCGAAAGATCAAACATACGTGATGATAGAGCATGATGCGACAAGGCAAGGCAGGCCGTGCGGGCGGGTCAAAGAACCGCAGCGAATGGCCGACGCCGGGCTGAGACTTCCCTTGATCAAAAGCACGACTTCCTGTGATGACAACATGCGACGTATAAAATTGTGACGCACGTCAGTACGTCTGCACGGAGAGCAAAAACAAACTCTCCATATGATTGGAAGAAGATAACTCAGCGGGGAGGGCGACGAAGTGAAACATGGCAAAGGCCGAACCTACAGGTCGAGACTAGAGTCCGTCCCAAATGAAGGAAATATATATAAGTATATGTGCTTTGTTCAAAGGCGACAAGGCGACTGCTATCTTGCCATAAAAACGAAGAGACATCCCGTTCCCGCTCTTTTTGTTATGTTGATTTGATTTTTGTCTTTTCGACAGCAAGCACAGAAAAAGGAATAAAAAGAATGCTATGATACGATGGATAGAACGAGTGTCGCAGCGGATGCACTAGTTCCGTTTGGAGCGATCCTATGCTCAATGCAGAGGTGGCGAACCTCTGGTCGAGTGATACTCGGAGGAAAGGCGTTCCACTCCATGGGTACAAAGGTGTCAAGTGGTGATAGCTGAAAAGTGCATGCGATGGTTAACTATGCTACGAAGAGTCAAAGGTCAAAAGTTGGCTTAAAACATGGGGTCCAAATGGTAGCCGGCTAAAGGCCGAGTTCAAACAAGTAGCCAATATGCAGAGTGCAGTAGTACAACTCCGCAGACACCGGAAAGGAGGCCTCTGTATAAGCCGAGGAAAAATGATAAGTGATGAAGGAGAGAGTGGAAAGCTTCAACACGAAAAGATCATGGTGGAGACTAAAGAGGTCACTCCCGAGCCTACCTCGACTTAGTGCATGGGCGAGAGTGACTGGCGAAAGACCACTGGAGGCCATATGAGAGGCTCCTACCATCAGAGTCATGATTTAAAAATCGGCGAGTAGATGGGCTTAGAATACTCATGACTTTGATGGGATCGACAGGCAAGTGATCGGTATGCGAGGCTGTGAATGCAAAGATGCGACGGAAAGTGGATCCTCAACCTATATGCAGGTGAAGATCATATACATCACGTGAAGAGTACGAACACATGGAGCCGGAAAACCGGGAAAAATCTCGAAAATGTCAAAATGTACTGAAATATGCAGACGTGGCACTTCCAAGCAAATCGGGTTATACTGGCATAAGACGGATCGAAAGAATAAGCACGAGGAAATTTACTGCGAAAGATTTTCAATTTTTAGCCATAAATGCACAAATTACGTCTCAAATGGTTCGTGCTGCATAGGCGAGTTTGGAAAAAGAGCTGCGGGCTAAAACTTGTTTACAGTCGAACGACTGACAACCGACGTAGTCGAGATTAGGCGCAGCTTGTAGGCTCCTTATTCATCTGTTGATTCATTTTGTCTAGTTTAGTAGAAATTAAGTGGATTTTTGCACACGGAAACCCTTATTAAAAAACGATTTTCCTGTCTACATGCGAGTTCAAAGAGAGAGCAAAGTCGCGTGTACACTGGCACTGTGCCTGGCTTCGAAACGGCGGCTGCGCATAGTCCGAATTTTAAAAATGAGTTTCTAAAGTACGATTTTTAATGAATTTCTTCGGGATGACAGTTCATGGAGGGAACGCGAGGCATAGTGCGGTGGACCAAAGAGTGTCATGCAGACCGTGCGGCACAAAATGCTCCTCCGAGAAAGCCGTGGATTATTCAAATTTTTCAAAATGCAATATGAAAAGGCAATAGCAGGGAATTGCTGAAATCTTTGGTAAATTAGTAGGAGCGGATCGGGATTGTTTCCTCATTGATCGAAATGCCACTACGCATATAGAAGGTGGAAGATATATACTTCATCCTTTGGACTCTCCGGAAGGAGAGACCCGAGTGGATCACACATGAAAAGCCCACTGGGAGGGGTTAACCGTGGAGGATTATGTCCAACTCTATGCTGCATAGAAAAGATTCCAGAAAGTAGGCACCATGATTGCAATCGAGAGATATCGACTTGCACATGAAGATCCTCACGATTGCACCATCGGCGAGTGGCCGAGATGCCGCCTCCCTCTGCATCGGGCGTCCGGGCGCACATGAGCACTAGGCCTGTAAGGTGTAATTCATGTGTGCTGATTGGTGCTGCTATGCCCTGCTGCGAGACATGAAACAACTGCTTCGAGCCTCGATTCTGCAAAACACATACAAAAAACACTTTGGCTATGGAACCATTTTGACTTTCATTCTTCTTCGAGGAGTTCTGACTTTGAGACCCAAAGTCATCTCAACTATCGGCGACCCTCGGGACCGAGTGCCGTTGAGGCCAGAGACATGATGATGAGGCTGAGCAGCGGTACTGTGACACTACCTGGGATGATGAGTTCTTCTGTAATGGTGGAGAGAACAAATCATCGCGATGGATGACTATCACCTATGCGGGATGGATTTCGAGGAGATCGGATCCGTACTTCCACCCAGTAAACGGCCAGCGTTGACGTAAGTTTTTCATTTTTAAATTATATGATTTTTTTGGATTTTTGAAATATGTATGAAAAAATAGAGAAAAACAAACATGTTTTTGGATTGGATTCACCATTGGTGACAAATGAAAAATGATCATGTTTCGAGATGTTGGACCGAGTGCGTCACGAGGGCCTAGCCGCACGTCACAAACGCCCGGGAGAGGTGAAGCGAGACGGCGGATAACGCCGGGTCACTCCGGGCCGATCCCGGAAAGAAACTTGGAGGGAGGCGGCCGCCACGTCCATACGCTCTGCAGCAGGAGGGCTGCCAGCGGAAACGGGTCTAGTGACGGGTCGCAAGATGCCCAGAATTTGGGTTAGTGTTCCGCTCGTGTATGCATGCCGGTGATGTTCTATGAGGAGCAGTTTGAGCGAGGTCCTCGGGATTAGACTGATTTTTCATATTGGATGGTGTATATTTTTGAGGCCCGAACATGATGGGGCATAAGCCCAAGTTTTAGTACGGCGTGATGGATCCAAAGATCTCGTAAAGGTTTTTGACATCTTGATGATATATATACGGCGATGTTTTGATGTGTTAAAGTGATAAATGTATCAAATGTATGATGTTTTTGATGATTTAGATTTTTATTGTATTGAATGATTAATATGCTCAATCTAAAGCTTGATTAACGATGATCGCAAACCAATTTAGTACAGCCTCGCGAATATGAATGAATGTTAAAAAATGGAAATGACCTTTATGTATGGAAGCGTGCCTCAAGAACGATCGTAAATAAAGCGGATCTCGCACCGATATGGTGTTGTTCAAAGCTGCACTGACACCACCGAGTTTGCGGAGTCAAGAAAACTACCAGCGAATCAACACGCAAAGATATTGCCTCAGAGGTAGATGAATGGCGCGGTGTGATTACTGCCGACGTTATCGGAAACGGGACCAGATACGAGCTCTGTGATACCAGCGAGTGCGACGGAGAATGAAGCACCCGAGCCGCGGCAGGCTAAGTGCTAGGTGTGTCTACTGCTTTCATCGGCGAAACCATAATGACTCATGACATCAACACAACACATGGCGGCGGATCAAAAACATCACCATCATCAAAAGATCGAGGTCAGCAGGATATGTACAAGACAAAAACCGCTATCTGCAAGAAGCGATATGCCGGGCCCAAAGCCTGAGCATAATGCTTCTTCGAGATGAGAGCCCATTTCGGGCCCAGGCAAACTCGTTTCGCCAGGGAAATCAGCCAAAGGTATACGGCTCCTTTTCTGGAGACCTTTTTGGCAGCGATATAGGGGCCATACCACATCGACTTAGCGCTTTCACACCTTTAAAGACGCTTTTTCTTGGGCGCGAGCCAAAGACAAGGTCACCGCCTGAAAAAGACCACTGGAAACGGCGCGTCGTCTTCGGACTTTGACTCTAGGTTTTTTACCTGCGCTTCGTTCAACGTAGGCGGCTACGGCTGTGTTCGCTCCTCCAGATGTTCCCGAGATGAAGAACGCTCTGCCGGACTAGTAGTGTCGGGAAGAAGCTCTTCATGGCAGTTTCAGGGAGAGGAATCTCGCATTCAATGGGAAAATACGGATTCTACCGTGGACAACTAGCATGGAAACGGAGTAAAAGCCCGGTTGCGAGTTTTACTGCGGCGTCCTGTATGCCGGAAGTGCGAGGGATATAGCATGATGTGCTTTGATTGGATGACATGTTTGTCAATCGTCCGTTGAAGGGTTGTCTTCAAGGACTTGATGCAAACTTCACGGCGTGGCGCTTTGAGGATAATATGGAGATGAATGCTCCTGCTAGGAAGCCCAGTTAAAGGCCCATTACTCAGCCATCATACGTTAAAAGTAGCGCCATATGGTCGATGACAATCTCTCTAGGTATCTTGGCGATGACAATGACTTGGTTGAAGAAGAAAAAGATTTGCGGTCTCACCATCGTTCCCAAAAAGTGGGCATAAGCATGCGACCCTTCGTAAAGTAGTCTCTTGCTACGATAATGTGCTATGTAGACCTTTTGCGACGAAGGCGGGTTACAAGTAGTATAATCCATACCCCACTTTGCAAAGAGTCCGAAACTCGATAATAGCTTTGGACTAGCGGAGGGTGGATGAGCGCTGCATATCGGTATCTATAGACAGAGGATGTCGCCTTGACCGATTCCATATACAATCTTTCCGATCGAGCGAGGTAGCGCAAAACGACGCATAAATCTTTGTGGTACGTAGTCAAGCCACGATAAATGACTGAGCTCCTTGTGAGAATCATTAAGCACGGCCTGCGGCTTCTTCGAAAGTTAAGCGACGTCTTAGAGAAGTTGAATCATACTACGACGGTACATACTAGCATCACCAATCGAGCAGATAACTTTTAGCAACTAAGTGGCGCGGCTTACGACGGCTCATCTTTAGAAAAGAAGAAGGAAACTATCGCGAGGCAGGAGACCTACTATTGATGTCATACGAGGATCTTGTGGAGAGATTAGAGACAAGTGTTAAATCGGAAAGAGACTCATCATAGATCGTCGCCTCTCGCACCAGGCAACTAGGAGATCAATTCCGCAAAAACCGTAGCTTCTTGGATTTAGCGGACCTGAACTCTGGATCCGATTACTACGGCAAAAGTCACAATCCATCTATTATATTTGCCAATCACTTTCGCTGCGAGGACAAGCTGAGAATGGATTGGCGAGCATTGCCCAGAACATAAGTTTTGCGAAGAATAATATATAATGCGGGAGTATTTGCCACGGCGTGAGGCTAGCACTGCTAAAGGCTAGATTCTATGCCGGGGGTGTATCGCGGTTCGAGTCCTACGGTCCCTCGGCTAAGGTAGTAAATAACGTAACAAACCAGTGACATCATCTTCACTGAAACACGAACACTCAATGGTAGATTACTAACAGCAGCAGAATACAAAAATCTACTTGCTATAATCGGGTGGACTCGGTACATGGAGCGAGTCATTGCAGCACAGAGCGCATCGCACGAGCAGTTGAGCATAGTGCGTCCCAAAGAGAAAGGCTCCTATCGTAGTCTCATATATCCTTTGCTGATCTCGGCATAGTTAACGATAAACCTCTGAGAAGAAAGTCAGGGCTGCTTGGAGACTTTGAAAGTGAAAACGGATTGAAGGCAGAGGGTAGCAGCGATGTGCCCTCAACCTTGAAGGGATCTACCCTTATCCCTATGCGTAGACACGATAAATCCCAACGGCGCGACTGGGATGTTACGCGCTTGCTTGTCGATTCAGCGAATTTTTATAAAAGCGACATCTCTCACATTTGCGGAGGAGTGTCCTGGATGATCCATCCTCTTTGAGGAATAGGCGGCTAGATCATCTAAGTATACACTCGATAATTTTCTTGATGTACGTGGAGCGTAAATGAACATGGCCATTTGCAAAAGTGGCTCCGCGCATTTTTCGGACCAAAGACGCATTTTCTTATGTGCAAGCGTACGGGAGACGGAAATAAATGCGGTCTTATGTTGATCTGCAGGCGGATAGTAATTTTGATTGCAACCGAGAAAAACCGTCCATGAAAGGAAAAATTTCGATTACCGGCACACTCGCCGATAATCCGATCTTAGCCGAAAAGGTGTGGGGTAATTATCTTTAGTCGCCTTGTTCCCAGTAGTCTGCGAAATCGATGCACACTCGGGTGTTCGTGCCTTTTTAGCCTCGACGAGACGGGGTTTGAAACCCATTCGGTCGGAAGGCGGGATGAATCGCCTTAAGCGGCTTTTCAACTTCGGCTTTGATAGCTGCGCGTGCCTTCCCAGGATGTGCACGTGAAGGTGCTGACCGGCTTAGCGTTTTCCTCGGCGTCTTGGTCTCATCGTTTGGCAGACAATAGATGGGTCACATGCCCGAGCATTTTCCTCATGAGACCAAGCAAAAACATCCCTATGCTCTTTGAAAGAAAGCTCGGTATGGATTTGAACTTCTTCAGGAGCATTCGGCTCCAGTGAAACGTTCTCGACAATGTTGGGATTCTGGAAGGTGTTCACCAGGGATAGTCGAGAGGAGATCCAATGACCATGTTCCCTTGACGGCATAAGCACAGTGTATGGCACAGTGCCCAAGGGCTCAAGAGCGGGTGAACGAGTCCGCGGAGAGGGCGACTTGGAAAAGGCTAGCCGACCTGCTCCAAGTCGGGTAGGAGATAAGACCGATGATTTGCAAGTCATCCCACGGTCTCTCTGTACGCATCGTTGCTTCCGGGGATGGCCTCTTCGAGATCTGGAAGAAGTGGTATACTAGGCAATCTGAGCGAGAAGAAGAAGTAAGCGTCAAGTCGGAGCCACATCACCATCCAACTCTTCGCGCGAAGAGGAGAGCACGGATCATGCTACTGTGATGTCAACAATAGGCGCCCGTGCAATCTCGGTGAAAATGGGAAATGCGTCCACCCACTTGCCCTTCCTCCAAAGAAGTGGCGGTTGGAAGAGTAAGGTCAAGGGTCCGAGAAAATAATGAGTTGAGAAAGAACTCTCTTCGAAGAGGGAGCCTTGGAGGGATGAAATAGCATTGATAGACACCTTAGGAGGAGGAAGATCAAGAGTCCCACATCGAGGGAAGAGGAATACATTCCAACTCACAGATTCTCGATGAGGTGCACCCAGTATTGTCCAGCTGGGATAGATGCAGTGGGGAGGCGCATCCGGAGGTCCTACGGAGGACGGTCGACGAGTTCTCGATTCACCGTAACTATCACTCCTTCGTGGAAACGCCACTATCCGAGAATAGTGAGGATGCGGTGGCATCCATATCATATATCCGAGTTTCTTCAGCGAGAAGGGTTTGTAGTCCAAGAGTGCATCTACTTTACCTCAACCTCTATGTTAACGGTTTTGCCCCAACCACGGATCGGAAAATGCCGGAGACAGCCACCATGGGGCCTATGAGAATGGCCATCGGGCAGCGGTGAAAGTAGTGCTAGATGGAACGGCTTTGGGAGATCCCTAGTGTCTTCCAACATCGCGAGAGAACATCACGCAAGTAGAAAGCACCCTCGTCAACGGCGAGTACTGAAAGATATGTGGTCTTGGGTACGATGATTTAACATGGAAGGCCATATGATGAGGAGGTCTCGTCTTAGAAATTCACTCATCAAAGGTAATGAGAAGATGATTTGCTGGGATCCTATGGCTCCAATAGCGGTGGCCAGCATTGAGCTGACCTGGCTGACCGAACAAAGGCTGGAGGTACCTCTAACGGCGACCTAGCCACAAGGAGCCTCGCCGCATGTCTTCTCGTCGAGTAGTTCGAGGCGACATCATATTCGGATGATCGTTGGCGCTGAGGATGCCTTCGTGTACCAGGGCATAGACTCAACGGTTGGCCTCGTGATAGCGAGGCGGCTCGGTAGCATCGCACTGACCCAGCTTTCGAGGATCCTCTCTGCCATAATCACGGGATCTCGTAGCGGCTTTATCCACGTGAGCACTCATCCTTAAAGATGAGCCGATAGAATTTCCCGCTTCACTGACCTCCAGGAGGAAGTCCCGGGATTTTTGGTCCAGCACTTTGACAATTAATTCTCGCCCTTCGGCGAAAAAGGGTTTGTTAGCTTTCGGCACTGGGAACTAGAAAGAACCACCTAGCGAGATAGCGGCAGTGAGCATCTGAGTGCAGGGCGAAAGATGCGTGAGGTGATCCTCGAGCACTGAAAGCTCGCCGGAAAGCAACTTTCTTTTCTCTTTTTGCCTTCACGCAACACGCTCGTTGGTCTTATGCTTTGTGCACTTCCCATTTTTGCCCTTCTTCTTGTTTATTACGTCCCTTCTTCTTCCACCGTAGTTTGTTCGATTTCCTTTGGGTTCGGAAAGAGGTTAGACGAGCGTGTGCAAGGGCGGGAAGGTGTCGTGACTCGTGACACGGCGACCGGTGACGGTGTAAAGACAAAGCTGCTGCGATTGAGAAAGACGGGCGTTGCACTGCCCTCGCAGCAAATCAAGACACGGCAAGTGCGTCACCATGCGGACTAGGTTTGGAGTTTAGACTGAGATCGTGACCCAGGCGCGAGGAGCGTTAGGCAAATACTTGTAAGCATGCGAGGCGAGAATGATAGTCAACTCCTGCTTTCTTTGGGCCCCTAAGAGATGGCACTGGCTCCTGGGACATATACCCGCGACTTTGTGAATACATCACTTTGAAATAACGCCTAAACATGACGCGTTAAAACACCTAGAAAGGAACTCACTGGAATATGGGCTCTGATAAGCCTCTTCCTTCTCCTTCCATTCACGAGATATGATCGAAAATGTGAGTTGCCTCGTCACATGAAAATTAGCCGGGAGTTGGGTCCCGACCTCATGTACGGCAGACGAACAAAGCTGATGGTTAAGAAAAAGTGACGGCCAGTGCTCCGAAATAGTGGCGAAAGCGCTTTGATCGGCTCTATATACCACTTAGTGCATTCCGGTTAAAGATTTGTTTGAAATAATCTCCAATCTGATCGAGTCGTCGATCGAGAGGTTGGAAGAGCGCCGCGAAATGGAATGTGGTGACATGAGTCACGCGGATCTTCACCATTCTTCCCTTCAAACTGCGGGAACCTGTCGAAGGAAGTTTGGTCGGAGCCGAGGCAACTTCCGGACTATGTCGAGATCGGGTCATTAGTTAACCCGCGAAAGTCCGGCAAGTTGCGGTGCAGAAATGGTAATCGCGGCGACACTGAGAATTCCATCCTTGATGCGACGTTACACATTACGAAAAGAATGGCACTGGATTTGATGAAAGGCGCGAAGTGCACGAAAGAAAGGGCTTCCGTAGAAAACGGAGAAGAACCTCCTCGCATCGAGTTACCAAGACCCAGGGCTGGTTCCCCCGGCTGAAGTATTGGTGAAAGATGTGAAGCCCTGGTAGGGGTTCCATGCGATGAGATGAGGAAAAAGACTGAAAACGCCGATGCGAAATAAGCATTCCCTTGATGGCTCGCGTAGAGCGGTTCCACACTTGCTGACTGTTGCCAGCTGTAGTTGTCACATCTGTAAAAGCGAGGAGCTTTGCGGACGAGGGTTTGAAACTGCAGGATGCACCGGGATGTGAAAAGACTTGACCCTAAAGAAGGATTGTGAGACTGAGAACTACGCCGGTCCCCAAAGGGAAAACACTGAAAAGGTGCGATCCCACTGAGCCATGTTGGTCATGGGCGTAGATCCCGTACACTGCCGGCGACAAGGAAAAAGAAGGATCTCGGCAATGGACATCCACTGAAACCACAAAGGGACTGATTGAGAAGCATATGCAGGTGGATCGAGGAGCCAAACCATAGCGGTGCTACAGAAGCACTTTCCGAAATGAAGCAAGAGTGACCCGCCCTGCCTCGACGAACGGTACGAGATGCGCGGCACTCACGGTCGGCCGCGTTCCGGTCGACGCGCCGAAAGATGGAAAAGAATATGGAAAATCCGGCGGTCCTCTCGGACTCCGGTCGACGTGCTCTATAACGAAACGGATGTTCAAGAGGAAGAGGAGATGGACACAGCAGAACTGCGAGGCTCAGGTATATCTTCTATCCGAAAATCCTCCTCACGAAGGAAACTGTGCCCTCGAGGGTGAGACGAACTCGCTCTCGTACCAAAACACGTACTCGACTACGACACTTCGGACCTTGGTGGAGGATCTCTCTCCACGAGCGTCGGACTCTCGGGGTGAAAACCACACGGCGGATCACTCCTACGCCTTCTCTGAAGAAGGCTGCGCCTCAGGAGATAACTTGGGACTCTCCTCCCGGAACGAGCGTCGAAGGTACTTGATCGGCCACTTTTACAGATTTATTTATATTAGACTCAAGAAGAGCGAAAAGCTAGGCACTGGCTGGGAGCAAAAGAGCACTCCACTAAAATCAAAACCTACGAGAAACAACAAAGCAGAGCGGCACTTCAAAGTATGTCCCTAAACCGTGCTGAGGGACCGGACACCAAAGCTCTCGAGAAGCGAAGTATAGGGCCTTCGACGATGCAGGATGATTAGAGGCGAACAACTTCAGCGAAGGTATCGAAACGATTCTGGCGAGCCTCCCTATAGCAACGGCCTTTGACCGGCAAATCAAAGCACCCGAGCTCAGCAAGGAGCACTGCCCAGATCTTCTTTGGCAGAGTGATACGACGTGCTGCCTCGGGTACCACGGGTGTCCCCGTTCACACAGTGTGGAACCACAGGAAACGACAACTATGGACACCAATCCAGTGTCGTTGCGCAGGTCTTGAGTGGGTCGTCAGCTAATCGGAGGGGGTATCCCTGTTCTACAACCTTGCTTCCCCTCGCGCCGGCCTCTCGGTGTGAGGCACCACGATCCACCTCACGGAGTTGGATTTCGCTTCAGTTAGTAAACTTCTATATGCCGTGAAAGGCGGCCTTGGAGGTAACTTCTCCTCTACTCCTATTCCGAGGCCTCTGCAACCTAGGTAGTTGGTCGAGTTGACACTAAATAAAACTTGCTAGTTGATTTTTAGATCTAGTCAGCTTTATTTTAAAGAACTTTGTTGTATTGATGGAGTCCACGAGGATATGGAGTTGAGACCAATGATGTGACGCAAAAGAAATTAATAAAAACACTGACTACCTTGCACATGCGGTTACTTCGAATCTTTCCGATGAAGAGCAAATTTCCATGTAAGTCTCTCGAGGCTATTAAAAATGTATATCTTTTCGAGATGGCAAATCTCACCCACAAAAATTAAGAAAGCTAACTTAAATGATTCAATGCCTAATGCAAATGACCACTAACATGTGCATTCTCAAGATGCGAAAGTCCTTTTGGAAACAAGAATTAAAGGAAATTTCCCAAAAGGCTCCTTGAGTTTCAACTAATCTTGATATCCGGAAAGCTAATTCTTTGCAAACAAGAACTCTCGATATAGGACACCTAAAATACTCCAACAAGAAGAAAAAGAAATCCATGAACAACCTTCCTTCATAATCAAGCGGAAACTAAGGAAGCAAGAAACGTCACTAAAAGTCTCAAAAGTATAGATGAAGCGCAAACGCGAAAATGAGGCACCTTAACAAAAAGCAAAAACAAGAAACAATGTTTTTGGAGTTTTTGATGTCACCAA
Organism: Pinus albicaulis; assembly: GCA_034641835.2. Classification (NCBI taxonomy): domain Eukaryota; kingdom Viridiplantae; phylum Streptophyta; class Pinopsida; order Pinales; family Pinaceae; genus Pinus; species Pinus albicaulis. The sequence goes on from CM076582.1 coordinate 327,241,715, forward strand.
AAACAAAGAAAGCAAGGCATAAATATTTTTGGGCTTTTCGGTCATAAAACAGAGCTTCAAGAAACAAACGAAACAACTATCGCAATCCAAAGCCAAAATGAGATCGAATTTGAAGCATAAAGCTCCAACTATGCAAACCTTATAAAACTAATGATAGCAAGATCCAATAAGGGCTAGCGGAAGACTAAAAACTCAATCAAGCGGCGAGAAGAAAATAATTGCCAGATTTGTTGCAACACAAAACTCAAAGGAAACGAAAGAATGCGAAAAAGTGCAATAAAGCCTAGCTTACGAAACTCGAGAAAACATGCTCGAAAACAAAGCAAAAGAAACGCAATGCAAAAAGCCGCACGAAAAGCTGAGGAGTGAGTCGGTGAGGCAAAGGCTCTACTGTTATGGTAGGCGAGAGCCGACCGAAGCATCGAAATCGATCTTGGAACTCAATCAGAGTGCTAGCACCAACAAGAACTGCTTCGCCAAAAGATCGAGTTTTAAGACAACGCAAAGCGAACCAAGACTGAAAACCACTTCGTACACACTCCGGTAAGTACAAAGACCTGCACTAGCACGAGGCCTCCACGACGCGAGCTCGGACCAAAAGCTCGAGAATCTTGAAATTTCAAATTCGACGCCTGAGGTATACTGCTGACACCTGGAAGTTGTCTGACGACGGCGTGCCTGCAGCGTCAATGTTGAGGAAAAGACCGCGTGTACGCGGTTCCTTCTACACAAACTACGCGAGGGTATACGCGGCCTTGTGTCCGCAAGAAAAAGCTGCGTATACAAAGAGAAGATAATGAAAAATAAAAAGTACAAGCTCTGGAAAAAGGTATCAAAACTAGAAAGCAGGCTATGGCTCTGCTTGGTATACAAAACACCAGATTTGTAAAGACGAGCTGGCTTAACCTACCAAAGCTTGGTGGCTGCAACAACGGAGAATCACACCAAAATGCTTGATCCCAGAGTAGAGTCGCACGATTACTGCTCGATTTAACACCTAGAAAGTTGGTTGGGATTCAACACTCCACGGACGCTGAGGCGTACTACTTAACGGAGACTCGCACGATCTGTGCGCGTCCTTAAAAACGGAAATAGATAGGCGAGATGGAAGGTTGCGCGGTGGTCCTACGTTCGAAGTAGATCCACGTGGAGCTAAACTCACCACCACAACCGTCGTCCTCTTTTCACACCGAAATACAAGAAAGAAAACCGGCACTGAAAGGACAAGTTGTGCAGAGATATTTTCTATACTCTATGTGTTAGTGGAGATTCATGTAAAAGCATTAAATAAATCATGATAAATAGCTCTATGCTAACATATGCTTCATACATTGCAGCATGCACTAACACGTTTACTTCGGAACAGCCATGATGTAACCCCATCGTATTATAAAAGATAGTACGTACAAAAAGTAGGTGGAGAAGATCACACTGATCCTTCCAGAGGCCCTCGCGAGCAGTCGGCTCACGATCCCAGTCGGCCACTTGCACCTACGCTAGACTCTCTCCAAATGAGTGCATACGAGGCAACGTATATCTAAGGATGTTTTATTGTCTCCAGGAAACAAGGGTTTCTTGAAATAGCTGTGGGAAAGTGCGAGGAGGCACGAGGCACCGGACTTGGACAGGACTTCAACAGGTGTAATAATAATAATTACTCTCTCTCCTTAGGCCGCACATGTGTCCTTTTATAGTCCCTCCAAGTAGTTTTCGACGGTTGAAAGCTCTTGATTGTGTGCAGTGTGGTGGATTGAACTACAGTGGCTATGCGCAGCGTGAGGTAGATTTTTATATGTTTTTAATCATTAGACGGCATCATGTAGCAGAAAGAGTCCCGCATTTGTGCATAAGCGTAGACCTTGCGGAAAAACACGGGCATAGTCGGCATTATGAAGGAGTTTTCCACGTTTCCAGAGTAGGAATTTGTCCGAAAGTGCTGCGAATGGGTGCCCATAAAGCGTGTAGCAATCATGAATCATGACAAGGTGAGAAAATGATGCTATAGACGAACTCAAATGATTCTTTGTGGAAGTAATACTTACCTCTTTAGTGGCACACCATTTTTTTCCATATTATACATATAAAAATCTGCCCAAAATCATAACAATCACCTTAATCAAAGTATTTATGCAAAGGTTACGCCACTTAGAAGTGGGTGCTTGTATTTTCACCTCCATAATCGATGTTGGGGTGCCATGTCAACCCCATAACTCATGAAAAAACGGGCTAGCCATGTGATTATGATGAATAAATATATAAAATAGTTCATATTGTATCTCTAGTTAAGAGTTGAGTGGAGTCAAACATAACCACTAGTAGGCTATTGAGTTGTGTTATAACCAATCCACTAGGAGGAAAAAGGGTTCGATTATTTTCAATTCAATCGGTTCCATAGGAATGTAAAAGCAGTCGAGATGGATAGGGAGAGTGCACACAAAGATGATTTTTTATTCTAGTATCTCACAAGACACATGCCTTACTTTTCTCTACTCACATCCATTTTCTACTTAGAGAAAGAGAGCAAAGGAGCCTCATCTTGCCTTGGGTTTTATCCCGAAATGGTTTCCTAGGATATATCATGTGTCAATCATGATTCTATGAGTTTTTATTACATTTTTTCTCAATTTTATGCATGATAATAATATAAAATCATACACAATAAATAAGGATTTATAGATCCAAAAGTCTCAAGAGAAATATATCCTCATAATGTAGTTTTCAAAATTTTAACTATAATTTATCATATATGTTGTGGAAAATTCTCTAGTGAAATATCCATGGAAGTTTACTGATTAAGAAATGGAGATACGATTTGAAAAAATCCATGTAATTGGCCATAAAATATGTGAAACAAATTTTAGGGAAGAAACAATGTTAAACAAAAAAAATATGAAGGTATTATTGATTCTTCACAAGTAAAGAAAATATAAATGTGTGTGTTGTTCTAGAAGATTACATGCACAACATGAAACCATGGAAGACATTTACAAGGGTTACATATGAAATATTAAGAAGTGTTACATTATTGTAGTGTTAGTGGATGGAGATCCACATGTTTATCCATTATGGGTTGCCAAAGTTATAAAGGTCATTGAATAAAATGGAGATGATTAGGTATTTAAAGTACAATAGTATGCAATAAATAGCCATTCAATGGTGCACATAAAAGAGAGATGGTGGTTTACTAATGAATCAAAGTAGAAATATAAAAGAAATGGTCCAAATATAAATATTCATTGCACTTACCTATTAAAATTAGAGAATGTCGAAATACTTTTTTATGACTTCAAGATGGCAATGAAAGGATCTCTTTGATACAGGACCATAGATATTATCAAGAGGTTTCTACCACAAGAAACAATGGTAAGATGGAAATTTGTTAAACCCAATCGTAGATCTAGAAGGATTTTGACATCTCCAATATTGGGCATAAATTTTGACTCAGATGAGAAAATGGTTGGTAATAGATAAAAATATGGGTCATCTATATCTTCATCCATTCATTCACGTGAAGATGATGTAGATTTTGATGATCTCGTGAGAATATATGAGTCAATATGAATAGCCGTATGAAAAAATTTTATATAATTTTCGATCAATTTGATACTTTCATGGTAACGTGAAATAAATGCTTTAACTTACATATTATCATATGTGAAATTTTGAGTAATTTTTATGATTGTTGGACTATATGTTTTAATTAAGAAAAAAATCATTAGTTTTAAATATTGACGAGTGCAACAATAACTTTGAAAATTAATTACTTCGTAAGGCATTCATCTGGGAAGAACAATGTCACAGAGTGTCTTTTTCGTGGGCCATCGATCTTATGTTAAACGATTAGAAAAATTTACATCTTTAGATCATAGGTGGTGTAACCTCCCAAAATAATTAGGGACTAACAGATTCAGTGATTATGTTGTGGTTTGGAATGACTATGCATGTCCCCCTTACGAAAAAACCATCTTCCTCTTTCTCCCATTTAAATATGGCTATACGCCTCATCTTCTACATTATGTTTTAAAGTTTTCGCTAATTTTTCCAAATGTGATTGTTGTATTTTCTTGCCTCTGATATTCTTCATGTATCAATTTTTCTCTATCATTTCATCTTTCACACAATCGATTATTTTCCCATCTTCGATTTTAGTTTTAAAACTTTTCCATGTTCTCTACCCTTTTTTCTTCATAATTTTAGAAACATAGTTGTTATCGGGTTATGGCTTGTATGTTGAATGGTAGTTATGTCCCATGAGGATTCATTTTCACTTATGTTTCATTTTTATTTGATGTTTTTGGTTTTTAATAATTTAATTTGATTTAATATGTAAATAATAGTTTCTATTAAGAGTATAGATTGGCAAGTTGGAGAGTGTTTTGGGTTGATTTATGCCTTTAAATCGTAATCATGGCTTCTAATTATGCCTCGTGATAACAATGGTTGTGAATTATGTTCATTTCATTTAAGGATGTAGAGTGATTACAATGGTTGTGTATTCGGTTCAGTTCATTTAAGGATGCAGATATGAGTGAATACCTTCGCGTGTAAGAGTAAATGACGCATTATGGTTAAATTTAATGCGAATTGTTTTGGGTGTGTTTACGAAAAAATAATGTGAATGTAATTAAAATTGAAAAATATGCTCGAAATGACCAACCATGCCATTTGAATGGGCCACATTACAGAAATTTCAGCCTAAAAGTGCCCATGAAATTTTCCGTAATTTCCATCTCATAATATGTAAACCAATCAAAATGCTTTAAATTTAAAAAATAGGTACATGTAAATATTTTTGGAGAGAAAATAAGAAAAACTACTTTTTAATTGTATTTTTTGACTTATCTCCTTATAGGTTTACCGAAATTTAAAGTGTGGACACTCACTGGATGCAAAATTTAATTTCGCATCTAGTGAGTGTCTTAAACTTGAAATTTTAATAAACCTACATGGAGATAAGTCGAAAAATACAATTAAAATAAATAGTTTTCTTTTTTTCGCTCAAAAATTCATAAATTTTATTTTTATTATTTTAACTATTTTTTTATTATTTTTCTTTAAAAAGCCACTTTTAGACTAAAATCATTTTAACTCTTTCGAGATACCTAGGAAAGGTCGTCATCCATAATATATCTTTCCAGATATGAAAGATGGCCCCTCAACGTAAGTATGCCTTTACAAATACACAGGTCCATCGAGGGAGGATGATTGGCGAGGATGATTGGTAGCACTGGGCGGAGGATTACATCATTCAACTTTGGAGCAATAGCCCCCAGGAGCAAGGGACATCTTGTGCTATCGCCCATCTGCTTGGTTTAACAATATTCTTCCCAATTAGTTAGTTAGTAAAATTAGATAAATAAATCATGAGGGAATAGATTCATAAGTATAATTAGTGGAAGGCTTTTCCAAAGAAAGCAGCGAGCTCTCTTTTACGAGTAACCGGATCACCGATGGTGCCGAAATCGGGAAAAAACATTAGCAGTAGCAATGAAGGCATTGTAGGTGTAAAATTCCTTGGCCTTGCAACAAACATCATCTATAACTCGATTGAACATGTTTTTAGTTATTATAGATGTGACTCCTATCCTCGTGAAATGGGAGAGGGAGTCATGGGAGTCGATCCTCTACTTTGACATTGCTGCCTTTGGATGATGCAAACGTTGCTTATATAGTGACATTTTTAGCCCCTCTTTTAATGTACTCGAGAAATTTGTCCAAATATTTTTACTAATTTAAAATTAATTAGATTTTTCGATACGTTAAAAAAAGATGAAATGGTTTTTTATCCGAGTAACAAACACCTTCTCCCTTTTAAGGTCTCTACCTCATTCGTTTATTTTTCTCTTTCCTTCTGCAATTTCCTTACTGCAAAATTTACACCGAGGATTTATGAAAAAAATAAAAGGCATGTGAATGGATAAGCCATAAAATTTCAACAATGCGACAAAATTTTGAAAATGAAAAGGTGGTGGTGAGGGACAATGACATGGCTACAAATATTGCGGGGGAAGAAGAGACCAAAAGTATAAATTATGTAAATTTAATTTACACAAAATTTGTAATCTATTTTTTTAATTAAAATTTGAATTTGATATACTATTTTTTTATATTTTTATTTTTAAAAAAATTACCTATATTCTTTTTATTTATATTTATAATATAATAGTTTAGTATTTATATTTATGTAAAAAGATAAATTCATTTCTTCCCTTATAACAAGAGTTAATGATGAAGAGAAATTCTTTACATTGAGATTGGTCTTATTATGCATTAAATTAGATTGATTCTCTCCTTATAACAAGGAGTAAATAATGATGGAAAAACCCTATCACATTAATATTGGCATTATTATGCATTTATGTCAACCCTTTGAATATTTAATACACAAAATCCACGAGTTTAATTATCTACTTCATTTTTTTTGTTGGTAAATGAGGCTAATCTATATTAATTCAGAAATTTAACAGTACATATGCTACGGTCTAAGTTGGTAAGTAGCGTTTAACCAATCCTAGACTTTGTTGTGTAAGTATGGGGATGCCTCGTGGAGGAAATGAGCTCGAAAAATAACATGAAACAAAAAAAATTACAAAATATGTCGTAGCACCGGTGAAATTAGAAGTTTCTGTGATAATAACAAGCATGACAAAAATCTAAGATTAACTTGTCTACTCCGTTACTTTGAGGAGCATAATAAAATTTAATAGGACTCATTTCGCATCAATCGAGTTTATCTCCCATAGATGTTTACCTTCCACAAAATGGTGTCGAGGATTCCATGCCAATCCTCGGTCATCATGCAAAAGAGTCTAGCCACATGTGAACTATGAACACCGCTATTGAAGGATCAGAGTCATAAATTTAGTTGTGAATTGAAGGAGTTGAACCTGAACCTTAGTTGGATGTTAGTGTTTTGTAGCACAAAAACAACCACAAGTTTTAGATAGCTCCATAGAGAGTGCATTTTACTTGTACTTGCATTACTCCCATACTAGAGAAAAGGCGGTAGAGCAATTTCACCTTCCAATTAGGTTTTCTCCCGTAAGAGAGTCGAGAAACTTCACCCTCCAATTAGGCTTTCTCCTATTAGAGTTTTCATGAGAAAATATTTATTTTCATTATGGATGGTGTGTGATATTTTTTATTTATTTCACACATAAGAAATTAACAAATATGGAGTCTAAAGGAATTTATCCTTCATTGAATAGATTTCTATGGGCTCAGAAACTATAGTAAGAATGTTGTCCTTTATTTTTTTGTTAACTTTAATTTAAAATTTTTGTTTTTAACTTGTTAACTTTTCTTAAGTTTATGACTTACGATGTTTCTTTTGCAGCATCTAGTGCAATTCCTATTTTATGTCCCACTGAATATAATTTGCTATTTTATGTGTCATTCAATGTGATTAGCATTGAAATATTGATTAAAAGTTTAAAAAATTGGAATTAATATTGTTTTTTTTTAAATTTATATGGTGATATTGTCATGCCATTATGTAATATTATTATTTTCTACACCATATTGCATTTTTTAATGCCCCTTTGAAAATCTAGTGCTTTAGTTTCTCGGTAAATTTTGAAGTTTTGGTAGTAATGGATGAAATTATTTTAGCATAATATTTCAAATGAGATATCATTTTAACCTTAAAAATAAAAATTCTCCGGGTAGAATGAATCTCTAATTCATGTGCTGATTTTTTAAATATTTTTGTAGTGATAATATTTGTTTTTAATTCCATGGTTAAAAAATTGTCTAAATATTATGAAGTGTGTAGGGTTGTATGAATGTTTAAATTTTAAGGTTTTTTCTATTCATGACATTTTGTTTTAATGCCATGGTTAAAAAACGTTAGAATTTTAATTTTCTTCATAGTCATGAAATTTTATCCTCAATTCGATGCTTTAAAATTGTTTAACTTTTTGAGGTTTTGATAGTAATAATATTTGGTTATGCTTCTAAGGGGGCATTTCGGTACATTCCACTCATGAATTCATAGGGACCTATATTCATGGCATCATTTAACCACGTTATATATATTATAAGGGCCACATATTACCACTTTTCATTCACTACTTCACATTCCTTATATTTTAGGATCATCTCCTATATTTAACCTTTTCTATTTTTAATAAGTTTATTTTGAGCAATATCTGACACCTAGGATGATGTGAGGTAGTGATTGGGTGCTGATTAGATGGTGAAATGATAGATTATACACTATTAATGTGTACTAACACACATAGGTTTTCTTATATTGGATGCACAATTTGTCTCATAAATTTAGCAACTTCAACCTTATCAACAACCTTCCACTCATTTACATTTGTTTATGTTGACTTTCAATTCCATATTTAGTGTTTATTAGGGTAATTATTTCTTTTGAGATCTATTGCATTAGTTATAGATTATTTTTAACTCCAATTATTTTAGTCAAGCCTTTTTACTATATATATTTCTAATTTAAGATATTCCACTCAAATTTTGACTTATTAGCTATTCTATAAAACTACTCTAGTTATATGAGTGCATACACAAGAGAAATCCAACCTAGTTTGAAATGCATTTTTTACTCATGGAGAGACTATATAATGTATTCACATTGAGAAATAATATAGCATCATATATAATGAGTAATTTGTATTGTCTCCTTGGTTATTGAGTTGATTCATAGTAGTGTTTATTCTATCTTCTTTCTTGTCTTGTAATAGCTACTCTACTATTTTTTTCACACTTAGATCTTGTGCTTGTGCTTAAAATCATACACCACTAGCTTTATATTTCAATAATAATTACGATACCTATGTGTACTTACCTAAATATTCACATGGTCCGCATCTAAAACTCAACATTTTCTTTCCTCCAATGCTTTCTTTATGCTATTTTTGTTACCATTTCCATGACAATATTCAAGCATGGATCCCCTGCCATTGTATTTCTATAATTTTTATCCAATTTCATGTATTCTTGCTAAAAAAAAGGCAGATAAGGGCTTGAGAACAACATAAAAGTGTGGTGGAAGTGATTTGAAAGTGTGGTGCATAATAGTTGAGAATTATTTATGCAACTTCCATTACCAACATTGTTAATCTCTCCACCTATTCAGGTGTTAGGGAACTTAGGAGTCAATACATCATTATTTACTTTCTTGATGGTTCCTATCTCTACTAACCGAGTGGCATCAGCTTAGAATCCAAGAAGCAAAAATTCTTCCGTATTCCCACCAAATATCTCTAATTAACGAGTCAACTAAAAGTTACCTCTGTAGACAACTTAAAAAGGAATTATCTTTCGTGTGAATAAGTTAAACCGATAGAGTTCAATATACTTATCTTGGTTTCTTTTTGATTAAATGATGGCACCGCCAAACCGTGAGGGAGGTAATCACGTCCTCTTCTCTCCCCTATGCTCCGCACTCGAGTTTAGATAGTAGGTTTTCTTTTTTCGAAGTTATACCTCAGGGACCCAAGTCTAGTCGCCCTTCTTTGGGTACAAACTTCCATCGGTAAACTACCAGCTCTGGACAACTCTATTTTTTTTCACGGTCTTGCGATGTGAAACCATTTTTCCATTCTAGAACAGAACCCCTTACCCTTCTCGGTATTTCATTCTATCCTCTTTGGGTCCGGGGGTAACTATCGAAATCGCCTCTTCCTTTTACTCTGGAATTTGGGAATTCTTTAGCATGCGATTTAATAAATTACTCAATGTAATTTATTATTTATGAAAATAAAATTCCAGTTTTTTTTCACTTAATAAAGTCAAATATATCGGTAAATTCTTTTAACATAAATTGAAAAATAAAATGGGGTGTTACATCTTCCCCCATTAGAGGCAATCATCGTCCCTGGTGTTTACTTTATTACTTAAACATTTCGAGGGATATGTCTCTCGAACGAGTTTTCATCCTCCCGAGGTAGTCTCCTCTGGGGTTGAAGTGCTTCCATTGCACCTTTACTTGGGGGGATGACTTGTCTCTAGAGCATTATTTCTCTATGATCGAGAATACGTTGAGGTTCTACCATAAATTCGCCATCCAATTCCACTCGAAATCAATAGATTTTTTAATTAATTTAATTAAGAACTCTTCTTTCTGGAAGTCATAATGTAAACATAATTTACATGTACGTTACGCAGTTGTATCAAATGCTTGGGGTCATGTATGTATCACTTCAGGTAAAGATACCTGGAACACATTATGTACCAATATATGAGTAGGAAAAGGCGATCGATAAGCCATTGGCCCTATCCTTTCCAAAAATTTGGAAAGGCCCACAATATCTGGGAGCCAATTTGGCACATGTATTCCACCTTAAGGTGATTTTCTTGGGTTTAATTATTACATACATGTGGTCACCAACTTCGAATTCTCGAAAGCTTCTTCTCTTATCGGCATATACCTTCTACCTATCTCGGGTTGCCTTTATATTCTATCTAATTTTTTCTTACCTCCCACTCCATTTCCTCCATCATGTACTGGTCCAAGCATTAGTTTTCTTTCCGGACTACTCCATTTTATGGGGGGTCTAGCATTGTCTACCATACAATGCCTCAAAAGGAATCATCGTGTGAGATTCACGGAATCCATTGTTCTAGACGAATTCGACCATATATAAATATTCTTTCCACATTGTGGGTTCTTGCATCACATACATGTGTAGCATGTATTCTAATATCTAAATTCATCCATTCGATCTGTCCATATGTTTGAGGATGGTAAGTTGTACTAAACTAGATACGTGTCCCCAATCTAGTAAATAGTGCTTTCAAGAAAGTTGAGGTGAAATTTACATCTCAATACGAGATGAAAATTCCTGGGAATGTCGTGCAGTCTAAATATCTCCCTCATGAAGATATCAACAATCTTACAGTCTTGTAAGTTGACTAAACATGTATGAAATGAGATACCTTGTTAAGTGTGTCCACCACAATCGTAATTGAATCATTATTTCTTTTTCTTCTCAGTATACCTGCAATGAAATCAAGAGATGTGACCTCCCACTTCCATTCACGGTACGGCTATGGGCTCAAGAAATCTCCTTTGGATGTTAGTGCTCCACCTTAACTTGCTAACACTCTAAACACTTGGTCAAATATTCAATAATGTTCTTACGCATTCCATGCCAAAAAATAGCCCTTTCTAATGGTTGTCGGCATCTTTTGATACCCAAGGTGTCCAACATAGGCACTCTGATGATATTAATCCAAAATTAGCTCCTTCAAGCTTATTTGGTTTGGAATACATATCTTCCTCGAAATACTAAGAGTTTTTTTATCATTAACTCTATAATTAGATTTCTTTCCTTGTTTTTTTGTTTCTTTTTACTTTGCTGACATAAGAATTGATATTCAAGATCTCTCTTTGGTGGGAACGACTATCTTAGAAAAGCCTTTGATGAATCCCCGGTAGTAACCGATCGAGGGCCCATGAAAGAACGTATGTCCGGCACATTTCTAGGGATTCTCCATTCCATTACTATTTTTATCTTTTTGAGATCTATCGATATCCCTTCGATCGATATCACATGGCCCGAGATATTGGATATGCTCTTTGTACAAATTACATTTTTCTAAACTTGGTGTAGAGCGGATGCTCCTACAACATTTTCAACACTAAGCGTAAATGTTCTCGGTGTGCCTTCATATTTCTTGAGTATATCAATATTTCATCAATAAAAATTCAAATAAATCTATCCGGATATGTGTGGAATATGCCATGCATCGAGGCTCATGAATATTGTTGGTGCATTAGTTAATTTGAACGGTAGTACCACAAATTCATAGTGTACGTCACATCGGTGCGAAAATTTGTTTTGGATATCTCTTTATCTTTAATCTCTATCCGTGATACCAAGATCTCGAGTCAATTTACGAAAACAATTTTTCTCCTTCTACTTGATTAAAAAAGATAGTATATACATGGAAATGGATATTTTTTTCTTGATTTGTCAACTTTTTAAGCTTTCGGTAATCCACATACATTCACATCATTCCGTATTTATTTTTTAGCAAAAAAACACGAGTACTCCCTAGGGGGACACACTCAATCGAATATACTCTTTTTCGAACGGTTTTTTGCAGATGCATTTTTTAATTCCGTCAATCGAGGCACACTCATCCTATATGGTGCTTGCGATACAGGGTGCTACTCCGGTAGTAATTCAATGGTAAAATAAATATCTCTTTTTTGGGGGTAATCCCGGAATATTTTCGGGAAATACGTCCATGAAATCTTGAACAACTCGGATATTTTTCCGACGATAAGCGTCTTGTCTTTAGAGTTAGTAAACCCCACATGGATAGCATAGAGTTGACATCCTTTCTCGATGCATTTACCCAATGGGATTTGTTGTGATGGGGTGCAATTGAAGTGGTTTCTTAATTCCCAACAATTCTTGACAAGTACTATATTTTCGCCTTGAAATATATAATTTTCTCCTTGAAATCTACTAGTGACCAATGTCTCTCTAACCAATCCATTCCCAACAGGATATCATAATAACCGAAAGGTAAAATATTCAATTCTATGGGTATATATTGTTTCGACTATTTCCATGATACAATACGACATTTTAGTATTAATCGATCTCCTTGTCCCCATGGCCAATTGTACCAAACAAGGACTTTTAAATTTTTTGACTTTGTATTTTACAATTTTCAACTACTCAAGAGTTTATATAACTTAAAGCTGGCACCGGGATCAACCAAAATGGAAAGTGTTTGAGATTGTAACTTACCTTCCCGAGTTCTTTCATGGTTGGCTAGAAATCATCTTGCCGGTCCTTTAGTGCAACATTAATTCTTGGTATGTTTCGTGCAACATCACCTACTATAAACACCTCTTGAAAGTTGGTTGCAACTTCCTTTCTTCCACGGTGAGGAAATTTTTGAAGTAATGTGCCTCACCGCATCCCCAACATTGTAATGGTGGTTTTTAGGACGGTCCAAGGTCGGCTCTGTTGGATGCTTCCGTAGGTCAATCTTCCGATGCCCAATTGGGCTTTTTCTAGTTTCTCCCAAATTTCCTATTTTTCTAAATTTCTCGGATCATTTTTATAACTTCTTGGTGTGGTGTTTTTAGAATTCGAGGACCCTTTTTTCCTTTCTTTGGTGGCCAAATTCTACCAATTTCAACTTTCACCTTAAATTGTTGATAGCAAATTCATGCTTTTCGTATCACCTCATCTATAGTTTTCATGTTTACAAATTTGATCCTTTCCTTCATATGAGAAGGTAGGCTAATCAAGAGTTGTTGTACTTTTTCTTTTTTCATCTTTCGGGTATGGTATGTATCTTAGAAAATAGGTAAACTTAGTGATGAATTCATCCATTGATAGTTGTCCCAATCTCAAATCATGAAACTCCCTTGATTTTTCATCATAAAATCGCTATGTTAGGTACTTGTCCTTAAAATATTACTGAAATTCATCCCATGTCTCATTTTTGGTCTTCAATTGTACACATGTTTTCCACTTCTTCGCACCACAATGTGGCTTTTTCCCATCAACTACTACATAGCAAGGTGAGCTTTGAGCTTGTTTTTATACTCATAGACTTGAAAGTATTTATTCATGTTAATTATCCACATTTAAGCTACTTCCTCGGTATCTCCATTTAAGTTAGGAGGTTTAATTTTCCAAAATTCACCTTGTAACTCTACCATATGTTTATTCATTTCCTGTTGCTCAAAAGGCATTTCCACATTCTTCTTTGTTGTAGATTTTGTTTTTTGTTACTTCACTGATTTCAATTTCCTTCGGATTGTTATTCACTTGCTCTGTTGTTCTCCTTTTTTCATGGGTGTCCCTTCTGGACTAGGTCGTGTCGTAGGGTGATTCTACTTGTCCAAGAGACTCTTGAGTATTCTATGTTTTTCCATCATCATTCTTTCATTTTCGCTTCACACATGAATAATTTATGTTTGGAGTTCTTGTAATGTGTCTAACATTTGGGTTGTCTCGACGATGTTGTTCTTCTAGCGACCCTATCTGGTTTGATGGTGTTGATCCACACTCAATTGCACCTAGATTTGTAGGTTAAGTTCCAGTTAGGGCTGGGAGTGGGTCTACCCTATTATTCTTGATGGTTTTTGGCTGGATCCTCTCCTCATTGGCTTTTTTCAATAGCTTATGTCACTCCCCGTGCATGTAATTAACAAAAATTGATAGTCGCTAGAGTTAGTTAGCCCAACTTGGCCTAGCGTGTGAAACACACTACGATACCATATGTAACCACTACTAAACTTATACAAAAAAATTATTATTTACCAATCACATCATCGAATATTCAATGCTATATGACACGACAAATCTATAGACTCATCATGTTTTATATGATTGTACATTATTTGTTTCAAATTTTATTATTGGATAATGTTACACAAATTCTCAAAGTTAAGAGATACACATGATAATGCAATATAATATGGTATTGGATTTCATTTAGACTCTTCAACCTTTAAAATATTTATTATTGTACTTATAATTTGATTGAATAATTGATGATCAAAAATATTTGGTTAAATGGTTTGTGGTGGCATTAATCAATTCCACATCATTAAACCTGGACACACTGCCCTTCTTGGTGGATGGAATTTGACACATCTTAAATGCCTTGGTTCTTCGTGCCCATTGTAGATCTAGTTAATGCTAGATATGATGGTGGTAGCTCTGGTTCTAGTGGTTAGGGTAACAACCCCAACTTGAAGCACGGAGGCACAACTCATTTGTTTCATGATGTTCCTACGATGCAAGCTCTGTAATTTTTTTCTATTTACGACCCATCCTTCGAGTAAGTCCGTTATTTTCCTACCATATCACTTAGTTTTTTTCTTCATGGCTTCGGCTTTATTCATTGCATCTTTCCTCGCGGGTTATTATCCTACTAAATAGTGGCATGGAAATCCTTCGGTGATTGCGCTTCGTGTAGACTTATTTTTCCACGGCTTGTTTTTTTCCTTAGAATTGTTACAAAGATTTCCCAATGGATCAGTCTTGTAAGGATGCTTCCAAAACCACTTAGTGGTTCGGTCTTACATTTGAAGCTAGGGTATCTCATTGCTCGATAATGCAAATTACCCGTATTTATTTTCAAAATTATCTAAATGGTGTTCACTTAGAATTAAATGGCCAGGGTTTTTATGGGCGGTAACCATGATATCTCCCTTGCTTCTTCGAATGGGTTTTGTGATGTCGTCCCTTATGCATGCCGGTCCGAGTAGGTGAGTTTGCGCGGTTTTTTTTGTATTTTTCTTTTTGGCTTACAAATATTTTCCTTTGACTAGAGAGTTTGAATTACATATATTTACTCACTTTGTCAAAGCATGTTTTTGGTAAGATACGAAACTTTTGGAATTTAGTAGCAACTGGAGGTGCAATTCGAGTCCCTCAATGTGTCATTCATGATTACGGGTAAGACATACCTCATCCCTAATTCACATTGTTCTCTTGCTCTTTTTTTTGGAATTTTTTGATTCATCGTTTACTGAGGATAAACCCTCTTCGTGAACAGGTGTGGCCTTCGGCCCTTGAGCTTATTGCATGCGAAAGTCTCTCTGTTATTTCTTGGCATGAAGGGTTTCACACACTTTTTTTGATGTTAACAAAGATTCACTTCTCTGTTTTATGTTCTTTCCTGGAACATAGGGTAATATGTTGTTATTTGTGATGTTGGGTGAATATGCATAGTAATTTTGAAATTTGTTTTATTACTTTGCGTGTGAGGAGCAACCTAAACTTGTATAGGATGGTTCTATTTCAGTTGTAACGAGACATCATTACTTGTTTAGCCGGATTACTAACTACTTATATATTGCACAATATTTTGTCGCATTATATAATGACATGCATGTTTCTTATTTTACGGTTCCATTATGCTTCTCAAATTCGATCTAGTGTTCTAGTTATGTGTGTTGGCCATTTGATTTTCTATGCTATGAGTTAAATTTTCCATGTCAATTGGTTTTCTTTTAAGCTTTCAATATTTACTTAAACATTGTAATAATTTTTTTGGTTTACACCATAAATCTTAGTGGCGAGGGGACCATGATCCCCCGCCCTACGGATGTGGGGCTTCGCTTCTTAACCCCCGGGCTCTATCGATATTCCTTACTCATAACATTATAAGGGTTTTATTTTAAAAATAAGACCACTCGTTACAATTGGCTTCTTGACCCCGGGGGCTGCTCATATTCCTTATCCATAACATTATATGGGTTTTATTTTAAAAAATAAGATCACTCGTTACAATTTCCAAGTCATATCGATTCCTAATTGTATTTTTTTTTGTTACCATAAAAAATATAATTATTTCTTTGCTTGATAATATTTATCAAGTATGTTTTTCGACGATAGATTTTTTATCATGGTCCATTTACTCGTTATTTCCAAATCTTCTTCCGCTCTATATTCCGTAATTGTACTAAGTTTTAGAATAGGTACGGACCACACGATTACCAATATAATAACCATAGAAAGTTTTTAAGCAATAAAAAAAATATGTATTCACTTATTTTTAAAAAAAATTCTTTATATCTCGTGTTAATTTTAGAGTTATCGCCTCTTTACAAAGTAGATGGAATTTAATAATATCTCTAATTAACAATCAATTGAAAGTTACCTCGCAGGAAAACTTTAAAAAAAAATTCTCTTTATGTCGACAAGGTAAACTAGTAAGTTCAATATACTTATCTCGGTGTCTCTTGATTAGCGATGGCATCGCCCAACCATGAGAGAGGCAATCATGTCCTCTTACGCCCCCTTGCTCTACACTAGATTTTAGCTAGCGAGGTTTTCTTTTTTCCGAAGTTAGACATTAGGACCCTAGTACGGTCTACACTTTAGTCTACACTTCTTCAGGGTACGGAGTTCCACTAGTAAACCACCAACTACGAACAACTCTATTTTCTTCACAATCTTATCGATGTGAAACTCTTTTTCCTTTCTCGGAACAAAACCCCTTCCCCTTCTCGGGGATTTCCTTTTATCCCTGTTGGGGAGGGTAAGTATCGGAAACATCCTCTTTCTTTTACTGCGGAATCTTGTTATTCTTTACCAGTATAATTAATAAATTACTCATTATAATTTCTTATTTATGAAATAAAATTCCATATTCTTTTCACTTAATAAATTCTAATGTATGAGTAAAAGTCTTTTAAAATAAATTGAAAATAAAACGGGGTGTTACGTGGTTCCTTCATAAATGTCTCTGTATCTAGAAATCATAGTGGATTCACTCATAGTGGATTTACAATTTAATTGAATGGTTTAAAAAAAAGAGTCTCAATTTGTTACCAGAGGATCACCATTATGGACCTTAAACATAGACTATAACAAAATGGATTTTAGTTATTGACTCTTTTTTTTACTATATCAACTTTATTTAAAATATCTTTACTTAATTTGGTTAATTTCAAACAATGAGCTCTGAAAATCATGGATTATTATAAAATAGATGTCACTTATTGCCTAAACATCACGAGTTAATAAATTTTCTCTTTGTGACTTTTTAAAATGCTTGTTAACAATTAACTATCTATCAAACTTGATTTCCCATAGTAACATATTTATTAGAGTAAAGGTTTATACTTTGTAAAGCAATGTGTAATATTAATTTAAATTTAGTTTATGAAAATAAAAATTTTATTTGTGTTGTCACCATAAGTTTAAGGATCCAAGCCTACTAAAATGGTTCGTTAAGACCAAAAATCCAAAGCACGAAACTACTTGAAAATCACCACTGTTATTGAATTTAAAATTCATTTTAATTGTTTTAAAATAATATATAATTTTTTTAATTTATTGGACTCAAAGACCAAGTTTGAGGATACCAAGAAAAATCCATATACACAAAACTACTAGAAAACAAGTACAATTAACCTAATCTCATTTAAATACTATTTTAGTTGCACGCATAATGTAATGAAAACATTTAAATATGAATTTTATTTTTATTAATTTTTTTTATTAGTTAAAGTAAATTTGATTTGGTCAAGTACGCGTGGTTTTTGAGCTCATGGTATCATGATAACCCATGGTATTGACATATGGTATTTGAGCTCATGGTATCATGATAACCCATGGTATTGACACATGGTATTAATGTGGAATATAACCTATATAAAGGTGGAATTAAACCAATCTAGATCCATCTTAACTTCGGATTTACTAGGTGTCGAAAGACATCAAATCTCTTCAAGAAAGAGATTTGATCCCTCTAAAGCTTGGTAGATCAGAAGTTAAGATAGATGTAGGCTGGTATATATACCGAACATGGATCTCATTATAGGAATCTTTATCAAAATTGTGAATCCAGGGAATATGGTAGATTTTATTATTTGTTTTTATTTTTTTAAGCAAGGTTACCCGAAATATGGTAGATTTGTTGAATTCATGGTACGCGTGATAACTCGAGGGGTATTCGTGTGGTATATAGCCTATATAAAGGGGGGATTAAACCAACCTAGATCCATCTTAACTTTGGATTTCTTGTAAATGGCGAAAGGCATCAAATCTTTTGAATATCTTCAAGAAAGAGATTTGATCCTTCTAATGCTTGGTAGATTATAAGTTAAGATAGATGTAGGGTGGTATATATACCGAACATGCATCTCATTATACAAATCTTCGTCGGAATTTTTGAATTGAGAAATATGGCAGATTTTATCATTTGTTTTTTAGTTTTTTAAGTTTATCAAAGAATATGGTACATTTTGTTTGTCTTCATGGTACCTTGATAATCCAGAAATATGGTCTCATGAATCTGTTGAAGAAAGAGATTTTATCTCTGTAATGCTTGTTAGATTAGAAGTTAAGATAGACATAGGTTGGAAATCAAATGTGAATCCGAAATATGGTAAATGCATGCATCTCATTATACAAATCAATTGTGAATCCGAGAAATATGGCGAGATTTCTTCATTTGTTTTTTGTTTTTTAAGCAAGGATATCCAAAAAATATGGTAGATTTGTTCACTTTGTTTGTTTTTT
The DNA here is from genome assembly GCA_034641835.2 of Pinus albicaulis. Taxonomy (NCBI): domain Eukaryota; kingdom Viridiplantae; phylum Streptophyta; class Pinopsida; order Pinales; family Pinaceae; genus Pinus; species Pinus albicaulis. The sequence continues at coordinate 327,260,698 of CM076582.1, forward strand.
TATTTATAAGCAAGGATAAAATTGGAATTTTTTTTTATGTTTTTTTTAATATTTTTCAATATTTCCTTTCACAAAGTATATTTTTGAAATTAAGAAGACTTTATTTTTTAGAATATATGAAATTAAAATAATATTTTTTTTTAGAATTTAATTTTTTTTGTTTGTCAAGTTGTCTAAGTTCGGGGTTGACATGTGACTTGATAAAAAAAAACCATGGCATCTAAACTCTAAAAATCACAAGGTTCATGGCCACACGAATTAACTCAACATTACACCCATTGATATATTAGTGAGCATAATTTTTTTTTATAATTTATTAGGAAAAATTTCCATATACAATTTCCATATAATATGCTACAATATTTAGAGATGAAAAAGATAAATCTATTTCTTTAAATTTTATAAAAAAATAATTTCCTAAAATCACAAAATCATTTTTTTGTTTTTTAATATATTTTTTTCAAATCAATTGATTAACTCTAATATATAATTTGATATTTATCTAAGTGTCATTGATTTTCTAGTTTTAATTTAAAATTTTGTATTTTATACAATAAGACTATTTATTACAGGTTTAACTATCTTTTTTTTTTTAAGTTCAATAAGACTACATTTTTCTTCAACATATCCAAATACATCGCCCCCATCTAAAAAAAGGTTAAATGTGTGATAAGTGCCTAACAACCAACTTCATAAACACAAGTAGAAGGGGATAGATCGAGCGCGTTCCAACGAATGACTTCCTCCCCGTCTATCCGCAGCAGCCATTTCTTTCTGGACAGTCTCTTCGTAAGCCTCGGAGCATAACGCATCTTCTTTTGCTCGATCTTCTTCCACAAGCGTTAGGCTAGCAGGATCCACATGATCTTTTTTGGGATGAGTTGTGTTGTTGGGAGTAGAAACATAACAATAATAATAAATAAAAATAATTTTGATAATTTTTTTTTTTTAATGTATTTTTAATTCATGGTTTTTTTATGGTATTATTATTTAATGTAGCTTATTTAAATTATGTATAATTTATGGCTTTTTTTATGGTATAATTATTTAATGCATCTTATTTAAACCAATGAATAGTGTTTTTTTTTAAATTACAATTTTTCAATTTTACCAAATTTACTATTTGGGATTAATATTAGTTTATTTTACTTGTTGGTTAAGAGATCTAGATTCCTACAAAGTTAACCACTGAAGTGGAAGATTTTTTTTTGTTGTCTTGTGTTAACCATTTTTCAATTTATAAGTTATTTCATAGTGATGTTGCACCAACTTCCAAGGGTCTTAACTATTGCATTACATAACAAGGTAGGACTTTCTTTGTTGTATTTCTTTAACCATTTTTCAACTTATAAGATATTTCATAATGATGTTGCACCATCCCATTACATAACGAGATATTTCAACTAAATATGAGTTTTTTTTAGTTATTTTCGTAGTTATTGCTTCCACTTTTAAAAGGAAGGTTGTTACTCATGCCAATAGAATAGAAGACTCAATGATGAATCACACTAGTACATTGTCCTTTTCTTCAAAAAATAATTTGATTGGTTTCATGTTAAATTTAACTTATTTATTCGTCCCACAAGACCTATAGAGCCAAGTATGGTAGAGATGTAGTAATGTAATTTTTAACATTTTAACTAAGTCAAATTTAGATAAAAACAACAATTAAATTAAATTAACAAAATAAATAAAAAAATAGTCTAATGTAAACATTTTAACTCACTCAAAATAAAAATAAATTAACAAAATAAAAATAACCGTCAAAATATAATTAAAAACTAAAAATAAATACACTATAAAAACAAAAATGAGTTATGGTATCCAAAACCCATGGTATTCATGTGGAATATAGTATTTTTAAAGGAGAGAATAAACCAACCTAGATTCATCTTAACTTCATATCCAAGTGTTCAGAGGGATCAAATCCCTTGATATGAAAACCTCTTTTAGAGTGAAATTTTTTTTGATTTCTCTCTGTACTTGATAGATAAGGAGTTGAGATGGATCTAGGGTTCTCAAATAAGTGCTAAGTAAATTATGTAATTGAAAGAAATTTGATTTCTCTTTGTACTTGTTAGATAAGAAGTTGAGATGGATCTAGGGTATTCAAATAAGTGCTAAGTAAATTATATAATTGAAAATAACATTAATAAATCAATAGACTAAATAGTGAGAACCTCATTATTAAGTAAAATGTTTAAAAACTAACAAAGAAGAAACCCCAACTAATAGAATGGATTTATATATCAAGTAAATAGAACATTTTTATTTGTGAATATTATATAAAAATAATAGTAGTAATTATAAATAATAATTAAACCAAGTTAGTTTTATCTTAACTCTAGATCTACTAAGCTTTAAGAGGGGTCGCAATTCTTTTTACTCTAAATCGATAAATAAACAAAACATAAAATTTTAAAAATTATTCAAATACTCTCAGCCCTTGGTTATCTAAACAAAATACCACGTAGTGTAATTCATTATGATTTGAAGCCTAGAAATATACTCTTATATGAGGATGGCGTGGAGAAACTTACTTAGTTTAGTCTTAGTAAAATAGTTTTGGATGATGTTGGTTCACGAGAAATTGAACTTACGTCTCAGGGTGTGTAAGTTCATTTTCCAGGATTGCATTGAGATCTTTATCTCACTTCCTTCGTGGTGCATAAGGTGAACTTCCCCAAGCATACATGGCTACCCATACAAGAATGAGAGGAAACATGGCCATTTTCATGTATGCATCTCCAAAATAATTTAGAGCATTTACATCCACAAACAGAAAGCCTTACGCTAGAATCCACTTAAGATGTATACTTAATGATAATTGAATTTGATAGAAACTCTATCAAAAAAATGTATGTTGTTCTATCAATAGAAAAAAATCACTTAGAGATTCAAATACTTTATTTTGTGTTAGCAAATCCTATGCTATAGATTTGTGAGTTCTTATTTGTTAAGGAAAGATAGGAATCTTGGGCTACATTAAGTACATATGTTCTCTTCGCTTGGTTGCATGTTAGGCATTGTTGAATGAGGCATTTCGCTTCATTAGAAACTTTAGGATAAGTTGGTATGTCCATTCTATGTTCATTCATGATTTTTCCTTCCATTATAGAACTCTCTTGTGTTTGATGATGTCTAAAAGGTAGCTTTCCAAAAATCATCTAACAGAATAATACCCCAACTGACCAAACATCAACCTTTGATGATATGAGCAGTGTCTTCAAATCATAATGAATTACACTTTGTGGTCTTTTGTTTAGATAAACAAGGGCTGAAAGTATTTGAATTATTATGGTCCTTTCCTCTTGCTCAGATAGACATGGTGTTACCTGCAAGACTGCATCGAGAGATTCTGCTCACTCTAATGTACTATGTTGGATTATATATTTTATTTTATTTCCATTACTGCAATAATCCAACATAGTACATTGCAGTGAGGGAAATATCTCGATGTAGTCTTGCACATAACACCATGTTTATCTTAGCAAGAGGCAAGGACCATAATAATTCAAATACTGTGAACCATTTTTTATTGAAACAAAATACCACAAAGTGTAATTCATTACGATTTGAAGCCTGGAAATTTCCTCTTTGTTGAGGACAGTGTGGCAAAATTTATTGATTTTTGTCTCAATAAAATAGTTTTGGATGATGTTGGTTCACGAGAAATTGAACTTATGTCTCAGGGTGCAGGGACATATTGGTATATGCCTCCTGAATTCTTTTATATTAACAACACACCACTCATATCATCAAAGGTTGATGTTCGGTCCATTGGGGTATTATTCTATCAGACGATTTTTGGAAAACTACCTTTTGGACATGATCAAACACAAGAGTGTTCTAAGGGAAGGAACAATCATAAATGCACATAGAGTGGACATACCAACACATCCTAAAGTTTTTGATGAAGTGAATAATTTCATTCAGCGATGCTTGACAAGCAAACAAGAAGAAAGACCAGATGTACTTACCGTAGCCCAAGATTCCTATATTTCCTTAACGAATCGGAAATCACAAATCTATATTATAGGATTTGCTAACACAAAATAAAGTCTCTGACTCTTTAAGTGATTTCGTTATGTTGATAGAATCAATGAAACTTTTTTAACAGAGTTTCTATCAACTTCAGTTATCATTAGTATACATCTTAATTGGATTCTAGGGCAAGGTTATCTATTTGCGGATGTAAATTCTCTAAATTGTTTTGGAGATGCATACATGAAAAAGGTAATGTTTCCTCTCATTATTGTATGGGTAGAATTGTATGCTCAGGTAAGTGCACCTTATGTACTATGAAAAAAGCAGAGAATTAAGTTCGAGAAATGCTTCAGTTTGAGGCAGGGGGGTAGAAAAACTTTGAAGTTGGTGAAGGGCTATGGGTTATATACCCAAGAATAAATGTCAAGGACATTCCCTTGTTTTACTTAGTGGAGAGGCGTTGATTCATTCTTTTGGGGATTATTTTATGGTATAAGCTCCAACATTCGATAAGAATTATGAGGGTATTTAGCAACATTTTAAGCAGTCAAAGGTAACATGGTAGAGTATCCTGGAACAGGGAATAGAGATCCTATTTTCGAAAATTTGACTTATGGTAGTAAATTACATATCTTAAGGAGATAGAGATGATGTCAAAGGAATCCCTCAGCTGTTAAAGGAACATGGCACGGTTGGTAAAGAATTAGTTCCACCAGTAAAACCAGTAAGTTCAATATACTTATCTCAGTTTTTGTTGATTAAATGCTGTCACTGCCAAACCGTGAGGGAGGTAATCACGTCCTCTTCTCTCCCCGTGCTCCGCACCAGAGTTTAGATAGTAGGTTTTCTTTTTCTGAAGTTATACCTCAGGACCCAAGTCCAATCTACCTTTCTTCGGGTACAAAATTCCACTGGTAAACTGCCAGATCTGGACAACTCTGTTTTTTTCATAGTCTTACTGATGTGAAACCATTTTTCCATTCTAGAACAGAACCCCTTCCCCTTCTCAGTATTTCCTACTATCCTCTTTGGGAGGGTAACTATCAGAAACTGCCTCTTCCTTTTACTCTGGAATTTGGGAATTCTTTAGCATGCATTTAATAAATTACTCAATGTAATTTATTATTTATGAAATAAAATTCCAGTTTTTTTTTCACTTAATAAATTCAAATATATCAGTAAATTCTTTTAACATAAATTGAAAATAAAATAGGGTGTTACATCTTCCCCCATTAGAGGCCATCATCATCCCCGATGTTTACTTTCTTACTTAAACATTTTAGGATATGTCTCTCGAACAAAGTTTTCATCCTCCCAGGTAGTCTCCTCTAGGGTGAAGTGCTTCCGTTGCACCTTCACTTGGGGGATGACTTGTCTCTAGAGCATTATTTCTCTCTCATCGAGAATACGCTAAGGTTCTACCATAAATTCGCCATCCAGTTCTACCTAAAATCAGTAGATTTTTATTTAATTTAATCAACAACTCTTCTTTCCTGGAAGTCATAATGTAAACATAACTTACATGTACGTTTTTCCAGTGTATCACATGCTTGGGGTCATGTATGTATCACTTCAGTAAAGATACCTAGAACACATTATGTACCAATATATGAGTAGGAAAAGGCAGTCGATAAGCCATTGGCCCTATCCTTTCCAAAATTTGGAAAGGTCCACAATATCTAGGAGCCAATTTGGCACAGGTATTCCACCTTAAGGTGATTTTCCTGGGTTTAATTATTACATACACGTGGTCACCAACTTCGAATTCTCGAAATCTTCTTCTCTTATCGGCATATACCTTCTACCTATCCTGGGCGTGCTTTATATTCTATCTAATTTTTCTTACCTCCCACTCCATTTCCTCCATCATGTCTGGTCCAAGCATTAGTTTTCTTTCCAGACTACTCCATTTTATGGGGGTATGGCATTGTCTACCATACAATGCCTCAAAAGGAATCATCATGAGAGATTCCTGGTATCCATTGTTCTAGGCGAATTCGACCATATATAAATATTCTTTCCACATTGTGGGTTGCTACATCACATACATGTGTAGCATGTATTCTAATATGCTGCATCACATACATGTGTAGCATGTATTCTAATATCTAACTCATCCATTCAGTCTGTCCATATGTTTAAGGATGGTAAGTTGTACTAAACTGGATACGTGTCCCCAATCTAGTAAATAATGCTTTCAAGAAAGTTGAGGTGAACTTTACATCTCGATCTGAGATGAAAATTCTGGGAATGTTGTGTAGTCTAAATATCTCCCTCATGAAGATATCAACAATCTTATAGTCTTGTAAGTAGACCGAACATGTATGAAATGAGATACCTTGTTAAGTCTGTCCACCACAACCATAATTGAATCATTGTGTCTTTTTCTTCTCAGTAGACCTGCGATGAAATCAAGAGATGTGACCTCCCACTTCCATTCTGGTACAGGTATGGGCTCAAGAAATCTCACTGGATGTTAGTGCTCCACCTTAACTTGCTAACACTCTAAACACTTGGTCAAATATTCAATAATGTTTTTATGCATTCCATGCCAAAAATAGACCTTTCTAATGGTTGTCAGTATCTTTTGATACCCGGGGTGTCCAACATAGGCACTCTGATGATATTAATCCAAAATCAGTTCCTTCAAGCATATTTGGTTTGGAATACATATCTTCCTCGAAAGACTAAGAGTTTTTTTATCATTAACTCTATAATTAGATTTCTTTCCTTGTTTTTTCGTTTCTTTTACTTGCTGACATAAGAATTGATATTTAAGATCTCTCTTTGATACCTCATTTATTTGTTCCTGAAACATAAATTGTGTGTGGTTAAAGTAGAGTTCATAGATGCCATGAATTTTCCTGCCCAAATCATCCTTTACGTAGTATTATTTGCTTTTCACGTGTTGAATGTCCAAATCAAATTCACTTTGGAGCACATTCCATCTCGCTTGACGAGCGTTCAAGTCAGATTTTTTAAAGTAACTCGTAAAGCTATTATGGTTAGTCCTTAGCATAAACCTTTTTCCCAACAAGTAATGTCTCCATACCTTGAGAGCATGTACTACCATAGTAAATTCTAAATCATAGGCAAAGTATCACTGCTCATCATCATTTAGATTTCTCGATTCATACGTTATTATCTTACCATCTTGCATCAATACTGCTCCCACCCCTTCATTAAAAGCATCTGCGCAGACTTCAAATTCTCTGTTTGGGTCAGCCACTTGTAACACAGGGGCAGTGGTTAATAGTTCCTTTAACCACTCGAAACTGGCTTGACATTCACTAGTCCACTTAAAAATACATCCCTTCCGTTGCAAGGAGGTGGTGGGAAAGGCTATCTTAGAAAAGCATTTGATGAATCCCTGGTAGTAACCAATTAGGCCCATGAAAGAATGTATGTCTGGCACATTTTTTGGGGACTCTCCATTCCATTAATTTTTTTATCTTTTTGAGATATATCGAGATCCCTTCAGCTGATATCACAAGCCCCAGATGTTGGATCTTCTCTTTGTACAAATTTCATTTTCTAAACTTGGTGTAGAGCTGATGCTCCTACAACATTTTCAACACTAAGCATAAATTTTCTCGGTGTTCCTTCATATTTCTAGAGTATATCAATATGTCATCAATAAAAATTAAAATAAATCTATCCAGATATGTGTGGAATATGCCATGCATCAGGCTCATGAATGTTGTTGGTGCATTAGTTAATCCAAACGGTAGTACCACAAATTCATAGTGTCTGTACCTGGTGCAAAAAATTGTTTTGGATATCTCTTCATCTTTAATCTCTATCTGGTGATACCGAGATCACAGGTCAATTTCTGAAAACACTTTTTCTCCTTCTACCTGATTAAAAAGATAGTATATACGTGGAAATGGATATTTTTTCTTGAATATCAACTTTTTAAGCTATCGGTAATCCACATACATTCACATCGTTCTGTATTTATTTTTAACGAGCAACATAGGTGCTCCCTAGAGGGACACACTCAGTCGAATATACTCTTTTTAGAAGAGTTTTTGTAGCTGCATTTTTAATTCCGTCAACTGAGGCACACTCATCCTATATGGTGCTCGCGATATAGGTGCTACTCCATGTAGTAATTCAATGGTAAAATCAATATCTCTTTCTAGGGGTAATCCTGGAATATTTTCAGGAAATACGTCCATGAAATCTTGAACAACTCGGATATTTTCCAGCATAAGCATCTTTTCTTTAGAGTTAGTAATCCCCACATGGATAGCATAGAGTTGACACCCTTTCCTGATGCATTTACCCAGCTGAGTTGTTGTGATGGGGCGCAGTTGAAGTGGTTTCTTAATTCCCAACAATTCTTGACAAGTACTATCTTTCGCCTTGAAATATATAATTTTCTCCTTGAAATCTACTAGTGACCAATGTCTCTCTAACCAATCCATTCCCAACAGGATGTCATAATAACCCAAAGGTAAAATATTCAATTCTATGGGTATATATTGTCTGACTATTTCTAGGATACAATCTGACACTTTAGTATTAACTGTTATCCTTGTCCCCGTGGCCAATTGTACCAAATAGGGACTTTTAAATTTTTGACTTTGTAGTTTACAATTTTCAACTACTCGAGGGTTTATATAACTGAAACTGGCACCAGGATCAACCAAAATGGAAATTGTTTGAGATTGTAACTTACCTTCCAGCGCTTTCATGGTTGGCTAGAAATCATCTTACCAGTCCTTTAGTGCAACATTAATTCTTGGTATGAGAGATTCCTGGTATCCATTAATTCAAAGTTAAGAGATACACATGATAATGCGATATAATATGGTATTGGATTTCATTTAGACTTTTCAGCCTTTAAAATATTTATTACTGTACTTATACTTTGATTGCATAGTCGATGATCAGAAATATATGGTTAAATGGTTTGTGGTGGCATTAATCAATTCCACATCATTAAACCTGGACACCTGCCCTTACTGGTGGATGGAATTTGGCACATCTTAAATGCCTTGGTTCTTCATGCCCATTGTAGATCTAGTTAACGCTAGATCTGCTGGTGGCGGCTCTGGTTCTAGTGGTTAGGGTAACTAGCCCAACCTGAAGCACAGAGGCACAACTTATTTGTTTCATGATGTTCCTACGATGCAAGCTCTGTAAGTTTTTCTATTTACGATCCATCCTTCAGGCAAGTCTGTTATTTTCCTACCATATCACTTAGTTTTTTCTTCATGGCTTCGACTTTTTCATTGCATCTTTCATCTGGGTTATTATCCTACTAAACGGTGGCATGGAAATCCTTCAGCTGATTGTGCTTCCTGTAGACTTATTTTCCCTCACAGTTTGTTTTCTTAGAATTGTTACAAAGATTTCCCAATGGATCAATCTGGTAAGGATGCTTCCGAAAATATTCAATTCTATGGGTATATATTGTCTGACTATTTCCATGATACAATCTGACATTTTAGTATTAACTGATCTCCTTGTCCCCATGGCCAATTGTACCAAACAAGGACTTTTAAATTTTTGACTTGTATTTTACAATTTTCAACTACTCAAGAGTTTATATAACTTAAACTGGCACCAGGATCAACCAAAATGGAAAGTGTTTGAGATTGTAACTTACCTTCCAGTTCTTTCATGGTTGGATAGAAATCATCTTGCCGGTCCTTTAGTGCAACATTAATTCTTGGTATGTTTCGTGCAACATCACCTACTATAAACACCTCTTGAAAGTTGACTGTAACTTCCTTTCTTCCAGAGTGAGGGAAATTTTTGAAGTAATGTGCCTCACCGCATCCCCAACATTGTAATGGTGGTTTTTAGGACGGTCCAAGGTCTGGCTTGTTGGATGCTTCCATAGGTCAATCTTCCAGTGCCCAATTGGGCTTTTTCTAGTTTCTCCCAAATTTCCTATTTTCTAAATTTCTCGGATCATTTTTATAACTTCTTGGTGTGGTGTTTTTAGAGTTCGAGGACCCATTTTTTCCTTTCTTTGGTGGCCAAATTCTACCAATTTCAACTTTCACCTTAAATTGTTGATAGCAATTTCATGCTTTTCGTATCACCTCATCTATAGTTTTCATGTTTACAAATTTGATCCTTTCCTTCATATGAGAAGGTAGGCTACTCAAGAGCTATTGTACTTTTTCTTTTTCATCTTTCAGGTATGGTATGTATCTTAGAAAATAGGTAAACTTAGTGATGAATTCATCCATTGATAGTTGTCCCAATCTCAAATCATGAAACTCCCTTGATTTTTCATCATAAAATCGCTATGTTAGGTACTTGTCCTTAAAATATTACTGAAATTCATCCCATGTCTCATTTTGGTCTTCAATTGTACACATGTTTTCCACTTCTTCGCACCACAATGTATTTTTCCCACAACTACTACATAGCAAGGTGAGCTTTGAGCTTGTTTTTTATACTCAGACTTGAAATTATTTATTCATGTTAATTATCCACATTTAAGCTACTTCCTCAAGATATAGAGACTTAAGTTAGAGGTTTAATTTTCCAAAAATTCACCTTGTAACTCTACCTTATGTTTATTCATTTCCTGTTGCTCAAAAGAATTTCCACATTCTGCTTTGTTGTAGATTTTGTTTTTGTTACTTCACTGATTTCAACTTCCTTCCATATTGTTATTCACTTGCTACTGTTGTTCTCCTTTTTCATGGCTATCCCTTTCTGGACTAGGCTGTGTCGTAGGGTGGTTCTACTTATCCAAGAGACTCTTGAGTATTCTATGTTTTTCCCTCATCATTCTTTCATTGTCGCTTCACACGTGAATAATTTCTGTTTGGATTTCTTGTAATTTGTCTAACAGTTGGGTTGTCTGGTGATGTTCTTCTTCTAGCGACCTACTGGTTTGATGGTGTTGATCCACACTCAATTGCACCTAGATTTGTAGGTTAAGTTCCAGATTAGGCTGGGAGTGGGTCTACCCTATTATTCTTGATGGTTTTTGGCTGGATCCTCTCCTCATTGGCTTGTTCAATAGCTTATGTCACTCCCTGTGCATGTAATTAACAAAATTGATAGTCGCTAGAGTTACTTAGCCCAACTTGGCCTAGCGTGTGAACCACACTCTGATACCATATGTAACCACTACTAAAGTTATACAAAAAAAATATTATTTACCAATCACATCATCGAATATTCAATGCTATATGACACGACAATTCTATAGACTCATCATGTTTTATATGATTGTACATTATTTGTTTCACATTTTATTATTGGATAATGTTACACAAATTCTCAAAGTTAAGAGATACACATGATAATGCGATATAATATGGTATTGGATTTCATTTAGACTTTTCAGCCTTTAAAATATTTATTATTGTACTTATACTTTGATTGCATAATCGATGATCAGAAATATTTGGTTAAATGGTTTGTGGTGGCATTAATCAATTCCACATCATTAAACCTGGACACCTGCCCTTATTGATGGATGGAATTTGGCATATCTTAAATGCCTTGGTTCTTCGTGCCCATTGTAGATCTAGTTAATGCTAGATCTGATGGTGGCAGCTCTGGTTCTAGTGGTTAGGGTAACTACCCCAAATTGAAGCACGGAGGCACAACTCATTTGTTTCATGATGTTCCTACGATGCAAGCTCTGTAATTTTTTCTATTTACGACCCATCCTTCAGGCAGGTCCGTTATTTTCCTACCATATCACTTAGTTTTTTCTTCATGGCTTCGGCTTTATTCATTGCATCTTTCCTCTAGGTTATTATCCTACTAAACAGTGGCATGGAAATCCTTCAACTGATTGCACTTCCTGTAGACTTATTTTCCCTGACAGTTTTTTTTCTTAGAATTGTTACAAAGATTTTACAATGGATCAGTCTCGTAAGGATGCTTCCAAAACCACTTAGTTTTTTTTTTTTTTCGTTCAGTCTTACATTTGAAGCTAGGGTATCTCATTGCTCGATAATGGAAATTACCCGTATTTATTTTCAAAGTTATCTAAATGGTGTTCACTTAGAATTAAATGGCCAGGTTTTTATGGGCAGGTAACCATGATATCTCCCTTGCTTCTTCTGAATGGGTTTTGTGATGTCGTCCCTTATGCATGCCAGTCCGATTAGGTAAGTTTGCGCGGTTTTTTTTGTATTTTTCTTTTGGCTTACAAATATTTTCCTTTGACTAGAGAGTTTGAATTACATATATTTACTCACTGTCAAAGCATGTTTTTGGTAAGATACGAAACTGTTGGAATTTAGTGGCACTGGAGGTGAAATTCGAGTCCCTCAATGTGTCATTCATGATTCTGGGTAAGACATACCTCATCCCTAATTCACATTGTTCTCTTGCTTTTTTTTCTGGAATTTTTTATTCATCGTTTACTGAGGATAAACCCTCTTCGTGAACAGGTGTGGCCTTCGGCCCCTTGAGCTTATTGCATGCGAGAGTCTCTCTGTTATTTTTTGGCATGAAGGGTTTCACACACTTTTTTTGATGTTAACAAAGATTCACTTCTCTGTTTTATGTTCTTTCCTGGAACATAGGGTAATATGTTGTTATTTGTGATGTTGGGTGAATATGCATAGTAATTTTGAAATTTGTTTTATTACTGCGTGTGAGGAGCAACCTAAACTTGTATAGGATGGTTCTATTTCAGTTGTAACAGACATCATTACTGTTTAGCCAGATTACTAACTACTTATATATTGCAGAATATTTTGTCGCATTATATAATGACATGCATGTTTCTTATTTTACAGTTCCATTATGCTTCTCAAATTCAGTCTATGTTCTAGTTATGTGTGTTGGCCATTTGATTTTCTATGCTATGAGTTAAATTTTCCATGTCAATTGGTTTTCTTTTAAGCTTTCAATATTTACTTAAACATTGTAATAATTTTTTTGGTTTACACCATAAATCTTAGTGGCGAGGGGACCATGATCCCTGCCCTACAGATGTGGGGCTTCGGTTCTTAACCCCTGGGCCTACTGATATTCCTTACTCATAACATTATAAGGGTTTTATTTTAAAAATAAGACCACTCGTTACAATTGGCTTCTTGACCCCGAGGCCTGCTCATATTCCTTATCCATAACATTATATGGGTTTTATTTTAAAAATAAGATCACTCGTTACAATTTCCAAGTCATATCGATTCCTAATTGTATTTTTTTTTGTTACCATAAAAATATAATTATTTCTTTGCTCGATAATATTTATCAAGTATGTTTTTCAGCATAGATTTTTTATCATGGTCCATTTACTGTTATTTCCAAATCTTCTTCCGTTCTATATTCTGTAATTGTACTAAGTTTTAGAATAGGTACAGACCACACAGATTACCAATATAATAACCATAGAAAGTTTTAAGCAATAAAAAAATATGTATTCACTTATTTTAAAAAAAATTTCTTTATATCTGTGTTAATTTTAGAGTTATCACCTCTTTACAAAGTAGATGGAATTTAATAATATCTCTAATTAACAATCAATTGAAAGTTGCCTCTGCGGAAAACTTTAAAAAAAATTCTCTTTATGTCTGACAAGGTAAACTAGTAAGTTCAATATACTTATCTCAGTGTCTCTTGATTAACTGATGGCACTGCCCAACCATGAGAGAGGCAATCATGTCCTCTTCTGCCCCCTTGCTCTACACTAGATTTTAGCTAGCAGGTTTTCTTTTTCTGAAGTTAGACATTAGGACCCTAGTACAGTCTACACTTTAGTCTACACTTCTTCAGGTACAGAGTTCCACTAGTAAACCACCAACTCTGAACAACTCTATTTTCTTCACAATCTTACTGATGTGAAACTCTTTTTCCTTTCTGGAACAAAACCCCTTCCCCTTCTCAGGATTTCCTTTTATCCTGTTGGGGAGGGTAAGTATCAGAAACATCCTCTTTCTTTTACTCTGGAATCTTGTTATTCTTTACCGTATAATTAATAAATTACTCATTATAATTTCTTATTTATGAAATAAAATTCCATATTCTTTTCACTTAATAAATTCTAATGTATGAGTAAAAGTCTTTTAAAATAAATTGAAAATAAAACGGGTGTTACGTGGTTCCTTCATAAATGTCTCTGTATCTAGAAATCATAGTGGATTCACTCATAGTGGATTTACAATTTAATTGAATGGTTTAAAAAAAAAAAAGAGTCTCAATTTGTTACCAGAGGATCACCATTATGGACCTTAAACATAGACTATAACAAAATGGATTTTAGTTGACTCTTTTTTTACTATATCAACTTTATTTAAAATATCTTTACTTAATTTGGTTAATTTCAAACAATGAGCCTGAAAATCATGGATTATTATAAAATAGATGTCACTTATTGCCTAAACATCACGAGTTAATAAATTTTCTGTTTGTGACTTTTTAAAATGCTTGTTAACAATTAACTATCTATCAAACTTGATTTCCCATAGTAACATATTTATTAGAGTAAAGGTTTATACTTTGTAAAGCAATGTGTAATATTAATTTAAATTTAGTTTATGAAAATAAAATTTCATTTCTGTGTGTCACCATAAGTTTAAGGACCTTGTTTCTCCTTACTAAAATGGTTCGTTAAGACCAAATTCCAAATCTACCTAAAACTACTTGAACATCACCACTATTACTGAATTTAAAATTCATTTTAATTATTTTAAAATAATATATAATTTTCTAATTTATTGGACTCAAAGACCAAGTTTGAGGATACCAAGAAAAATCCATAGACACAAAACTACTAGAAAAGAAGAACAATTAACCTAATCCGATTTAAATAGTATTTTAGTTGCACGCATAATGTAATCAAAACATTTAATTATTAATTTTATTTTTATTAGTTAATGTAAATTTGATTTGGTCAAGTACGCGTGGTTTTTGAGCTCATGGTATCATGATAACCCATGGTATTCACGCATGGTATTTGAGCTCATGGTATCATGATAACCCATGGTATTGACACATCATAACCTATATAAAGGTGGAATTAAACCAATCTAGATCCATCTTAACTTCAGATTTACTGAGTGTCTAAAGACATCAAATCTCTTCAAGAAAGAGATTTGATCCCTCTAAAGTTTGGTAGATCAGAAGTTAAGATAGATGTAGGCTGGTACATATACCGAACATGCATCTCATTATAGGAATCTTTATCAAAATTGTGAATCCAGGATTATGGTAGATTTTATTATTTGTTTTTATTTTTTAAGCAAGGTTACCCAGAAATATGGTAGATTTGTTGAATTCATGGTACCGTGATAACTCATGGTATTGACCCATGGTATTCATGTGGTATATAGCCTATATAAAGGGGGGATTAAACCAACCTAGATCCATCTTAACTTTGGATTTACTCTAAATGGAAAAAGGCATCAAATCTCTTGAATATCTTTAAGAAAGAGATTCGATCCCTCTAATGCTTGGTAGATTATAAGTTAAGATAGATGTAGGGTGGTATATATAATATGGAAGATTTTATCATTTGCTTTTAGTTTTTAAGTTTATCGAAAAATATGGTACATTTGTTGACTTCATGGTACCTTGTTAATCCAGAAATATGGTCTCATGAATCTGTTCAAGAAAGAGATTTTATCCCTCTAATGCTTGGTAGATTAGAAGTTAAGATAGAGATAGGTCGGAAATCAAATGTGAATCCAGAAATATGGCAAATACATGCATCTCATTATACAAATCAATTGTGAATCTAGAAATATGGCAAATTTCTTCATTTGTTTTTGTTTTTTAAGCAAGGATATTCAAAAATATGGTACTGAACACTTGTTTGTTTTTTATTTATAAGCAAGGATAAAATTTGGAATTTTTTTATGTTTTAAATATTTTTCAATATTTCCTTTCACAAAGTATATTTTTAAATTAAGAAGACTTTATTTTTTAGAATATATGAAATTAAAATAATATTTTTTTTTTTAGAATTTAATTTTTTTTGCTTGTCAAGTTGTCTAAGTTCCTGTGGCCGACATGTGACTTGGATAAAAAAAAACCATGGCATCTAAACCTAAAAAAATCACAAGGTTCATGGCCACAGAATTAACTCAACATTACACCCATCACATATTAGTGAGCATAATTTTTTTTTATAATTTATTAGCAAGAATTTCATATACAATTTCTGTATATAATATGCTACAATATTTAGAGATGAAAAAGATAAATCTATTTTTGAAATTTTATAAAAAATAATTTCAAATCACAAAATCATTTTTTTTCGTTTTTTAATATATTTTTTCAAATCAATTGATTAACTCTAATATATAATTTGATATTTATCTAAGTGTCATTGATTTTCTAGTTTTAATTTAAAATTTTGTATTTTATACAATAAGACTATTTATTACAGGTTTAGCTATCTTTTTTTTTTTAAGTTCAGTTAGACTACATTTTTCTTCAACATATGCAAATACATCGCCGCCATCTAAAAAAAGGTTAAATGTGTGATAAGTGCCTAACAACCAACTTAATAAACACAAGTAGAAGGGGATAGATCGAGCGCGTTCCAACGAATGACTTCCTCCCCGTCTATCCGCAGCAGCCATTTCTTTCTGGACAGTCTCTTCGTAAGCCTCGGAGCACAACGCATCTTCTTTTGCTCGATCTTCTTCCACAAGCGTTAGGCTAGCAGGATCCACATGATTTTTTTTGGGATGAGATGTGTTCTTGGGAGTAGAAACATAACAATAATAATAAATAAAAATAATTTTGATAAATTATATTTTTTTTAATGTATTTTTAATTCATCGTTTTTTTTATGGTATTATTATTTAATGTAGCTTATTTAAATTATGTATAATTTATGGCTTTTTCTATGGTATAATTATTTAATGCATCTTATTTAAACCAATGAATAGTGTTTTTTTTTTAAATTACAATTTTTCAATTTTATCAAATTTACTATTTGGGATTAATATTAGTTTATTTTACTTGTTGGTTAAGAGATCTAGATTCCTACAAAGTTAACCACTGAAGTGGAAGATTTTTTTTTGTTGTCTTGTGTTAACTATTTTTCAATTTATAAGTTATTTCATAGTGATGTTGCACCAAGTTCCAAGGGTCTTAACTATTGCATTACATAACAAGGTATGACTTTCTTTGTTGTATTTCTTTAACCATTTTTCAACTTATAAGATATTTCATAATGATGTTGCACCATCCCATTACATAACGAGATATTTCAACTAAATATGAGTTTTTTTTTAGTTTTTTTGGTAGTTATTGCTTCCACTTTTAAAAGGAAGGTTGTTACTCATGCCAATAGAATAGAAGACTCAATGATGAATCAAACTAGTACATTGTCCTTTTCTTCAAAAAATAATTTGATTGGTTTCATGTTAAATTTAACTTATTTATTTGTCCCAGAAGACCTATAGAGCCAAGTATGGTAGAGATGTAGTAATGTAATTTTTAACATTTTAACTAAGTCAAATTTAGATCAAAACAAAAATTAAATTAAATTAACAAACTAAATAAAAAAATAGTCTAATGTAAACATTTAGCTCACTCAGAATAAAAATAAATTAACAAAATAAAAATAACCGTCAAAATATAATTAAAAACTAAAAATAAAATAACACTATAAAAACAAAAATGAGTTATGGTATCCAAAACCCATGGTATTCATGTGGAATATAGTATTTTTAAAGGAGAGAATAAACCAACCTAGATTCATCTTAACTTCAGATCCAAGTGTCCAAGGGATCAAATCCCTTGATATGAAAACCTCTTTTAGAGTGAAAAAAATTTGATTTCTCTCTATACTTGATAGATAAGGAGTTGAGATGGATCTAGGGTTCTCAAATAAGTGCTAAGTAAATTATGCAATTGAAAGAAATTTGATTTCTCTTTGTACTTGTTAGATAAGAAGTTGAGATGGATCTAGGGTATTCAAATAAGTGTTAAGTAAATTATATAATTGAAAATAACATTAATAAATCAATAGACTAAATAGTGAGAACCTCATTATTAAGTAGAATGTTTAAAAACTAACAAGAAGAAACCCCAACTAATAGAATGGATTTATATATCATAAATAGAATTCAAGTATTTGTGAATATTATATAAAAATAATAGTAGTAATTATAATTAATAATTAAACCAAGTTAGATCTATCTAATTATAGATCTACTAAGCTCTAAGAGGTCACAATTTTTTACTCTAAATCGGTAAATAAACAAAACATAAACTTTTAAAGATAATTCAAATACTCTCAGCCCCTGGTTATCTAAACAAAAGACCACACAATGTAATTCATTATGATTTGAAGCCTGGAAATATACTCTTTGATGAGGATGGCATGGCAAAACTTACTTATTTTAGTCTTAGTAAAATAGTTTTGGATGATGTTGGTTCATGAGAAATTGAACTTACGT
This sequence comes from Pinus albicaulis, assembly GCA_034641835.2. Lineage (NCBI taxonomy): Eukaryota > Viridiplantae > Streptophyta > Pinopsida > Pinales > Pinaceae > Pinus > Pinus albicaulis. Next base: position 327,279,042 of record CM076582.1, read on the forward strand.
CTCAGGGTGTGTAAGTTCATTTTCCAGGATTGCATTGAGATCTTTATCTCACTTCCTTCGTGGTGCATAAGGTGAACTTCCCTGAGCATACATGGCTACCCATACAAGAATGAGAGGAAACATGGCCTTTTTCATGTATGCATCTCCAAAATAATTTAGAGCATTTACATCCGCAAACAGAAAGCCTTCCGCTAGAATCCACTTAAGATGTATACTTAATGATAACTGAATTTGATAGAAACTCTTTCCAAAAAAGGTATGTTGTTCTATCAATAGAACAAAATCACTTAGAGAGTCAAAGACTTTATTCTGTGTTAGCAAATCCTATGCTATAGATTTGTGAGTTATGCTTTGTTAAGGAAAGCTAGAATCTTTGGGCTGATATTAAGTACATTATGTTCTCTTCGCTTGGTTGCATGTTAGGAATTGCCGAATGAGGTATTCGCTTCATTAAAACTTTTGCATAAGTTGGTATGCCCATCCTATGTTCATTCATGATTTTCTCCTTCTATTAGAGAACTCTCTTTGTTTGACTGCTGTCTAAAAGGTAGCTTTCCAAAATCATCTAACAAAATAATAATGACTTTGTAATCTTTAATTTAGATAGTCATTAAACAAGGGCTGAAAGTATTTGAATTATTATGGTCCTTGCCTCTTGCTCAGATAGACATGGTGTTACCTGCAAGACTACATCAAGATGTTTCCCTCACTCTAATGTACTATGTTGGATTATATATTTTATTTTATTTCCATTACTGCAATAATCCAACATAGTACATTGCAGTGAGGGAAATATATCAATGTAGTCTTGCACATAACACCATGTTTATCTTAGAAAGAGGCAAGGACCATAATAATTCAAATACTTTCAACCCTTTTTTATGGAAACAAAAGACCACAGAGTGTAATTAATTATGATTTGAAGCTTGGAAATATCCTCTTTGATGAGGACAATGTGGCAAAATTTATTGATTTTTGTCTCAGTAAAATAGTTTTGGATGATGTTGGTTCACGAGAAATTGAACTTATGTCTCAAGGTGCAGGGACATATTGGTATATTCCTGCTGAATTATTTTATATTAACAAGACACCACTCATATCATCAAAGGTTGATGTTCGGTCCATTGGGTTATTATTCTATCAGACGATTTTTGGAAAACTACCTTTTGGACATGATCAAGCACAATAGAGTGTTCTAAGGGAAGGAACAATCATAAATGCACATAGAGTGGACATACCAACACATCCTAAAGTTTTTGATGAAAAGAATAATTCCATTCAGCGATGCTTGACATGCAACGACGAAGAAAGACTAGATGTACCATCGTAGCCCAAGACATAGGTTCCTGAATGAATCAGAAATTACAAATCTATATCATAGGATTTATTAAATGCCAAAACAAAGCCTTGACTCTTTAAGTCAACTCGTTATCTCGTATAGAATCAATGAAAATTTTTTAACAGAGTTTCTATCAACTTCAGTTATCATTAGTATACATCTTAATTGGATTCTAGGGCAAGGTTGTATATTTGCGGATGTAAATTATCTAAATTGTTTTGGAGATGCATACATGAAAAAGGCAAATGTTTCCTCTCATTTTTGTATGGGTAGACTTGTATGCTCAGGTAAGTTCACCTTATGTACTATGAAAAAAGTAGAGAATTAAGTTCGAGAAATGCTTCGGTTTGAGGCAGGGGGGAGAAAAACTTTGAAGTTGGTGAAGGGCTGTGGGTTATATACCCAAGAATCAATGTGAATCAGAAACATCCTCTTTCTTTTACTCTGGAATCTTGTTATTCTTTACCGTATAATTAATAAATTACTCATTATAATTTCTTATTTATGAAATAAAATTGCATATTCTTTTCATTTAATAAATTCTAATGTATCAGTAAAAGTCTTTTAAAATAAACTGAAAATAAAACGGGGTGTTACATGGTTCCTCCACAAATGTCTGTGTATCTAGAAATCATAGTGGATTCACTCATAGTGGATTTACAATTTAATTGAATGGTTTAAAAAAAAAAAGTGTCTCAATTTGTTACCAGAGGATCACCATTATGGACCTTAAACATAGACTATAACAAAATGGATTTTAGTTGACTCTTTTTTTACTATATCAACTTTATTTAAAATATCTTTACTTAATTTGGTTAATTTCAAACAATGAGCTTGAAAATCATGGATTATTATAAAATAGATGTCACTTATTGCCTAAACATCACGAGTTAATAAAATTTCTCTTTGTGACTCTTTAAAATGCTTTTTAACCATTAACTATCTATCAAACTTGATTTCCAATAGTAACATATTTATTAGAGTAAAGGTTTATACATTGTAAAGCAATGTGTAATATTAATTTAAATTTAGTTTATGAAAATAAAAATTTTATCTGTGTTGTCACCATAAGTTTAAGTATCCAAGCCTACTAAAATGGTTCGTTAAGACCAAAATCCAAAGCACGAAACTACTTGAAAATCACCACTGTTATTGAATTTAAAATTCATTTTAATTGTTTTAAAATAATATATAATTTTTTAATTTATTGGACTCAAAGACCAAGTTTGAGGATACCAAGAAAAATCCATAGACACAAAACTACTAGAAAACAAGTACAATTAACATAATCTCATTTAAATACTATTTTAGTTGCACGCATAATGTAATGAAAACATTTAACTATGAATTTTATTTTTATTAATTTTTTTTATTAGTTAAAGTAAATTTGATTTGGTCAAGTATCCGTGGTTTTTGAGCTCATGGTATCATGATAACCCATGGTATTGACATATGGTATTTGAGCTCATGGTATCATGATAACCCATGGTATTGACACATGGTATTAATGTGGAATATAACCTATATAAAGGTGGAATTAAACCAATCTAGATCCATCTTAACTTCAGATTTACTAGGTGTCGAAAGGTATCAAATCTCTTCAAGAAAGAGATTTGATCCCTCTAAAGCTTGGTAGATCAGAAGTTAAGATAGATGTAGGCTAGTATATATACCGAACATGCATCTCATTATAGGAATCTTTATCAAAATTGTGAATCCAGGAATATGGTAGATTTTATTATTTTTTTTTATTTTTTAAGCAAGGTTACCCAAAAATATGGTAGATTTGTTGAATTCATGGTATCGTGATAACTCATGGTATTCGTGTGGTATATAGCCTATATAAAGGGGGATTAAACCAACCTAGATCCATCTTAACTTTGGATTTACTCTAAATGGCGAAAGGCATCAAATCTTTTGAATATCTTCAAGAAAGAGATTTGATCCCTCTAATGCTTGGTAGATTATAAGTTAAGATAGATGTAGGGTGGTATATATACCAAACATGCATCTCATTATACAAATCTTCGTCAGAATTTTGAATCGAGAAATATGGCATATTTTATCATTTTTTTTTAGTTTTTAAGTTTATCAAAGAATATGGTACATTTGTTGACTTCATGGTACCTTGATAATCCAGAAATATGGTCTCATGAATCTGTTCAAGAAAGAGATTTTATCTCTCTAATGCTTGGCAGATTAGAAGTTAAGATAGACATAGGTTGGAAATCAAATTTGAATCCAGAAATATGGTAAATGCATGCATCTCATTATACAAATCAATTGTGAATCCAGAAATATGGCAGATTTCTTCATTTGTTTTTGTTTTTTAAGCAAGGATATCCAAAAATATGGTAGATTTGTTCACTTTGTTTGTTTTTTATTTATAAGCAAGGATAAAATTGGAATTTTTTTTTTATGTTTTTTAAATATTTTTCAATATTTCCTTTCACAAAGTATATTTTTAAATTAAGAAGACTTTATTTTTTAGAATATATGAAATTAAAATAATATTTTTTTTTAGAATTTAATTTTTTTGTTTTTCAAGTTGTCTAAGTTCAGGGTTGACATGTGACTTGATAAAAAAAAACCATGGCATCTAAACTCTAAAAATCACAAGGTTCATGGCCACACGAATTAACTCAACATTACACCCATTGATATATTAGTGAGCATAATTTTTTTTTATAATTTATTAGGAAGAATTTCCATATACAATTTCCATATAATATGCTACAATATTTAGAGATGAAAAAGATAAATCTATTTCTTTAAATTTTATAAAAAATAATTTCCTAAAATCACAAAATCATTTTTTTTTGTTTTTTAATATATTTTTTCAAATCAATTGATTAACTCTAATATATAATTTGATATTTATCTAAGTGTCATTGATTTTCTAGTTTTAATTTAAAATTTTGTATTTTATACAATAAGACTATTTATTACAGGTTTAACTATCTTTTTTTTTTAGTTCAGTAAGACTACATTTTTCTTCAACATATCCAAATACATCGCCGCCATCTAAAAAAAGGTTAAATGTGTGATAAGTGCCTAACAACCAACTTCATAAACACAAGTAGAAGGGGATAGATCGAGCGCGTTCCAACGAATGACTTCCTCCCCGTCTATCCGCAGCAGCCATTTCTTTCTGGACAGTCTCTTCGTAAGCCTCGGAGCACAACGCATCTTCTTTTGCTCGATCTTCTTCCACAAGCGTTAGGCTAGCAGGATCCACATGATTTATTTTTTGGGATGAGATGTGTTCTCGGGAGTAGAAACATAACAATAATAATAAATAAAAATAAATTTGATAAATTATAGTTTTCTTAATGTATTTTTAATTCATGGTTTTTTTTTATGGTATTATTATTTAATGTAGCTTATTTAAATTATGTATAATTTATGGCTTTCTCTATGGTATAATTATTTAATGCATCTTATTTAAATCAATGAATAGTGTTTTTTTTTTTAAATTACAATTTTTCAATTTTACCAAATTTACTATTTGGGATTAATATTAGTTTATTTTACTTTTGGTTAAGAGATCTAGATTCCTACAAAGTTAACCACCGAAGTAAGATTTTTTTGTTGTCTTGTGTTAACCATTTTTCAATTTATAAGTTATTTCATAGTGATGTTGCACCAACTTCCAAGGGCCTTAACTATTGCATTACATAACAAGGTATGACTTTCTTTGTTGTATTTCTTTAACCATTTTTCAACTTATAAGATATTTCATAATGATGTTGCACCATCCCATTACATAACGAGATATTTCAACTAAATATGAGTTTTTTTTTAGTTTTTTTCGTAGTTATTGCTTCGACTTTTAAAAGGAAAGTTGTTACTCATGCCAATAGAATAGAAGACTCAATGATGAATCAAACTAGTACATTGTCCTTTTCTTCAAAAAATAATTTGATTGGTTTCATGTTAAATTTAACTTATTTATTCGTCCCAGAAGACCTATAGAGCCAAGTCTGGTAGAGATGTAGTAATGTAATTTTTAACATTTTAACTAAGTCAAATTTAGATAAAAACAAAAATTAAATTAAATTAACAAACTAAATAAAAAAATAGTCTAATGTAAACATTTTAGCTCACTCAAAATAAAAATAACCGTCAAAATATAATTTAAAACTAAAAATAAAATAACACTATAAAAACAAAAATGAGTTATGGTATCCAAAACCCATGGTATTCATGTGGAATATAGTATTTTTAAAGGAGAGAATAAACCAACCTAGATTCATCTTAACTTCAGATCCAAGTGTCCAGAGGGATCAAATCCCTTGATATGAAAACCTCTTTTAGAGTGGAAAAAATTTGATTTCTCTCTGTACTTGATAGATAAGGAGTTGAGATGGATCTAGGGTTCTCAAATAAGTGCTAAGTAAATTATGCAATTGAAAGAAATTTGATTTCTCTTTTTACTTGTTAGATAAGAAGTTGAGATGGATCTAGGGTATTCAAATAAGTGTTAAGTAAACATTGAATATTGATAACCTTTTTGTGACCAGTTTGAAAACATTAAAATGATTTACAGTACTTCTAAATCTTGAGAAGATTTCACAAAAATAAAATGGGGTTTTCATAAATGTGAATATAACTAATTACATAGAAATTGTCCGCCCTTTTATTTTTAAAGGCTTCTATTTTCAAAAGTAAATATTAAAAGTACTTCTTTAGAGAAACTTTTCAATATAGCAAAGGCTAATAGAAGCTATTTTACAACTTTATTTCCTAATGGTCCTAAAAACATAAATCCTACTAAAATTAAAAGAGAAGGGATTACCTTCTCAATTGAAGAATTTATTTAAGATGAGGCCATTAACAAGAAGAGAGTCCCTCTTTCCTGATAGATCTTGTAATATGAATGTCGAATGGCCTATCTTCTCGCTGATCTGAAATGGTCCAAGCCACATCTTTTGGAACTTGGTGTGTTTACCTTTATCCTCATGGGCTTTATCCCATTTCAAAACTAGATCACCAACCTGCAACTGTTTAGAACTAGACGAAGTTGAATCAAATGATGTTTTCATTATCTGCTGATGTTTTGCATGAGTAATTTTGGCCTTTTCTCTTTCTTCTTCTAATTTTAAAATTTGATCATGTCTGAGTTGAATAGAAGAAGAGGGGCTTTCTTCAATAAACTGAACTAGGGCTAGAGAAGGAAGTGCTAGATTGGTTGGTAGTATTGCTTCTTTCCCATATACAAGATTGAATGGAGAAGTACCTATAGAGGCCTTCTGAATTATTCTATCAGCCCATAGTGCGAATATTAAAGATTTGTGCCAGTTTTTATGATTCTGTTCAATAGTTCGCTTAATGATTTTAAGTAGATTTTTATCTCTGCTAGACCATTACCCTGAGGATAGTAATTTGCAGAATATTTCAATTTAAATCCTCTTTTAATAGCGAACTCAAACATGGCATTTCCAGAGAAATAAGATGCATTATAAAAAACAAGGGCATTTGGGACACCAAACCTGGTAATGATGAATTGATCTATACATTCTATAATTCCTTCAGAGTTTGTTGTTTTTAACAGAATTTCTTCAACCCACTTGGTAAAGTAATCAGTAGCAGTAAGGATATACTTATGTTGTTTGGAAGACTGTGGAGTTATTTCCCCAATGATATCCAATCCCCATTGTTCAAAAGGTTGCTCAATGTTGACTGGTTGCAAAGGGAAAGCTGATTTTCTTTGTCTTCCACTAGAGATTTGACAACTTTGGCATTTCCTTACATATTCGTGAGTATCTCTGAATAAGGTGGGCCAATAATACCCAGCATGAATGATTTTGTGAGCTGTTGTGTCAGCTCCAAAATGTCCTCCGGCTGGTCCATCGTGTAGCTCGTGCAAAACCTTTTGTGCTTCAGGTTTTTCCAGGCATCTTAATAAAACTGAATCGTAATTTTGCCTAAAAAGTACATCATCAATGATTATGAAGTTTTTTGCTTTTAATCTAATGGCCCGTTTGTTTTTATAAGAAAGATTAGGAGGTGCATATCCATTTTTTAAATAAAAGATTAAATCTGCGTATTGAGATTCAGAATTGGTAATACTTATCTGGTTGATTTCTTCAATATGTTCTGTATCACCTGATTCCAGAATGTTGGATGCTCCTGCTAATAACCTGCAAAAACCTTGGCCTCTAACAATCTTTGCTGGCTTGATTTCCAAGTCATACTCTTGAAGTGTTGTAACCCAATTTTCCCTTTTCTCACCTAATTCCCTTTGGATCAGTAATTGCCTTACTGCAGAAAAAGGAACTATAACTTTTGTATGAGCTTTTAAAAGGAAGGGCCTGTAGTGTTTAATGGATTTATACACAGCAAAGGCTTGTTTTTCAACTTCGGAGTAATTTAGTTCTGCACCCTGGAAATTTGAACTAAAAAATGAAATCGGTGCTTCCAAGTCGTGATCATTAATCTGAGTGAGTACCGCTGCATAAGATGAATCGGATGTGATAGTATACAATGTGAAATGATTAGAAAAATTGGGAGTGTTTAAAGCGGGGGCATTGATTATTGATTGTTTGATTAAATCAAATGCTTCCTTTTCCACAGAACCCCATCTAAACACTGAATTTTTCTTAATCATGGTTTGTAATGGTAAAATGATGTGAGAAAAATCGGGAAGAAATCTTTTGACAAAGTTGATCTGACCTAAAAATGACTGCATGGATTTTTTGTTATGAGGAAATGGGATTTCAGAAATTTCTTTAATCCTGTCAGGATCAAAATAAATACCATGTTTGGAAATGATAAAGCCCAAGAGCTTTCCTTGATTTAGAGCAAAGAAGGATTTTTTGGGATTGAGTGAAATACCATACTTTCTACAACGTTGGAAGATTTGATTCAAATCATGTAAATGGTTGGACCTCTTTTTAGAAAATACAGTAATGTCATCTAAATAGATGACTACAGTTTTGTTGATCAATCCTTTGAAGGCTATATCCATTGCTCTTTGGAATGTAGCTCCTGCGTTAATAAGTCCAAAAGGCATTTTATGATAGGCGTAAGTTCCCCATTTTGTTCTGAAAGTAGTTTTGAGTCTGTCATCAGGATGGACCAGAATTTGGTTGTATCCTGAAAAACTGTCTAGAAAGGACATTAGCTCAGAACCTGCTACTGATTGGAGTATCTGCTCCATGGTAGGTAATGGAAAATTATCTTTTTGGCTTGCCTTATTCAGATTTCTGAAATCTATACAAATCCTTATGTCACCATTTTTCTTCCTAATAGGCACCATATTGGAGACCCAGTTTGAATGCCGGACAGGAAAAATAATCTTTGCTTTCAGGAGTTTATTGAGTTCTGATTTTATCTGACTCTCTAAGTTTGGCTGTATTTTCCTCAATTTTTGTTGAACTGGTTTTTGTTCAGAAAGCATTGGAATGGTATGTTGGATGATTGATGTATCATATGTTTTTAAGTCATCATACTTCCAAGCGAAGACATGTTTATTTTTCCTTAATAATCTAATAAATGCAATCCTTTCTTCCACAGAAAGCCCTAGTCCTAAATTGATATTTTGAGGGTTATGCTCAGTACCGAGATTTATCAATTCAAATCTTAAGGTAGAACTTTGGAGTTTTGAATTAGTTACCTGTTTAAACTTGTCTTTAATATCATAGAGATCTTCAAGTTTAACCACAAGTTTTGGTATTGAGTTTTCCTCATGCTTTTCTTTTATCTGAAGATCATGATCATTTTCATCAATGATCTGATCATTGTAGGACTCGTCGGAAGTTAAGAAATGTAAGATGTCTTCATCGTGATTAAACACTCGCCAATTGGTGACATTGTCAGGAATTGATCGCCTAAAAATCAATTCTACTGAAAATCTATCTGGGCTATAATCTTCGGAAGGTAGGAGTTTAGAAGCAACATTGGCTAACAAGTCAGCTGCTGCATTCTGGGATCTGGGAATAGGTGAAATATTGAATGCTAAGAAATGAGATATAAGTTCCTGGACTAAAGACTGGTAGTGTTTGAGGTGATTAGAGAGACAATGGATTGTATTTCGAACTTGTTTTATAACAATCTCTGAATCGCCAAACACTTTCAAATATTGGACTTTCAAGCCAATAGCTTTATATAGTCCTTGCACCAAGGCTTCATACTCAGCTGTATTATTCGTGCATTCAAATTCTAACCTACAAGAAAGCATTGTTTTTTCTCCCTCAGGGCTGACTAGAATACACCCTACTCCTGCTCCTTCACTGGATTTAGAACCGTCAAAATATAAAGACCAAAATAAAGAATTATCAACAATTTTATTTACAGAATTCTCAGTAACATTAACACATCTTGAACTGTCAGTTTGTGAAAAAATTTCAATTTGGGATGTGAAATTGTTTACTAAGAATGGAGATGGTTGGGCAATATAATTTCCAAAGAATGATTCAGAAGAATAATTTCCCAATATATTATTATTAAATTCAATTGGTTGATTCTCCTGTTCGAACTCTGTGACAGTATGGGTCATGTGTTTCTTCCGATTGATTTTTATTTGATTTGGATTTCCCTTGTAGGGAAGCCACATATGAGACCAATCGGTAGAAATATACCCATGGAGCTTCTCAGACCAATCCCTGCTCAAGATTAAACCATAAAACTAAGGTATATCAGCGATTAAGATATCAATTCTATGAACTACTCGTGGATCAGCCGATAACTTGATAGTAACATAATTTATTTCCCCTAAGACTTGGACTTTGGTTCTATCTAACTGCACAATGTGAATTGAAGACTTTTGGGGTTCTATGTTCAGTTTAGAACAAACTGAAGTTGGCATTATATTAGATGATGCCCCTGAGTCAATTAAACAGTTGTGTAGATTTCGATTGTAGATTTCGTAGGTTAAGAGGAAAGGTGGGGTATGGGAATTTGATCTGTCTCCGATTAGAATCGTATCAGTAGTCTCAACTCTACCAGAAGGTGGTTGTCCTGAATCATTTGCAGCTTTAGCACTAGGAAGAGGCGAGGCAGGAACTGCATTTAGTTCCTTAAGAAGCAATTTTTGCTGATGTTTTAATTTACTGAGTTCAAACATTGGTAATGTTTGCCTTAGTCTTCTTCATGTCATCAACAATATTGTAATCCATTGAATCCGATACTACCAACGTCTTTGATGTTGAAGGTATGTTTGAGGAGGATGGCTGGTTTTGAGGGACTGTTGCAGCCGACTTCCTTGTGGGTACCTTTTCCTTTGTAGTATTAGTACCTGCACTCCTTTTCTTGGAACTTGCCTGGGCAGGTTCAGGGGTACTTTTGCTCCTAGTAGTCACAGGAAAAGCTTCTTGTTCAGTTTCGGTGTCGGAGTTAGGCAACATGAATTCCCACATTCCATGGCATTCAACAACTTCCTCTTCCTCAATTTCATCGAATGATGTAATTGTTTCATCTTCTTCTTCTTCCTCAGGATCTGAATCTGCATTGGATATAACATTTGGTGGTTTTGACTCAGTTTTCTTAAAATTCCTATATGGTTTCTTTGTTGAAGTTTCTACTACTTGCTTTTTAATTTCAACCATTTCATTTGACATTGTTTTGAGGACCTTTTGAAGACCCTCCATATCGTATGGATCTTTGGTGTTTTTCTTCTTTGAATCTTACTTGAAAGATACTTTTTTGGATTTCCTATCTTCGAGAGCAGTTTTCTTTTCCAAAGCGATTATACGTTTTTCCACAGCGATGGCTTCTTTCATATTTTCGGCCAAAGTTGGTTTCGCAGCACTATCTACAAAAATGGCTATATTTGAAGGTAAGGCTGTGATGTACCACTCACTTCTAGCTTGTTCACTTGGCTTGGAATTGGTGGGAATTTTATTCAAGAGCTTATTGAATCGGGAGTTAAACTCCTTAATTGGTTCTCTAGACTCAATTCTTAGATTTGAAAGGTCATTAATGAGCGTGGCCAAGGATCTATCGTCGCCATATTTGGTAAGAAACTGCTCCTGAAAGATATTCCAACTGGTAATGGATCCAGAGGGTAAGGAAAAATACCAAGACCCAGCTGATCCTTGTAACATGTAGGGGAAAAGTCTAACTACAACATCTTCTTCTGTTACTCCTTTTAAAATAACTGACAACATGAAATTATTTATGTGTTCCTCAACTAATGTTCCAGCGTCTGGATTAAACTTTGGTAACCACTTCTCAGGATAATCAGGTAATGGATGTAATGGTGCAGGCATAGTGACTGCACCAGGACTGTTCCATGGATTTTGAGCCATCTTGGGAGTACCAACGTTTGCCTGTGGTGTTCCAGGTGTTTGGGGAGGAGGTGGTAATGAAGACTGAAAAGGTTGTGATGTTGAAGGTGGTGACCCCTGGTGAACAATAATATGTAATGGGGAAGTGGATGTTTGACTTCGTAGTGGAGATGATGAGATGGAAGATGATGTAGAAAAGGTCTCACTATCAGAACCTTCAGTGTTCTTTTTTGCCTTTTTCCTTTGCGGTAAAGGCAACTCAGCTGGTTCAATGCCGAGTTTTTCGCTTTGAAGTCTGGTGAGAGGGTGAGGTAAGTGAAATTGCGAAGTATGACTGCCTTGAGATACTTCAGATCTCTGAGGTGATATGTAGAAGCCTTGAAGTTTCTGGATGATAGACTGAACTTCAGGGGACTCCCGACTTAAACGTTCTGAAGTATGATGTGATTGAGCAGTGACAGTTGATCCCTCTTCTTCTCGTTTGGACACTGGTGATTCAGAATGCAAACGGGAGGTCTGAGGTGAGGTGGAGGGTGATTTACTCTGAGAATGGTCTGTAGGTTTTGATTTACTCGCCATTCATAGTTGGGCCCTCCTTCTAGCGCCAAAAATGTTTATGCCTCGAAAATCGTTACATCAACATCGAGGGATAACCACCCGGTCCAGACCTTAATACAGCTCCTTTTCCGTTTGGGATGGTGGCTCCGACTGGATATAATGGGACCAGTTTCCCAGTAATGAATAAAAGGGGTGGATGAATGATTGGTTTTCTAATAGGTGATAATGAATGAAGGACTTAATCTATAAGCAAAAACGTAAATGACTATTTTATCCCAGGAAGCTTCTATTCTTAAGTGCAACGTTTAGTGATCTGTGTTCGTCGATAGGCATATAGATGACACTATTCAATAAAAAAAGACATTTATTTAAATAATAATTGCTTCGTTCAAATAGTTGAACGAAGTAATTGATAAAACATTGTTACACTTATCTTTTTATATTACTGATACATGAATGATTAGAACAATAGAAAACTGTAAACATCCAGTAGTGGAAAGTATAAAGACTGCTGTTAAAACACATTCATATATTCAATAATAGCAAGAATAATCAAACAACAATTTATGTAAAAAGAATAAATTCAGACATAGATAATAGTACCATATGAGCTGCAAATCTTTCCCAACGTCAATCGCAATTTGAATTCCTTCTTCCGACTCAGAAATACTTTTAAATAAAGGCAATAGTGCACATCCACATAAAAGCTTCGTTATCAAAATTTGGAAAAATTGGTCCAGTTTTCATAAAAAAATATGCCTGAAGTACAGTAGTGCAACTTCAGGTTTCAGTCATATACAAAAACTTACGACCCTTTCTAAATCCATGAAAGGGCCTATAAATACTAAATTAAGCTAACAAACTACAAAACTAAAATGCTACTAAATTGGTATAACCCAATCTTGAATATCTCCCCCACAACAATCTGGTAATCAGCAGCATGATTCATCATTCTGGTTGTTTGTCTTTTGTCATGAGTTTGCATATTGCCAACATTGGTTCCACTTCTTGAGGGCAGCTGAGACGAGTGGCAAGATTTAATATATTAGTCTTTGGCAAGATTTAATATATTAATATATTAATCTTTTCCGCCTGAGACGAATTGGATCAAAGCATCTGTTAGGCAGAGTGGCAAGATTTAATATATTAATCTTTTCTGCCTCTTTCTCTGCGTGTTTATAATCACGCAGAGTATAGACGCCACACCTTAGAGGGAAAGGAGGCCAGACTTGCTTCTTTGAATTCCTGAGAGTCTTTGTAGCCGATGCAGATGTAAGCTGATATGCTATCTCTCGAGCTAAAAGTTTGTCTGGCATATACAAGGGGAGGACATGAGGTCTGGCCTGGCTGCCGAAAACTCTTACATAAGAGAATTTTTCCTCTCCCAACCAGGTTCCTAAGGCTGTCAAGTCAATTTCTGCTTGAGAGGAGATCTTAGGAGTAGGTCTAGCAAAAATTGCATAGTAAATAGGTAGCATAAGTCCATTGCAGAGTTGATATAGGTGGTGTTTATACTGGGCTTTCCATAATTTCTGGTGATATATATGAATGGGCATGGGGTCCTGTGGAGTCCATCTCCACCCTAACACAGGAAACTCGGAATTAAAACAGAGGGTATCTAAAATGTAGGCACTAAATTAAAATGGAGGGATGAATCTATCAGTAACACGAGATTTGTGTCTGAAGTCAAGAATAGCAGTTGCTAACTTATCCGATAATATATTCCCCCAACCCATGATTTCACTATTGCATGCTACTTCCATCAAAGGTACCATCTCTATGGAAAATTTTGAAGAATCATGCAATCCCCACATTCGACACATCATAGCTCCAGCATAACAATAAGGAGAACATAAGGAACTGACGGAGTACTTACCCGAAGACTCATGTTTGTGTTTCGCCGGGTTCTGTCTCCATTCCCGTATAGGCTCTGACTTAGTTTTATTTTCATCTCTAAACTTCTCCAGGAATGCTTTATTATACTTCTTCTCTGGTTCGGGCAAATGGTACATTTGTCTCAAATCATCAGGCTGAAACGAACTGAAAACTCTCCCATCAATAGTGCAGAATATTCTATTCGTAATTGGAATTTCTTCAATGGCCCATCTCACTACATCTGTATATGGAAGGATTTTCTCCTGAGCCGCTACCCTGTGTAGGTAGGAATCAGCCAAATCTTTCAAAGTAGCATCAGATTTCTAGCTCGAGCCTGCTGTAGCTTGTACCGTTGTTTGCTGAGGTTCCTCGGCTTCAATCAGGTTGTAAATGCTCTGCCAAGTAGTATTACTGAGACCAAGACATGTAGTATCTGAGATTAATCCTTTTTTGTTTGGTCCTGGATCGACAGCATGTTGTCCTGTTACCACAGAAGCTGAAGTTGTTCCAGGTTTCTTAGATTTCTTCCCCATTTGGTCTAAATTTGCAATTGCGGAGAAGCTATGTACAAGAGATAAAATGACCGTAATCCAGAGAATAGATGGCGGAAACTAAGTACAGAAGAATTATGTCAATCAGTAACTAATCATAAGACTCCCGCAGATATAATCTCTGAAGGGATTTAGGCATAACTGCTCCATTAATTAACCGTTTAAACCTGTCAATCAATTAAATGCTCATTATATCCTTCATTTGCCGAATAATCTATTTAAGCGCGGATTTGATTTTTATTTGGCGGTTGGGCGCAAGTGAATCACTATTGGGAAGCGGAAATGCTTTTAAATAATAATTAATATAATATGTCGAAGCCATATCAATCCTTTTTGAAAGTCGCGCTTGGCTTTATCGCGATCGGTGATCGGAGGAAGACTTGCGCAGTTTCATTTAAGTTATTGTAGAATCCTCGATCGCCGATAGCGATATCGCTTAACTCGCATCGGGAGATTTTAAGAATTTCGTTGTATTCATATCACATTCCCCGATTGCCGATAGTGATATCGCATCGGAGCCAGGAGAGGGGCCTTCTGTTGTGATTGTTTTATTTTCCCAATTGCCGATGATTTATTAACTCAAAAGGTTTGTAATGTTTCGTTTGTTTTTGGAACTTTTAGAGGAATGATGAGTTAATACCAATTTAATCTAAAAGGGACCCATTTCATATTATAGTTTTCTAAAGCAAAATTTTATGAAATGACAACGTTCTATAGACATCGCTATAGCGACGGTTTCGGGCGGGATGGAAAAAATTTGGGAAAATTTCCGACATTTGGTCAAAAGCGTCGGAACCAAGTGTCGGAATTTCCGCCAAATGTACTAGTGATATAATGACATGCATGTTTCTTATTTTCAAGTTCCATTATGCTTCTCAAATTCAATCCATGTTCTAGTTATGTGTGTTGGCCATTTGATTTTCTATGCTATGAGTTAAATTGTCCATGTCAATTGGTTTTCTTTTAAGCTTTCAATATTTACTTAAACATTGTAAGATTTTTTTTGGTTTACACCATAAATCTTAGTGGCGAGGGGACCATGATCCCTGCCCTGCAGATGTGGGGCTTGGGGCTTGGCTTCTTGACCCCTAGGCCTACTGATATTCCTTACTCATAACATTATAAGGGTTTTATTTTAAAAATAAGATCACTTGTTACAATTGGCTTCTTGACCCCAAGGCCTGCTGATATTCCTTATCCATAACATTATAAGGGTTTTATTTTAAAAATAAGATCACTCGTTACAATTTCCAAGTCATATCGATTCCTAATTGTATTTTTTTTGGTTACCATAAAAATATAATTATTTTTTTGCTCGATAATATTTATCAAGTATGTTTTTCAGCATATATTGTTTAGCATGGTCCATTTACTGTTATTTCCAACTCTTCTTCCACTCTATATTATGTAATTGTACTAATTTTTAGAATAGGTACAGACTACACAGATTACAAATATCATAACCATAGAAAGTTTTAAGCAATAAAAAAATATGTATTCACTTATTTTTAAATTTTTTTCTTTATATCCGTGCTAATTTTAGAGTTATCACCTCTTTACAAAGTAGATGGAATTTAACAATATCTCTAATTAACATTCAATTGAAAGTTACCTCTGCGGAAAACTTAAAAAAAAATTATCTTTATGTGTGACAAGGTAAACTAGTAAGTTCAATATACTTATCTCTGTTTCTCTTGATTAACTGATGGCACTGCCCAACCATAAGAGAGGCAATCATGTCCTCTTCTGCCCCCTTTCTCTGCACTAGAGTTTAGATAGCAGGTTTTCTTTTTCTTAAGTTAGACATTAGGACCCCAGTCCAGTCTACACTTCTTCAGGTACAAAGTTCCACTGGTAAACCACCAACTCTGAACATTTCTATTTTCTTCACAATCTTACTGATGTGAAACTCTTTTTCCTTTCTGGAACAGAACCCCTTCCCCTTCTCAGGATTTCCTTTTATCCTGTTGGGGAGGGTAAGTATCAGAAACATCCTCTTTCTTTTACTCTGGAATCTTATTATTCTTTACCATATAGTTAATAAATTACTCATTGTAATTTCTTATTTATGAAATAAAATTCCAGATTCTTTTCACTTAATAAATTCTAATGTATCCATAAAAGTCTTTTAAAATAAATTGAAAATAAAATGGGGTGTTACATGGTTCCTTCATAAATGTCTCTATATCTAGAAATCATAGTGGATTCACTCATAGTGGATTTACAATTTAATTGAATGGTTTAAAAAAAAAAAAAATCTCAATTTGTTACGAGAGGATCACCATTATGGTCCTTAAACATAGACTATAACAAAATGGATTTTAGTTATTGACTCTTTTTTTACTATATCAACTTTATTTAAAATCTCTTTACTTAATTTGGTTAATTTCAAACAATGAGCATGAAAATCATGGATTATTATAAAATAGATGTCACTTATTGCCTAAACATCACAAGTTAATAAATTTTCTCTTTGTAACTCTTTAAAATGTTTGTTAACCATTAACTATTTATCAAACTTGATTTCCCAAAGTAACATATTTATTGGAGTAAAGGTTTATACTTTATAAAACAATGTGTAATATTAATTTAAATTTAGTTTATGAAAATAAAAATTTTATCTGTGTTGTCACCATAAGTTTGAGGATCCAAGCCTACTAAAATGCTTCATTAAGACCAAAATCCAAAGCACAAAACTACTTGAAAATCACCACTGTTATTGAATTTAAAATTCAATTTAATTGTTTTAAAATAATATATAATTTTTTAATTTATTGGACTCAAAGACCAAGTTTGAGGATACCAAGAAAAATCCATAGACACAAAACTACTAGAAAACAAGCATAATTAACCTAATCTGATTTAAATACTATTTTAGTTGCATGCATAACGTAATGAAAACAATTAACTATTAATTTTATTTTTATTAATTTTTTTTATTAGTTAAAGTAAATTTGATTTGGTCAACTACGTGTGGTTTTTGAGCTCATGGTATCATGATAACCCATGGTATTCACGCCTGGCATTTGAGCTCATGGTATCATGATAACCCATGGCATTGACACATGGTATTAATGTGGAATATAACCTATATAAAGGTGGAATTAAACCAATCTAGATCCATCTTAACTTCAGATTTACTGAGTGTCAAAAGACATCAAATCTCTTCAAGAAGTCTTGGTAGATTAGAAGTTAAGATAGATGTAGGGTGGTATATACCGAACATGCATCTCATTATACGAATCTTTATCAAAATTGTGAATCCAGGAATATGTTAGATTTTATTATTTGTTTTTATTTTTTAAGCAAGGTTACCCAGAAATATGGTAGATTTGTTGAATTCATGGTACCGTGATAACTCATGGTATTGACCCATGGTATTCATGTAGTATATAGCCTATATAAAGGGGGGATTAAACCAACCTTGATCCATCTTAACTTTGGATTTACTCTAAATGGTGAAAGGCATCAAATCTCTTGAATATTTTCAAGAAAGAGATTTGATCCCTCTAATGCTTGGTAGATTATAAGTTAAGATAGATGTAGGGTTGTATGTATACCGAACATGCATCTCATTATACAAATCTTCATCAGAATTTTGAATCGAGAAATATGGCAGATTTTATCATTTGTTTTTAGTTTTTAAGTTTATCAAAAAATATGGTACATTTGTTGACTTCATGGTACCTTGATAATCCAGAAATATGGTCTCATGAATCTGTTCAAGAAAGAGATTTTATCCCTCTAATGCTTGGTAGATTAGAAGTTAAGATAGACATAGGCTGGAAATCAAATGTGAATCTAGAAATATGGTAAATACATGCATCTCATTATACAAATCAATTGTGAATCCAGAAATATGGAAAATTTCTTCATTTGTTTTTGTTTTTTAAGCAAGGATATCCAAAAATATGGTAGATTTGTTCACTTTTTTTGTTTTTTATTTATAAGCAAGGTTAAAATTGGAATTTTTTTTATTCTTTTTTAATATTTTTCAATATTTCCTTTCACAAAGTATATTTTGAAATTAAGAATACTTTATTTTTTTTAGAATATATGAAATTAAAATAATATTTTTTTTTAGAATTTAATTTTTTGTTTGTAGTTATCTAAGTTCAGGGTTGACTTGTGACTTGATAAACAAAAACCCATGGCATCTAAACTATAAAAATCATGAAGTTCATGGCCACACGAATTAACTTAACATTACACCCATTAATATATTAGTAAGCATATTTTTTGTTATAATTTATTAGGAAAAATTTCCATATACAATTTTTTATGCTTATTTTATAATATGCTACAATATTTAGAGATGAAAAAGATAACTCTATTTCTTTAAATTTTATAAAAAATAATTTCCTAAAATCACAAAATCATTTTTTTGTTTTTTAATATATTTTTTCAAATCAATTGATTAACTCTAATATATAATTTGATATTTATCTAAGTGTCATTGATTTTCCAGTTTTAATTTAAAATTTTGTATTTTATACAATAAGATTCTTTATTACTGGTTTAACTATCCTTTTTTTTTTAAAGTTTGGTAAGACTACATTTTTCTTCAACATGTCCAAATACATCACCGCCATCTAAAAAAAGTTAAATGTGTGATAAGTGCCCTAATAACCAGCTTTATAAACACAAATACAAGGAGATAGATCGAACGCGTTCCAAGGAATGACTTCCTCCCCGTCTATCCGCAGCAGCCATTTCTTTCTGGACAGTCTCTTCGTAAGCCTCGGAGCACAACCCATCTTCTTTTGCTCGATCTTCTTCCACAAGCGTTAGGCTCCACATGATTTTTTTTTTGGGATGAGATGTGTTCTTGGGAGTAGAAACATAACAATAATGTTAAATAAAAATAATTTTGATAAATTATAGTTTTTTTTAATGTATTTTTAATTCATGTTTTTTTTTATGGTATTATTATTTAATGTAGTTTATTTAAATTAGGTATAATTTATGGCTTTTCCTATGGTATAATTATTTAATGCATCTTATTTAAACCAATGAATAGTGTTTTTTTTTAAATTACAAATTTTCAATTTTACCAAATTTACTATTTGGGATTAATATTAGTTTATTTTTCTTGTTGGTTAAGAGATCTAGATTCCTACAAAGTTAACCACTGAAGTGGAAGACTTTTTTTTGTTGTCTTGTGTTAAGTTATTTCATAGTGATGTTGCACCAACTTCTAGGAATCTTAACTATTGCATTACATAACAAGGTATTTCAACTGAAGACTTTCTTTGTTGTATTTCTTTAACCATTTTTCAATTTATAAGATATTTCATAATGATGTTGCACCATCCTATTACATAACAAGATATTTCAACTAAATATGAGTTTTTTTTTTAGTTTTTTTTGTAGTTATTGCTTCCACTTTTAAAAGGAAGGTTGTTACGCATGCCAATAGAATAGAAGACTCAATGATGAATCAAACTAGTACATTGTCCCTTTCTTCAAAAAATAATTTGATTGGTTTCATGTTAAATTTAATTTATTTATTCGTCCCAGAGGACATATAGAGCCAAGTATGGTAGAGATGTAGTAATGTAATTTTTAACATTTTAACTAAGTCAAATTTAGATAAAAACAAAAATTAAATTAAATTAACAAACTAAATAAAAAAATAGTCTAATGTAAACATTTTAGCTCACTCAAAATAAAAATAAATTAACAAAATAAAAATAACCGTCAAAATATAATTAAAAACCAAAAATAAAATAACACTATAAAAAAAAAAAATGAGTTATGGTATCCAAAACCCATGGTATTCATGTGGAATATAGTCTTTTTAAAGGAGAGAATAAACCAACCTAGATTCATCTTAACTTCGGATCCAAGTGTCTAGAGGGATCAAATCCCTTGATATGAAAACCTCTTTTAGAGTGAAAAGAAATTTGATTTATGGATCTACTTGATAGATAAGGAGTTGAGATGGATCTAGGGTAGTCAAATAAGTGCTAAGTAAATTATGTAATTGAAAGAAATTTGATTTCACTTTGTACTTGTTAGATAAGAAGTTGAGATGGAGTACATGTTAGATAAGAAGTTGAGATGGATCTAGGGTATTCAAATAAGTGCTAAGTAAATTATGTAATTGAAAATAACATTAATAAATCAATAGACTAAATAGTGAGAACCTCATTATTAAGTAGAATGTTTAAAAACTAACAAAGAAGAAACCCCAACTAATAGAATGGATTTATATATCAAGTAAATAGAACATTTTTATTTGTGAATATTATATAAAAATTATAGTAGTAATTATAATTAATAATTAAACCAAGTTAGTTCTATCTTAACTATAGATCTACTAAGCTTTAAGAGGGGTCACAGTTCTTTTTACTCTAAATCGGTAAATAAACAAAACATAAACTTTTAAAGATAATTCAAATACTCTCAGCCCTTGGTTATCTAAACAAAATACCACGTAGTGTAATTCATTATGATTTGAAGCCTGGAAATATACTCTTTTATGAGGATGGCGTGGAAAAACTTACTTATTTTAGTCTTAGTAAAATAGTTTTGGATGATGTTGGTTCACGAGAAATTGAACTTACGTCTGAGGGTGTGTAAGTTCATTTTCCAGGATTGCATTGAGATCTTTATCTCACTTCCTTCGTGGTGAATAAGGTGAACTTCCCCAAGCATACATGGCTACCCATACAAGAATGAGAGGAAACATGGATGTTTTCATGTATGCATCTCCAAAATAATTAAGAGCATTTACATCCGCAAACAGAAAGCCTTCCGCTAGAATCCACTTAAGATGTATACTTAATGATAACTGAATTTGATAGAAACTCTATCAAAAAAAGATATTTTGTTCTATCAATAGAACAAAATCACTTAGAGAGTCAAAGACTTTATTCTGTGTTAGCAAATCCTATGCTATAGATTTGTGAGTTATGCTTTGTTAAGGAAAGCTAGGAATCTTGGGCTACATTAAGTACATCTCTTCTCTCCGCTTGGTTGCATGTCAGGCATCACTGAATGAGGTCTTTCGCTTCATTAGAAACTTTAGGATAAGCTGGTATGTTCATTCATGATTTTTCCTTCCATTAGAGAACTCTCTTGTGTTTGATCATGTCTAAAAGGTAGCTTTCCAAAAATCATGTAACAGAATAATACCCCAACTGACCAAACATCAACCTTTGATGATATGAGCAGTGTCTTCAAATCATAATGATTTACACTTTGTGGTCTTTTGTTTAGATAAACAAGGGCTGAAAGTATTTGAATTATTATGGTCCTTGCCTCTTGCTCAGATAGACATGGTGTTACCTGCAAGACTGCATCGAGATATTTCCCTCACTCTAATGTACTATGTTGGATTATATATTTTATTTTATTTCCATTACTACAATAATCCAACATAGTACATTGCACTGAGGGAAATATCTCGATGTATTCTTGCACATAACACCATGTTTATCTTAGCAAGAGGCAAGGACCATAATAATTCAAATACTTTCAACCCTTTTTTATTGAAACAAAAGACCACAGAGTGTAATTCATTATAATTTGAAGCCTGGAAATGTCCTCTTTGATGAGGAAAGTGTGGCAAAATTTATTGATTTTTGTCTCAGTAAAATAGTTTTGGATGATGTTGGTTCACGAGAAATTGAACTTATGTCTCAGGGTGTAGGGACATATTGGTATATGCCTCGTGAATTCTTTTATATTAACAATACACCACTCATATCATAAAAGGTTGATGTTCGGCCCATTGGGGTATTATTCTATCAGACAATTTTTGGAAAACTACCTTTTGGACATGATCAAACACAATAGAGTGTTCTAAGGGAAGGAACAATCATAAATGCACATGGAGTGGACATACCAACACATCCTAAAGTTTTTGATGAAGTGAATAATTTCATTTAGCGATGCTTGACATGCAACCAAGAAGAAAGACCAGATGTACTTACCATAGCCCAAGATTCCTATATTTCCTTAACGAATCAGAAATCACAAATCTATATCATAGGATTTGCTAACAAAAAATAAAGTCTTTGACTCTTTAAGTGATTTCGTTATGTTGATAGAATCAATGAAATTTTTTAACAGAGTTTCTATCAACTTCAGTTATCATTAGTATACATCTTAATTGGATTCTAGGGCAAGGTTGTCTATTTGCGGATGTAAATTCTCTAAATTGTTTTGGAGATGCATACATGAAAAAAGGTAATGTTTCCTTTCATTATTGTATGGGTAGCCTTGTATGCTCAGGTAAGTGCATCTTATGTAATACGAAAAAAGTAGAGAATTAAGTTCGAGAAATGCTTTGGTTTGAGGTAGGGGAGGAGAAAAACTTTGAAGTTGGTGAAGGGCTATGGGTTATATACCCAAGAATCAATGTCAAGGACACTCCCTTGTTTTATTTAGTGGAGAGGCGTTGATTCATTCTTTTGGGGATTATTTTATGGTATAAGCTCCAACATTCGATGAGAATTATGAGGGTATTTAGAAACATTTTAAGCAGTCAAAGGTAACATGGTAAAGTATCCTGGAACAGGGAATAGAGATCCTATTTTCGAAAATATGACTTATGGTAGTAAATTCCATATCTTAAGGAGATAGAGATGATTTCAAAGGAATCCCTCAACAGTTAAAGGAACATGGCACAGTTGGTAGAGAATTAGTTCCACATCACAAATATCATGGAGATATTAAGGTAAAAAATCGACAGTGGCAACTAGGTGGGGTATTATTCTATTAGATTATTTTTGGAAAGCTACCTTTTGGACATCATCAAACACAAGAGAGTGTTCTGAGGGAAGTAACAATAATAAATTCACATATGATGGACTGAAATGTTTTATGAATATGTTCATTCTGATGGCGTTGGATCATGTTTTCTGGGATGATGCCAGTCCACATATGATTATAGCAATGTACTTTTTATCTTATCTTAATATAAACAACTTTTCCTTCCTTTCTGAAAAATAGATTACCTAAATTTATAAATGTTATGCATTACAATTGATGATAAATAGATCTAAAAATGTTTTAATTATTTATCTTTGAATATTTATCTTTGAAAGTTTATGTTTAGTTTATTTAAGGATTTATAACTGTAGTTTTCATCAGTTCTTATAACAAAGTTATTAGAAATAGATTTATTGTTGGTTTTTTAAGTAAATCTTATAATAAAGTTATTATAAATAGATTTATTATTATTTTTTCATTTATTTATCACAATTCATTATAAATAGATTTACTCTGTTTGTTTATGTCTGAAGGTTTATATTTTTTTTTAATTTAATTTTTTTGAAAATATAATTTTGAAAAGGTATTTTTTAAATTTTCTAGTGAAAATTATGATTTTTCATAATAATATTTTTTGGGCATTTATATTTAAGTTCAGATAATTAGAATTTACTGAAATAGAGTAATGAGAGTCACTATTTAAATAAATGATAAGTTTTTTTTTTAATCCACAACAAAATAAATAATTTAACCATAAACTTAAAAAAGAGATAATAAAGTAAAATAAAATTATTAATAAATGGCTTAATTATTAAAATTATTTATTACGCTATAAAGCGTCACTATTTGAAAACAACTCTCCTAAATGCCAAGCGTACTATTATACATCATTGATTCAGATGTTAGACGATTCAAATGTTGTCTACCCTTGGATTAAAAACTATTATTAATCAGTTACATTATCTCACCACCGCCACATTCAGAAATTTCGCAGTGTCACATGTGAGCATTCAAAGATTCAATCAGGGGTCATGTTGATTTAGCCCGAGCTTAATGAAAATCACCTGCGTCTGTTAAGAGGTAGGTTTTACTGGTTGGTTGATCTTCTTGTTCATTTTATATTTTCTCAAAACTCTGTATGTGCAAGTTTCTTGGAAATAACACCTCACATCTCGAGTAACATCAACAATTTCGTGACAACAGGCTCACCGTTTATGTTAAGCTCAACGTCTTCTTCTACGACTGCTTCAAGCCTGGCTATGAAACGTTCGATCTTGAAGTCGAATTTCTTGGCGGCTTATGCTTCCTCTTCTGCCAATCTTTTATGCTTTTTCGTTACGATTCTTGAAATTTCCTAGTCTTTGTCCAGCAAATTCATCTTCTCCACCCGTTTCCGTTTCTTCTTAGTCTTATGAAATTTTTTTTTATCATTTTGATTTTCAGGGTCATCAACATTATTATCTTTTGGCATTGGTTCTTATTTTTCAATATATGGATTGTGATGTATGATGCAGTGAAGCGTTTCTTCCCCTTGTTACATTGTTAATTTTGGTGAGTGTTTACTATGTTTTGGATGTTGTCTTAAATATTAACTCATTGTATAGGGATGTGGACATGTTTTCTGCAACATTTATGCATGCACAGGGGCATCAATACCAACAATTGAAGGGGTCAAATCTGCCAATCAAAGGGCAAGGTGTCAAATATGCAGACAAGTATTGCTTGAGCTAGTTGCCTTCAGATTTTAATGGAGTGCACTCCATTAAAAAAAGTGCACTTGATCCACTTTTTTTCATGGTATTATTATTTAATGTATATGGTTTTTCCCTACTTCTTATGTCTATAAGTCAACTTCCAATAAAGGGATCAAAATAGATGCAATGTTTAAAGGAGACAACACATGTCAAGTTGTGGCATCTATATAGTTAGTGCATCACTTTAAATAATAATACCATGAAAAAAATCATGAATTATGCATCACTTTAAACAAGTTACATTAAATAAAAATATAATGAGAAAATTATGCATTAAAAATCTCTTTTAAAAACCATAAATTATCAAAATTATTGTTATTTATTATTTAAAAATATTGAACATGACCATACAAAATATTATAACATTTCTACCATAATAGAATAGAGAACACATCTCACCATAAGAAAATCATGTTGATCGTGCTAACGTAAGGCTGGAGGGTGACAATCTAGAAAAAGAAGAAGCTTGTCGCGGATCCGTTGAGAAAAAAAAGGGGATTCGTGGGTTGTGCTCCTAAGGCTTGGGAAGAGGCCATCGACAAAGAAATTGTTGATGCGGATAGACGGGGAGGAAGTCATTCGTTGGAACGGGTTGGATGTATCCCCTGGTATCTTTGTGTTTATGTCTTTGGTCTCCCAAAGGAAAATAATAATAATATTTTTTTACTATACAAAATATTATAGATAGTATTTTAATGAGTTAAACAAATAATAAATATTTTTCTATGGTATAAAATACAAAATTTTAAATTAAAACTCGTAAATTAATGAGAGTTTGATAAATATCAAATTATAAATTACACTTAATCAATTGATTTGAAAAGATATATAAAAAAATAAAAATAAAAAAGATATTTTGGTTCTAAGAAATTAACTTTTATAAAATTTAAAGAAATAGATTTTTTTTTTTTCATTTCTAAAAATTGTAACATATTATAAACTAAGCATAAAAATTTGTTTATGAAAATGTTTATTAATAAATTACAAAAAAATATATATGTTTACTAACATAGTGATGGGATGGGGTGTATTATTAAGTTAACTTAAGTAGTATGGCTAAGAATCTCGTGATTTTATATATACCGAACATACATATTATTATAAATATCTTTGTTAGAATTGTGAATCCAGAAATATGTTAGATTTTATCATTTTTTTTTGTTTATGAAGCGAGGTTATCCAAAAAATATTGTGGATTGGTTGACATCATGATACTATGATAACCCATGGTATTGACCACTAGAATACTTATGAAAATTATATGTGACGAATTTTTCTATAAATTAGGATGTCTTAGGACTCCATTCCAAGCGAAATCGCTCAAAAATACCCTTGTTAACATGTGCTAAAAAAATAGTAGAAAAGTATTACTCTAAAAACTGGAAATTCAAGAATTAGTGATCTAGTTAACCTACCAAATGCCTAACCTAGTCAAGTGAAAATGCTATGGCGTAAATTATGTTATTAACTTGAAATTTTTTAAGAATTAATATTGGTGGAATAAACTCAAAATAGGCTCATTGACATGTGCTAAAAAGTAGCAGAAAATGACTACTATTTTGCTACAAGAGACTCCGAGATATTCTAGATTTGTGAACTAGCAAACCAATCCAAGTAGCTCAATGATGTGCATGAGTTTTAAAATTTGTTCTAAATATGAATCATGCTTGATACTTTTTCAATAACCTATAAAAAAACTCATTTTAATCCTTTAACCAGTATGAACTACAACAAGAGAAACATAAATAGTAAATGCGTAAATAAGAGATGCGAGTGAAAAATACATTTAAAGAAAATAAATAAATTGTACAAGAGATCTGAGAGGCTCTTGGGATGGCTAAGCCTAAGGATACTCATATTCCTATGAAAGAGACCAAGCTTTAGAAGCTAAAAATGGGACCAACCTTCATTATTTGAATCGATCCAAGTACATCCCTACTAGAATTACATGACCCTAGACGAAAATTTGAATTGGTATTTATACAAAATGATAAGGAAGCATTCCTCCTTGAAAGGATGTCGTTTTCCCTTCCAAAATCCCTCAAAAAGTGGATCTAGTTCCCAACACTTGGAATCTTCATTAAATAACAATCTTGGTCCATCACATAAGCCTCATATTTTATAGAATCTATTTGTTCCCAATCAAATCCTAGACAAGTTTGAACCAATGGAATACTTGTATCACTCATTACTTGGATTCTTTCACCATCTTCGTACAATGGAATTACTAATTTGAATATGCAAGCTGTCCCCTTCCCTCGATAAATCTAGGGAAAAGGGTGTTGTCATATTCGAGCCATCCAATATTCCATGTTCTACGTTAGAATATCCAAAAATCGAATTTATCTATAGAATACCACTTTTTGGTATTCTAAGAATCGCATGATGACATGGTTTTATTCTTTTTCCCCATTCTTTATCACACTGCAACAAGACGATGAATCGATTCATTTTATTTTTCCACTTCATATTTTAATTCTTAGGGGAAAAGGTGACACAAATAGAGTCTTGATGCTCGTTGGATATGGTCCGATCAGTTTCAGTTTCTGAATAACTGAAGATTTGTTCTTCCTTCCCATAGCAGTTTGAGTCACCTAATCTATGTTCCACTTGATCCACATAAGAATCAATATGTTTGGCAACAAAAGGTTGAACATCTACTTGATCCTGATACTTATGAAATGGAAAGGGTACTACATCGGATCTGTATTTACCTCCCGAAAATATCCATAGATAACCCATCCTGAGTATATAATGAACATTACCGTGTACATATTCAGGTGCATGACACACATTGGTACTCCATTGCATTTCTCCTTCTAAGTCATAATATATATTTTTGGATCCCATAGTAG
The DNA here is from genome assembly GCA_034641835.2 of Pinus albicaulis. Taxonomy (NCBI): domain Eukaryota; kingdom Viridiplantae; phylum Streptophyta; class Pinopsida; order Pinales; family Pinaceae; genus Pinus; species Pinus albicaulis. Next base: position 327,306,924 of record CM076582.1, read on the forward strand.
ACCAAGTACTCTTATCACATCGAAACTCCTTTTTGATCAAAATAAAATAATGAGAAACAGGAAGAGATTAAATATATGTGGTATCCCCCATATGGGAGATACAGATAGAAATAGTTATTATTTTTTATATCCATAAATTCGATTTAACATAATATATTCCAATATCTAACATATAGAAAATTGTTTTAGAATCAATTGTCTAACATTTGGATATATTCATATGTTATTAATACATATATTCCCTGATATCTTATGTAGGAGAGGAGTACTGGTATAGAACTCATTGTTATTTCGAACCAGGGTGGTTCGATCCAAGTTATCTTAATTTTCGTTATGTCGTAGAGGGCGGGTAACCAATTCGAGCACATCTCTCACATTGGAAAATCCATGAATCTGGGCAAAAGTAAATTCAATTAACCATTTAGTACCAATTCCTCTTTCCCTTAACTGGTTAGCATGAGCCATTCCGGTGATGGCTAAGTCGGGTTGTAGCTCGCGCATACGTCGTTTCTGATTCGAATTATCTGGTTTCTCCACAATTTGTGGTATTGGTATACACATTCTTATACATGTATCTTTTAAAAGTGCTAATTCAGCAGCTTGATACCGTTTATACATATATGGAATACCAATTTCATAAACCATCATACCACATCTGATTAAGAATATTGCTAGAGATATTTCTAGGAGATTATCTCCCATGAAAAAGACAGATTTTCCGTGTACCAAATCAAGATAATCTTTTAAACTCTCCCATATATGTTCCTCTCTTTCCTCCAGAATCTGGGCCTTAATACCAAGTATAGGACAAATCCTTTCGATCCAATCACACGTTCCATCCAGACCAATAGGAAAAGGAGCTACGATTAATTCACATTTTTTTCGTCTTATCAAAGTTGTTGTTGTACGACAAAGAAATAGGTTAACCCCAAAAACATAAACTCCATCACCCAGTGATGGAAGATCGACATATCTCTAAGCGGGCAACCAACCTGATACCTTCATGAATTGGCGTCTTGATTCTGTATCAAGTTGAGAAACCAAATTCGAGGGTAAAGACCCAAAAAAAACTAAGGGAGGATGATTTTCATATTCCACGAATTTCTTTTCCTTCAGAAGAGGAAAAGGTTATAATTTTGCTTCTGTTTTAGTTTCTTTTGATTCACCGATGGGGAATTCTTATTCTGGACAATGATGTTCCATTACAGCTAACACAATATCTTCCCCCCGAGTAAAAGAATAATCAAGTCCATTTGCTCTTGCCACTAGAATTGGTACACAAATTTCATATTCCAATTTGGGTTCCATACCTTCCAAATCCATTTTTATTATTTCTGTAGTACAAGTTCCTATCCATATGATGACGATGGGATCTCTATCTTTTCTTATCCAAATACAAAGCGTTTTCAATTCCTCATAATCATTCAAATGGTCCGAGATATCTCCTTCTTCTAATTCTGCCATTGCATAGCAGGGTTCTACAAAAATCATAACTCCAAGTGCATTTTGTAGAAAATAACCGCATGTTTTTGTGCCCACTACCAAAAAGAAACTATATTCAATATTTTGATACAAACAAGATACACAACTAATAGGACAAAAAGTATGATAATTACCCGTTTCACATTCAAAAGTTATAGTTTCATCAATTTTGGTCGACATAATAGGGAGGGGAATAATAAACGGCTGAGCATAAATAAGGAAAAGAAATAATGAATAAAAATAATAATAAAAATAAAGAATCCGATTGACAACAAATTATGGATAAATTTTTAATTATAAATCCTCGTAAACCTAAGGAAAGTTTCCTGAATCTTTTTTTTTCTGTCCCCCGCCACCAATGGGATTTAGATAAATATCAAAGGGTAAACTAAATAATTCCCGATCTGGAATCTCTTTTGGGACAATACCTTCTAGTTGGGATGATATTTGATCTACTATGCCTATATAATAATTACACACATAGTTAAGGGATGGCTTAGATCCAACCATTTCAAATAGGGTTTTACCCTTTACTCTGGAAACTCGGATATCCTCAATAATAGGCAATAACTCTATTATGGGCATTGGAAAGGCTTCTAAATATTTATTGATAAGATCTCTTCTTGATGTACGATTTCCCACCAAACCTACTAATCGGAGTGGATGTGTACGCTCTTTTTCCCTTATAGAGGCAGTAATACAATTAGCTGCAAATAATGCATCGAACCCATTATCTGTAATTAATACACAATAATCTTCATAGTTCAATGGAGCTGCAAAACCTCCACAGACCACATCACCTAATACATCGAATAAATAAAATATAATATTCGTAAAATTCATTTAATTCTTTTAACAACTTTACAGTTTCTCCCACCACATATCCTCCACATCTGGCTCCTGCGGGTGGACCCCCTGATTCCACACAATCCACCCCTCCATAACCCTTGTGAATTACATCTCCGGGCCAAATATCCTCATAATGATAATCCTTGGATTGTAAAGTATCTATAATTGTAGGTATTAGGAATCCTGTAAGAGTAAAATTACTATCGTGTTTGGGATCACACCCAATCTGTAACACTTTTTGTCCACGTCTCGCTAGAGCGACTGAGATATTACAACTAGTTGTTGATTTACTGATTCCACCTTTCCCGTAAACTGTTATTCTGATCTTCCAATCCTCCTTTATCTAAATATAAAAGTTATATCTTTATTTCAAGGTTCTATATAATCGAATTATTCCTTTTTAAAGTAATAAAAAAATTGAATGGTAGTAATATTGAATGGTAGCAACAATAATAGATCCTATTGTATTTAGAGTTCAATAACTCTAGGGTGGGGTGTCCAAGAGTTTAGAAAAAACCTTATTGAGTTTCTCAATAGTTTATACATTGATGATCATAGGTTGGTCCAAAGAACAAGAATATTGAATGTATATGAGAACCCTTCATTGTTCCTCAGTAGCTCAGTGGTAGAGCAGTCGGCTGTTAACTAATTAGTCGTAGGTTCGAAACCTACTTGGAGAGATCCATTTTATTCAAAATAGAGCTCGATTTTACCATTAGGAGTAGGTCAAACATTACCTGTCCTTATTCATAACATAATATATGCATGCACAATCGCCACAGGATCAAGATAGGATCCTAGTAGTCCGGGAAAGGAAAGATGGAAACAACGTTCTGTTCGAAATACTGAAGAGTTCGGAGAAACAAATCCATTGTTCTCCTGATGTGATGACATTTCCAAAGCTGAAGGTGAACAGGCCTCTATTCTCTCGACCCATTACCAGTTGTTAGAACTATCAGTTCATTCCCTGGAAGTCAGAATTGGATCCCTACATGCTGTCAATATAATTTCCCTCGGAATTGGGAGAATATGTCGTTCTATAACCCTAATATAAATCTAATAATGAGGAAGATTTATAGAAGGTCAGACACATATATGTTGGTTAATCTCGGACATACCGGGTATCATTTTTGACAAATGACCCTTTGTGAAGAGAAATTACCTATATTATCTCAGTCAAAATGTTAAACACCATGTTAAGCACACATGGTGTATGATAAGAATAAACACACACACAAGAGACTCAACACACAATGAAAGATAAGCGTGAGGCTTTCTTATTTTTTCCATTATACATGATGTACATTTATAGTACAATGGTGTGACTCTTGGTTTCACATTCCAAGGTCACTTGGACTCCATTGTGACTTTTCGCATTCCACACCTACCCATGTAGGATTAGGTGTTCCAATCCCCCCTTAATCCGAAGGGGTATGTGTGAGTCCAAGAAGAGAGTTGTAATACAAATCTGAAAATTATGCATGGTAGCTCTTGGGCTGAATCAACTCTCTGAAATGTTGGAAAAAGGAGGTGGTTTAAGGATTACCACCAACACTGGAACGCAATACTTGTTGCAGTTCCCAGAACTCTTCCAAAACTGGCAAGAAGCTGAAAGCTTCTGCTAGAGGAATTGTCCCTCATAAAAAAGGGAGACCTTCAACCTAAAATAATGGAGGTCTACTACCTGTGATGGTTTTAGGATTACCAACAACTCTAGAATGCTTGAAGCATTTCCTGGAACTCAACCAAAGCTGGCAAGAATCTGAAGGCTTCTGCTAGAGGAAGTGTTCCTCATATATGAAAGGAGACCTTCAACCTACAAGAAGGGAGTTCTAATACCTGTGATGGTTTTAGGTTATCCACCAACCAAAGATGATGGTTTAAGGTTGTCCACCAACCGAAGACATGCTCATGGGAATTTGTGTCTCTGGCTACATCTCTGAATCTGGAATGACGAATTGTGGCTCAGGCTCGCTTGAACTGCTGTGTCTCTGGCTACAACTCTGAACATGGAATGAGAGATTGTGGCTCAGGCTCGCTTGATCTGACGTCCAAGCTTGTACATGACCACCATTTTCGCCCCTGTCAAGGACAAGGTGAGATGATGGCGAAAACTCAACTGCAAGTTTGTTCAATATCCGTGAACATGTTCTAACATGTGTCATAAACATCTTCTTGGCTGCTTGATGCCCATTGCCAAGAAGTGATCCATCGAATATGAATCTTTGTTCTTGCAGGAGGCTTGTTTTTGTTTTTTAAGCAAGGTTATCCAAAAATATGGTAGATTTTTTCACTTTGTTTGTTTTTTATTTATAAGCAGGGTTAAAATTGGAATTTTTTTAATGTTTTTTTTAGTACTTTTCAATATTTCCTTACACAAAGTATATTTTGAAATTAAGAAGACTCTATTTTTTTAGAACATATGAAATTAAAATGATATAATTTTTTTAGAAATTATTTTTGTGTTTGTCAAGTTGTCTAAGTTCAGGGTTGACTTGTGGCTTGATAAACAAAAACCCATGGCATCTAAACTCTAAAAATCATGAGGTTCATGGCCACACGACTTAACTTAACATTACACCCATAGATATATTAGTGAGCATATCTTTTTTTTATAATTTATTAGGAAAAATTTCCATATACAAATTTTTATGCTTATTTTATAATATGCTACAATATTTAGAGATGAAAAAGATAAATCTATTTCTTTAAATTTTATAAAAAATAATAAACTAAAATTGCAAAATAATTTTTTTGTTTTTTTATATATTTTTTCAAATAAATTGATTAACTCTAATATATAACTTGATATTTATGTAAGTGTCACTGATTTACTAGTTTTAATTTAAAATTTTGTATTTTATATAGTAAGATTATTTATTATTTGTTTAACAATTTTTTTTTTTGTAATTTTGGTAGAACTACATCTTTCTTCAACATGTCCAAATACATCACCGCGATCTGAGAAGAGTTGAATGTGTGATAAGTGTCCTAACAACCAGCTTAATTTAACTAAAACTCAACTAGCATGATTATTTAATGTAGCCTATTTTAATGTAGCCTATTTAAATTATGTATAATCTATGACTTTTTCTATGGTATAATTATTTAATGTATCTTATTTATACTATTGAATAGTGTTTTTTTCAAATTACAATTTTATAATTTTACCAAATTTATTATTTGGGATTAATATTAGTTTATTTTGCTTGTTGGTTGAGAGATCTGGATTCCTACAAAGTTAACCACTGAAGTGGAAGACTTTTTTTTGTTGTCTTGCATTAACCATTTTTCAATTTATAAGTTATTTGATAGTGATGTTGCACCAACTTCCAAGAGTTTTAACTATTGCATTACATAACAAGGTATTTCAACTGAAGACTTTCTTTGTTGTATTTCTTTAACAATTTTTGAATTTATAAGATATTTCATAATGATGTTGCACTATCCCATTACATAACAAGATATTTCGACTAAATATGAGTTTTTTTTAGTTCTTTTTGCAGTTATTGCTTACACTTTTAAAAGGAATATTGTTACTCATGCCAATAGAATAGAAGATTCAATGACGAATCAAACTAGTACATTGTCCCTTTCTTCAGCCTTTTCATCTTCATGTAAAAAAAATGGAAAGTGCATGTCAATTATTAACAACACCAATTATTTCCAATGGCTATCCTACATGGTATAATTACTTAGAAGTAAACGGCTTTATAGAATAACCACAGGAGAAGAATCTAAACCTACCGATGGAGATGAAGTTACTAAATGGGAAAATAAACAAGATCAAGCATGAGGGTTGATAGGAATGTCCATTCTTCAAGAGCTTAGATTTCATATCCAAGAAATTGACTTTCCTGTTGAAGCTATGAAAATTTTAATGTTGTTTTTGGCTTTAAAAATGAAATCAGAGCCCACTAGCTTGAAAATGAGTTGCTTACTTTGGACTCCAATAATTTCTCCTCGGTTGAAGATTTTTTTTCCAAACTCAATACGCTTAGACTTCTCATAGAAGGTTTTAAGGTCAAAAAGGAAGATGGTAACCTTAACTATTCCATTCCTGCTAATATTGGCCCTACATACTCGATATTTGTTTCCACCTTCTATTCAACTAGAGAAGCCCTCATTTCTCCAGGAACAACCTATATGTCCCCCTCTTTTGATGCCTTTTGCAATTATTTGTTAGGAGAACAAGAAAAAATCTTAAATATTGGTATTATTAATACTAGAAACTCTTCTAAGAAAGCCTTAGCAGCCTAACAACAACCATATCAAAAAAATCCTAAGAAGGAGCATCCTAAAAAGAATGGTCTAAACCAAACAAGGGTTTTAAGAAATTTCAGCCACAAACTGAAAAAGAAACTCAACAAACTAATAAGGAAAATAAAAACAAAGGGAAGAAGACATATAGACATTAAAATTTTTTTAATCTTGATCGTCACATAGAGTCAAAAAATTTTAAGAATATGGATGTCTTGGAAGTAACAATGAAGAAGTAAAACATCAATTTGGAGAACTCTTAAACTTCATCTTCAGGAATGACACTTTCTGCTTGTCGTTGTCAAGCATCAAAATCTAGTAATGCATTGAATTTATGTTCTTATTCTCATTCTCATGAGTGGCTCATTGATTTTGGAGCCTCTTACCACATGACCAAAAATAAAGCCATGTTTTCTTCTTTAAACGATTTTAACACCAAAAACATTTGTGTTGGTGATGATAGATATCCTAGTGTTGTAGGGTCTAGAACCATTCATCTAGATAATGGTTAGTTTAATGATGTATTATGTGTTCCTACCTTGTCCTGCAAACTTCTATCTGTTTATTAGATAACTGATCCATGTGGATATCGGTGGCCACCCACCTATTCCATTTGGACTAGCACCATCAATTCTTGCACCTTTTCACATTCAGCACAACTTACTATTTTTAGCAGTTTTTCGGGTCCTGAAATTCCGGAGCCGTTTTGAGGCCCTAAACGACATTTTTTGGGTATTGTTTTACCATCGAATTTCATGGAATGAAATTAGTCACAAAATTTGTGGTCCTCGGATAGATCTTTCTAACGAGATATTGAGCGCATCAAACGGAGATCGGGTGCCAAAGTTACGCCCCTCGGAAGTTGAACCACCAATTTACCCAAACAGACGCCCACAGTTTTGGCACCTCATCTCCTACGGTTAGGTTTTTGGACGTTTCGGATTCTACATTGTTTCTCAATAATAAATAGGCCCTCGAGCCTCATTGTAACACAGTTCAGAGGTCTGTAGCCATCACATCTCTTCTCAGAGATTCGCTACTAGCACCCTAGCTATTTTATTTCCATTATGTCTGTACGCATATTTCTGTTATTAATGAAATGACGCATTATTTCCGCTGCATCTCTATATTTATGGTTATGTGTTTATTCTGTTGCATTCTTGCATAAATCCATATCAATGGTATCAGAGCGGGTCTGCTCTTTCTTTGTTTTTCTTTGCATGTCCCCAACGCGGTCAGGGTATAAGGAGTTAGGGCTCGATCTGGTTGAACCCTTGCAAGATCAGCCTCGCAAACACGACGACCTCCCTTGGCGGAAGAGAAGAAAAGACGAGGGAGAACGGGGAGAATCTGTCAATGCGCTCGAGGAGGCCCTCGAGGAAAACGGAAGGAACGCGATGGATAACTTTGTCAAATCCTTCAACGGCGCACATGTGGTGCATGCGCATCCAATAGCCACTCTGGAGGCGCCACTCCCTTCAAGGTACAGGTAAACTTTGAAATTCCTATATTTGAAGGAAAAATAGATGCAGACGTTGTAGACAGATGGTTAAATTTGCTGGAAGGGTATTTCTCGGTCCATGACTTCTTTGACCGAGAAAAAATTATTTTTGCACTCCTCAGAGCTGCCCCCCATGTCAAATACTGGTGGGAAACCTACCATGAGCAAGAGGGCGAAGGAGAACCCTCTCTTTTCTCGGCCACATCCACTTGGAATTCGTTTCGAGATGGCATCAAGGAACAATATTGCCCCGTGGGGAGCTATGAGGACAAATACATCCAATGGACCACGCTGCGGCAACAAAAGGATCAAGATGTGCACGAACTGACGAATCTGTTCCATACCCTGCGCACAAAGTTGGGTATTAAAGATTCGGAGAGACATTTGGTGCTCAAGTACCGCGGCTATCTGCTCAAACACATTCAGGAGGAAATGGAGTTCCTCGACATTACATCGCTTGGCACGACATATCGCTATGCCACCAAGATCGAGCAGAAATTTAAGCAAAAGAAGTGAGACTTTGGATGCATAGGTACGAAAGGTGCTCGGGCGGGGAGCAAGGGGCAAGGCGAGGGCAATGCGAGAACAACACCACGATCCCGAAGGACACGGGGGGGGGTGGTGTCGACTTTCCATAACGACCCCACTCACGGCACAAACGAGTGTCGGGCCATGGTTTCTGGTGGCCGGAGCAAAAGGCACCGAATCGGATGCATTTCGGTCACGAGTTAGAGAACCGGACAAATGCAATGACGAAGACGGATCATTGATGCGGATCGGGTGCCATTGTTGCCACCACCAAAGATCCAGAAGGAGGGTCCAGAGGATCCACAGGAGGGGGAGCGCCTCTTCCAGTCGCAGATGTGGGTAAAGGGTTCTCCGCTGCAATTTCTCGTCGATAGCAGAAGCCAAAAGAAACTCATTTCAGTAGAGGTCATAAAGAATATCGGCTTACCAACCATAGCACACCCACAGCCGTATACCATCGGGTGGCTCCACCCAGGGAGAGATCTTCGCATCCGCCAGCAGTGTCATCTTCCGTACAGTATCAAGCCGTTCACGGATGAGGTATTATGTGATGTTTCTCCTCTTGATGTAGCTAATGTATTATTGGGCCAACCATAATTGTGGAGGCGACATGCTGTGTATGAGTCTAGGCCTCGTACTGTTATTATTACTTTGGGAAATAACTTGTACAGGATACCAGAGGTAGTACTGCCTCCTGTCATCTCTTTGAGCGCATAAGAAACAATAGTAAGATTGTTTCCCAACCCAAGAAATTTATTTGCATTACCATTCGCCCACAATGAAAGAAGAATATTTTGGCCACAGCCTAGAAACAAGGCTACCCTGCACTGCTGCAACAGATGGACAAAGTCATGGAGGAATACAAGGAATTTTTCACTTCACCCATAGGGTTTCCTCTACACTGTCAGGACAAGCACTCCATTGATTTGACTCCCAACGCACCACCACTTGATGTTGCCATACATCCTGCAACTACACATACAGAATCCAAACATGTACTGTCTAAGGCTGATAAAGAAACCAAATTTACTAAATGCATCCAGCATTTCCACCCGCAGGTCCATGACATCTTCAATACATCTAATACTCAGTTCAACAGAATTTGCCTCATATCATGGAGGATCTCAACGCAATGGGGACCATTGCTTCCTAAGGAGGGAGGAATGATCCAGGTGGATATTGGTGGCCACCCACCTATTCCACTTGGCCCCCCACCATTGTCTCTTTCAGTTTTTCAGTTTCGGCATAACTTACTATTTTTAGCGGTTTTTCGGGTCCTGAACTTCCGGAGCCGTTTTGAGGCCCTAAACGACGTTGCGCAGGCATCGTTTCAGCGAATTTCATGGAGATAAGGTCGTCCCGAGTTGTGGTCTGGATGAATCTTGTGAGCTGTTGAGCGCATCCGCCAGGGTGGTTTCAGTCGTCCCACGGAAGTTGAACCACCAATTTACCCAAACGGGTGCCCACAGTTTTGGCACCTCATCTCCTACGGTTAGGTTTTTGGACGTTTCGGATTCTACATTGTTTCTCAATAATAAATAGGCCCTCGAGCCTCATTGTAACACAGTTCAGAGGTCTGTAGCCATCACATATCTTCTCAGAGATTCACTACCAGCACCCTAGCTATTTTATTTCCATTATGTATGTAAGCATATTTCTGTTATTAATGAAATGACGCATTATTTCCGCTGCATCTCTGTATTTATGGTTATGTGTTTATTCTGTTGCATTCCTGCATAAATCCGGATCAGTAACTCATTCAGGTGAAGGGAAAATAATATAATTCTGACCTCAGGATGTTGTAATTAAGGACCTAAGAGATCCAAGACATATTTTAGCTATTGGAATTATTGATGTTTCCACAAGGTTGTATAAGTTTGACAACATTGGGTCATCATGTCTTCCCTCTGCTTTTTTTCCTCATAATGATGAAGTGGGAAAACTTTGGCATGAACGATTTAGTCACTTAAACTATCGCTCTCTTCAAACTCTATGTAAAGAAAATATGGGGACAAGACTTCCTATGGTCTATTTCCAAGATGGTATTTGTTCTAGATGTGTACTCAGAAAAAATCATCAGGATAGTTTTGACAAACATGTCTCTTGGTATGCTTTAGCCCCTTTGTAGCTTGTGCACAGTGATTTATGTGGTCCACTTCCAATTGTTTCTTTCTCTGGCTACAATTACTTAATTTTCATTGATGAGTTTTCCAGATGCACTTGGGTATACTTCTTAAAACTCAAGAGTGAAGTTGTTAAGATGTTCTTGGTGTTTAAGGCCTTTGTTGAGAAACAATTTGGACATCACATTCTTAGGTTCATATTTGACAATGGAGAAGAATATGCTAGCAACAAATTTATCCACTATTGCACTGAGCATGGAATTCAATTGTAACATACTGGTTCATATACTCCACAACAAAATGGTGTAGCTGAAAGGAAGAATCAAACTCTAAAGAAAATGGCTAATTGTATGCTTTAATCTAAATGACTTAGTCTTAATTTTTGGGTAGAAGAAATTAACTGTGCAAATTACATATTAAATCACACTCCTTCAAAGGTTTTAAGGAATATAACTCGAGAAGAAGTCTAGAGCTCAATCAAACCATATGTAAGTCACTTTCTTGTTTTTGGAAGTGAAGCTTGGGCCCATATTCCAGATGTGAAACATAAAGCCTTAGAACCTAAGAGTGAAAAATTCATTTTTATTGGATATTCTGAAGATATCAAAGGATATAGACTTCTTCAACCAAAATCCAAAAATGTAATAATTAGAAGAGCTGTAAATTTTGATGAAAATATATTGACATGTGAGCCTAGTTCGGCAGGTGTGCCACCTTCGGCTTGCGAAGCTGATTCGGCATATGTGACACCTCTCTCTATCTATTCTATTTTTGACAAAATTCCTTCTATTTTGGATGATGAAAATCCTCCTCCACCTCCTCAATATCTTCCTTCAGCTCCACAGCTTCCAAGATGGGTCTTCTCTACTCGGGATGTAGCAAGTTCTCTTCCAGGTGACACTACAGATCAACGTCGTACATGTTATCAATTTAAAAGAGCCTCTTCCTTCCTGGCTCAAGTTCCTGAAAATCCTGATCCAAACACCTTTGAATAAGCTTCAGGTCATCTAGATTGGGATGCAAATATAAATGAAGAATATCGTTCCTCACTGGAAAACGATACCTTGGATCTTGTTCCTCTTCCAATGGGAGGAAAACTTGTCAGATGCAAATGGGTTTACAGAACAAATTTTGGACTAGATGGAAAAGTGGATAAACATAAAACTTGTCTTGCTGCTAAATTATTTTCACAAGTTGAAGGCATTGACTATATTGAAACCTTATCCCCCATTTCCAAAATGAATTCTATTTTCCTTGTTCTTTCCCTTGCTACCTCCTTTAAATGTGAAGTCAATCAGATGGATGTTAAATATGCCTTCTTACATGGGGATTTTCATAAATAAATCTACATGGAACAACCCCCTGGCTTTATCCAAAATGAATATAGCCTTGTTTTTTTCCTTAGGAAGTCTCTTTATGGTCTCAAACAAGACCCTCGGGCTTGGTATGCCAAAATGGATAGCTTTCTCTTAGATAATGGATTTTCTAGATGTCATTCTGACAACACTGTCTACACCAAGAAAGTGCGCAAGTCCTTAATCATCCTGATTGCTATGCAAGTGATAGTGTCCTCCCCATAATGCATGATCTAATATGAGCGTCCATATGGTTCTAACTCAAAGAAAGTAAGTTTGAATAATAGAAATGGTGCTTACATATTTAAAACAGTAACCCAGGTCTTACATTCAAAGAAGAATATACCACTTTCTCCAATCGTCGTCCTATGATGTTCTTGTGCTTTATTGGGCTAAGCCATCATGTATCCATTTAGGTCTGATTAAGGTTGCTTCTTCTACTACCTGAATTTAATTATACCTTCATCAACTTGTTGGTAAACTTTTGTATCTACAACACACCCACATCCTAAGTTTTCTTTGTCATCGTCTGGAACAGCAGTTGCCACCAAACTTCATCAAAATCTCACTGGGCAACAAAATAATATACAGCACATCCTATTAAAAGTGGTTTGGTTTGGGTTATTTCTGTAGAACTCCTTGTTTTTATGGTTACTAAAATTAGAAAGAGGTCTGGGCTCATAACCCTTATGAGACACTAGAAGCATATGTTGAACGATTTTAGTATAATTTGAAAATATATCCATATACTGCACTGTCTAAAGATATTTTGAAAGAAACAATGATTAAAGGAATGAAACAATAATGGGTAGAGACACTTAATATAATGGGAAAATGGGACATCTATCAAGAAGAATATGATGACATTATTGGATTGTGTATGAGGTGCTCTCAAGGTAGTACATGAAGTAGACAAACCGCATGAGATTCAGTTATGAGGAATTATAAACAGTCAGGTGGCAGCGTGACTAGCGCAGAATTCAGAAATATTTTAGAAGATTTTAAAATCGATATCTTAGGCACCCTCACAACGTAGCTAGATGTCCTACAAGCCAAGCAGAAGCAAGCTTTAGCAGAACAAAAACATCGTTGTTTTTCTCCCATGCTGTTGGAAGAAGCACAACCAGCAAGAGTGTCCATTAAACATGGTCCAGACATGTTCCATTTGTATGAAGGACCATGCCATTGACCATTTCCCTTCACTCCCAAGGTTTAAAGTGGTTTTTAAAGAGGTGGGAGAAGAAACAGAACCGGTGTATCTAATGAATCAATGCTGACAGTGGCAAGCATGACCAGGTATGTCACAAGACTTGTCTTAGTTTTTTTCTCCTCCGCAATTTAATCAACAGAACCCTGGAACAACATGGCAAGGCAAATCACCTTTTTCTTTCTGTCCATCCCAATCATTTTCCATTCCTCCTTGGCCAACACAATCCCCTTTAGGTAATAGTTTGTCAAATTTTCTTTTTTCTCCCCCTTACTGGCAAAACAATCCATACCAGTCCTAGTGGCCTGCTTCCACTTCAGAGAATACAAATTGGTCTCAAAAGTGGCAGGGACCCCTAGGAATAACCAATTTACCTATGGGAACAGGGGCTCAGAATCAACCCACATTACTAGCTCCATACTAATTCCATCACAATCCTCATCCTATTATGCGTCCTCAACTACCAGGTCAACCTAATCCTAATCCTAATAACAGACCAGTTAATCTAATACAAATTGCTCTGAACCCAAACCCTGAAACTGGAAACAAGAAATGCAATGAACTTAGGCTGAGATCAGGGCATGTTATTTCACCTAAAGAATATATGGCCCTACCACAACTTGGGTCTGAAATTCCAACAGTACCTAAACAATCAACTGTGACAAAAATAAATATAGAGCAGGGGAGGGACACAGTTGACCAAAAAGATCCTGAAAACCATATTATTTCCTCTCCTCCATTCCCTGAGAGATTAACACTACTTAAACTAATAGTCTCTTCATATTTTGATCTCCTAGGGGAATTAAAAAATATTTTCATTAAAATTCCTCTCCTACAGGCTATACAAGACATCCCTATCTATGCCAAAACAATTAAAGAACTATGCAGAAAAAAATAGGTGAGGAAAGAAAAGACTGTACCAACTGCTCATGTAGTGGGAGCACTGTCAGAGTTACTCTTGGGTAAAGAAACACTAATAAAATACAAGGATCCAGAAAACCCCATAGTCACAGTACATATCTTTGGCCACTTATTTTAAAACATGTTATTTGATTTGGGTGCGTTCATTAACATCTTAACTACAGAAACTTGCAAGAAGTTAGGTATAACAGCGTTGGAACCCACATATACCTTGTTGGAACTTGTTGAAAGAGTTTTTATCAAACCAAAACGTATATTATAGGACATCTTGGTTTCTGTGGACTCTTGGGAAGACCCGACAGAATTTTTAGTTATTAACTCAAAAATTAGGTTAGATGGACATCCCTTGATATTGGGACAACCTTGGTTAGTGACAGCCGATGCTTACATAAGTTTTAGAACATGCAACATCACCATTGGAGGAGATACCATAAAGAATATTTCCATATAACCCCCCTACCAAACCAAGTATTCCCACTCTAAATATTCACAAAAAACCACATACATACGTGGAACAAAATATTCGTTCACCACTGACAATAGTTGAAGCAGTTGAATTCAAAGATCAAACTGAAGATGATGTAATAAATAACTTGATGAACCAACCATCTACTTAAAAAAATTTAAAGTGCCAAATGTTAAAAATAATTCTTGATAACGAAGCATAGGAGGACCCCTTAGCAGACATTGATGACTAGCACAGACCCACAACTTTTTTTTGCAACAGCATGCCAACTGAAATTGAGCCAGGAAAAGTTTTAAATATCAAAGACAGTCTGGATAGTAACTGACAGCAAAATCTCGTTAAAATTTTACAAAAATATAAGGGAGAATTTTCTTGGGACTACCCAGACATGAAGGGTATAGATCCTCAACTATGCAGACATCACAAGTATACTAAAAAGAATTCTCAGCCTATTCAGTAGCCTCAGTGAAGGTTAAACCCACATCTGAAAGACATTGTAAAAGATGAATTACAAAAGCTGCTAGATGTAAACTTCATTTATCCTATTTTAAACAATAAATGGGTCTCTCCTTTAGTAGTCATTCCTAAAAGGAATGGTAAGTGGTGAATCTGTGTGGATTACAGATAACTAAATAAAGCAACACAGAAAGACCATTTCCCAATCCCTTTTGTTGATTAGGTCCTTGATACATTGGCAAGAAAGAGGTTCTTCTCTTTTCTTGATGGTTTCAGT
This sequence comes from Pinus albicaulis, assembly GCA_034641835.2. NCBI lineage: Eukaryota > Viridiplantae > Streptophyta > Pinopsida > Pinales > Pinaceae > Pinus > Pinus albicaulis. The sequence continues at coordinate 327,322,349 of CM076582.1, forward strand.
GGTTACAATAAAATCCAGATAGCCCCTGAAGACCAAGATAAAATGACCTTTACCTGCCCCTAGGGTACATTCGCCTATGGGGTATTACCGTTCATACTATGCCATTCCCTAACAACATTTCAAAGGGCCATGCTCAACATTTTTTCTGATTTAATAGATGAAGGGCTCGAGGCTTACATGGATGACTTTACTCCATATGGAAATGACTTTGATCATGCACTACAAACACTAGAAAATTTATTGGAACAATGTATTGCTACCAGATTGTGTTTGGGCAACGAAAAGTTTCACATGATGATGACCGAAGGAGTGATCCTAGGACACTATATCTCTGCAGCTGGAATACAGGTAGATCCGGCAAAGGTAGAGGTAATTCTTTTATTAGCCACACCTTGTACTCAGACAAAGGTACATAGTTTCCTTTGATATGTAGGGTACTACCGTAGGTTTATAAATATTTTTTCACAAATTGCTGCACCCTTGTATGCATTAACTGGAAATGTTGAATTCCATTGGTCTAAAAAATGTGACACTTATTTTTTAGATTTGAAGAAAATGGTCTCGATTGCACTAGTCTTACATGGCCTCAATTGGGAGCTTCCCTTTCACATTTCCTTAGATGCATCCGATACAACGATAGGGGCATCTCTCGGTAAAGAAGAGGAAAAGAATCCCTATACTATTTACTATATTAGCAAGAATCTCACTCCTGCTGAATTAAACTATACATTAACTGAAAAGGAATTCTTGGCTGTCATTTATGATATTAATAAATTTAGACATTATATAACTGGCTATCAAGTATTCATGTATACCGATCACTGTGCCATTAATATTTAGCTAATAAACCTATTAAAAATGGAAGAGTGACTTGTTGGTTATTGATTTTACACGAGTTTGATATAACTATCAAGGACTATCCAGGAAAGGAGAACGTATTTGTAGATTTCTTGTCTAGAGTTTCAAATTCAAATGACCCACTAGCGGTGGATGATCAATTCCCTGATGAGAATTTGTTTGTTGTAATAGTAAAAATGTCATGGTACGCAGATGTAGCGAATTATCTGGCAATAGGAAAGCTGCCAAGACACTTGACAGCAAAGGAACATAAGCTAACTATTCAACACAGTGCTATATTCTCCTAGATCGATGGATATATTTTCCGTACAGGAGCTGATATGCATATATGTACATGCATCCAAGAAGACAAGATTTATGAAATCTTAAGGGCCTATCGTGATGAACCAAGTGGCGTCCATTTTGCAGATCGCAGGATGGGTTACAAAGTATTACAAATGGGCTACTATTGGCCTACAATTTTTAAAGATCCCAAGAAATATGTCCAAGCCTGCGATAGTTGCCAAAGAGTGGGTCGCTCTGACCAATTTAAAAAGATGCCATTGTAGCCACATTTGGTAGTAGAACCTTTAGAATGGTGGGCAATAAATTTTTTTGGGTCATTCAACCTGCCATCGAATAAGAAGACCTACATACTGGTTGCCACAGATTATGTGACGAAGTGGGTAGAAACAATGGCTTTGTTGAGAGCTACAGAAGAATTTGTGATAAATTTTATTTTGACCTATTTGTGCGGTATGGATTACAGAGTGAAGTGATAACTAATGGAGGGGAACAATTTTTGGGAAATAAAATCACGACCACTCTAAAGAACCACCATGTCACCCATAGAGTCACCTCTCCCTACCACTCGCAGGCAAACAGGCGGGTTGAAAGCACCAATAAATTCCTTGAGGAAATTCTCACTAAAACAGTCTCAACACATCACTGGGATTGGGCTACTACACTGTCATAGCCCTTATGGGCTTATCAAACTACGTGGCGAAACACCACCAGATATTCTCCGTACCATCTGGTATCTGAAAAGGAACCAATTTTCCCTATTGAATTTGAAATAAATGCTCTGAGAATAACCAAGGAAGTGCGGTTGGATTTGACGAAGGCCCAAGTTAGAAGACTCCAAAAAATAAATGAATTGGATGAATCATGACTACTTGCTCTACAACGCACTACAATTATTCAACAACAATGAGCTAAGTGGCATGAAAACCTCATAAAAAGGAATACATTCCAGAAAATAGATTGGACATTCCTCTATGACTTTAGATTCCAAGACTTCCCGAGTAAGTGACAAACAAGGTGGCTTGGGCCATACGAAATTCAAGAAGTGCACAACAACGGTACCATTACCCTGACCACCATATATGGATTTGGCTCTGCCTTTCGAGCCAATGGACACCGGGTGCGCCTCTATCATAAACCACTTATGAAAGATTCTTTCTGCCAGCAGGTGCGTGATGATCCCACCATCGAAATTTTAGCTATAGGGCACGATGGCCCTATAGCTTTAAGTTCATAAAAATTTGTTATTTCCTCTTGTAAATATTGTATATATGTTTCCTGCAATTTATAGTTCTTCTCATCGTTTTACATAATAATTCCATCTCTTTTTCATTATTTTGATGCTCACAGTAGCATTCTTTTTATTTTCTTTTTTCTTTTGTGTGTTTTGTTTTTCAATCCATCAACCAATTGTTGTTCAATCAAATTGAAAAAATGTCATTCAATTAAAATGAATGGGTGCATTTTTTAGTGTGTTTATTTCTTTTGTTCAAACCATTGAACAATTGTTGTTCAATCGAATTAAACAGTTTTTTTTCAATTGAATTGAACGGTTTTCATTCAATTCAAATGAACAGTTTTTTTTATGTTGTGTGAATTTACTTTTGTTGTTTAATCCATTGAACTGTTGTTGTTCAATAAAATTTAACAGTTGTTGTTCAATTCAAATGAACGGATGTGTTTGTTTGTGTGTTTATTTCTATTGTTCAAAGCATTGAACAGTTGTTGTTCAATCGAATTGAATAGCTTTTGTTCAATCGAATTGAACAATTGTCATTCAATTCAAATGAAAAAATATTTTTTTGTTGCATGATTTTACTTTTGTTGTTCAAAACCATTGAAAATTTGTTGTTCAATTGAATTGAAAAGCTGTCGTGCAATCCAATTGAACAAATGATTTATTTTCTAGCATGTTTTTTTTTCTTTTCTTTTCTTTCTATTTTTTCGTTTAATTTAGCAATTTTTTGTCTTTTGATGGTTTATTTTCAAATATCCACTCTTCCTTTACACATTCTCGCGATAAAACCATTTTAAGAAAAGGAATTGGCACCTAAAGAGGAGAAAAGTAGTGATATTACTAATATTATGATATTTTGAAATTTTGATGGAAATCTCTACTTCGAGAGCTGACATGGTTTATCTGGATAATGAAGGGCTCGATATCTCCTATTCAGACATATTATTACAGAATTCATTTTTGTAGTCTTATGCTGGTATATATTTTTACACTCTCAAGTGCTAATTCTCTTTGGCATGAGGATATAGGAATAAGAGTATTAATCGTATTGGCATTATTTTTACTTCTTACACCATCCCTAACTCTTAAGGAGTTAATTAGGCTCCCTCCACACACACACACACACACACACACATATATATATATATGATGTCTATGTGAATTTTTTTTTTAAGAAGAGATAATAAGGGGTCTCATCACGAGCCAACCTACCATGATCATGAGGGTTTAACAGGTGACATTCCCACAATGGTCAACACACCATGGTAGTGACCTTCTCAATAGCTAAAACTACTTGAAGGACAGAAGATATCATCACGATCTGGCCTAACCACTCTGTTAAAATCCCCGTGAATGGAGCTATGACTATCTAGCCACCACAACAACATAGTGGTTTCTCCATAAAACAAGAAAAATGTCTACTTTAAATAGAGTATTTTGGCTCATTTCAGGGTCCAAATAGCAACCTTTTCGAGGCTATGGATGCCTTCTGGCAGCAATGGATCTGCTTGTGATATCAAAGTATTTTTCTAACAATAGCCAATTACTTTTTATGCCCTATTTCCTATTGATCCATTTATGAAGATAAATGCAGTACTTAAATAAGTGTTATCACTACCTACCCACATAATTAGCTATGAGTGAATTATATTTTCATGCTGAATTAAGGGATGACAACATCAATAATAATATGTCACCTGCCATACTTCCCTCATGCTATGCCATCAAAATAGGACACCTTGTTCATAATAATTGCTACTCCGCTTTTCTCCCCTTCTTTTGTCATTTCCACCTGATGTTCATTTGTGATGATTATGAACTTCTGACATTTAATTCGTGTGCATTCATGATTTTTACCACGTTTCCTCTTTTCTTGAGCTTTAAGGCCATGGACGCCCTTCTCCCATTGGAGGGGGTACAAATATTCATAATGAATAAGCATGCGAATTAACCATGCGACTCCCTTCGGATATGTTGATTGAATGAAAGAATCACTGCATTTAGGTCATGAAGCCACATTTTTAATAATATATTTTATAAAATTCACATTCAGTGTTTATGTTGTTTTAACTAATAGAGCCAAAAGAAACACATGCAGAAGGGTGAAGAAACCAGTTCTGAACACATAGTAGCCATGGGTGTAAATTCTCTCCACAATGAACCAACAATTTTTCAAGCCTCAGAATTAGCTTGCACAGTTCTCTAGCAAGCTGTCTGGATTCCATATCTACATAGACTACATGGGTTTAATATAGAAACAATAGTTGAATTATTGCAAAAACCTGCAAGAAGGGCATACCATAATCAAAGGAAGAATCATACCAGTCTCCGAAGAAATCATCATTGAGGTCTCCGAACTTCTAATAGAAGGAGAAATATGGAATGATAAAAATTTACTTATACAAGAAGCGATTTCAGTGTACCAGGACCTAGGTGTGCCACTGGATCGAAAAGGGAAAGGTATTAATCCTGCATCCTTGTAGCAGCTTTGGCAAGAACTGGCAGTCTTCATTCAAATATATATCACATGTGACAGATGCCAGGATGTGGTAAAGTCCCATCAAATTAATCTATTAGCTATTCTCAATTGAAAAATTTCAGTTAATTTTCCCTTTTTCCTAAATTTTGTATTTCATGATACTGTTGTTCGGACTGGAAGACCTAAAAACCCTCAAGAAGTTTTTAGTCACCATGGCTTGATTAAATTGATTATCATTCATGAGTTAAACAAACATCAGTTGACATGGGAAATATTTTTTAATCCTACCCTACCTACCCTTAAAGAAAACCCTGGGAGAGCAGAAATTGAACTCCCTAGAATAGCCATACCCAGGAGAGCAAGAGGGAATAGAAACCATGTTTCAACTACAGAACCAGGAAAATAGAGATGGTCTGAAAGGTAAAAACTATGGAAAAACACCTCTATATTTCCAGATGAGGTGGGACCATCCTATACACCATCTCTGAGCTCTCAAAATGTGTCTTTACAAGACTGTGAGGAAGAAATGGATCACGTACTAGAGAAAATGAGAACATCTTGGGAACCCATCTGAACAATTTGAGGAATATAGGGACCATTTGAACCAATATGCCTTTGCTAGCAGCTCTATCCATAATGAAATCCTACCTCCCCATGATGAATTGTAGGATTTGAGGGTTTTATCCCCCTCTGATAATGAATGGGTGAGTAGGGTAGACCAGATACAAAAAATATCTGAGTCTGGAAACCAGTCAGGGGATACTATTCTATTAGAATGGGACACAAGTATTGAGAAAGCTCCCTTGACACCTGAAGAAAATATTATTCCACCCAATCAGGACATATATGCTGAAAGAACCTCTTGGACACCTGAAGAAAACATCAATTATGATAAAATTAGAACTATCACAACCATTACTGACCCCGAAACCACTGCTACTCCTCCTGCAAAAATCCTGCCAAAAGAAAAAATAGCAGAGATTAATTTAATAAAAATGAACAGCAAATGTAGGAAATGGAGAAAAATGGTAAAACAGTTAAGGAAACAGTTGGAAGAAGCAAACAAGGCTTGGAAGCCTAAAGAAGGAATTAGCTACCACGGGAACCCAAACAGATTTTGTTACCCAAACGGTAGATACTGCTTAACTCTCTGCGCAAACTGATTTAATACTTATAGAAGATAAGGAGACTAAAACAGAGGTAACATCTGCCTACACTCCTTTGATAGAAAAAATCGTCAATCAAAAGCTTCACAACGAATTAACTCAAGTTCAGCATGAATTCACCCAGTATAAGAAGGAAGCAGTACCCTTACAGGAAAATTAGGCACTACTAAAAATAGTCAAAGAAATTTTTGGAACTTAAGAAGAAACCTTTGCCTAACTAAGGGAAGAAAGGGGAAAAGTGAAGAAGGCACAATATAAATTGGAATAGGCTAAGAAACAAACCAATGTTGTTTGTTCTATTTACTCAGATGTATTGAGTTGCAAGGCACCAACCACTAATTATGCTTTATTCTTAGTGGAAATATATATGTTGCTGAAAATCAAAGTTGTCAAAGTAGGGAAAACCACTACCTTCAAAACCATTGAAGAGTTTGTCTAATGTTGTAACAATATTGATGAACAAATCCCGCACCTTTTTTGCGAATTGTATTTCACAATTTATTTCTAGAAGAGGATAGAGATAGTAACGCCAATATCTTCATAGGGAACGTTTAGTCCCAAGCTTTTCGGTCCTTTGAAAAAAATGGGACTAGATGGGATAAGACCTACAATACCATTCAGGAAAGAGAACATGGATTATATCTATGGGTTAGAGGGGAACCTACCAAACCCCAATATTTGATTACTCAACATAAGAATTTTATGCAACAGAAAGGAGTGATAGAAAAATTGGGACCTATTCACAAGGATATTGTGTAGAATGGGTGGGCATAATTCTGGGATATTCCGGAAGAAGCATTATCAGCAGTAAAACTGAGATAGCAAGCCTCTACAAATAATGTTAAGAACAGAGAACCATTTGGGTATAGGAACTTTAAAGTTGTTGCTTCCCATTTTATTTTGTACAATAATCTAATTTTGAACATGGGTCCTACATGGATAGGGTGCAGATACAGATGTCCTGTCATATGGTAGCCTCTTGAAGACTATCGCCATGATTATGAGTTACCAGAGGGGCACAAAAACTTAGCATTTGCAAAGGTAAAACAAAAACAGGGTTTTAGACTTTACAAGGAAGAAGTGTATCCTTCATATTATTTAACCCAACTACACCTCAATCATCTATTTGCATGAGGACATGCAGAAAGGTAAGAAGGGGGGCATGTTGGACCAAGGAAAAGGTACATTTTACCCCTATATTTACCATGATTTTTCATTTAATTTTATATGTATTTCCTTCATCTTAACAATAAAGTAAAGGAAAATAATGCAAAATTAAGGTAGAATTAATTACTGATAAAAGGTTTGTTTAATAGCATAAAAAATGCTTTTTTTCTATCTTTATTGATAGGGAATTGAAACAGCCAAATTTTTGGCCAGAATGACCAAGTAACAACAGACAAGAAAAGAAAATGGAATCCTATCGGGTCCTATGAATTAGAAGAAGATGTAGAGGCACGCCTATTCTTGGAGTATTCAGTTTATAGCCACAAAGCGGCAAGATCTCCTGATCCTGAGGAATTGTTACTCTATTTTATTTTTCCTTTAAGTTATAAAAGGTTGGAGGTGAAAGAGACGGAGGAGGCAGTTCATGTATTATAATTTTCTTGTAATAAATGTATTCGGACATAATCATCGAGTTCGTGCTAATGTAATTTCGTGGAATAAAAACACAAACTTCTTCCATAAGGCCATGATATAGAGGAGACAACATAACCATATATTTTCCTAAAGGACCTAGGAGGAAATAGACCAGTCCAATGTAATGATATGGATACCATGTTATTCAATCATTTTAGTAATATTCTAAAATACCCTGATCAACTTAGATCAAAATCTATTGGGTGCATCACAAGAAACATAACCTAAATAGTTATCCAGGATCAGAATTTTATTAGGCAGCTTGGTCCTTCATTTGTAGGAACATATGGGAATTAGTTGAGGAGTCCTGACGTTCATGATAGCTATATCAAGCCCTAAATTCCACCCTCATTTCTTTCATTCCGAAGAAGGAAAACTCAGATGTACCAGCAGGTTTCCGGCCTATCGCCTTATGCAATGTAATTTACAAGATCTTATCTACTATTATGGCAAATCATTTGAAACCTATCCTCCCTGACATAATTTCACCTGAGAAAATGGGCTTTGTAAGAGGCAAGAAAAATTTGAAACACATAATTACGGCATAGGAAGCTATACATTCTCTTCATACCCTTAAAGAAAAAGGTATGTTGATTAAACTTGATTTTTCTAAAGCTTATGACCATCTTAGCTAGAATTATCTTAAAGCTATTCTCCAGGACTTTGGCTTTGATGTAAGATGGATTTATTGGATAATGTCTTTTATCTCATCTCCTCAATATTCCATTCTTCTTAATGGAGTTCACTTAAATCCCTTTAATGTTACCCGAGGGCTAAGACAAGGAGATGCTCTCTCCCTATTTCTCTTTATCATTGCAGCTGAAGGCCTAGGTCTTCATATCAAAAACAAGATTAATGGAGGAGAGTTGAAGGGACTTAATATTTTGGGAGGAGGTTTAAACCTCTACCACCAACAGTTTGTATATGACATTATGATGTTTTGTCAATCTACCTTGAAAGAATCTAAGGCTATCCTATCAATACTTAAAGAATTCATGGAAGCCTTTGGGACCCTTATCAGTAATGACAAATCAAATGTGTACTCTTTTAATACTAATATATTGTCCCAACGATTTCTTTAACATACCTTGGGATTCAATATAGGATCTTTGCCTATGAAATATTTAGGAATCCCCTTGAGTCTGAGCTCCCTTCGTGTTTCGGGTTGGAAATATCTCCTTAACCGCATACAGGCCCAGCCTCAAAAATTGGCTTTTGGGGTGGTTAACACTCCGAGTCAGGTTGTCCTGTTAAGAGAAGTCTTACAATCCATTCCAACTTATCATCTCTTGAGACTGGCAGCACCTAAAACTAGTTTTAATGATATTGTTAAGTCCCTATATTACTAGTATATAGTCCCTTATTGTTGTTAGTGTAACCTTGTTATTGTTATTGTTGTACCCCTATAATGCCCATATTGTTATTATTGTGCCCTTAAATTATTATTGTTAGGCCGGCTAGGATTACATTGTGGTCTCATGGCCTCTTATATATAGGAAGGAGGTTTCGTCATTTGTATCATCCAAGAATTGTCATTCATGTAATGTATTGGAGGTTGCCCCCTCGAAGTGGCTTATTTCTAAGGCGTTGATATCTCTTTTCTTCTATTTTTGGAGTTGGTTTCACAACATTTGGTTTCAGAGCTTTGGATTCTAGGGTTTCACTGCTCCAAATAGGTCATCATGGAATTTTCGCTATCACAATTTTTCTATGAACGCTTAGAAGCTGAAATTTTTAAAGTGTGAAGTCGAAATCTTGAGGAACATTGTTGCAAGAATTTTCACTATAATTGTTTTTCTACAAAGATTCAGAAGCTGAAATTTTTAGAGCGCGAAGCCAAAATCCTGAGGAACAATGTTGCATAAGTTTAGATATTTTTTCGCAATATTTTCGGAGATATGGTCTGTGGAAGTTAAGACTTTTTCAGGCTACCAAATTTCATTTCAAAGAGATGATCGTGGGAAAATATTCATAACTCTCTCTCTGAGCATCGGATTGAAATTTTGTAAAAAGTGAAAGAAAGTACATGGAAGGTAGTTTCCCATCTATCAATTTTAGATCCAAAGGAGGAAGCAGTGACATGTGGAAATTCGTACAATTTCACTCTATTGAACCAGTCCATAATTTGGTCATCGTAAGAGATTGGGCACAACTTTGTCTTCAAGAATCCAAATTAGGTTAGTCTTGTGGCATTCAAAAGAGGATTTAGAGGGCTAACTCAGTGCCAAATTTCAAATATTTTATATCCAAAATCATAGATATAATTAAGTTTAAATATTGAGCTCCTCAAAAGAAAGAAAAAGGTGTGTATTTTTTTCCGAATTGCATAAGTCTTGTGTAAAAACAAAATTAGTTTGAAGTGATTCCAAGGGCCTATTGAATAATTTTTATCAGTATTGGGTTTTATAATGCCTCCAAAAAATAATTCCATACCCATTAAGCCCTTATAAATATATACTATGACACATGAAGAGAAATAATTGTAGTATGAGATATCAAAATTATGGTATCAAGTGCAACAAGTTTCAATCTTATGAAGTGCAACCGAAGATGACATAGATGGTTTAAAAGAAAAAATGGAGGCTAATTTTTATGGTTTTAAGGATCAAATGAAATCTCATATAGATGATAAAGTAGTGGAAGATAACATCGAGCATCAACAACAAGTTCTTCAACTCTCAAAGGATAACCTAACTTTGGTGCAGAATCAAATGACACAACAGGAATATCATCATCACATCAAAATAAGTTACGAATCAATCACAAAAACAATAAATCGACAAGTACGATCAATTTCAGAGTATCTCAGAAAGTGGAAGAACTTTCCTGCACACGTTTCCACATGGGAGGATGAGAATTTTATATAAAAGCATCAAGAAATAATCAGGCATTGAGGACAACACTTGTTCGAAGGAGAGGGGCATGTTAAGTCCCTATATTACTAGTATAGTCCCTTATTGTTGTTAGTGTAACCCCCTTATTGTTATTGTTGTACCCTTATAACCCCCATATTATTATTATTTTGCGCTTAAATTATTATTGTTAGGTCAGCTAGGATTGCATTGTGCCTCCATGGACTCCTATATATAGAAAGGAGGTTTTGTCATTTGTATCATCCAAGAATTGTCATTCATGTAATGTATTGTAGGTTTCCCCCTCGAAGTGGCTTATTTATAAGGCATTGATATCTCTTTTCTTCTATTTTTGGAGCTGGTTTCACAACAGATATGGTTAAGATGTTTAAAAAAAATCTTTGGAAGGGTTCCCAACAAGCCTGTAAATGGGCCCTTCTTTCATGGGATAAGCTTATGAAAATAAAGAGGACAAGAGGCTTGGGGTTAAGAGATCCATACTTGATGAATCAGATGATGGGAGCTAGAATATGGTGGAGATGGTTATAGTGGGGTGGGGATCTATGGAAAACAATCCAGGAAAGAAAATATGATATCCCTTTTACTGCAACAGGAAAATTAAAAGTGAAAATAACTCCGAAAGGATCTAACATTTGGAATTTGGCAGCCTTAAACAAATATCATATTCATGAACATAGTTTTTGGGAAATTAGGGGAGGTAACATTACCCATTTTTGGGAGGATTCTTGGCAGCAAATGAAAAAAAATTTAGTCGAATTGATCTAGGGGAGATATTTCTATTCACCAATAGGTCAAACACTAAGTCAGTAGAACATTTATGGAATGAGTAGAAAAAGCTTCAATTGAGGAAATGGAAATTAAAGGACCACTAGAAGAATGCTCTAGAAACTTGCCAATGGGAGAACTATGGAAAAGAACTTAAAACCAGAAAATTAACTGCAGCAAGAGGAGAAGATATCTTGAGATAGGGATATCGCACCAAGGGCATGTTCACAATACAAAAAGGGTACTACATAAAATCTAATAATTTACACAACATAGTTGTTCCCCTTTGGAAAAAAATATGGTCGGTAAAACATTGGCTGAAAATTGAATATTCTTTATGGCTAGTTAGTCATGGTAATGTTATTACCTAGGATTAGCTATGGAAGAAATGGATGCATGGACCATCGGCATGTATGTTGTGTAAGAATAATAAAGAAAATATCAAAAATCTGTTGAATAATAGTTGTGTAGCTGCGACATGAGTAGATATGGAAATTTAACCTGGATAATATCACAGAAGTTATCCTCACAGCGAAATGGAATGAAGACGACTGGAAAGTAAATGAGAATGAGGCTAGAATTTTAGCTATACTTAACTTGAAACCCAAAATGTTGGCTTCGACATCGTGGAAACAAAAACCACCAGATAGAAACCCTCAATACAAATTCCAGGTTCCTTAGCAGGGGTTTGTGAAGATTAACTGTGACGAAGCCTCTAAAGGTAACCCGGGTCAGGTAGGAGAAGGAGGAATATTTCAAGATTCGAAGGGCTTAGTTTGCAAAATATATGCGATGGACCTTGGTTTCACCATGAACAATGAAGCCGAACTTATGGAAGTAAAACTAGGCCTGTAGATAGCCATGAGAGAACAATACCACGTAATCATAGTGGAAGGGGACTCAGCCATGGTAACCAGGGTTCTGAAGAAGATGAAATAGGGGACAGGCTGGGATAAAATTAGCCAGAGCTAGATAATAGCACACCTAATCGAAGGTATTAGTACAATCCTCCCATGCATAGGCTACCACTTTTTGTCGCATGTTCGCAGAGGAGGAAACAAAGTTTTCGATTTCTTGGAAAACTGGGGTTGTACTCACGAAGGATGACATTTGGACATTAACCAGGGTGAAATAGTTCAAGAGGGGGAACTACAGTCTCTACCGCTAATTTTGGATAGAGATAATGGAATTCTCAAGATCCTTGATCAGGCTACCAAGTGGGAGATTGGAGAGAAGAGGTGCACAAGACCGTGCATACCACACAAAAAATAGATGAGGCTATGCAAAAAAAAGGGTGGGTACTACCGCCCGCATAACATAATTATTGGCAGAATGACGGTGGTTTCCAACTAACCATGTTAGAGCTGTATGAGAAACAATGTCAGTGTGTTAAAGGAGCTATGAAGGTTGGTGAGGGGAAATATGGCATTTCATCTCTACAGTTTATGGAGGAAGGTAGAGTAGATAAAGGTATCACACATAAGCAGGTTAGAATGTCGATTTCACATCCCCTCAACTAGTATGTTCTTTATCTATTCATTATGCTTGTTTTTGTGAATTATTACGACTCTAAGGTCTTCAACCTAGTTAATTTTTTTGAGTTTTATACCTCATTATTCTGGGGTTTTTCCCTTTCATCTGGGTTCTGAAATGGTGGTCCTCTGGATTGGGTTTATAATGACATTTTTTTGGTTTTGGGTTGTAATATTTGGTGCATGGGCACTGTGGCTTTACAAGTGTTGAACACCTAATCCTCTATGCGCAGGTGTGGAAGGCGAAGAGTCACAAAGGAGTCCAACTGACCTTGGAAGATGAATCCAAGAGTCACACCATTGTAATATAAATGTACATCTATGATAAATGGAAGGGTAACTCATGCCTATCTTTCCTATGTGTGTGTTTAGTTTCTCATACACCATGTGTGTGTTTAACATGGTATCAGAGCTACAGGTGAGGTCCTAGCATTTTAAGGTTTGTCCCGCTCTATTTTACCTTTTATGCTCTTGTAATTCCCTCTCTATCATTTGGCCTCTATGCTGCTCGGCCCTGCCTCTGTCGATGCAGTGATTTGCCCCATTTCCTCAGGACCGCTGAGATGCGGTGATTTTCCCATTACCTCCAGGTATGATTTCGAATGTGGATCAAGACTGGGCTCAACACTCGCAGGTGCAGATGAAGGCCTCACTGACCCCTGACAAACAATTCGTACATCCACATCCTCTTTGACGTTCTTGGAATTTTATTTAGAAATTCCTCTCCAATCTACTTGCTTTATAGGTGAAATGGATCCCAAAGTGCCATTAATTTTCCCCGTGTGTGTCTCAATTTCAACTTGATCCTCAAAAATTCCATTTGCAGTACAAAAATCATGCCTACTACTTTGTATGTACCGAAGAGAAGTCTTCATTGACTTCATTTCGTCAATTTTTCCTTCCACAGACCTCAGCAGACCCTCAAAATATTTTGTATCTTCAATTCTTGATTTGACCAGTTCTCGACTAACATTAGCCACTTCAGATGCTACCATAGAAGCAACTTTTGCAGTAGCTGCAGCTTCTGCAACTGTACTTGGCTATAGAGCCTTCTTCCACTCAGTTTCATCAACTTTAGAAGCTACTTTCCATATCCACGCTTTCAATTTTGGAATAACTGCATTCTTGAACAACACACCGGCACCAGCATCCATTATAGTGAGCAATACTATAGCAAAAATCATGTGTCCAGTGAAAACGGGTTGGTTGAACCAAGAGGGTCATCGATGTTGTAACTAGTGGAGCCACTGTATGCTTCAACGTTTGAACTAGGGGTCGAGTTTGTACAATACTGGGAGGTGATGATCATGTATCTTGACTTTGAATAGTTTCTTTAGCTAGAAATTCATTAAATGGGGGATCTGGTACGCACCGAAAAGCTTCATCAATGTCCTCCTTTGTTAAACCTTTCCTCTCAAGAAATGAGTGCCAGTAGATGACTGGAGAACCACATACTTTTGGATCGACTTGCATCAGTTACCGATAGCAGCAAAAATGCACCCATTTTAACTTTGGGGGAGGAAATTTTTAGACTTCAGGCTCATTCCATAACAATGCTCTGTGATCTCTGCAGAAACAATTCTCACTAGCTTGCATCCACTTCATCAAGTGGTGACCTTGCTTTGGCATTCACAGAGAATCACAAAGAATCTGAATCTTGCTCTCTTGTGGCTACTCCATGAGATTCTGAAGCCAAAATATCCAGTCCTGCATTACATAGCTTTTTAAATGAAGAATTTCAAGCCAGTGCATGAACTCAATGTGCTTAGGAACCTTGAGGATGCCGCAAGAACCTTGAGAGGAATCAGTATATTTGAAGGACAGAGCTCGCATATTCGTCATGCTCACAAAATTCCCCTCCTCCAGTTGAATAACACCCTCTGATGAAGGTTCTTTAAGTGTTAATGATAGGTGTTGCAAGAGGGTCAATCGTTTTAGATCCCACCTTTACAAGGCCTTGGCCTGTGAGCTATATCTAGTCTCAATCTCAAGAAAATAAATACAACTTCATAGTCACATTAGTGGCTCTCTCATCGTAGTTCGCCTTAGAAGGATTGTTACCATGCCATTGAGGAATCACATTTTGGAGCATACAAATCTACTAATGTTATCAATTTGCTAAGGTGAATTTATTGGGATAGTTAAGGAAAAATTATTTGTATTAACATAGGATTGTTTATAAAACCCTTGAACTTCCTCTTATACCTTCACCATTTGAGTTGTTACACCCATTCACTTGTTAGGCCTGAGTTGTTTAAAAAAAAAAATGTTGAAATTGATGATGCATTAGAGTTTTTGAACACTTTTATGCATTCCACTATTGATAATATCAGCGAAAGCACCTTTTTGGACATTAAAAAATGCCTACAAAATGCACAAGAGAAGATTTATTTTTTGCAGCTTGAATCCTAGCTACAACAAGAAGAATTACAGTAGTGGAGTCATCATTCTAAACCTTTTCAGAGGGACTCCAATCAACAGAAATAATATAAAGTTGGAGTCTATTCACATGCGGTTCCTTATACAAGAGCATATTTACGTGCAAATGCAGCAATTCAGTCTGCACTTCCCAAGCCCATCATTAGCCCTTGGGAAGAGCTTGTCCACAACAAGCACGGAACTAGTCTTGGATATGACAAGGAATTGTCCTTTCATATTTTAGACTACTGCAAGCCCATCAAATTTCAGAGTGACAGATTTCTTCATGACAGTTCACCTGCAGCTGTTCCAGATCCTGCTCCTCTTCCACAACAACAACAACAACAGATTGTGAAATGCCAACACTGTGATCAAGTTGCCCGTATGAAAGATCATTGTTTTGATCTTCACCCATGAAAGAACTGTGGTCAGCACACCCATTATTCACACAGATGCTTCAGAAACAAGCCTTCTGCAAGAACAAAGATTCACCTTTGATGGATCGCTTCTTGGCAATGGGCATCAACAGCCAAGAAGATGTTTAAGTTGGATGTCAGAACTTGTTCTTGAATATTAAACTATATTGCAGTTGAGTTTTCTCCATCATCTCACCTTGTACCTGACAGGGGGGGAAATGGTGGTCATCTACAAGCTTCGACGCTACATCAAGTGAGCCTGAGCCACGATCTCTCATTCCATACTCATAGTTGTAGCCAGAGACACAACAGTTCAAGCGAGCGTGAGCTACAACCTATCGTTCCAGATTCAGAGTTGAAGCCAGACACACGGATGCCTATCAGCATGCCTTTGTTTGATGGACAACCTTAAACCATCTATGTGAGGTTGATATTCTTCCTCTTTCAGAACACTTCTTCTAGCAAAAGACTTCAGCTTCTTGCTAGCTTTAGAAGAGTTCCAGGAAATGCATCAATCATTCCAGTGTTGGTGGTCATCCTTAAACCATCATAGGTTGTAGACTTCCCTTCTTTTAGGTTGAAGGTATCCATCTTCAAATATGAGGGACAATTCCTCTACCAGAAGCCCTTAGCTTCTTGCCAGTTTTGGAAGAGTTCTGAGAACTACAATAAGCATTGAGATCCAGTGTTGGTGGTCATCCTTAAACCACCTCTTTTTGCCAACATTTCAGAGAGCTGAATCAACCTAAGTGCTGCCATGCATGATTTGAAGATTTATATTATAACTCTCTTCTTGGACTCACACATACCCCCTCGGATTAACGGGGGGAATGTTGAACACCTAATCCTCTATGGGCAGGTGTGTAAGGCGAAGAGTCACAAAGGAGTCCAAGTGACCTTGGAAGATGAATCCAAGAGTCACACCATTGTATTATAAATGTACATCTATGGTGAATAATGTGAGTATCTCATGCTTATCTTTCTATGTGCGTGTTTAGTTTCTCATACACCATGTGTGTGTTTAACAAAAAGTTCCGTCTGGTTTCTTATTGGTAGTAGTTAGAGGGTATAGGCTATGTTCCAGTTTTGCATGTCTTTATTTTTTTTTGGTTTTCTCACATATGCACTCAGCTTGTCTTGTTTTCTTTCCCCATTGCACCATGCAATTGACCTTCTGCTCTGTATGCAACCCCTGTAGTTCGTCTTGCCAGGCTTATGAAATTTATTGCATGGCTTTCAATGACCATTTTGTCAGCAGTGCTTGGTTTAATTCTTTATCGAGAGTCTCACCCACTTAGTCTTTTTGTAATAAGGGTGGCCCCGACTCAAATTATACTGATATTTATCCTTCCTTCTGGGGTCATCTGGGGTGTCCTGTTGGTTTTCCGTTGGGGTTGTGGGTTTTCAATTCTGTTACTAGTGGTGACATCCTATTTCAAGGTTTTTTATTCTTATACCTGTTACAAGGGGGCTCATTCTGGTTCCTAAGGGGTTCATTCTTGTTACAAGGGTCTTTGTTCTAGTTTGCGGAAGTTTCGGTTGCTTTGTTGGGTGTTTTATTGTCGTTAGGTTTTTTTCTTTGGGTGCTCAAGGAATTTGGTTCTCATCATGGGAGTCTCTAGCCTCGATCTATTAAATTATTGCAAGACAATGGAAATATTTTAGCCATGCATTTTTTGTTGCACGAGGAAGAGAAACTTCATATCACCACCCTTCTAAATTGTTGGATGATGTGAAGGAGGAATGATGAAATGTATTGGCCTGCTAATTACAAGGATGTCAGTCCTAACAGTCTGGATCTCTTTCATTGTTGTTTCATTAAAACAATTATTGAAATTATGTTGCAATATACGGGTATCTCTAATTTCTATATAGGTGTGTTGAGGAGGTAAATCCCCTCTGCAGACAGAGGTGATCCCTACTAGCCCAGATCGGGTCTAGCAACAATCAAACACACTACAGTACAGGTTCCTAATTGTAAATAAACCAACTTGTGAGGAAGGCTTACCTGGAATCCAACGTTGTCGTCTGTAGAAGAGGTGGTGCTCCCGTTCCTTTGCCTTGGCAGATCACAATCCTCACGATCTCCGTGATCAGACACCTGCACATGCAAGAAACAACACAAACGCAAGCATAAAATCTAGTACGTACAACTATATGTCAGTCGAAGAGGACATAACTCATGAACACAATCAAGAAAAAGAGTGGAACCATAACTAATAGTCGCTTATCATTAAAGAGTCAAAAGAAGAATACAACCATAGCTTCAACGCAACACTCTCCTTTAGCGGGTCATCAACACAACATGTCTCGATAAAGCCTGTCAGGGATGGGACAAGCCTCTCTCTCCGGATACTTGACAATAATCTCCTTGCTTGGATTTGGCCTTAAGGGAATCAAGAAGGCTCTTGCAGCACAAGGATATGAAAACTCTTGGGAACTTGGAGATTATCTTGCCATGGAGAAGAGCAAGCTTTTATAGGAGGAAGAGGAGTTTGGATCCCTATAATTATGGGATTGGCCCTATCATCAAGGAAGCTTCCATGAGAGGTGGTAAACTACTTCCTCTCTATGGATATCTGCAGCCAAACCTCCCAACTCAAGATAGAAATCAGTCCAGGAATTTGTTAGAACGAAACTTCCACCTTTTATTTTTAGAAAACACCTCTTAATATGGTTGGCGCGGGTGCGGCTCTATGACAGAGCACCAATTGGCGCGCCCTCTTTGGAGGATTTGCCCCCTTGGTGCAAGGGCTGAACTATGGAATCGCGCCAATGTAAAAAGAGCTATTTTTAGGGTTTTTTGCAGGGAGATGTCTTCAGGGAAGTGGAAGCTCATGTTTAGAGGGATGAAATGAAAGTATTTGCAAGTCTTTTCTATGCTCACAGGTCACAGAATGAGCCCTCCAATGTGAGGGATGGGGAATGGTAGGGACGGTGACAAATTACTGTGTAACAAATTCCCCCTAAAGCATGAGGCCCAAGAGGGAGAGAGGGGTGAAATGCTTTACGAGAACATGCCGACTGAAAACAACACCATTGGAAAACCTATGGAGCGAAATACAACTGATGTCTCAGATACATGATATATATACGTGGTGTGGGCGCAGCCATCCATTAACAGAGCATGCAATAATCGAGATCTAAGGCATGGACGCAGCCATCCAGTGAGGATCGATAAATGCACTCAGGTATGGTCGCAGCCATCCAATCAGTGAGTCATGTACATAATGATAATAATCCATAATATCGCAGCCTGGATTACAATAGACACAATCCAAGGTCTTGCGCTCCATCTCGACCCGAACAAAGTACAAGTTCAAGAATGTGAATATGTGAGCTGAAGTCGAACATGCAAGAACATCACCTAATTACCAGCCAATGATGAGAGCTGTTAACAGACGCGAGAGGAACCACCAATAATGACAATGGACCTCTAGGTACTACAGGTACAATCTACGGTGTGTGAATCAATGAGCTGGCATCGAACACCCGTAGAATCACTCGATCGGAGGTCAATGATGAAAACCTCACGTCGAATGTGACAAACCTACCATTGAGGCATGCAGGCTCCAAGGTACCATAAGGGAGTCTCTAGATCAGCTTCCTGGATAATGAGCTGAAGTTGACAGGAAGTGACCTTGATCGAAAGTGGGCCATAATGTTTCCCACATCATCGACACGAGACAGAGGAACATAATTTTTTTGTGAATCAGAATCAAATGAGAATTAGAGGGAGGTTGATACTTTATAGAGGCCGACTTCTCTTGAACGTGTAAATGACACGATAGTGGACTTGGCAGTATTTGACATCAACAGATCAGAGATCATGGCAACGAGGCAATGAGCAGACGAGAGGTCAAAAGAGATTATCCAAACCCACGGAGGCAAGAGAAGAACGAGATGAGATGTCCCCAACCTGACATGAATGCAGACAAGTGCCATGTTCAAGAGCGACATACTGCCGACACGACAATGATGCTGGTTCCATTTTTCCCCAACCATTTCTAGTAGGTACCCCAATTATTTTTGATAACAAGCTTGAAGGGGATAGCATATGCTTGTGATATAAGCCCATCCTAGTACATTTAACGAGCCCTAGGAAGGAGTGACTCGGAGAACGTCATTTCGACTGAATCTAATGTCATCAGGGTTTAACGAGTCTGACAAAGGAAGAACTCGGCGTCTTTTCATATTTAGAGAGTTTGAAAAGATAGCTGAAAAGTAAACTCTAGAGGTCCCTTTTCGTACATAGTTCCTCGGACCCGAAAAGGTAGAAAACAATACCCGAGAAAACCTCCTAGTCGTGATAGGCTAGGGTATTCCTTTTTCGTAATCAATCCATCCCAGCCCGAAAAAGGGGTAAACGTATAATGGGTAGATGTCGATTCGTGTCCACTTTAACGAGATCGAAAGGACAAGGGCCTCAGTAATATTTTCATGTTTAGAGAGTCAGAAAAGAGCTGAAAGATGACTGCAAAGTGACTTTTTCGTGTATTTACCGAGTCCGAAAAATTATAAAAATACAACTCGTTTCACCGTTTAAGTCGCATAAAAACCTGTTGCTGCACAAAAAGCAAGTGTAAAACCCATTTTCGACACAAATACATTAAAATATTCAGAAAAATAACTTTCAAAACCTATTTTGAGTTAAAAAAGTTATAAATATGTCAAATGGTAAAAATAGAATTACTTTTTACTATTTACCTCACCGAAGAACAACAGTGGTCCAGTTTGGTGTGCAAACTTCTGACAGTGATTATGACCAATCCGGGCTACCATTCAGAGTTCCGTCAGTTCCAGGTAAGAGGTGCTTCTTTGCGCTCCATTTCAATCTGTTTTTTAATAGTTTTCCATCATGCATTAGACTTCTGAGGCCACTTTTTAAATTTTTACGGCTCCGCTCATTGGCGCGGGTATCGAGCACGGACCCGCGCCAATGGGCTTTTATATGCAAAGGGCTCACGCCAGCTGGCGCGACTGTTCAGGAAATAGCCGCGCCAGTGGCAGAAGCTCAATTTTCACCTAAAAATTCGAGGTTTTAATCAAATTAAATGAAATTTGAAGCTCATGAGAGATCTAATTAAGGGTTTTGACCATGTTGATGCAGTGAACCAAGCAAAATGGTGATTGAGTGGAAAGAAAGGGAGCACAGTGAAGAGGATGAACAAGCCATGGAAAATGAAGTCTGCATGAATGCCCTCAGGAACTGTGGGCTAAAAAAGTTCTTCCTAACACCTTTCTTATGAGCTCAGCTCGAGCTTCTACAGTACTTGATCAATATGTGGGACGCAGATGAACAAGTATTCAAACTGCGAGACCAAGTGTTAGAAATGGAGGTTGCTGACGTGTACTTCATAACCGGATTATCGCACAGAGGTCCGGTGCCCATATTAACCGAGAGCAGACCATTTGGTGAGAAAATGGAACAAGTGATGGCACGAGTGTGCCAAGGGGCACAACTAGGATCTGGAAGTGGAAAGGTGGACATCCATACCATTCCTGATCTGGCACTGAGAGTGGTGCTACATATGATCATGCAGGCTGCGGGGTTGCAGGCACCGCACGAGGCCACAAAGGCCCAAATTATGTTGGCCTCAGAGTGTATGACTCCTCTATTATTCGACTAGGCCACAGCAATGACGATAAACATGAAGAGGCAACTGACCAAATGCAAACAAGCCAAGCTGAAACATTTTGGCTATGGTTCTATCCTGGTATCGTTCATTCTGGAACGATTACCAATCTTCCAGGGCCAAGGGGCCATAGTAGCTGAGCCTATTCCATGAGAGCCAAGAATGGCTCGTTTGGCAGAACTGATGCCCAGAGCTGGAGGGGGCCAACAGATGTCCTGGAGGCCGGAGTTTTTCGGGTGGTTGCGGCGTCAGTTGATCGTAGTGGAAGACTGGCCATATGCCGGTACCGATTTCACTGGTGATCCAGATCTTCCACTGCCGAAGGGAGATGATTGGGACGAGGAGTTGGGTATGACCCCTTCTCTTTTTGATTTTATATTTTATGATTTTTTTTTTGTTAATACATGCTCTTCCTGACACATTTTATATGTATGGAGACGTGGGTGTAGAGAGACCAGCCAGTATGTCTCCTATCGCACGGAGGACTCTTCACACCCCTGATCCTCAGGAAGAGGGTGCAGAGGGGGGGGAGTTAATCCAGAATCTCGAGGGTATCACCCGAGGGATCCCAGACTATGCCCGGCTGGTGGATGTACCGATGGCGTACCAGAGACACACGATGGGAGTGCCCAGTCGCCTCCACCGAATTCTCAGACACTTAGTGCGTGCAGTTACTTGTTATCATGAGCACCATGCGGATTAGACTCCTAGGACTTTTATCATGCATATTTTTTGAGATACATGTCGTCTCCGGATGTATTAAGACGAACATATATATTTTTTGATTTACTGTGATGCACACTATGAAAACATTTCGATATATATATACATATCTATTTCTGGATGGATCTTTCTTTTCAATGGGATGATGATTTTTATATGCCATGCAAATTTCTGATACAATTGTAATCTAATGTATTAGTTGCATAACAAACAACCCAATGACAAATTTCACACAATGTATCTAATCACACATTTTATTTTTACGCAAGCTTAAAAGCACACACATGAAAACTATGCTTGGAATTGAATTTTATTTTTAAACAAGCTTAAAAGCACACATGTCAATAGATATGCAAACTATGATTGGAAACAGGGAAAACGTGCATGCCCCCCAACATGGTGTCTCAAATCGAGGTACATGCCCCCCAAGCTTCATTCCATTGGAAAATGGAGTGAAGGTTCAAAACAAAAATCGAATTGAACATGCACGTGTTTCATTATTTTAACGAGGTTGACACACTAAAAGAACTAACCTCATGACACCTTGTTTCATTTTTTAAGGAGCTTGACACAGGAAAACGAACTATGCTCCGCGAGTCTGGTTTCATTTTTTAAGGAGCTTGACATAGGAAGACAAACTATGCTCCGCACGAACTTCATCATAATGAATAGGAAGTCGTAGCTTCCAAGAGTTCCACACCAAATGGAAGAACAACATCTTGGAAATCAGGACCCAATGCCCCCAGCACACTATGCACGACAACGTCTTCACTGAATACAGGCACGGGGTAGGTAGCCACATAGTTGACCTGCGGTGGGGTAGATACAACGGGTGGATAAAAATCAGGAGGGGGTGATGGTAGGCCAGATGCCACATTAGGACCAAAGAACGAAAGCTGATCAATGGTCACGATCCGTCCTTCATGCGGAAAACAGGCCACATGAAAGAGGGAGGAGACGAGTGCTCCCATGGCATAGGTGTAATCACGCCCCAGGAGCATATTAAAATCCAAGGGGCCCGAAATGACCATCACGTCCATATGAACAGTTTTACCTCCCAAAGTAATAGGTAACCTTGGAAGGATCCCCAATGGTTGACTCGTCCTTCTGTTAAAAGTCAACAGATTTTGCGTAACGGGCGCAAGCGGTGGTGAACCGAAAGCTTGCCAGGTAGTTGAGGATAGAATACTAACAGAGGTGCCTTCGTCTATAATGGTGCTGGGTACAACCAGACCAAGAGCCTGTACTGTGATCTCAAAAGGCACAAAAGATGGAAGGCAGAATCCTGCAAATCTAGTCCAATCAAAGGAAGCGACCAAACTACTCGGAGGGGCTACCATCGAACCAAGAAGGTTTTCCCCTAATGTTACAGAAGAAGGAGCATCCTCCGCGACCTCCATCTCGAAGGTGGGAGGGGGATCGTTCGGAGCCTCTATCACGGGAGGTGAAGGAGCTTCTTCTTGCGATACGGGGACAGGAGAATCTTTCTCCAAGTATGACGAATCTGAAGCAACCAGAAGGAAATGAGGGGTGTGAGGTCCACTCTCTACGGAAAATACCTGGTGTATGGTAGATGGAGCCAGTTCAACCTATCCCACAACCAATGATTGGTTAGGGATGGATTCTCGAATCTGAATTTCCGAGGGAGCGGGATCGACCAAGGATGAATCTTGACCAATCGTAGGATCAACTGGTGGAGGACTCAAAGAAATCTGATTATAACCAGCTGGAAGTCATGGTGTGGAACTGGTTAAGTTGTCCAAAAATCGCTTGGCTTCATCCATATAAGGACAAAGGTGAATGGCATGGTGCCCTTGACATAACTTACAGGGATTGGTGATGTTACCCTGCTTCTTAGGAGCCTTATCAGTACCAATTGGGGATGTGCCCCCAACCTGACTCTCAGAAGTCAAAGGCAATGGCGGACGGCCGTTTGACCATGCTTCAAGCACCTTAGAAATTCCAAGGCAGTCTCGAAGAAGATGGTCTCCCGTGCACAACATGCAGAGGAACTTGACTTTCCGTGGAGGGTAGGAGGGCCTATCAAGAGGATATTTCTCAGAGGCAGTAGCTGTACATTTAGCCTCTCGCTTATTGGACTTCTTCTTCTTTGTCTTCTTCTTCTTCTTCTTAGCCACCTGGTTACTCGAATGCAAACTTTCACCAGGCGAAGTAGAATATGAGGACGCAGAAATAGGCGAAGAAGGGGAGAGGTCCACCTTGGAATCAACATGATGTTTTTCTGGCGGAGGAACTGATCGAACAGTAGTGGAGACATTCGGGACTACAGAGGTTGAGAATAACCAAACAGGAAACCCAACAGTTAACCTAGGAAGGGACAACGATGCCATGTAAGGAGCACCAATATTCCCAAAAGGAGGAAAATGACCAGGATTCCCTTTTGAGGGGATTCCTTGGTTGGTAAACTCTGAAAAAGTTGCCATCAAAACTCAAGACCACGGACGGGCTGAGAAAGAGCCAAGACACATGATCAAATGGTCAACAAGAAAAATCTAACAAGGCGTGCGATCGCGGGTGATTAATTTTTACCACATTGAAAAATAAGGAACTTCATCGTTTCATGTTTTAAGAGTCGAGAAATGATTGAAAAGGTGAATCTATATCTTTCAGATTTGACACAAGCGTGAAAGGACAAGCACTTGTTGATCCTTTCAAATTTAGGGAGTCAGATAGGATCGAAATGACTGCTCAGGAATACTAGGCAAAAGGGTGTACCAAATAACCGTGAACTGCAATATACACATTGGTTTCAATAATGAAAGAGAAATCAACCAAGGAATTTTAGTACGTGCAGGCAATCTCCCCGAATGCTGTGTCCGGTGTATCACGGGTATAGGGCGGCAGACTCGACTTCCTATGGATAAAGGATTGAAACCTAGTGGGGTCTCCCTTTATATACGCGACAGTACAGGGAGCACAAGTCCGTACTAGTGCTGTCTAAAGCCAAAAGGCGAACGACAACTACTAGGTTTAAAGACGTCGGAACACGTCTCTAGCCTAGACGTCTAAATGTGTTTCATTAGATTTCAATGCTACCTTAGTGTAAATTGAGTAAATTTTAAAGTTTATCCTCAATTACGTTTTAGTTTTCAGGCCCTAACGAATGTGATGTCTCAAAAAGCTCCTAAATGCAATCTATATGCCACAGTATGTCATTTCGTTCAATGAAAGCTAGCTACAGAAGAGTTGAGAGCTTTTTACACAAACAAAATGATCACAAGACAATCAGTGATACCTCTAATGCAACTAATGAAACAAAAAATTTCCTTTAAACATCACTAATCACTAATAACAACGAAAAGTTTTTAATTTGCATTAATCAATCAAAAGCAAAAGAGATTTTTGTATTTTCAATGTTTGATAGCTAAAGGCACTAAACAAACTGAAAACAAATGAGAAGCAATTCGAGAAATGATAACAAGAGAGCAAAAAAAACAAATTTCACTCAACGACGCAACAATCAGATCTCAAAGCGACCAATCAGTCTCTCAAAACCAAGAAAAGTCCCAAAGACACTAACGAGCCATGTAATCTGGGCCCAAAATGAAGCAAGCGAAATTCGAACGAAAACAAAATCAATCACTCAAAAAACGCAATGAAATGATAGATAACTGTCAAACAAATGCAAGGAAGAAATCCCAAAGTTGACTGAAAGAACAAAAAAACACCCAAGGGAGGCTCGACTCACAAAAGCACCTAGATGTCCTAGGGCTTGGACGCGAAATCGAAAGAAATAAGCAAACAACCAAAGGATGGAGGTTAACACCAGTCAAACTAGGCTCCAGTGCACTCAAGCAGCCAAAAAAACAAGATCAAAATCACAAGTCAATCCCAGAAAGAATCAAACACAGCAAACCCTAATAGCTCATAGGATTGGCGTGACTGTGAGCTTAAAATTAGTGCCAGAAAGGCAATGGCGTGAGTGAAACACAAGCAACATTTGCCAATTGGCGCGACTGTCACACTAAAAGGCGCACCAGCCGAATTTACTATGCGAAAATAAAAAATAAGCAATCTCAGACACAGACAAGTGATGACAAGCCTAAAACAAAGCCAAACAAACAGAAAAACCAAGTCCAAATAGCTAACTAAGCAAGCAAAGCCAAGAAATTGACCGAAAAGAGAAAACAATACTCCAAGTCGTTCAGTCCGCAAACCAAACTGGAGATTGACTAAAGCAACGTTGATCTACTCCGCTAATGCAGAGCAAAAGCGTTTCGAAGGCTATCTGGCTGTACTTCAGGCTCCGTCTATGGTTTACAAATCAAACAACAAGCTGAGTCCCTAGTGGAGTCGCCAAATTGTTGAGGAGGTAAATCCCCTCTGCAGACAGAGGCGATCCCTACTAGTCCAGATCGGGTCTAGCAACAATCAAACACGCTACAGTGCAGGTTCCTAATTGCAAATAAACCAACTTGCGAGGAAGGCTTACCTGGACTCCAACGTTGTCGTCTGTAGAAGAGGTGTTGCTCCCGTTCCTTTGCCTTAGCAGATCACAATCCTCACGATCTCCGTGATCGGACACCTGCACATGCAAGAAACAACACAAACGCAAGCATAAAATCCAGTACGTACAACTATATGTCAGTCGAAGAGGACATAACTCATGAACATAATCAAGAACAAGAGTGGAACCATAACTGATAGTCGCTTATCATTAAAGAGTCAAAAGAAGAATACAACCATAGCTTCGATGCAACACTCTCCTTTAGAGGGTCGTGAGCACAACATGTCTCGATAAAGCCTGTCAGGGATGGGACAAGCCTCTCTCTCCGGATACTTGACAATAGTCTCCTTGCTTGGATTTGGCCTTAAGGGAATCAAGAAGGCCCTTGCAGCATAAGGATATGAAAACTCTTTGGAACTTGGAGATTATCTTGCCATGGAGAAGAGCAAGATTTTATAGAAGGAGGAAGGGGAGTTGGGATCCCTATAATTATGGGATTGGCCCTATCATCAAGGAAGCTTCCATGAGAGGTGGCAAAATACTTCCTCTCTATGGAGATCCGTAGCCAAACCTCCCAACTCAAGATAGAAATCAGTCCAGCAATTTGTTAGGACGAAAATTCCGCCTTTTATTTTTAAAAAACACATCTTAATATGGTTGGTGCGGGTGCGGCTCTATGACAGAGCGCCAATTGGCGCGCCCTCTTTGGAGGATTTGCCCCCTTGGCGCGAGGGCTGAACTATGGAACCGCGCCAATGGAAAAAGAGCTATTTTTAGGGTTTTTTGTAGGGAGATGTCTTCAGGGAAGTGGAATCTCATCTTCAGAGGGATGCAGTGAAAGTATTTGCAAGTCTTGTCTCTGCTCACAGGTCATGGAATGAGCCCTCCAATGTGCGGGATGGGGAATGGTAGGGACGGTGACAAATTACTATGTAACAAGGTGTTTCTCTAGCACTGGTCATGGACTTGCCCCGACCTAGTCAGTCAATCCAATGGTCTATATTGCAAAACAGTATGGTTAATGGCAAAGCAGCAAAAAAGGAGGCCAAAGACAAAGGCAACTAGAAACGGAGTAAGCCTATAGTGGGCCCTAATAAGAGAGGAAGGAAGTCAAGTAAAGAGGTAATGAAAAACCTTTTCGATGCCTACTCCACAAGTATTCTGCCACAAGTTAGATCACTTATCTCATGTTGGGAACAAGATTTCAACACTAAGGAGGAAGGGGAAATACGAGTGGAAACAATGGAATTTCCAAAGGATCTTGGTAGCACGAGGAGCATACTATCATTATTCCAACAGTCTATTCATACACATTGGACACTAAAATTTGTACTCACTAAGATAATTATCAGCGTTCAGGAAATTGGAGGGGACCTAAAATTTGCCTCCATTTTAAATGAGATAAGGAGAGACATTCAAGAAATTCGCCTTGCATAGCACCATAAAAATGTTAGTCTGGGCCACATAGATCGACAAATCCAAAGCATGCATCAAGTGGACATGTCCGGTTCTAGTGTTAAGGACCTGACACCAATTGAGTCTTTGGATGATTGAGTTCCTCTCTTTCCTATTTTTTGACCATGCATATTTTGGGTAGCATTTAATTTTTTAAGTTATTCTATGTAAGGAACAGTAAACTAGACATATCTGATAGTATACAGTTTAAAATTTTTTAGTATTGGTTGGCCTATAGCTCTTTAAGGTGACCAAAAGACCTTGTTTCCTACGGGCAGGTTGAGGTCGTCCAGTTTTATTATATGTAACCTTCTTTTCTCTTTTTTATTAATAGAAAATAGGAAGGATCTGCTAAACTTACAAAAAAAATATATATGTTACTATGAGAAAGAAAATTTGATAGATAAGTAATGGATAACAAACATTTTAAAGAGTCACTTAGAGAAGTTGTGTTAACAAGTGATGTTTAAGCAACAACTGAAATCTATTTGATGATAATACATGATTTTCATGCCAAGTTAATCAAATTAATTAAAGAGATGTTTAAATAAAGTTGACATAGTACAAGAAGAGTAAATAACTAAAATCTATTTTGCTATAGTCTATGTTTAATGTCCATAATGGTGATTTTAATTTTTGAGAGTGAGATTAATTTCCAATTGGCTGATCTCTAGACATTCTAGGGAGATCGAATTAAATGAAATATCTATTGGTTTCACTATATCTTTGGCCAAGTACCATTTATTGGCCGAGTATCATAACATTAATTTGACCTAGTATCCTACCATTTGCAATAATTCTGACTTCATGGGGCTAAAGATGGTACTTAGGCCAAAGACACATTGAAACCATTGAAGATCCCATTGAATTTGATCTACGTAGAATATCGAGAGATCAACGACAACAACTTTATTAAAAAATGAAACAAGAATCTGCTTCTTTTTCGCAATATTTAAACATGTACTCATTTTTGTTTTCTCTACTATGCAAAAATAGATCTGCTGGATTGAAATGTTTTATGATTATCTTCATTTTGATGGCCTTGGATCATGGTTTCTTGGCATATGCCAGTCGACATATGATTTTCATAAGGATATGCTGGACTGAAATGTTTTATGATTATGTTCATTCTAATGGCCTTGGATCATAGTTTCTGGGATGATGCCAATCCACATATGATTACGACAATGTACTTTTTATCTTATCTTAATATAAACATCTTTTCTTTCCTTTCTGAAAAATAGATTACCTAAATTTATAAATGATATGCATTATAGTGGATGATAAATAGATCTACAAATGTTTTAATTGTTTATCTTTGAAAGTTTATGTTTAGTTTATTGAAGGATTTATAACTGTAGTTTTCATTAGTTCTTCTAACAAAGTTATTAGAAATAGATTTATGATTGGTTTTTTTTTGTAACTCTTATAATAAAGTTATTATAAATAGATTTATTATTTTTTTTCATTTATTTATAACAATTCATTATAAATAGATTTACTATGTTTATTTATGTGTGAAGGTTTATATTTTTTTTTTTAATTTAAATTTTTTGAAAATATAATTGTGAAAAGGTATTCTCTAAATTTTCTAGTGAAAATTCTTATTTTTCATAATAATATTTTTTGGGCATTTATATTTAAGTTTAGATAATCAGAATTTATTGAAATAGTGTAATGAGAGTTAATAAATAAATAAATGATCATTTTTTTTTTAATTCACAACAAAATAAATAATTTAACCATAAACTTAAAAAAAAGATAAATAATTTAACCATAAACTTAAAAAAAGATAATAGAGTAAAATAAAATTATTAATCAATGGCTTAATACAGATTATATGGTTTTAATGTTTGAAATATTGAAATAAAGTTATTGGAATAAAAAATAATAATTAATATTTATTTAAAATTTGGATATTAATATTTTAATAATATTTCTCATCTGCACACATTTAAACCAGCTTAGATCGCATTTTTTTAGAGTAAAAAGAAATTTGATCTCTCTCAAAGCTTAGTGAATCTAGAATTAAGATAGAACTAATTTGGTTTAATTATTATTTACAATTAGTAGTATTATTTTTATATAATTTTCACGAATAAAAATGTTCAGAATCCATTTCGTTAGCTGAGATTTCTTCTTTGTTAATTTTAAATATTACGCTTAATAATGAGATTTTCTTACTATTTAGTCTATTGATTTATTAATGTTATTTTCAATTGCATTTAACTATCATTTATTTTACTTAGCTACATCCATCTTCAGTTCAGATCTACCAAGTTCTGGACCCTTGGATCTCAAATAAAGATGGATATAGGCTAGTTTAATCTCCCCTTTGAATAGACTATATTCCACATGGATACCATGGGTTCTAAGTAACATGGCTCATTTTTTTTTTATGTTGTTATTTTTATTTTTAGTTTTTAATTATATTTTGAGGGTTAATTTTATTTTGTTAATTTATTTTATGTTGAGTGAGTTAAAATGTTTACATTAGATTGTTTGTTTATTTAATTAATTAATTTAATTTAATTTAGCTTTTTTTTTTGTTTTATCTAAATTTCACTTAGTCAAATCGTTGAAAATTACATTACTACATCTCTACTATGCTCAGAGGTCCTCTCAGGAGAGTAAATAAATTAAATTTAACATGAAACCAACTGCAAAAGAAACTAAAAAAACTCATATTTAGTTGAAACACCTTGTTATTTATTTAATGTGATGGTGCAACATCATTATGGAAGACCTTATAAATTGAAAAGTGGTTAAAGAAATGCAACAAAGAAAGTCTTCACATGGAATACGTTGTTATTTAATGCAATAGTTAAAACCCTTGCAAGTTGGTGAAACATCAATATGAAAACACTTATAAATTAAAACATAGTTAATGGAAGACAACAACTTCGTAAGAATCCAAAATCACTTTTGAGCCATATGTCTTCTACTCTAGAACCAATAAGCAAGAAAGAAACTAATATTAATCACAATTTCTAAATTAAGTAAAATTGTAAAATTGTAATTAAAAAAAAAACTCTATGAATTGATAGAAATAAAATACATTAAATAATAATACCATGGGAGAAATCACGAGTTATGTATCATTTTAAGAAAAATTATGCATTAAAAATCTCTTTAAAAAACCATAAATTATCAAAATTATTGTTAGTTTTTTATTTTTATTATTATTTAAAAATATTGAACACGACCCTACAAAATATTATAACATTTCTACCCTAATAGAATAGAGAACACATCTCACCATAAGAAAATCATGTTGATCGTTCTAACATAAGGCTGGAGGGTGACGGTCCAGAAAAAGAAGAAGCTTGTCGCGGATCCGTTGAGAAAAAAAAAAAAAAATTCGTGGGTTGTGCTCCAAGGCTTGGGAAGAGACCATCGACAAAGAAATGGTTGATGCCCATAGACGGGAGGAAGTCATTCGTTGGAACAAGTTCGATGTAGGTGAGTTTTATTTCCTCTGTCATAGGCCCATAAATGTGCCTAGGCAGGAAATGCCCGCCGTCAAATTATCTGACGGCAGGTATTTCCTGCCTGGGCGCATTGGGCGCATTTATGGCCCTATGGCAGAGGAAATAAGCATTTATGGGCCTATGGCGGAGGAAATAAGCCTCCCCGTCTGATGTATCCCCTGGTACCTTTGTGTTTATGGCTTTGGTCTCCCAAAGGAAAATAATAATAATATTTTTTTACTATACAAAATATTATAGATAGCATTTTAATGAGTTAAACAAATAATAAATATTTTTTATGGTATAAAATAGAAAATTTTAAATTAAAACTCGTAAATTAATGAGAGATTGATAAATATTAAATTATAAATTAGACTTAATGAATTGATTTGAAAAAATATATAAAAAAATAAAATAAAAAAGATATTATGGTTTTAATAAATTACTTTTATAAAATTTAAAGAAATAGATTTATTCTTTTTCCATTTCTCAAAATTGTAACATGTTATAAAAGCATACAAATTTGTCTATGGAAATGGTTTTTTATAAGTTACAAAAAAAATATATATATGTTCACTAACATAGTGATGGGATGGGCTGTATTATTAAGTTAACTTAACTGGTATGGCTAATAATCTGGTGATTTTATATATACGGAACATGCATATCATTATAAATATCTTTGTCAGAATTGTGAATCCAGAAATATGTTAGATTTTATCATTTGTTTTTATTTAAGAAGCAAGGTTATCCAAAAATATTGTAGATTTGTTGACTTCATGGTACTATGATAACCCATGGTATTGACCACTAGAATACTTATGAAAATTATATGTGACGAATTTTGCTATAAATTAGGATGTCTTAGGACTCCATTCCAAGTGAAATCACTCAAAAATACCCTTGTTAACATGTGCTAAAAAAATAGTAGACAAGTATTACTCTAAAACCTGGAAATTCAATAATTAGTGATCTAGTTAACCTACCAAATGCCTAACCTAATCAAGTGAAAATTCTATGGGGTAAATTATGTTATTAAATTTAATTTTTTAAGAATTAATATTGATGGAATAAACTCAAAATAGGCTCGTTGACATGTGCTAAAAAATAGCAGAAAATTACTACTATTTTGCTACAAGAGACATTCTAGATTTGTGAACTAGCAAACCAATCCAAGTAGCTCAATGATGGGCATGATTTTTCAAATTTGTTCTAAAGATGAATCATGCTTGATATTTTTTCAATAACCTATAAAAAAAAGTCATTTTAATCCTTTAACCATTACGAACTACAACAAGAGAAACATAAATAGAAAGTGCATAAATAAGAGATGCAAGTGAAAAATCCATTCAAAGAAAATAAATAAATTGTACAAGAGATCTGAGAGGTTCTTGGGATGACTAAGCCTAAGGATACTCATATTCCTATGAAAGAAACCAAGCTTTGGAAGCTAAAAATGGCACCAACCTTCATTATTCAAATCAATCCAAGTACATCAATACTAGAAGTACATGCCCCTAGAGGAAAATTTGAATCTGTGCTTATACAAAATGATAAGGAAGAATTCTCCTTGAAAGAAGGTGGATCTAGTTCCCAACACTCGGAATCTTCATTAAATAAGAAGCACCACATTCCTAGATTTTTTCAATATGTGGAGCTCCAGAATTTGTCAACAATTTCATGATATTTTTTTCATTTATTATCCAATCTTGGTCCATCATATAGTAGGGAGAAATTACCTATATTATCTCATTCAAAATTTACCCAATGTTCTCTCAATATTCTACAAAATTTATGATATTAGGAACATAATATGAAATTATCTATAAACCATCCTAAGAACATATTAAAGCTAAAAAAATGTTATTGAGTGTAGAAGGAGATATTTAATATAGCTTTTATGCGCCTAAGAAATTTTAGATGGGACTTAATTTATGTGTATTTTGGAGGCCCATCACTAGTCCATTACTTCAAAGTGACTTGAGTAGAACTTAGCTTACTATGTATATAACACTTCCACCTCTTAAGTTTGTACGAACCCCAAACTGATAATTAAAGTTGGTAGCCTTGGGATTTACCACACTCTTTTTGCAATACTAAGGCTCATCAATAATCCACAAATATCACCAACCAGTAGAATACTTACAGGCACAGTCTTAAGTTTGTACGAACCCTAGGCTGATAATTAAACTTGGTAGCCTTATGATTTACGAGACTTTTGTTTCAATACCAAGGATCATCAATAATCCACAAATATCGCCAACCACTAGAATACTTAGAGGCACAAAGTAAGCTATAACATACCAAGTATTTTAAGTGGATGGGATTTCTACAACAATTTCATTTAATGATCAAGCATAATAAGGGAGATTATTTCAAATACATCCACATCAAATATCATAGATTTGGGATCCTTAATGCATATGGATCCATTCAAATATGATGCAAACATAGGGTAATATATAGAACATGGGGAATTAAAGGAGGTTTTTCAATAGTTATAGAGTCAGAGTCGCGCAGATAATGGAAATAAAATCATTGACTACAATATCTAGGATAGGTTACTCTACAAGTCAGACATGTCATTTGTTGCAAAAGGTGAGCAATTGAAACTTATTTAAGAGGCTCATTCCTCTAAGTTTGTGGGGCGCTTGTACAGGGAAGAGAGTGGCCAACTTACATAGGTATGTGTATTATCCCAAAATGCAAGAACATGTAGGTAGGTTCATAAGAGGATGCATGAGTTATTGTAAAAATAAGCCTAGTAACATGAAACAGGGTCTATGTCATCTCATAGTTGTAACCACCCATCCTTGGTAAAGAATTTCCATGGAATTTGTGGGACGTTTCACAAAAATGAAGAAAGGGCATGACTACATAATTGTGGTAGTTGATAGGTTCAATAAGATGTGGGTTTTGATGCTCTGTAAAAACAACGTCAATGGGAAAGGATTAACAAACTTTTTTTTTATACAATTGTAGGTGTACTTTGGGATACCAAGGATAATTTTTTAGTTCGACACAATATTCATCAGTACATTTTGGACCACATTACGGGGGAAAATTGACACAAATTTAGATAGGTTTAAAACATTCCATCCTCATACAGTTGGGAAAGCATAAGTAATCAACGGAACATAGGTGTATCTTCTGAGGGGTTACAACCATTCGAAGACCTAAGATGAAAAATTTGTATGCATAAATCACTCTTATAACGAAGTAGTCCACAATTTTACAGTTATGTCTGTATTTGAAGATTTTTATGAATATTTTCCTCATTCAAATTTTGATATTGGATATGGGAAACAAGAAGGAGTAAAACAGGATCTTATAGGGGATGCCTTGAGGGTTGACAATTTTATTGAGAAGTTTATGCAAATCCATATATAGGTACATAAGAGTGTGTAAAATTCATGTGAAAAATATAAGGCCATGCATTATTAACACAAAATAGAGAATTCACTCAAGGTCGGAGATAGAGTATGGTTACAGTTGAAAAAAGAGAGGCTACAAGGTCTTGGTAATAATGTCAAGGCTCTAGGATATGGTCCCCTTGAGAGACTAGAGAAGGTGGGAGATAATTCCTATAGAATGATTCTACTCCCATACAACCTCATATACTCAGTTATAAATTTAGAGGATCTAAATTTTTATGAGCCTTCCATGCTAAATCATGAAAGGGAACATATCCTACCTTTTTTGGAGGATTTAACACAAGATCCTTAAACAAAGTTGAAAAAATACATTTTTTTGTAGAAGACGAGTGAAACTAAAAGACATGGGAAGCATGACCTTTGGAAAATTGGGTTAAAATTACAACTTCTAAGCAAGGCCGAATGGTACACTTGAGAGAAGGTGGAGGAAAATTTCCTCATGTCATTTAGTATAAAGTTTTGGGGACAAAAATCTTCCCAAAATAGCGAGTTGTGATCCATATTTGATCATTATATTGTTTTTCATCCATATCAATGATTTCAAAGTGAAAAAGGTGGAGCAGTTAGCTCACAAGACCTTTCTTTCCAGTATAATATAGATTGGTAAATTGGAGTTTGAAAATTTCTGGGGGGGGGGCATCAAATGATTCTTTGTGGAAGTAATACTTACCTATTTAGTGGCACACCATTTTTTCCATATTATACATATAAAAATCTTCCCAAAATCATAACAATCACCTCAATCAAGGTATTTATGGAAAGGTTATGCCACTTAGAAGTGGGTGTTTGTATTTTCACCTCCATAATATGTTGGGGTACCATGTCAACCCCATAACCCATGAATAAATATATAAAATAGTTCATATTATATCTCTAGTTAAGAGTTTATGGGGTCAAACATAACCACTAGTAGGATATTGAGTTGTGTTATAACCAATCCACTAGGAGGAAAAAGGGTTCCATTGTTTTCAATTGAATCGGTTCCATAGGAATATAAAGCAGCCGAGATGGATAGGGAGAGCGCACACAAAGATGATTTTTTATTCTAGTATCTCACAGGACACATGCCTTACTTTTCTTTACTCACATCCATTTTCTACTTAGAGAAAGAGAGCAGAGGAACCTCATCTTCCAGTTGGGTTTTCTCCTGAAATGGTTTCCCAGGATATATCATGTGTCAATCATGATTCTATGAGTTGTTATTACATTTTTCTCTATTTTATGCATGATAATAATATAAAATCATACACAATAAATAATGATTTATAGATCCAAAAGTCTCAAGAGAAATATATCCTCATAATGTAGATTTCAAAATTTTAAGTATAATTTATCATATATGTTGTGGAAAATTCTGTAGTGAAATATCCATGGAAGTTTACATATTAAGAAATGGAGATACAGTTTGAAAAATCCATGTAATTGGCCATAAAATATGTGAAGCGAATTTCAGGGAAGAAACAATGTTAAACAAAAAAAATATCAAGGTATTATTGATTCTTCACAAGTAAAGAAAATATAAATGTATGTGTGGTTCTAGAAGATTACATGCACAACATGAAGCCATGGAAGCCATTTACAAGGGTTACATATAATATATTAAGAAGTGTTACATTTCCGAGGTGCAACTTACTTGTCGTTGATTCCTTCAGCTTGAAATATTGGGAAAATAACATTTAAATGAATAGCTTTTGGGTCAATTTTCTTTTAATGTACTCAGAAATTTGTCCAAATATTTTTACTAATTTAAAATTAATTAGATTTTCCATACGTTAAAAAAATGAAATGGTTTTTTATCTAGTAAGAAACACTTTCTCCCTTTTAAGGTCTCTACCTCATTCGTTTATTTTTCCCTTTCCCTTCCGCAAAATTTACACCGAGGATTTATGAAAAATAAAAGGCATGTGAATGGATAAGCCATCAAATTTCAACAATCTGACAAAATTTTAAAAATGAAAAGGTGATGGTGAGGGACAATGACATGGCTACAAATATTGCAGGGGAAGAAGAGACCAAAAGTATAAATTATGTAAATTTAATTTGCACAAAATTTCTAATCTATTTTTTAATTAAAATTTGAATTTGATATACTATTTTTTATATTTTTATTTTTAAAAAATTACCTGCATTCTTTTTATTTATATTTAAAATATAATAGTTTAGTATTTATATTTATATAAAAAGATAAATTCATTTCTTCCCTTATAACAAGAGTTAATGATGAAGAGGAATTCTTATTACATTGAGATTGGTCTTATTATGCATTAAATTAGATTGATCTCTCTCCTTATAACAAGGGTAAATAATGATGGAAAAACCCTATCACATTAATATTGGTATTATTATGCATTTATGTCAACCCTTTGAATATTTAATACACAAACTCCACCGTTTAATTATCTACTTCATTTTTTTGTTGATAAATGAGGCTAATCTATATTAATTCAGAAATTTAACAGTACATATGCTACAGTCTAAGTTGGTAAGTTGTGCTTAACCAATCCTAGACTTTGTTGTGCAAGTATGGGGATGCCTCCGTGGGGGAAATGAGTTCGAAAATAACATGAAACAAAAAAATTACAAAATATGTCGTAGCACCAGTGAAATTAGAAGTTCTGTGATAATAACAAGCATGACAAAAATATAAGATTAACTGTCTACTCCGTTACTTTGAGGAGCACAATAACATTTAATAGGACTCAACTGCATCAATCAGAGTTTATCTCCCATAGATGTTTACCTTCCACAAAATGGTGTGCGAGGATTCCATGCCAATCCTCAGTCATCATGCAAAAGAGTCTAGCCACATGTGAACTATGAACACCGCTATTGAAGGATCAGAGTCATAAATTTAGTTGTGAATTGAAGGAGTTGAACCAGAACCTTAGTTGGATGTTAGTGTTTTGTAGCAGCAAAAACAACCACAAGTTTTAGATAGCTCCATAGAGAGTGCATTTTACTTGTACTTGCATTACTCCCATACTAGAGAAAAGGCAGTGGAGCAATTTCACCTTCCAATTAGGTTTTCTCCTATAAGAGGAGTCGAGCAACTTCACCCTCCAATTAGGCTTTCTCCTATTAGAGTTTTCAGGAGAAAATATTTATTTTCATTATGGATGGTGTGTGATATTTTTTATTTATTTCATACATAAGAAATTAACAAATATGGAGTCTAAAGGAATTTATCCTTCATTGAATAGATTTTGATGGGCTCCGAGAAACTATAGTAAGAATGTTGTCCTTTATTTTTTGTTAACTTTAATTTAAAATTTTTGTTTTTAACTTGTTAACTTTTCTTAAGTTTATGACTTACGATGTTTCTTTTGCAGCATCTAGTGCAATTCCTATTTTATGTCCCACTCAATATAATTTGCTATTTTATGTGTCATTCAATGTGATTAGCATTGAAATATTGATTAAAAGTTTAAAAAATTGGAATTAATATTGTTTTTTTTTTAATTTATATGGTGATATTGTGATGCCATTATGTAATATTATTATTTTCTACACCATATTGCATTTTTCATGCCCCTTTGAAAATCTAGTGCTTTAGTTTGCTGGTAAATTTTGAAGTTTTGGTAGTAATGGATGAAATTGTTTTAGCATAATATTTCAAATGAGATATCATTTTAACCTTAAAAATAAAAATTCTCTAGGTAGAATGAATCTCTAATTCATGTGCTGATTTTTAAATACTTTTGTAGTGATAATATTTGTTTTTAATTCCATGGTTAAAAAATTGTCTAAATATTATGAAGTGTGTAGGGTTGTATGAATGTTTAAATTTTAAGGTTTTTTCTATTCATGACATTTGTTTTAATGCCATGGTTAAAAAACGTTAGAATTTTAATTTTCTTCATAGTCATGAAATTTTATCCTCAATTCGATGCTTTAAAATTGTTTAACTTTTGAGGTTTTGATAGTAATAATATTTGGTTATGCTTCTAAGGGGGCATTTCGGTACATTCCACTCATGAATTCATAGGGACCTATATTCATGGCATCATTTAACCATGTTATATATATTATAAGGGCCACATATTACCACTTTTCATTCACTACTTCACATTCCTTATATTTTAGGATCATCTCCTATATTTAACCTTTTCTATTTTTAATAAGTTTATTTTGAGCAATATCTGACACCTAGGATGATGTGAGGTAGTGATTGGGTGCTGATTAGATGGTGAAATGATAGATTATACTCTATTAA
Organism: Pinus albicaulis; assembly: GCA_034641835.2. Classification (NCBI taxonomy): domain Eukaryota; kingdom Viridiplantae; phylum Streptophyta; class Pinopsida; order Pinales; family Pinaceae; genus Pinus; species Pinus albicaulis. The sequence goes on from CM076582.1 coordinate 327,361,415, forward strand.
TGTGTACTAACACACACATAGGTTTTCTTATAGTGGATGCACAATTTGTCTCATAAATTTAGCAACTTCAACCTTATCAACAACCTTCCACTCATCTACATTTGTTTATGTTGACTTTCAATTCCATATTTAGTGTTTATTAGGGTAATTATTTCTTTTGAGATCTATTGCATTAGTTATAGATTATTTTTAACTCCAATTATTTTAGTCAACCCTTTTACTATATGTATTTCTAATTTAAGATATTCCACTCAAATTTTGACTTATTAGCTATTCTATATAACTCCTCTAGTTATATGAGTGCATACACAAGAGAAATCCAACCTAGTTTGAAATGCATTTTTACTCATGGAGAGACTATATAATGTATTCACATTGAGAAATAATATAGCATCATATATAATGAGTAATTTGTATTGTCTCCTTGGTTATTGAGTCGATTCATAGCAGTGTTTATTCTATCTTCTTTCTTGTCTTGTAGTAGCTACTCTACTAATTTTTCACACTTAGATCTTGTGCTTGTGCTTAAAACCATAAACCACTAGATTTATATTTCAATAATAATTACGATACCTATGTGTAATTACCTAAATATTCACATGGTTCGCATCTAAAACTCAACATTTTCTTGCCTCCAATGCTTTCTTTATGCTATTTTTGTTACCATTTCCATGACAATATTCAAGCATGGATCCCCTGCCATTGTATTTCTATAATTTTTATCCAATTTCGTGTATTATTGCTAAAAAAAACGAAGATAAGGGCTTGAGAACAACATAAAAGTGTGGTGGAAGTGATTTGAAAGTGTGGTGCATACTAGTTGAGAATTATTTATGCAACTTCCATTACCAACATTGCTAATCTCTCCACCTATTCAGTGTTAGGGAACTTAGGAGTCAATACATCGTTATTTACTTTCTTGATGGTTCCTATCTCTACTAACCAGGTGGCATCCGCTTAGAATCTAGGAAGCAACATTCTTCCGCATTCCCACCAAATATCTCTAATTAACAGTCAACTAAAAGTTACCTCTGTAGACAACTTAAAAAGAAATTATCTTTCTGTGTGAATAAGTTAAACCAGTAAGTTCAGTATACGTATCTCGGTTTCTGTTGATTAAATGATGGCACTGCCAAACCGTGAGGGAGGTAATCACATCCTCTTCTCTCCCTGTGCTCCGCACCAAAGTTTAGATAGTAGGTTTTCTTTTTCTGAAGTTATACCTCAGGACCCAAGTCCAGTCTACCCTTCTTTGGGTACAAACTTCCACTGGTAAACTGCCAGCTCTGGACAACTCTATTTTTTTCACAGTCTTACTGATGTGAAACCATTTTTCCATTCTAGAAAAGAACCCCTTACCCTTCTCAGTATTTCCTTCTATCCTCTTTGGGAGGGTAACTATCAGAAACTACCTCTTCCTTTTACTCTGGAATTTGGGAATTCTTTAGCATGCAGTTAATAAATTACTCAATGTAATTTATTATTTATGAAATAAAATTCTAGTTTTTTTTCACTTAATAAATTCAAATATATTAGTAAATTATTTTAACATAAATTGAAAATAAAATGGGGTGTTACAGCTTCCCCCATTAGAGGCAATCGTCATCCCCTATGTTTACTTTCTTACTTAAACATTTCAGGATATGTCTCTTGAACAACGTTTTCATCCTCCCAGGTAGTCTCCTCTAGGCTGAAGTGCTTCAATTGCACCTTGACTTGGGGGATGACTTGTCTCTAGAGCGTTATTTCTTTCTGATCGAGAATACGCTGAGGTTCTACCATAAATTCGCCATCCAATTCCACCTGAAATCAATAGATTTTTAATTAATTTAATTAAGAGCTCTTCTTTCCTGGAAGTCACAATGTAAACATAATTTACATGTACGTTCTGCCAGTGTATCACATGCTTGGGGTCATGTATGTATCACTTCAGTAAAGATACCTGGAACACATTATGTACCAATATATGAGTAGGAAAAGGCAATCGATAAGCCATTGGCCCTATCCTTTCCAAAATTTGGAAAGACCCACAATATCTGGGAGCCAATTTGGCACAGGTATTCCACCTTAAGGTGATTTTCTTGGGTTTAATTATTACATACATGTGGTCACCAAATTCGAATTCTCGAAAGCTTCTTCTCTTATCGGCACATACCTTCTACCTATCCTGGGCTGTCTTTATATTCTATCTAATTTTTCTTACCTCCCACTCCATTTCCTCCATCATGTCTGGTCCAAGCATTAGTTTTCTTTCTAGACTACTCCATTTTATGCGGGTCTGGCATTGTCTACCATACAATCCCTCAAAAGGAATCATCATGTGAGATTCCTGGTATCCACTGTTCTAGGCGAATTCGACCATATATAAATATTCTTTCCACATTGTGGGTTGCTGCATCACATACATGTGTAGCATGTATTATAATATCTAATTCATCCATTTAGTCTGTCCATATGTTTGAGGATGGTAAGTTGTACTAAACTGGATACGTGTCCCCAATCTAGTAAATAGTGCTTTCAAGAAAGTTGAGGTGAAATTTACATCTCGATCTGAGATGAAAATTCGAGGAATGTCGTGCAGTCTAAATATCTCCCTTATGAAGATATCAACAATCTTACAGTCTTGTAAGTTGACTAAACATGTATGAAATGAGATACCTTGTTAAGTCTGTCCACATCCATGTATTATAATATCTAATTCATCCATTTAGTCTGTCCATATGTTTGAGGATGGTAAGTTGTACTAAACTGGATACGTGTCCCCAATCTAGTAAATAGTGCTTTCAAGAAAGTTGAAATGAAATTTACATCTCGATCTGAGATGAAAATTCGAGGAATGTCGTGCAGTCTAAATATCTCCCTTATGAAGATATCAACAATCTTACAGTCTTGTAAGTTGACTAAACAATCGTAATTGAATCATTGTGTCCTTTTCTTCTCGTAGACCTGCAATGAAATCAAGAGATGTGACCTCCCACTTCCATTCTGGTACAGGTATGGGCTCAAGAAATCTCACTGGATGTTAGTGCTCCACCTTAACTTGCTAACACTCTAAACACTTGGTCAAATATTCAATAATTGTTTTACGCATTCCATGCCAAAAATAGTCCTTTCTAATGGTTGTCAGCATCTTTTGATACCCAAGGTGTCCAACATAGGCACTCTGATGATATTAATCCAAAATCAGCTCCTTCAAGCTTATTTGGTTTGGAATACATATCTTCCTCGAAATACTTTTTATCATTAACTCTATAATTAGATTTCTTTCCTTGTTTTTTCGTTTCTTTTACTTGCTGACATAAGAATTGATATTCAAGATCTCTCTTTGGTGCCTCATTTATTTGTTCCTGAAACATAAATTTTGTGTGGTTAAAATAGAGTTCATAGATGCGATGAAGTTTCCTGCTCAAATAATCCTTTACGTAGTTTTCTGTACTTTTCACGTGTTGAGTGTCCAAATCAAATTCACTTAGGAGCACATTCCATCTCGCTTGACGAGCATCCAAGTCAGATTTTTTAAAGTAACTCGTAAAGCTATTATGGTTAGTCCTTAGCACAAACCTTTTTCCCAACAAGTAATGTCTCCATACCTTGAGAGCATGTACTACCACAGTCAATTCTAAATCATAGGCAAAGTATCACTTCTCATCATCCTTTAGATTTCTCGATTCATATGTTATTACCTTACCATCTTGCGTCAATACTGCTCCCACCCCTTCATTAAAAGCATCTGCGCAGACTTCAAATTCTCTGTTTGGGTCAGCCACTTGTAACACAGGGGCAGTGGTTAACAGTTCCTTTAACCATTCAAAACTGGCTTGACATTCACTAGTCCACTTAAAAATGCATCCGTTCCGCTGCAAGGAGGTGGTGGGAAAGGCTATCTTAGAAAAGCCTTTGATGAATCCCCAGTAGTAACCAGTTAGGCCCATGAAAGAACGTATGTCTGGCACATTTTCTGGGGACTCTCAATTCCATTACTTTTTTTATCTTTTTGAGATCTATTGGATATGCCCATGGCCCAGATATTGGATATGCTCTTTGTACAAATTGCATTTTCTAAACTTGGTGTAGAGCAGATGCTCCTACAACATTTTCAACACTAAGCATAAATTTTCTCGGTGTGCCTTCATATTTCTTGAGTATATCAATATGTCATCAATAAAAACTAAAATAAATCTATCCAGATATGTGTGGAATATGCCATGCATCAGGCTCATGAATGTTGTTGGTGCATTAGTTAATTCGAACGGTAGTACCACAAATTCATAGTGTCTGTACCTGGTGCGAAAATTTGTTTTGGATATCTCTTCATCTTTAATCTCTATCTGGTGATACCGAGATCTCAGGTCAATTTTTCAAAACAGTTTTTCTCCTTCTACTTGATTAAAAAGATATTATATACGTGGAAATGGATATTTTTTCTTGATTGTCAACTTTTTAAGCTGTCGGTAATCCACATACATTCGCATCATTCCATATTTATTTTTAGCGAACAACATAGGTACTCCCTAGGGGGACACACTCAATCGAATATACTCTTTTTCGAACAGTTTTTGCAGCTGCATTTTAATTCTGTCAACTGAGGCACACTCATCCTGTATGGTGCTCGCGATACAGGTGCTACTCCAGGTAGTAATTCAATGGTAAAATCAATATCTCTTTTTGGGGGTAATCCTGGAATATTTTCAAGAAATACGTCCATGAAATCTTGAACAACTTGGATATTTTCCAGCATAAGCGTCTTGTCTTTAGAGTTAGTAAACCCCACATGGATAGCATAGAGTTGACACCCTTTCCTGATGCATTTACCCAACAGAGGTGTTGTGATGGGGCGTAATTGAAGTGGTTTCTTAATTCCCAACAATTCTGGACAAGTACTATCTTTCGCCTTCAAATATATAATTTTCCCCTTGAAATGTACTAGTGACCAGTGTCTCTCTAACCAGACCATTCCCAAGAGGATGTCATAATAACTGAAAGGTAAGATATTCAATTCTATGGGTATATATTGTCTGACTATTTCCAGGATACAATCTGACATTTTAGTATTAATTGTTCTGCTTGTCCCCGTGGCCAATTGTACCAAACAGGGACTTTTAAATTTTTGACTTTGTATTTTACAATTTTCAACTACTCGAGAGTTTATATAACTTAAACTGGCACTAGGATCAAAGAAAATGGAAAGTGTTTGAGATTGTAACTTACCTTCCAGTTCTTTCATGGTTGGCTAGAAATCATCTTGCCGGTCCTTTAGTGCAACATTAATTCTTGGTATGTTTCGTGCAACATCCCCTACGATAAACACCTCTTGAAAGTTGATTGTAACTTCCTTTATTCCACGGTGAGGGAAATTTTTGAAGTAATGTGCGTCACCGCATCCCCAACATTGTAATGGTGGTTTCTGGGACGATCCAAGGTCTGGCCTGTTGGATGCTTCCGTAGGTCAATCTCCCAGTGCCCAATTGGGCTTTTTCCAGTTTCTCCCAAATTGCCTATTTTCTAAATTTCTCGGATCATTTTTATAACTTCTTGGTGTGGTGTTTTTAGAATTCGAGGACCCATTTTTTCCTTTATTTGGTGGCCAAATTCTACCAATTTCACCTTTCGCCTTAAATTGTTGATAGCGCATTCATGCTTTTCGTATCACCTCATCTATAGTTTTCATGTTTACAAATTTGATCCTTTCCTTCATATGAGAAGGTAAGCTGCTCAAGAGTTGTTGTACTTTTTCTTTTTCATCTTTCAGGTATGGTATGTATCTTAGAAATGAGGTAAACTTAGTGATGAATTCATCCATTGATAGCTGTCCCAATCTAAAATCATGAAACTCCCTCGATTTTTCATCATAAAATCGCTATGTTAGGTACTTGTCCTTAAAATATTACTGAAATTCATCCCATGTCTCATTTTGGTCTTCAATTGTACACATGTTTTCCACTTCTTCGCACCACAATGTGGCTTTTTCCCGCAACTGCTACATAGCAAGGTGAGCTTTGAGCTTGTTTTTATACTCATAGACTTGAAAGTATTTATTCATGTTAATTATCCACATTTAAGCTACTTCCTCAGTATCTCCATCTAAGTTAGGAGGTTTAATTTTCTGAAATTCACCTTGTAACTCTACCTTATGTTTATTCATTTCCTGTTGCTCAAAAGCGTTTCCACATTCTGCTTTGTTGTAGATTTTCTTTTTGTTACTTCACTGATTTCAACTTCCTTCTAAATTGTTATTCACTTGCTGCTGTTGTTCTCCTTTTTCATGGGTGTCCCTTTCTGGACTAGGCTATGTCGTAGGGTGGTTCTACTTATCCAAGAGACTCTTGAGTATTCTATGTTTTTCCCTCATCATTCTTTCATTGTCGCTTCGCACATGAATAATTTATGTTTGGAGTTCTTGTAATGTGTCTAACATTTGGGTTGTCTGACGATGTTGTTCTTCTAGCGACCTACTGGTTTGATGGTGTTGATCCACACTCAATTGTACCTAGATTTGTAGGTTAAGTTCCAGATTAGGTTGGGAGTGGGTCTACCTTATTATTCTTGATGGTTTTTGGCTGGATCCTCTCCTCATTGGCTTGTTCAATAGCTTATGTCACTCCCTGTGCATGTAATTAACAAAATTGATAGTCACTAGAGTTAGTTAGCCGAACTTGGCCTAGCGTGTGAACCACACTCTGATACCATATGTAACCACTACTAAACTTATACAAAAAAATTATTATTTACCAATCACATCATCGAATATTCAATGCTATATGACATGACAATTCTATAGACTCATAATGTCTTATATGATTGTACATTATTTGTTTCACATTTTATTATTGGATAATGTTACACAAATTCTCAAAGTTAAGAGATACACATGATAATGTGATATAATATGGTATTGGATTTCATTTAGACTTTTCAGCCTTTAAAAGATTTATTATTGTACTTATACTTTGATTGCATAATCGATGATCAGAAATATTTGGTTAAATGGTTTGTGGTGGCATTAATCAATTCCACATCATTAAAACTGGACACCTGCCCTTACTGGTGGATGGAATTTGGCACATCTTAAATGCCTTGGTTCTTCATGCCCATTGTATATCTAGTTAACGCTACATTTGATGGTGGCGGCACTGGTTCTAGTGGTTAGGGTAACTACCCCAACCTGAAGCATGGAGGCACAACTGATTTGTTTCATGATGTTCCTACGATGCAAGCTCTGTAATTTTTTCTATTTACGACCCATCCTTCAGGCAGGTCCATTATTTTCCTACCATATCACTTAGTTTTTTCTTCATGGCTTCGGCTTTATTCATTGCATCTTTCGTCTGAGTTATTATCCTACTAAACGGTGGCATGGAAATCCTTCAGCTAATTGCGCTTCCTGTAGACTTACTTTCCTTGACAGTTTTTTTTCTTAGAATTGTTACAAAGATTTCCTAATGGATCAATCTGGTAAGGATGCTTCCGAAACCACTTAGTTTTTTTTTTGGTTCAGTCTTACATTTGAAGCTAGGGTATCTCATTGCTCGATAATGGAAATTACCCGTATTTATTTTCAAAGTTATCTAAATGGTGTTCACTTAGAATTAAATGGCCAGGGTTTTAGTGGCAGGTAACCATGATATCTCCCTTGCTTCTTCTCAATGGGTTTTGTGATGTCGTCCCTTATGCTTGCCAGTCCGAGTAGGTAAGTTTGTGTGTTTTTTTTTGTATTTTTATTTTGGCTTACAAATATTTTCCTTTGACTAGAGAGTTTGACTTACATATATTTACTCACTGCCAATGCATGTTTTGGGTAAGATACGAAACTGTTGGAATTTAGTGGCACTGGAGGTGCAATTCGAGTCCCTCAATGTGTCATTCATGATTCTGGATAAGACATACCTCATCCCTAATTCACATTGTTCTCTTGCTTTTTTTTCTAGAATTTTTGATTCATCGTTTACTGAGGATAAACCCTCTTCGTGAACAGGTGTGGCCTTCGGCCCCTTGAGCTTATTGCATGCGAGAGTCTCTCTGTTATTTCTTGGCATGAAGGGTTTCACACACTTTTTTTGATGTTAACAAAGATTCACTTCTCTGTTTTATGTTCTTTCCTGGAACATAGGGTAATATGTTGTTATTTGTGATGTTGGGTGAATATGCATGGTTATTTTGAAATTTGTTTTATTACTGCGTGTGAGGCGCAACCTGAACATGTATAGGATGGTTCTATTTCAGTTGTAACAGACATCATTACTATTTAGCCAGATTAATAACTACTTATATATTGCAAAATATTTTGTCGCATTATATAATGACATGCATGTTTCTTATTTTACAGTTCCATTATGCTTCTCAAATTCAGTCCGTGTTCTAGTTATGTGTGTTGGCCCTTTGATTTTCTATGCTATGAGTTAAATTTTCCATGTCAATTGGTTTTCTTTTAAGCTTTCAATATTTACTTAAACATTGTAAGAGTTTTTTTGGTTTACACCATAAATCTTAGTGGCAAGGGGACCATGATCCCTACCCTGCAGATGTTGGGCTTCGCTTCTTGACCCCTAGGCCTACTGATGTTCCTTACTCATAACATTATAAGGGTTTTATTTTAAAAATAAGATCACTCGTTACAATTGGCTTCTTGACCCCAGGGCGTGCTGATATTCCTTATCCATAACATTATAAGGGTTTTATTTTAAAAATAAGATCACTCGTTACAATTTCCAAGTCATATCGATTCCTAATTTTATTTTTTTTGGTTACCATAAAAATATAATTATTTCTTTGCTGGATAATATTTATCAAGTATTTTTTTCAGCATAGATTTTTTAGCATGGTCCATTTACTATTATTTACAACTCTTCTTCCGCTCTATATTCTGTAATTGTACTAAGTTTTAGAATAGGTACAGACCACACAGATTACCAATATCATAACCATAGAAAGTTTTAAGCAATAAAAAATATGTATTCACTTATTTTAAACTTTTTTTCTTTATATCTGTGTTAATTTTAGAGTTATCACCTCTTTACAAAGTAGATGGAATTTAACAATATCTCTAATTAAGAATCAATTGAAAGTTACCTCTGTGAAAAACTTAAAAAAAAAATTATCTTTATGTCTAACAAGGTAAACTAGTAAGTTCAATATAGTTATCTCGGTTTCTCTTGATCAACTGATGGCACTGCCCAACCATGAGAGAGGCAATCATGTCCTCTTCTGCCCCCTTGCTCTGCACTAGAGTTTAGATAGCAGGTTTTCTTTTTCTGAAGTTAGACATTAGGACCCCAGTACAGTCTACACTTCAATCTACACTTCTTCAGGTACAGAGTTTCACTAGTAAACCACCAACTCTGAACAACTCTATTTTCTTCACAATCTTACTGATGTGAAACTCTATTTCCTTTCTGGAACAGAACCCCTTCCCCTTCTCAGGATTTCCTTTTATCCTATTGGGCAGGGTAAGTATCAGAAACATCCTCTTTCTTTTACTCTGGAATCTTGTTATTCTTTACCATATAGTTAATAAATTACTCATTGTAATTTCCTATTTATGAAATAAAATTCCATATTATTTTCACTTAATAAATTCTAATGTATCAGTAAAAGTCTTTTAAAATAAATTGAAAATAAAACCGGGTGTTACATGGTTCCTTCATAAATGTCTCTGTATCTAGAAATCATAGTGGATTCACTCAGTGGATTTACAATTTAATTGAATGGTTTAAAAAAAAAAAAGAGTCTCAATTTGTTACCAGAGGATCACCATTATGGACCTTAAACATAGACTATAACAAAATGGATTTTAGTTATTGACTCTTTTTTTACTATATCAACTTTATTTAAAATATCTTTACTTAATTTGGTTAATTTCAAACAATGAGCTTGAAAATCATGGATTATTATAAAATAGATGTCACTTATTGCCTAAACATCACGAGTTAATAAATTTTCTCTGTGTGACTCTTTAAAATGTTTGTTAACCATTAACTATCTATCAAACTTGATTTCCCATAGTAACATATTTATTAGAGTAAAGGTTTATACTTTATAAAGCAATGTGTAATATTAATTTAAATTTAGTTTATGAAAATAAAAATTTTATCTGTGTTGTCACCATAAGTTTAAGGATCCAAGCCTACTAAAATGGTTCGTTAAGACCAAGATCCAAAGCACGAAACTACTTGAAAATCACCACTGTTATTGAATTTAAAATTCATTTTAATTGTTTTAAAATAATATATAATTTTTTAATTTATTGGACTCAAAGACCAAGTTTGAGGATACCAAGAAAAATCCATAGACACAAAACTACTAGAAAACAAGCACAATTAACCTAATCTCATTTAAATACTATTTTAGTTGCATGCATAATGTAATGAAAAAATTTAACTATGAATTTTATTTTTATTAATTTTTTTTATTAGTTAAAGTAAAACTGATTTGGTATCATGATAACCCATGGTATTAACACATGGTATTAATGTGGAATATAACCTATATAAAGGTGGAATTAAACCAATCTAGATCCATCTTAACTTCAGATTTGCTGGGTTTCGAAAGACATCAAATCTCTTCAAGAAAGAGATTTGATCCCTCTAAAGCTTGGCAGATCAGAAGTTAAGATAGACATGCATCTTCAGGAAAGAGATTTGATCCCTCTAAACCTTGGCAGATCATAAGTTAAGATAGACATGCATCTCATTATACGAATCTTTATCAAAATTGTGAATCAAGGAATATGGTAGATTTTATTATTTTTTTTTACTTTTTAAGCAAGGTTACCCAGAAATATGGTAGATTTGTTGAATTCATGGTACCGTGATAACTCATGGTATTCATGTGGTATATAGCCTATATAAAGGGGGGATTAAACCAACCTAGATCCATCTTAACTTTGGATTTAGTCTAAATGGCGAAAGACATCAAATCTCTTGAATATCTTCAAGAAAGAGATTTGATCCCTCTAATGCTTGGTAGATTATAAGTTAAGATAGATGTAGGGTCTCTTGAAAATTTTCAAGAAAGAGATTTGATCCCTCTAATGCTTGGTAGATTATAAGTTAAGATAGATGTAGGGTGGTATATATACCGAACATGCATCTCATTATACAAATCTTCGTTAGAATTTAGAATCGAGAAATATGGCAGAATTTATCATTTGTTTTTAGTTTTTAAGTTTATCAAAGAATATGGTACATTTGTTGACTTCATGGTACCTTGATAATCCAGAAATATGGTCTCATGAATCTGTTCAAGAAAGAGATTTTATCCCTCTAATGCTTGGTAGATTAGAAGTTAAGATAGACATAGGCTGGAAATCAAATGTGAATCCAGAAATATGGTAAATGCATGCATCTCATTATACAAATCAATTGTGAATCCAGAAATATGGCAGATTTCTTCATTTGTTTTTGTTTTTTAAGCAAGGATATCCAAAAATATGGTAGATTTGTTCACTTTGTTTGTTTTTTATTTATAAGCAAGGTTAAAATTGGAATTTTTTTTATGTTTTTTTAATATTTTTCAATATTTCCTTTCACAAAGTATATTTTGAAATTAAGAAGACTTTATTTTTTAGAATATATAAAATTAAAATAATATATTTTTTTAGAATTTAATTTTTTTGTTTGTCAAGTTGTCTAAGTTCAGGCTTGACTTGTGACTTGATAAACAAAAACCCATGGCATCTAAACTCTGAAAATCACGAGGTTCATGGCCACAGGAATTAACTTAACATTACACCCATTGATATATTAGTGAGCATAATTTTTTTTTATAATTTATTAGGAAAAATTTCCATATACAATTTTTTATGCTTATTTTATAATATGCTACAATATTTAGAGATGAAAAAGATAAATCTATTTCTTTAAATTTTATAAAAAATAATTTCCTAAAATCACAAAATCATTTTTTGGTTTTTTAATATATTTTTTCAAATCAATTGATTAACTCTAATATATAATTTGATATTTATGTAAGTGTCATTGATTTTCTAGTTTTAATTTAAAATTTTGTATTTTATACAATAAGATTATTTATTACAGGTTTAACTATCTTTTTTTTTTTTAAAGTTCAGTAAGACTACATTTTTCTTCAACATGTCCAAATACATCACCGCCATCTAAAAAAAGTTAAATGTGTGATAAGTGCCCTAACAACCAGCTTCATAAACACAAGTAGAAGGGGATAGATCGACCGCGTTCCACCGAATGACTTCCTCCCCGTCTATCCGCAGCAGCCATTTCTTTTTAGACAGTCTCTTCGTAAGCCTCGGAGCACAACCCATCTTCTTTTGCTCGATCTTCTTCCACAAGCGTTAGGCTAGCAGGATCCACATGATTTTTTTTGGGATGAGATGTGTTCTTGGGAGTAGAAACATAACAATAATAATAAATAAAAATAATTTTGATAAATTATAGTTTTTTTTAATGTAATTTTAATTTATGGTTTTTTTTATGGTATTATTATTTAATGTAGCTTATTTAAATTATGTATAATTTATGGCTTTTTTTATGGTATAATTATTTAATGCATCTTATTTAAATCAATGAATAGTGGTTTTTTTTTAAATTACAATTTTTCAATTTTACCAAATTTACTATTTGGGATTAATATTAGTTTATTTTTCTTGTTGGTTAAGAGATCTAGATTCCTACAAAGTTAACCACTGAAGTGGAAGATTTCTTTTTGTTGTCTTGTATTAACCATTTTTCAATTTATAATTTATTTCACAGTGATGTTGCACCAACTTCCAAGGGTCTTAACTATTGCATTACATAACAAGGTATTTCAACTGAAGACTTTCTTTGTTATATTTCTTTAACCATTTTTCAATTTATAAGATATTTCATAATGATGTTGCACCATCCCATTACATGAGAAGATATTTCAACTAAATATGAGTTTTTTTTAGTTTTTTTTTGCAGTTATTGCTTCCACTTTTAAAAGGAAGGTTGTTACTCATGCCAATAGAATAGAAGACTCAATGATGAATCAAACTAATACATTGTCCCTTTCTTCAAAAAAAAATTTGATTGATTTCATGTTTAATTTAATTTATTTATTCGTCCCAGAGGACCTATAGAGCCAAGTATGGTAGAGATGTAGTAATGTAATTTTTAACATTTTAACTAAGTCAAATTTAGATAAAAACAAAAATTAAATTAAATTAACAAACTAAATAAAAAAATAGTCTAATGTAAACATTTTAGCTCACTCAAAATAAAAATAAATTAACAAAATAAAAATAACCATCAAAATATAATTAAAAACTAAAAATTAAATAACACTATAAAAACAAAAATGAGTTATGGTATCCAAAACCCATGGTATTCATGTGGAATATAGTATTTTTTAAGGAGAGAATAAACCAACCTAGATTCATCTTAACTTCATATCCAAGTGTCCAGAGGGATCAAATCCCTTGATATGAAAACCTCTTTTAGAGTGAAAAAAATTTTGATTTCTCTCTGTACTTGATAGATAAGGAGTTGAGATGGATCTAGGGTTCTCAAATAAGTGCTAAGTAAATTATGTAATTGAAAGAAATTTGATTTCTCTTTGTACTTGTTAGATAAGAAGTTGAGATGGATCTAGGGTATTCAAATAAGTGCTAAGTAAATTATATAATTGAAAATAACATTAATAAATCAATAGACTAAATAGTGAGAACCTCATTATTAAGTAGAATGTTTAAAAACTAACAAAGAAGAAACCCCAACTAATAGAATGGATTTATATATCAAGTAAATAAAACATTTTTATTTGTGAATATTATATAAAAATAATAGTAGTAATTATAAATAATAATTAAACCAAATTAGTTTTATCTTAACTCTAGATCTACTAAGCTTTAAGAGGGATCACAATTCTTTTTACTCTAAATCGCTAAATAAACAAAACATAAAATTTTAAAAATTATTCAAATACTCTCAGCCCTTGGTTATCTAAACAAAGTACGACGTAGTGTAATTCATTATGATTTGAAGCCTGGAAATATACTCTTTTATGAGGATGGCGTGGAGAAACTTACTTAGTTTAGTCTTAGTAAAATAGTTTTGGATGATGTTGGTTCACGAGAAATTGAACTTACGTCTCAGGGTGTGTAAGTTCATTTTCCAAGATTGCATTGAGATCTTTATCTCACTTCCTTCGTGGTGCATAAGGTGAACTTCCCCAAGCATACATGGCTACCCATACAAGAATGAGAGGAAACATGGCCATTTTCATGTATGCATCTCCAAAATAATTTAGAGCATTTACATCCACAAACAGAAAGCCTTACGCTAGAATCCACTTAAGATGTATACTTAATGATAATTGAATTTGATAGAAACTCTATCAAAAAAATGTATGTTGTTCTATCAATAGAAAAAAATCACTTAGAGATTCAAATACTTTATTTTGTGTTAGCAAATCCTATGCTATAGATTTGTGAGTTCTTATTTGTTAAGGAAAGATAGGAATCTTGGGCTACATTAAGTACATATGTTCTCTTCGCTTGGTTGCATGTTAGGCATTGTTGAATGAGGCATTTCGCTTCATTAGAAACTTTAGGATAAGTTGGTATGTCCATTCTATGTTCATTCATGATTTTTCCTTCCATTATAGAACTCTCTTGTGTTTGATGATGTCTAAAAGGTAGCTTTCCAAAAATCATCTAACAGAATAATACCCCAACTGACCAAACATCAACCTTTGATGATATGAGCAGTGTCTTCAAATCATAATGAATTACACTTTGTGGTCTTTTGTTTAGATAAACAAGGGCTGAAAGTATTTGAATTATTATGGTCCTTTCCTCTTGCTCAGATAGACATGGTGTTACCTGCAAGACTGCATCGAGAGATTCTGCTCACTCTAATGTACTATGTTGGATTATATATTTTATTTTATTTCCATTACTGCAATAATCCAACATAGTACATTGCAGTGAGGGAAATATCTCGATGTAGTCTTGCACATAACACCATGTTTATCTTAGCAAGAGGCAAGGACCATAATAATTCAAATACTGTGAACCATTTTTTATTGAAACAAAATACCACAAAGTGTAATTCATTACGATTTGAAGCCTGGAAATTTCCTCTTTGTTGAGGACAGTGTGGCAAAATTTATTGATTTTTGTCTCAATAAAATAGTTTTGGATGATGTTGGTTCACGAGAAATTGAACTTATGTCTCAGGGTGCAGGGACATATTGGTATATGCCTCCTGAATTCTTTTATATTAACAACACACCACTCATATCATCAAAGGTTGATGTTCGGTCCATTGGGGTATTATTCTATCAGACGATTTTTGGAAAACTACCTTTTGGACATGATCAAACACAAGAGTGTTCTAAGGGAAGGAACAATCATAAATGCACATAGAGTGGACATACCAACACATCCTAAAGTTTTTGATGAAGTGAATAATTTCATTCAGCGATGCTTGACAAGCAAACAAGAAGAAAGACCAGATGTACTTACCGTAGCCCAAGATTCCTATATTTCCTTAACGAATCGGAAATCACAAATCTATATCATAGGATTTGCTAACACAAAATAAAGCCTCTGACTCTTTAAGTGATTTCGTTATGTTGATAGAATCAATGAAACTTTTTTAACAGAGTTTCTATCAACTTCAGTTATCATTAGTATACATCTTAATTGGATTCTAGGGCAAGGTTGTATATTTGCGGATGTAAATTATCTAAATTGTTTTGGAGATGCATACATGAAAAAGGAAAATGTTTCCTCTCATTTTTGTATGGGTAGCCTTGTATGCTCAGGTAAGTGCACCTTATGTACTATGAAAAAAGTAGAGAAAAAAAGTAGAGAATTAAGTTCAAGAAATGCTTCGGTTTGAGGCAGGGGAAGAGAAAAAATTTGAAGTTGGTGAAGGGCTATGGGTTATATACCCAAGAATCAATGTCAAGGATATTCCCTTGTTTTATTTAGTGGAGAGGCGTTGATTCATTCTTTTGGGGATTATTTTATGGTATAAGCTCCAACATTCGATGAGAATTATGAGGGTATTTAGCAACATTTTAAGCAGTCAAAGGTAACATGGTAGAGTATCCTGGAACTGGGAATAGAGATATTTTCGAAAATATGACTTATGGTAGTAAATTCCATATCTTAAGGAGATAGAGATGATGTCAAAGGAACCCCTCAGCTGTTAAAGGAACATGGCATAGTTGGCAGAGAATTAGTTCCACTAGTAAAACCAGTAAGTTCAATATACTTATCTCGGTTTCTGTTGATTAAATGTTGGCACCACCAAACCGTGAGGGAGGTAATCACGTCCTCTTCTCTCCCTATGCTCCGCACCAGAGTTTAGATAGTAGGTTTTCTTTTTCTGAAGTTATACCTCAGGACCCAAGTCCAGTCTACCTTTCTTCGGGTACAAAATTCCATTGGTAAACTGCCAGCTCTTGACAACTCTGTTTTTTTCACAGTCTTACTGATGTGAAACCATTTTTCCATTCTAGAACAGAACCCCTTCCTCTTCTCAGTATTTCCTTCTATCCTCTTTGGGAGGGTAACTATCAAAAACTACCTCTTCCTTTTACTCTGGAATTTGGGAATTCTTTAGCATGCAGTTAATAAATTACTCAATGTAATTTATTATTTATGAAATAAAATTCCAGTTTTTTTTTCACTTAATAAATTCAAATATATCAGTAAATTATTTTAACATAAATTGAAAATAAAATAGGGTGTTACATCTTCCCCCATTAGAGGCAATCATCATCCCCAATGTTTACTTTCTTACTTAAACATTTTAGGATATGTCTCTCGAACAGAGTTTTCATCCTCCCAAGTAGTCTCCTCCAGGCTGAAGTGCTTCCGTTACACCTTCACTTGGGGGATGACTTGTCTCTAGAACATTATTTCTCTCTGATCGAGAATACGCTGAGGTTCTACCATAAATTCGCCATCCAATTCTACCTGAAATCAGTAGATTTTTAATTAATTTAATTAAGAACTCTTTTTTCCTGGAAGTCATAATGTAAACATAACTTACATGTATGTTTTTCCAGTGTATCACATGCTTGGGGTCATGTATGTATCACTTCAGTAAAGACACCTGGAACACATTATGTACCAATATATGAGTAGGAAAAGGCAGTCGATAAGCCATTGGCCCTATCCTTTCCAAAATTTTGAAAGGTCCACAATATCTAGGAGCCAATTTGGCACAGGTATTCCACCTTAAGGTGATTTTCTTGGGTTTAATTATTACATACACATGGTCACCAACTTCGAATTCTCGAAAGCTTCTTCCCTTATCGGCATATACCTTCTACCTATCCTGGGCGTGCTTTATATTCTATCTATTTTTTCTTACCTCCCACTCCATTTCCTCCATCATGTCTGGTCCAAGAATTAGTTTTCTTTCCAGACTACTCCATTTTATGGGGGCCTGGCATTGTCTACCATAAAATGCCTCCAAAGGAATCATCATGAGAGATTCCTGGTATCCATTGTTCTAGGCGAATTCAACCATATATAAATATTCTTCCCACATTGTGGGTTGCTGCATCACATACATGTGTAGCATGTATTCTAATATCTAATTCATCCATTTAGTCTGTCCATATGTTTAAGGATGGTAAGTTGTACTAAACTGGATACGTGTCCCCAATCTAGTAAATAATGCTTTCAAGAAAGTTGAGGTGAACTTTACATCTCAATCTGAGATGAAAATTCTGGGAATGTCGTGCAGTCTAAATATATCCCTCATGAAGATATCAACAATCTTATAGTCTTGTAAGTCGACTAAACATGTATGAAATGAGATACCTTGTTAAGTCTGTCCACCACAACCATAATTGAATCATTGTGTATTTTTCTTCTTAGTAGACCTGCGATGAAATCAAGAGATGTGACCTCCCACTTCCATTCTGGTACAGGTATGGGCTCAAGATATCTCACTGGATGTTAGTGCTCCACCTTAACTTGCTAACACTCTAAACACTTGGTCAAATATTCAATAATTTTTTTACGCATTCCATGCCAAAAATAGACCTTTCTAATGGTTGTCAGCATCTTTTGATACCCGAGGTGTCCAACATAGGCACTCTGATGATATTAATCCAAAATCAGCTCCTTAAAGCATATTTGGTTTGGAATACATATCTTCCTCGAAATACTTTTTATCATTAACTCTATAATTAGATTTCTTTCCTTGTTTTTTCGTTTCTTTTACTTGCTGACATAAGAATTGATATTCAAGATCTCTCTTTGATGCCTCATTTATTTGTTCCTGAAACATAAATTTTGTGTGGTTAAAGTAGAGTTCATAGATGCCATGAATTTGCCTGCCCAAATCATCCTTTACGTAGTTTTCTTTGCTTTTCATGTGTTGAATGTCGAAATAAAATTCACTTAGGAGCACATTCCATCTCGCTTGACGAGCATTCAAGTAAGATTTTTTAAAGTAACTCGTAAAGCTATTATGGTTAGTCCTTAGCATAAACCTTTTTCCCAACAAGTAATGTCTCCATACCTTGAGAGCATGTACTACCACAGTCAATTATAAATCATAGGAAAAGTATCACTGCTCATCATCATTTAGATTTCCTGATTCATACATTATTATCTTACCATCTTGCATCAATACTGCTCCCACCCCTTCATTAAAAGCATCTGCGCAGACTTCAAATTCTCTGTTTGGGTCAGCCACTTGTAACACAGGGGAAGTGGTTAATAATTCCTTTAACCACTCAAAACTGGCTTGACATTCACTAGTCCACTTAAAAATACGTCCCTTCCGCTGCAAGGAGGTGGTGGGAAATGCTATCTTAGAAAAACCTTTGATGAATCCCCGGTAGTAACTAATTAGGCCCATGAAAGAATGTATGTCTGGCACATTTTCTGGGGACTCTCCATTCCATTAATTTTTTTATCTTTTTGAGATATATCGAGATCCCTTGAGCCGATATCACATGGCCTAGATATTGGATATGCTCTTTGTACAAATTTCATTTTCTAAACTTGGTGTAGAGCTGATGCTCCTACATCATTTTTGTTGACACCTAATCCTATGGATGGGTGTGCATATGTATTTTTGTATATTATTTAATATTAGGAAATAAGGAAGGCCAAGAGTCATTGGGAGATGAATCCCAATAGCCTCACCTCCCATCTATATAAGCATGTACATTCTTCAGCTAATACACATTCTAGTTTTGAGGAGTTACCTCCTGGTTTGACATGGTATCAGAGCCAGCCCCACTGTTGGCATTTCTGCCCTGTGGTGTAACTCCCTATCCTTTGCTCAGTCAATACTTTTTAATAGTTTTTGCTGCTCATTAATTGCTAGACTGTTATTCTGCATTTTTTTTCCCTATATAGTACTGACATTTGCAGCTCCAGCTCCTGCAGCTCCTGAAGACTGCAGGCTCTGTCATTCTGCAAATTGCAGGCTTTGCCATTCTGCAATTCCAGCAGTCCTGCAACTCTGTCTTCTGCAGATTCAATTTCGATTTTTTTTTTTATGTAACGCCCTTTTGGGCCTCCGCCACTCCCCTTCTCCATTACCTACTCCGCCCTCCCTTCTGCTCGTCCCTCATATCCCCAATAAGCAATAGCAACCAGCGCATACATTTTTTATGCTGTACAGTGCTCTGTCATATATATCATTGAACGCTCTCACCATACCTATTACCACTGTCATACTGCGCCCCAGTCCAACGCATATACCATACACAGTCCATTTCATTTCCGCCCCTCGGCTCTCCACTATACATAAAACGTTGTCATATAACATATGATCTATCATACAACGTGGAGTGTTAGTCGACAGGCCATAGGAAATACTGTTATACAACGCCGCCTTTGGTGATATATTATCACGCCGTTTCATATACCCTTGGTAATACGCCTCCACAGCGTTCAATATCCATACGCTGCGACCTGCGCTCTTTACACACCATTTATACAGCATTCCACTGTCTGCTCGTTTTTATAATTAACACTGTCCGCATATATATAAAACGCTGCCATATACAGTATGTTGTCACCACCATTTTAATACGCAAGTCTCTTTGTAATACTACGCCCTTTCCTTTGTAATACCGCCCAGTCAACATACAATATCGCCTTCTATACAATACCGCCTTCTCCTCATTATATTACCACTGTTCATAATTTACCACTGTTCATTACATACACGCTGTCACTTATATAAACGCTGTGTTTTATTTAAACGCATGGTATTACATTGTGTATTACATTGTATATAAACGCTGTGTTTTATTTAAACGCTGTGTATTACATTGTATATATTACAACAGTCCATTGATACGCGTTGTGTTATGTTTTACGTTGTTTATCTCACCGCTCTCATACATGGTATTTCCGCCCCTTCCCTTCACATTCCATATTCTATACCACTCCTCCTTTCATAATTCCGCCCCCCTCCCATTCATAATTCCATTTTTTTTCATATACATTTTTTCCCAAACAAAAAAAAAATTATATATATATTTTTTTATGCAGAATTCAGTTTATAGCAAAGAGTATTTTTTTAAATTCAGTCTTCAACAAGTGTTTTCGAGCAGAATTAGTTTCCAGAAAAGAGTTTCTGTCCTTTTAAACTGAGTACATTTTCCAGCAAATATTTTTTTTGTTTTCTCTCCTTCAAGAGAAATTTTCCAACAAAGTTTTTTTTTTCTCCTTCAAAAAGAAGATAGACAGCCCCTTCTCCATCTTCTAAAGAAGTCGCCTACTTTGCCCGCAGACAGTGCAGACATGCTTCTGTGTCCATCCGCAGGAAGAGAAGGTGAAGACGAAGAAGAAACCGTACATAGCAAGGTGTACACCAGTGCTCAGTTAACAAAAGTTTTTTTCTCTCCTCCTTCAAAAGAAGATGACAGTCCCTTCATCTTCTAAAGAAGCTGCCTACTTTGCCCAGAGAGAAAAGAGACATGCTTCAGGTCCATCCAAAGGAAGAGAAGACAGAAGACGAAGAAGAAACTTAAGAGAAAAGGGGGGCAGACAATCTAAAGCTCAGCAGCAAACAAATCAAGACAGAGGTAAAACTGATGACAAAGACAAAGGTAAACCAGCTGAATCAGCTCATTCTGTTCTAGCACATTGTAACAATGGAGTAACTGAAAACCTATTTGATGTTTCATTTACTTCATGGAGAGATGATTAGTTGCTAGATTCAGGAGCAACATATCACATGACATTTAGAAAAGATTTTTTTGAAGAATTCACTGACAAAGTTGATGGAGCAGTATATTTCGCAGATAAATCCAAACTCAAGCCATCAGGGCTTGGCACAGTCAGGCTTAAACTGCCTGGTCTTCTGATCATATCCTACATGAGGTTCTATACCTCCCGGAGTTGAAGAGAAACTTGCTGTCCCTGATCGAAATCCGGCAGCAAGGACACTCAGTTCACTTGTTTGATGGCAAGGCAGAGGTCAGATCAGCATCGGATCACTCACTTGTCATGGAGGGAATAGAAGAAGGGAGACCTGTCACCAGGCTGGACGGGTTCATCTTATGCTCAAAACTTTGCATTCGATTCATCATGATGAAGGTACATTTCCATCAAGTCTTTTTTATGGCATACTGGAATTTGGACACTTAAATTATGACTGACCTTCGTTTGTTGAAGAAAAATGGTGTTGATGGGCTGCCTACAATTCCTAGAAAACCTAAGGAATGTGATGCTTGTATTCTAGGAAAGCATAGCAGCAGCCATTTCATGATTCACACTCAAGAGCACATGAAAACTTTCCCTGCTTCATTCAGATTTATGTGGCCCTAACATTTCATGCAAATGGAAACAAATACATGATGACATTTATTGAAGTATTTACCCAGATATTTAGTTTACTTACAGAAGAATAGTCTGTCTTTACCCAAACTTTCAAAGTGCCTGTGTACATGGATTGAAAATGATGCACAAACACATATTGTCTCTCTATGTACTGATAATGGAAAAGAATACACTTCAAACGAATTTGAAAATTATCTTCATCAACATGGAATCAAACATCAAACCACTGTGCCATATAATCCACAACAGAACGGTGTAGCTGAAAGAATGAGCAGAACCATTTTAAATATGGTCCGCTCCATGTTATTTTTCAAGAATGTAAAATTGATGTTTTGGGCTGATGCAGTTCTATGTGCTGTTTACATAAAGAATAGGTGTCCTTCAATTTCAATTAGAAACAAAACTCCTTTTGAAATGTGGCATGGCCACATTCCTTCGGTAAAGCATTTCAGGGTCTTTGGGTCCACCTGTTATGCCTTGATACCCAAGGGTCAAAGGAACAAACTTGGTGCTAGAAGAAGAAAATGTATCTTCTTGGGGTACTCCAATACCTCCAAAGGATATCGTCTCTATGATGAAGCAAATAAGAAGTTTGTGATAGCAAGAGATGTCATATTTCTTGAATCTTCCAAGAGTGACAAAGTTGTTGAGCGGAAACTTGATCGCCTGGATAGATTCACACATGCAAAGTCCTTCCAAGAATTTGATAATGTGATTCCACATCTTGAAGGGGGGATTCCGATATTGAATCAAACTGTGGAATCATGTCCTGAAGCACTCTCTCCCCCACATGAAGAAACAACCACAGATGACACATTGGATGATGTGATTGACAGAATTGGGAGATTGAATCTTGAATCAATCCCAGCTCAGTCAAATGACCAGCCTGAGCCATCTCAGAAAGATCCTCCCAAATGGCTGACAAACACACTGGAGAATGTTCATCCTGATGAGGTTGGAAAAACAGGAACAAGAAGTTCCACTCAACAAATCGAAGGTGATGTAGATAATTCTGATTCTCCTGTTGATATGGATATTGCTTATAACTGTGAATTGAGTTTGTCTACAGATCATGAACCAACTTCCTTCAAAGAAGCCGCTTCGCATGATGAATGGAAAGAAGCGATGCAGAAGGAGTATGATGCCTTGATAAAGAATGGCACTTGGAAGCTGGTTGATCCGCCTTTGGGAACAAAACCAATTGGCTGTAAGTGGGTCTACAAGAACAAGTACAAAGCAGACAGCTCACTTGACAAGCACAAGGCCAGGCTTGTGGCAAAAGGATTCGCACAAAAAGAAGGAGTCGATTATGAAGAAACTTTTGCTCCCACAGCAAAATGGACCACCATCCGGACTCTATTTGCCTTAGCAGCTCAGAATGGATGGAAAGTCCATCAGATGGATGTAAAAACAACCTTCTTGAATGGAGATCTAAAGGAGAAAGTTTATATGTCCCAGCCAGAAGGATTTGTGATAAAGGGTCAAGAACACAAAGTTTACAAACTTGTAAAATCCTTGTATGGCCTCAAGCAAGCACCACGAGCCTGGTATGAGAAATTGACTGAGCATCTTCTGAAACTTGATTTCAAACACTTTGATCTTGATGATGCAACTTTGTTTGTTAAGAAAGTTGGAAAAACAGTTGTATATCTTGTGGTATATGTAGATGATCTTTTGATAACAGGAAACAATGAGAGTTATATTGCATCCATGAAGAAAGAGTTGAAGAAAGGTTTTGAAATGACGGATTTGGGTCATGTTCATTACTATTTGGGTATTGAAGTAATTCAACATCCTAAATTCATATTTCTTTCTCAAAAGAAGTACATTGGAGATCTCTTGAACAAATTTGGCATGGATGACTGTAAACCCCTAAGCACTCCAATGGAACAAAATTTGAAGCTCACATCTATTGAAGGAAAGGAATTTGAGGATGCAACTAAGTATAGACAGCTTGTAGGAAGTCTTATCTATCTGACCACCACCAGACCTGACATTTCATTTGCTGTTGGAATCCTCTCAAGGTTCATGCAGAAACCTTGTGAAGGACATTGGTCTGCTGCAAAAAGAGTGTTAAGGTACTTGAAGGGGACTCAAGACTTTGGACTCAAATATACACAGGTAGGCGACTTCAACTTGATCGGATACTCTGATTCAGACTTTGATGGCGACAAAGAAACAGGGGTGTCTACTACAGGTTACACCATGAGTCTTGGATCAGGAGCCATCTCATGGAGATCACGCAAACAGTCAGTTCCAGCAGATTCCACGACCGAGGCAGAATATGTGGCAGCAGCTGAAGCAACAAAGGAAATTGTGTGGCTCCGGAAAATCCTGGAAGATTTGCAGATGAAACAAATGTATTCCACTTCACTCATGATCGACAACACTTCTGCAATAAAGTTGGCCAAGAACCCAAAGTTCCATGATCGAACAAAACACATCAATACAAAGTACCATCTCATTCGACATCATTTGAGGCCAAAACCATCCATCTACATCATTGTTCCACAAATGAGAAAACTGCTGACATCTTCACCAAAGCACTTGGAAGAGAAAAGTTTGAAAAGTTCAGATCGATGCTTGGACTCACCAACATCCCTTCGGATTAAAGGGGGGAATGTTGACACCTAATCCTATGGATGGGTATGCATATGTATTTTTGTATATTATTTAATATTAGGAAATAAGGAAGGCCAAGAGTCATTGGGAGATGAATCCCAATAGCCTCACCTCATCATCAGCATGCATTTCTGGTATAATACATTCTAGTTTTGAGGAGTTACCTCCTGGTTTGACAA